>CM052809.1:16018038-16121817 GCA_028533885.1 Nasua narica | reverse complement strand
CCCCCCCGCCCTTCCCTCGGCCCTCCCCAGCGCAGGCTCTGCCCTTACCTGCTGTTGGCTTTGCAAGGCATCCATCCAGGCAGAGGAAATTTGGCCCCTTCAGCCCCGCGTCCAAGTACACAGGCATCTCTGTCTGCTGAGCAGGTGTAAGCTGGCATTCTGCCCAAGCTTGGCCAGACAGCTTCATAAATCCTGCCCTACTGCAGCCCCGAATTACTTTTCATGACACAAAGCCAAGCTGTGTTATTCACCTAATGCCCCGATTTACAGTTCCCAAGACAAAAGAACATCCAGATAGAGTTTCAGGCCTCTGTTTGCCTTCACGTTTATCTAGAGGTTAGTTTCAGGTCAAGCTCAAGAAACCTGACAAATGGTGGTGAATAAACCTAAAAATAAATTAAGTGCAAGTGGGAAACTTACGCATTCCTTGTTCTTGTGCCAAAAGCAAACTCAACCCAATTTACGTTCTTTTAATATCTGAAACAAGCAGCTGTTCTCTTATTTGTGGCATGCTGGGGAATTATTATGTTCCCCTTCAGCTCACACAAATGTGCCTTTGCTTATGCGCAGGGCACGCGCACGTACACGCACACAGGTTTGCCCCCAGGCTCCATCTAGGTGTGTGCACATGTGTCCTCAAAGACCTGAGTGAATGTAGCCTTAACTAGTTCACACATGGTGAGAAAAGCATTTTTCTGGAAGGGTGCTTTGAGGCCCTGGAGTGCCGCCCACCATCCTGCCAGGTTCAAAAATACTAGGACTTCAAGTAAGAAATCTCATCGCTTAAACCTCAGGAAACCAGACCTAGACAAGCAAGTCCTTGGAGAGAGATACTGGCTCATTTATTACACCCATGAAGGTGAAGGCCAAGCGGTAAACTTGAAGATCCTGCAGAGGCTTAGGACTGCTGGAAGTGAAAGTGCGGAAGGAGCTCACAGGGGTGGGGCAGGGAATACCTAGCTTGCAAAAGAGTTTCTTTGCTTTTGTTTTTAGAGGTATTTGCATTTCCAGCCCACCTGGGAGCAGTCCCCTGTGTCTTAAGTTAGTCTCTCTCCATCCCCTCCATCCCTGCTCTCAGATACATTCAGGTGATAAGATAATGAGAAATAGGAAGTAATTAACAATATAGTATTAATTAGTGCTTTCTCTGGGCAGGGCTTAGGATTTTATAAAAGTAAATAAACAGAGGCCTGGCAGTGAGTGAGTCTCTTATAAGTGGGCTCCTTGCCCAAGAGCTGCCCCGATTGGAAATGTCCCGGCAAGGCGCCTGGGTAAGCTCAGTTGGTGAAGCACCTGCCTTCTGCTCAAGTCCGGAGATCCTAGTCCCACACCCTGCACCCTGCTCAGCAGGGAGCCTCCTTCTCCCTCTCCCTCTGCCTGCCACTGTCCCTGCTTGTGCTCTCTCTCTGTCAAATAAAATCTAAAAAAGAGAAAGAAAGAAAGAGAGAAAGAAAGAAAGAGAAAGAAAGAAAGAGAAAGAAAGAAAGAAAGAAAGAAATGTCTCTGCGGAAATCTCAGGATGCCAACAGAATCCATTACCAGGAAGTCTTACCCCAGGGGCTGCTAAGACAGCCCTTAATTCTCTAGGCCTGGGTCAAGGTCAAACGTGCCGTTTATCTTAGAAAACGGCAGTCAACCAGAAAAGTCTACCTTCCATCCTTCTGAAAACTACAACCAACTTCAAGATTTACCCTATTCCTGCTAATGTTTTCTAGATACAAACTTCCTCTAGAATATAGACTTGCCCTTATCCCACTCCCACTCCGCTTCCTATTTCTGTTCATGGAATTGGGTTAGAAATCTCACTAAGGGAAGTAACATTCCTAGGGGATAAACACATCGATCCCTTTGACATTTCACAGTGGGTTTGTAGAGTCTAGCTTTCTTTATTACTTACAGAATAAGCCAGATGTTTTCTAAAGACCGAGTCAAGGAGCACCCGGGTAGCTCAGTCAGTTAAGCATCTGCCTTCGGCTCAGGTGATGATCCCAGGGTCTTGGGATCCAGTCCCCCCATCAGGCTCCCTGCTCAGCAGGCTGCCTGCTGCTCCCTCTCTCTCTGCCTGACACTCCCCCTGCTTGTCCTCTCTCTCTCTCTGTGTCAAATAAATAAAATCTTAAAAAAAATAAAGACCAAGTCAAGTAAAACCCATCATGGTCAAACTTCTGAAGGCCCAGAGGAAATGCAGAATATAAAGGTGATTCAGTGACGGATCTGCCAGATGGCGGGTGCACAGTTGCATTTGGACAGTTGAAGTTAAAGGAGCTTGTTGAGTGTCCTCTCATGCCACTGACAGCCCCATTTGCTCTTCCCCCATCCTGTCAGCTCTCACGTCCTGCACCTGCTGGTGGGTTCTACCGCACGCTCTCCTGTCTGTCCTCCCGACAGCCTCCCTTGATCCACAGGTGGGACAATGGATGAAATCCCAGGGGAGCAGCTTTGGCCTCTGGCTCATGGGAGTTGGAGGGTAACCGCCCCACCTGTGGATAACTGAGATATGTTTTACACATGCTTCCGACAGACCCCGGTGGGAATGGATCCCCACTGCCCATGTTAGTAACTTGCTCTGTTGTGTGCCCTTGAATGAATTCTCTGCCTGATTTCCGCTCCCCACTTCAGGGATCCCCTCACAAATAGAGTTCCGGTACTCAAACCTTTGTCTGTGGTCAGCTTCTGGAGCATCCCAAACTATGAAGACCCAGCATGAGAATATTGGTGAAGAGGCAAGGTGGGACCACAGGAACTAGGTGCCTGGCTTGTGTAGAGTGATCCCCCTAGGAGATTGGGAAACGGCACAAAGGGTGGGGCCCAGGAGTGTCCAAACCCATGGGTGGGGGTCGTAGAATGTTCATTGACAAATCCAAATGTGCTAATAACTGTGCTCTCACGCACGCAGGGGCGGGGCCCGCAGGGAGGGGGAGACTAAGTAAGGATTTCTAGTCTTTCGCTATTAGCATCATGACAGGGAGGACAAAGCAATGCTTTGAGGTTTGTCTTTGTGTTGGAAAAGGCAGTTGAACATATTAATGTATTCCAGGAAGTAGTGAACACCAACTTGAAGTTTTTATCAGCTTTTCTTTGCTCTAATTTCTAAAGCCAAAATGCCTTCCCTCCAAATAGTCGATTAAAAGAACATATGAAATTAATGAAACATATCATTACTTTTACAATGGCCAAATTGTAGATTTGTCACAGTACAGAGACAGAAACTCATTAAGCCATTGTGCTTCTGCCTCACATTTTATAGTGTATTAAAAGAAAAGGAATTTTCTAAACGCACCAAACCTTTTTTTTTTTTTTTTCCCATTGTTTCTGTGAAACTTCTTTTACCGTCTGAGCTGCAAATCATCTGACTTGTGTCTCTCTCTGCCTCTCGTTCTGGAGGAACAGAAATTAAGACTGGCTCTGGCTGAAAATGAGAACCTCTATTTGGGGTTGTGGATTTCATGGTTTATTTGAGAAGTAGGCTGCAGTCGACAGTCCCTCGCCTCCTTTGAAAGCGGACGAGGATAAGCAGCATTCTTCTCTCTCAGCACGCAAGAGCCCTTCCCTCCCATCTTTTGGGAACACTGAATTATTTATCCCATGGGGTTTGAGCATTGTAGCAAACGTCAGCACGCTGGCAGTGGAATGATCCAGCTGATCGTTCGGTTCTCCTCTATGTTATATTGAACAATACTGCTGTTATATTGAACAATCTTTTGAGTGGATGCTCTGAATACAGGAAGGAATGATTGGAGAAATCATGTGTGAATCAAGGTGGAGCCAGTCCCTTTTCCTTGGAGACTCCATCCCTGCACTTAGCTGCCATGGAGCTCTTGGGAAGGAGGTGAAAATCCTCTCATACCTACGCAAACTGGTGCTTCTTCGTTGCCTTTTCTTTGTCAAAGTCAGTCTGTGTTTTAAAAAGCCTATCACAGGGACAGTTGGACATGGATTACTTGTAAATACCCACATGCCCTTCTCACTTTGGGGAAAAAAGGAAGGCAACAAAATTTCTCATGAGGCACCTAACAGAAAAAGCATCTTTATGGACCTTGATCCTAGAGCTTTGTCCTTCTTGCCTTATTCGGGAAAGTCCCCTAGGAAATGATCTGTTGAAGGGAAGAGAGAAATTGACTTTAGTCTTTTCCCAGGTGCTCTGGGTGGCCTTAAGTTACTTTTGTATCTATGAGGGTTCTCCAGAGAAACAATATATAGGCAGAGAAACATAGATACACTGATTATCTGTGTAGGTACAGAGTATATATATATGCAGAGATACATAGAGTATTTATAGATAGGTAGACTACATCCCTGTGTTTCTTTCTCTCTCACACACAGAAAGAGAGACTTAAAGTAATTGACTCATCTGATTATAGGGGCAGGTAAGTCCAAAACCCTAGAGCAGACCAGCAGGTTGAAACTCAGGCAGGATTTCTGTGGTACAGTCTTGACACAAAGTTCCTTCTTCTCTGGGAAACCTCAGTTTTTGGTTTTAAGGCCTTCAACTAATTAGATGAGGCCCACCATACACATTATGCAGGATCATCTCGTTTTATTTAAAGTCACCTGACTGTAAATGTTAATGATACCTACAAAATACTTTTACAGCACCATTTAGAGTAGTTCCATAGTAGTCTCAAAGCTTAGCCTTGCCTCGCCAAATTAACACAGCCACTTAAAGTCACAGACTTTGTGGAAAAAAAAAAATCTGTCACCTTTACGCTTCATTTTGTATTGCAAGAATGTGGTATTTTGAGTGAGAGAGACTTAGATTCAAAATCCGAGTCTGCCACGTACTGTGTATCCTTGTATGTCTGGTACTTACCATATGTCCAAGTGTCCAATTACCTTGAGCCTTCATTTTCTTATAAAATAATGCATTTCAGTTAAAATTGTTTCTATTGCCAGTTGCAGAAAACCCAGTCCACTCATACTTAAGAAAGTAAGAATGGATTGGTTCAGGTGACAGCCCATTGGAATTGGCATGAATTTGGGATTCAGGTTGGTCCAGCCCTCATGTGATGTTATGGTGACTCAGTTAGGATCCTGTTCATCTCCCTCAGATCTCAGCTCTCTTTGCTCTGTTAGTTTCCTTCTCATATGGTTTTCCTGCACTGGTGGCGATCCATTACTGGAAGCTTCCATATATAACCCGTCAGGTTAAAGGTCATCTAAAGGGCACACTTATGCTCTCCCCAGTCCTGCCTGTCCCCAGTCACTTTCTTTGTCCTGTGGTATGAAGTGTACAGCAGGGCTTGGCTACACCATTTCCTGGAGCTGAGCGTGGAGCCTTATCCAAACAGATGGGCTGAGCATAGGAAATGGAAGGATCCCCAGTGAAATTTTCCTCCTATTTGCCCACAAAGGAGAAGTGGTAGCTAGGGAGGTAAAAGCAAGTGTCCCCTGCATGACAGTTTTAATGCTGAACTCACAGCATGGTTATCAGAATTTCTTGGGTGCTTGTGAACCCCAAGGAGCATACTAGGAATTAAGTGAGTGGTTGTCGCTCTTGTTGACCTGTCTCTAATAGTCCAAGCCTGGCAGAGGTCTGAACTGTACCTCTCAGCTCTGACTCTCCCACATCTTTCCCTTCCTTCCTCACTCAATATCTTTTGGAGAGCTCTAGCCTTGGAAGTTCAGACCCTTTCTGGTCAAACCCGCTGTGATTGGTCTATATAAATTGCTAACTAAATATTCTCAGACATTGGGGCACACTGTGTTAGGAGAGGAATGGATTTGAGGGGGAAAAAATATCTTGGATGCATTTTTAAAATAATGAGCTATTAGGGGATTTGTCTTAGATAGTCTTGTCTAAAGATGGCCAACATCGTCTTGGTATATCATTTGTGTGTAATCAACCTGTCCTAAAGAGAATGAATAGAACTGATTGGAAGTGAAATTCTGGCAAATTGAAGTGACGGTAGAAGATAATTTTTAGTTGAAATTGAAATGAAGAGAGTTCAGAGCAAGGAAAAAATGAACCATAATGGGAATTCTGAAAGGTTCTGTAATCAGCTTATCTTGAGCAGAAGAATTAAAAAGCAATTAATGGAACAGATTGGCTCCTGGGGTAGACTTCAACACAACGCCCACTCTCAGCTCTGCCTTTCCTTCTTTTAGTTGGGTTCCCAAAGTTTCTGCCTTCCTCTCTGCAACTCCCTTTTTGGCATTTGTTTTTATATTCCATTTCTAGTCACAATTTCGGGCTTATTACTGGCACCTGTGCCTGTGACCTCGTCTCATTTTGCCTGAAGGAGAAACGAAGGGTGTGTGTTGGTGTGTGTTTGATGATGGTGGCGGGCGATATTAGACCTGCTGGTGTTCGAGATTCTGAAAATAAAAAAAAAATTATTCTCATGATACTATTAATTTGAGTATTTTGAAGTGGGATAAGATGGTAGCTAAGAATATTCTTGAGAACCATCTGTTGGGCATGGCAGGCACCCGGCAAAACCTTAGACCCTAACTTTGACCGAGACCCAGAGGATAGTGTCACTGTTAACGGGAACTGAAAGGGGTGTCAAATTTTAACAACCACAGCTAGAGGAGAAGAAGGAGGAAGTCACCTTTAGAAGACAGGGAGAAAGATGAGGTGGTGAAAGACAGTCTGTTCCTCAGAAGAGTCTTACGATGGCTACAGAAATTCTTTGCCAGAGTATTTGAGTGTTTTTTTCAAATCATTCTTTTTTTTTCTTTCTTTTTTCCCCCAGTTGACGAGTCTTGAGGGCATTTGCACAGTGAAAGGTTTTTCTGTGCTGTGCCAACAGCCTAGTTAGACAGATGGTCGAGGATTACTCGTGAGTTCCTGGCTGTTGGTATCAACCCTCAGAGGGTAGGGAGGTGAGTGCCCTGAAATTCTGATTTGGAAAAACATTGGAGTTTTATGAAAAAAATATTGAAAAGTAGATCACATTTCAGTATTCCCAACCTTGGCAGAGTTCCTTAGCCATGCAACGAAATTAAAATCGAGAATAAATCAAATGAGGAGAAAAGGAAGAAAAAGTGCTCAAGGAAAGCTGTGTGGGTGTTGGAAGAGTCATCCTGAATGTCGCGTGTACATCTTGAATCCTAAGTAAACAAGGATTAGTTTAAATAGCAGTCTCAAAATGTTAGTCTGCTGCCAAGCACTTCCAGTATTCTATTTTTTTCTAAATATCTCAGCAGGACTCTTTGTCCATCAATATTGTTACAGGGTGCCATTGTGAACTTGGGCCAACTTGGCCTTGGCGCCTTTCGTTGGAACAAGGCAGAGAGGTTGGTGGATTGGCAGTAAGTGAATTTTACCATGTTCACAGCTGCCATCCAGGTGGAAAGGCAGAGGGATGTTTTATTTATATCAACGATGACAGTATTTATGGTGTGCTTCCAAAGGGCCAAGTGTTTTTCGTAAATTATTCCAATCTCTATTTCTATCAGCTGTCTGAAGTTAGTTGAACTCTCCTCGTTGTTTTGGATGAAGAATCTGAGGCTCTACCAGGTGAAAGTGACCTGGCTTCTGACAGAATTCCAGCCCATGACCTTGTGACTCCAAAGCTCATCTTTTTAACCATTGATGTTAGACTCAAGAGTAGACCTTGGTGGATCTTTTGGCTTTTAAACAACTCAACATAGTTGTGGCCTGATGGGGAGGTGAGACAATTAAGTAGCTCCTTTGAGGTCCTCCCACTCTCCGTTAGCCATGGAGTGAGGAATGGAAGCACCTTTTCCACCTCACTTAAATGTTTTATAAGTTCGCTGATTGAATGTTTTCACTGCATCCTCCCCCATTTTTGCTGTGGTGATGCTTCTGCTTTTTTTGTAATGAAATCTTGGTCAGATTTCTTAACCTTCCAGATGTTTTTGGTTTAAGACTCTCTCAATTGCTGTTGAAAATTCAGCCTCATCCATTTTTTTCTTTCCTTTCCTTTATTTTCCCCCATATACTCGTATTTTATTTTTTTTCAGTCAGTCTCGTCCATTTTCTAAGACAAGTCTCGAACTCAATTCCAAGCTTGCCTTCTCCCCCACTTCCCCCCACCCTCTCTCATATCTCACCAGAACCAGCCTTGGCTATGGACACACTGGCTGGAATTAGGGTGTAAGGGAGAGGCATGATCTCTTCATTAGCCAATTCCTCTGTACTTTCTCTGGTAGACCTCGTTTCCCTCCTCACTTGAAACTCATTCTGGTGCCACCTCCTTGTCTCCCATCAGGCAGTAATAGAAGACTCTGCTTATGAAGCCACGGCCTGTCACTTACGGGAAGTGTCTCCTGCTTGCTCGAGTTCAGTCTGGTCTGTTGGGTCCTGATGGCCACAGTTGAATTGTAGTCCTGGTTCAAGTAACAATATCCTTTTCTCTAGGCTGCTCTGTTGCTCAAGAACCCTCCTCCCCTCCGAGGGGAAAGGCGCTACCTCTTTTCTCTGCCAAAGCCAGTTACTATATTACACAGTCCATTTCCTGGGTTGGGTGTCCCTTTGCTGGACCCAGTGACCATCTCCATGCTACACACTTCTTTGTCACCCTGCACTCTCCAACATAAGGACGCTGTGGAGGTATTTGGGTTCCTCTCTGTGTTCTTCAGAGCCCAGAAAAAACTGGGAAGATTCCCTCTTTTAATCAGGCACCTAATGTTATAGTTTTTTCAAACGCTTAGAGAGTGAGCTACTCCAGCAGGGGTCACACTAGTAGACATTCCTGGGCCCAGTTCTGTGTTTGATAGTTCCCCAAAATGTCATGGCATAATTTCCTGCCTCTCTTCTTCTTTCCCCTGGGCTGGAGGGCAAGATGGTTACTTGAAATGACAGCGTGCTAGAAACTGAGGCTTCTAAATATCTTTCCCAAGATGGTTGTCTTTGCACTCCTCTCTCCTGCCTGCCCCAGGGTGTAGGTTCTGCAACTTAGCAGGTGCTCATGCAGGGCTTGAGATGCCAGTGTCCCCCCTCCTTTCAGCCTCCTTCCTCTCTTGATGAGCGACTCCTGGGGATGGCCCTCCCCGCCTCCACCTCCAGCACACACCCAGTTTCACAGCTAAAAGCATCTTGTTCACAGACACGCCCCTCAAAATCCAACCACGTGCCTGCCTGCCTTATATAAACTGAGCCAGGGGTGAAGGCCATCGTGTTGGGAGTGGGTACTTACCAGCCCCCTCGCCATGGGACCCACGGGTGGATAACTGGTCCTAACTGCTACAGGCTCCCTAGTGTCCTGAGATTGCGAGATAAGAAACATCTTCTGCACCTTTGAGCCCCACTCCCAATACAATAGAAAAAAATCCAGTTGGACATCTTTTTGCACTTGGAGATCCATCATTCCTTGTGGACTTCAGTCTTGGAGCATTGAGAAAGCTTTCCCGATGAATTGCTCTCGCATCCACAGCCTGGTTGTGTCAGTCAGGGATTACCTATTAGATATTTGCTCAATGTGGTACCGTCTTTAAGGAGATAACGTTTTAGGGAGGTAGATGTGCCTGAATTTAACTGTGTTTGAGTTGATTCTGTAATGATCGACAGTCTCCTAATAGTGGCATTGAACGGTGCCAGCGAGCCAGCCCTTGGCATGATTCTTCTTTACCCAGGAAGACTTGAAAGTGCCTCTCTGACTCACATAGATTTTGGCCCTATTCACTAGTGCTGCTTGTAGAGGATACGCATGTAGAATCTTCAGGCATAGTTAAATGTGCACCTAACATTGGAACTTGTTCTTTATTATGCTCAACTGCGAATAATGACCCCAGAAAACATGCAAAAGATGGGATCCCTATGCTTGCAATGGCCTCCTCTGTAGATCTTCTCAGTCATCAATAGAAAACGATTCATCTTGAAGTTTACAAGCCTTCAGAGATGGTTTCCCCGGTGCCTTTCAAGTTACCTGCCCCTGCTTTTAAACTGCCTTGTTTTCATTTTAGGTCACAAGTGTGTTTTCCCCCCACTCTCTGCTTGTTCCAACTCTGGCTTTCCAGTAAGATACAGGTCAAATGTGGCCACTATCTCTGCATGGTGAGTAGCAGCCACTTCTCTGACAAGGTTAGTGAAGTGTAAATGGAAGAGAAAGTGTAGAATATTTGTTGGGAAAAGTCTTTGATCAGGGGAGTCACTGCAGTTCTGTATAAAGGAAAGCGAACATGTACATACCTGCATGGCATTTTTGTCCTATCGTGGATGATTTTTTTAAGCATTGCTTTGTAGAGAAAAGAATGATGTGGTACTGAGCAACACATCAGAGATCCTAAAGGCTTCTGGGAAAGAGACAAGAAAAGAATAAATGGGTCAAAAGATAGGAAAGGGGACTAAAAGGAAGAAGGAAACCTGAAATGATAGAAATGACAAAGAAAGAAGAACTATTAATTTTTATTTAAATTGGAGCAAAGAGTCCCATGGACTATCAAAAAGATAGAGGCATTAGATAAAGTTGAGTTTGCTAGAAAGAAAATGGGAAAGGGACTTGTTGGATTTAATCAAATGCTATTAAGATGAAGCTAAAATATTTGGAACTTGGAAAATTTATAAATTCAGAGATTTCTGACTGCAGAGTAAACAAGCAGTTAGTAAAAATCTTGCCAAGTAAAAAAATTGTTATTTAATTCACAGGACATCAGAGGTTTACTCCCATCTAGACAGGGAACAGTAAAGATGTCTGCATGCAAAACTCAGGAAACAAGACAGCAACTCTGACTGGGGTGCTTGGATGAGGGTTCAGCTAAGTCTCCTGATGTCTGCAAGTGTATCAGACCCTTGTCTTTGGGAATCCATGATGCTGTCTTGTCTAGGGATTCTCATTTGAAGTCCACAAATAATAATATAAGGCATTGGAAGGAAACAAGTCCGTAACTTAAGAACGCAATGGGATTATTGTCAAATGATGGCCAACAGTGAGCCAGAATCTCCAAAATGTCAGTGGGAGGCATACAAAATGCGCTAGCGTTTAAGCAGAAGGAGGAGGAAAGTGCTTAATTTTGGCAGGCAGCTTTCTTAGCCCCTCAGGAGTATTTTTTAAAAGTACCTTTCTGTCTTAATGTTAATTTTTCGTTCAAAAAAATATTTATTTGTCTTTTAGAGAAAAAAGTAGAAATATAGCAAAATACCATTTTCTCACATGGGAAAAGAATCCTTTCTGAAAGGTCTGCCTCCTGCCTGATTTTCAATTATTATTTTATAAATGACCTGCTCTGAAATAGTCTGTAAATTTAATTGAGTTATCTTCCCCTCCTTTTCTTAGGAAATCAGATAGTTTTCACTCTGGGGTACAAAAAAAAAGAAGCCACTATCATCAGCACCTTTTACTAAGATTTTTGTTCTTGGGATTTTTTGTCAAAGTTGAATTAGTCAAAGATAAGAACAGTTACATTTCTTTAAGCCTCTGACAGTAGTTTGCCTCTCGTTTGCCAGAATCTTAATTTGGGGCCTGATTTAGAAAAGTGTGATTCTTTGTTGAGAATTTTCAGAGTAATTTGGACAACCCAAAGTAACCAGATTATGCAGGTAACCCATCCCCCTGACTATACTCACTCTGCCTTATCTTTTGTCTTCCCTCAGATATGGATGGGTGGACCTTTTGTCCCTCAGCAAGCATGCCTTCCCAGAGAAGAAGGTGCTGATGGGTTAATTTTACCTGTAACGTCACCTGTATCTCAGTATTTTGACTTGATGGGTAATTTGATCCATTGGATTCCAAGAATAGTGTGGATTTTGCCTCCCTCCCTTTTAAAAATACCCTCCTGATCATTTAAATGTAAATATTGCAAGTTGTATCCAAAAGCCTTAACTTCCTGTAGTTTTCTCCGGGATAAAGTATTCAGAAGCATAGGGAATTCAGTGATGTCAGAAAGCTATCGTGTCTTTAAAAGGCATGTCCAAAAACAAAGTTACATAACCAGATCGTGGGATATGGGCAATTTAAAAGTGTCCATAATTGTCATAGCGTTCTGACTTAGAAGCTTATGAGAAAAAACAAAAACAGAATGTGTTTTGGAACTTAGTTTTCCCTCAAAGCTAAATTCAAAGATGATTTTGTAGACAGAACCTTCCGTTTACCTCCTACTCTTTGACATATAAGATGCTGGCCAGAAGGCAGGACATTCTAGGATCCATTCTGTAAACTTTTCATGTCTGCTCTTTAGAAGGCTCCTGTCCTCTTGTCTGCTGTCTCTTCCTGGGGCTTCTTTTAGCCGCCTCAGTTTGCTGCCCTGCTGTCGGCCTTTCCCTGCCTTTCAGTTTCTGACCCATGTGTCAGACCCACTTGCACTTTCTTCCAGACTCCTCCCTTGCCTACTTGTCTTTGGAAAGCAGAATGTTTTCCCACTTCGAGTCCTTGTGTGTGTTTTCTTTTTCCTCTTTGGTGCGAATCTCAAGATCCTTGCGAAAACATGTTACTTTTCTGTAAACAGAGTGAATCACCTCTGAGGCAGACCGTGTTTGACCTGTCGAGGGACACACGAACTTGGGGGAGGGGAAAAAAATAAAAAACCTCCTCTGAATGTGCTGTCCTATATTTATAACTGCATAAGCAAATGTGTGATTTCCTAGACTGGTTAAAATGAAGATGTGAATTTACAGGGAGGTAGACGTAGCGAGTTAGAAAAAACAAGGTCTCTGCTAAAATTAAAAGAACATTCCAACCTGACCTGCTTCTATCAGAATCGTTTGAGTTCAGCTGGATGTAGTATCGGGTAGCTCTGAGAGCATATTTTCATAGACCACTTTGCATTTTTTATGTCCCCCACGGGGGAACTCTTTCCAGAAAGCTGGCTCGTGAGGTTACCTCAGTGCTTTTGAAATTCAAGATGCAGAGCGAGCTTTGCCAAATAGAGCACCGTCTAGTTCAGTGATCAAACACTGTGTATTTGGAAAGCAGAAGTGAAAGTCTGCTAATTGTTTGCCTACATTCATGACCACTAGACAGAGGAGGAACGGAACCTTTTTTTCTATAGGATTCGTTGCTTTCATTTCTTCTTTTTGAATAATTAGTCCTCTGCATATTGACCTATAACCTTTATTCCACCAAAAACGTGTTGATGAAAGTCTTCACGAGCACGTATCCTAAAATTTTAAGTGAGTGTGAGTTTCAGGACAAGCTCCCTGGGTGATGTTCTATTCTCCTATGGAAAGTGCAGGAAATTCTAGGAAAAGTCCATGTATTGATTTATTGATTTTATGCCTCCCTTTTGGCAAATTAGCTCCTATTCATTCCCGTTTGCCCTTAATTTACATTCTTTTCCCTACTTGCTAAGTAGGTGTGCAGTTGCCGTGTTTGAGAAGTAAATACTGAGACTGCAGGTCACAAACAGGCAGCCTGTTGGCTGAAGCCAGCGGATGGGTCTGATTTAGTTTGTAACACATTCAAAATAGGAAATCTCCCAGCGTTGTCTTGAAAAATCCAAAGGTCTCTCATCACTCTCCCTGGGTCTCCTGCATGCTGAGTCCCAGGTGCCTGCAACATACAAAGGCAGGATTCTACTGATGACCCCGCGAGCCTGAGCCTGAGCCCTGGCCTCCTCAGTCATTGGTTGATTGCCCATCGGTCCCCTGCAGGCTTTGAACAAACCGAATTTTGATTTTGAATGCTGCAAGAGGCTTGGGTAGAAGTCCCCACAAGGTCAATCCTGGTCTTTTAAATAGTCCAGCCTTTCCCAATAAGACAGTGCGGATTGTGATCTTCATTTGGGTTCCTAATAACAATTCTCTGTGCAAAAGTTTAAAAACATGACTTACTATTAGTGATTTGCATCACTGACATTCCCAACTACATGGTGTTCCGAACCATATTTTACACATCTGTGCCCCACAATTAGAAAGCAGTCTCATAGGATGGGGTGTGCCCAAAGTTTTACACCTTCTTCAGATTAACAGAGAAAAATAGAAGCTTGTGAAACATGAAAATAAGGTGGGTCAAATCTAGCCTATGGATCTCCACACACACACACAAAAAATCCCTCAAGTGTGTTTCATGGGGAATGCTTGACAAAACATATCTGTTTGCTTTGGATAATAAGTTGCTAGAGAGCCTGCTGAGCATAAAGAATTTTACACTCACACATATTCTCATTTCATTTAGCAAACTTTCATCCAGCCCAGCAGTGAGTACCCACGTTAATAATCCTTACTTAGGCAGTCCTATTGGCTCTGTTCAGTACATTGTTCCTTGGTTTTTTGATTTTTTTTTTTTTTTTTAATCAGTTTGTGAGTCCTGAAGGGTACCTGTCAGCACCCAGGAAATATGTGCCTGAGTGATCGGGTCAGAATGTGCAGTGTCCACCTTTAAAAAGGGAAAATAAATGCACCTCAAACTGATCATTTTTTAATCAAAAATTTGCGTGTTCAAGCAAGTCATTCCAGACTTAGGTATAAAAATTTAAGGTTACAAAACAAGCTTCTTGAGCAATAAGGTTGGGGCCACACAAATCATAGTGTATTCATAAGGTGAGATACTTTGTTTATTTCTCTTGCTACCATGTGGCAATATCACCACACCCGCAGGGACTTAAAAGGGCACCCATTTCTTATCTCCCAGTGTGTGTCTCTCCTGACTCTCCCAGAGTCAGGAGTCTTAGCTGGGTTTTTGCTGGGGATAGCACAAGGCTGCAGTCCTGGTGTCACCAGAGTCTGTGTTGTCACCTTAGGCTTGACTGGGTAGCAGTCCACTTCCAGGCTCACTCAGGCTGCTGGCAGGATTCCAGCTGTAATACAAAGAGCCTCAGGTTCTTGCTGGCTTCATCTGGAATTCCGTCCTCAGCAACTAGTGACCACCTGCCATCCCTTGCCACATGGGATTCCCAACATGGCCAGGTACTCCCTCAAAACTAACATGAGCGAGAGACCCTCGAATAGTGGGTGCTAACAACTTAGCATGATAGCTCACAATACGAGTAACCTCATACATGTTGTCAATTTCACTATAGTTCGTGGATTAGAAGCAAGTCCCGGGTCCCACCCAAACTCAGAGGGCGCATGGAGCGTGAGCACCAAGACACCAGGATAAAACGAGTTCCCCTTAGAGGTCGTCCACCACACTCTGCAACGTTAAAATTGTTTTCAAAAGCATGGGTTTAGAGGTGGGAAATTGCTCCAACAATGACAATAGGTTGAAAAACAGACAAAAAAAGTAGTAGGAGCTTTTATGTTAAGTAAGTGCATGAGTTTTATAAAGTATATAAAAAATAAAAGAAAAAGAAAATACGTACATAGCAAAAACTCTTCACAGACATTGTTGATCACTGGTTTATAGGCACTCTGCTTTGTTCATAACCTTACAATATGTTCCAACTTATCCACAGTCCACATAAATTTCTGTTAGTTAGAAATAAATATTTTTAAACTCATGATTTTGAGAATTCACAAGGAAGGTCATTTCATTATAAATTTTATTTACTTTCATTATCAAAACGGGCCAAGATTTTTATTTGTTTTTAGAAGTTTTGTTTTTTTAGTCCATGATAAAATCCAAGTACTCCCTTTTAAGTGGAATGCTCACTTGATGGCTGGAATGTGGTTCTAGAAGCTGTTATTTATGGTTAACCATTTTTTTAAAGAGAATTTTAAGAATCAAATAATTCTTTTTATTTTTTTTTTTAACATATAATGTATTATTTGCCCCAGGGTACATGTCTGTGAATCATCAGGCTTACACATTTCACAGCATTTGCCATAGCACATACCCTCCCCAATGTCCATAACCCTAGCCCCCCCCACACCTCCCAGCCCCCCTTAGTTTGCTTCATGGGTTTAGGAGTCTCTTATGGTTTGTCTCCTTCCCCATCCCATCTTGTTTCATTTCTCTTCTCCATCCCCACCCAACCCCCTGCCCTGTCTCTCCAATTCTTCATATCAGAGTGATCATGTGATAGTTGTCTTTCTCTGACTGACTTATTTCACTTAGCATAATACCCTCTAGTTCCATCCACATCGTTGCAAATGGCAAGATTTCGTTTCTCTTGATGGCTGCATAGTATTCCATTGTATATATATATACCACCTCTTCTTTTCTATCATCTGTTGATGGACATCTAGGTTCTTTCCATTGTTTGGCTATTGTGGACATTGCTGCTATAAACATTCGGGTGCATGTGACCCTTCGGATCACTATATTTGTATCTTGAGGGTAAATACCCAGTAGTGCGATTGCTGGGTCGTAGGGTAGCTCTATTTTCAACATTTTGAGGAACCTCCATACAGTTTTCCAGAGTGGTTGTACCAGCTTGCATTCCCACCAACAGTGTAGGAGGGTTCCCCTTTCTCTGCATCCTCGCCAACATCTGTCATTCCCTGGCTTCCCAATTTTAGCCATTCTGATGAATCAAATCATTTTTTTAAAAGAAATGTCTTTAATATGTGATTATTTGTGGTTGCTGTTATCTCTTATTCATTTGGGGCTTTCATCCTTAAAATAGCAATGCTGCCCGACACAGATAGGGTCATGGGTTCCTCAGGTCCCTGCATGTGGGACATATAAATTTTGTTTTGGAGTTGTTAGTGTCAGGCCGACCAGAACCCTCAGTCACCTTTATTTAGCTCCTCTCAGAAAATATCAGTACTTTGTTTTGTTTTATTTTAAAGATTTTATTTATTATTTATTTATTTGAGAGGAAGAAAAAGAACAGGGAGAGAGGCAGAGAGGGAGGGAGAGGGAAAGGGAAAGAATCTCAAGCAGACTCCAGGCTGAGTGTAGAGCTTAGTGCAGGGCTTGATCCCACAACCCCGAGCTCATGATCTGAGCTGAAACCCAGAGTTGAAGACTTAACCGTCTGAGCCAGCTAGATGCCCCAGCACTTTTCTGATAAGTGAATAACCTCAAAGCCAGAAAGCTACCCACACAAACATTGTGTCCTTGGGAAAGACCTATTTCAACATCTATACTGTATACAATAGACTCTTACTGCTAGTTCTTGGAATTAGCTAATTAATACACGTGAGCCACAAATACATAATGTGACGTTTTTATTCAAATGTTAGTAAATATTTATGTAGTGAAAACCTTCAGTCTTCTCACTAAGTTTTTTTTTAGTTCCTCTAGTTACAAAGACAAAATAACTTGTATTCTTATTAGGTAATCTTCATAATCTCTCTGAAAATCTTACAAAGCAAAACTGAATTTTCTCTCCACTTTTCAAGTTTAATGTTACACTCCTTAAATCTCAAAATTATTGCTTCATCTCTTGAGCCATTAGAATATTCTTTTTGTGTAGATGTGTGGAAAGTATACTTGGTTTCCCAAATCAAGAATTTATAGAAGAAAGAGTATTAAGAAAAATTTTTAAAATTAAATAATAGAAATTCCTCCATTTTTATAAAAGTGTTTAAAAGTCAACTGAAGTCACTCTTTTTGTTGATGTATTGTTTTTGAGATCTCAAGTTCAAGGTTGTTATTTTTTCCCATAAGAACCTTATTAGAATGTCTGACCACAGTTCTTTGGAGACACATTAGATACTGTTTGGGAACTAACACTTGTGTATCGGAGCTTTCTGTCGAGTCTACTTGTTCTTGGAAATAAAACAAACAAAAATCACTTGGATGTGAACTCAGATTGAAGCTGGTGTCCCAAGTCCGTGGCCTGCATCTTAAAGATAAATTATAGAGGAACTGAAGCTCCTCACTGGTCGACCCTGAATCGTAACATTTCCTTTCAAAACTGCAGGCTGTTCAAGGAATTGCCCTTGTCTCTTTTTCCTATTTTTATAAAGTTCCAATTTTCTGAAATTTGTAACAGCCACTGTACAGGATACTGAATTTCAAAGTGCTCCCATATCGATGTTAAAAGGAAATTATCTTTTTCGTCTAAATCAATTTCTCTATATGATTTTCATCTTATGTCTGACTCATGCTCAAGTAATTATCTTTTGCATGTGGTTCACTAATTTAGTAATTTAGTTTTATGAAATGGGGGGGAAGTTAAACAGTAATATTTCGGTAATACATTTGAAAATAAGGGGTGCTATTTTTCTTTTTTTAAAGATTTTACTTATTTGACACAGAAAGGGAGTACAAACAGGGGAGCAGCAGAGGTAAAGGGAAAAGCAGGCTCCTCGCTGAGCAGGGAACCCAACATGGGACTTGATCCCAGGAACCCAGGATCATGACCTGATCCAAAGGCAGATACCTAACCGACTGAAGCACCCAGTATCTCCGGGGGTCTTGTTTTTCCTGCTGACTATCATGTGTTAGTATTGAGCACATAGGAGGCATTCAATAAATATTTGGTGAATAAATTTTGGAAAATGAAGGAAAGAATGCACTTGCTATTTTTATAGGTCAAAATTTCCTATGATTCCACTCCCTGGGGTATTAGAGGAATTCAGTAATATATCAGTTGGAAATTGGGTAGGCAACAGAAATTCAAGTCATGGTGGCTTAAACAGTTAGGGATTCATTTCTCACAATATGATAAACAAGGAATTTGGCAGCATGGGACTGGGGAATCTACTAAGGTATTTTTCATGTTTTTGGTTGTGAGGTTGCTGTTACTTCTGAGAGCTGAATGAGAAGAGGGTAGCCTCTCCTTTTTCAAAAATCTTCTGAGTTGGTTCTTCCTATGTCTCTGAGACTATTACTCCAATCTCACTGCAAGCCCTTGCTGCAGTGGAAGCTAGACCATGAAGGGATTTTTGGTTGGACACGTTTCCACTCCAAACAAAATCAGAGAATACATATTGGGTGGGCATGAGAAATGTTTGCCAGATTGTGAAATGCCCAGTGTTTGCCATAGAATCACCACAGAATGAAGCCAAGCTCTTACTCCTTATTCGTCAACTAATATTATTTCCTTCTTGAAACTCTCTCAGGAACCAAAAATTGAAGTCTACACAGAGAGAGGTGTGTAAATTTTAACGTAGTTGCCTCCTGTCCGTGAAATTCTGTGAAACCAATTATATTTCTTAACGTACCAAATGTTGTCGAGATCTTTGCTTTTTTGTTCTAACATTCCAGATTATTCAAGGTGCTCCGTCTTGCTAGTATTTCCATTTTTAAAAAACTTATCATATCCTTATTTGAATACATGTGTCGATCCAGACATTACACTGGGTACTAATGTACTTTCGCTATCGAACAAGACACGGTCCGTGTCCTATGACTATGGTAATCCTGTAATTCCTTATCCAAACCAGGACTCTTTGTTAGTCAAAGAGGGAATTTAAATAATTATCCAGTGTTAACTGGTCTGAACTGGAGTGAAACCCATACTCAGTCAAATCTGGGAGTAAGGTCACACTACTTCAGAAGTTCACCATCTTTTGGGGAGAGACAGACATGTAAGTACCTAATTACGATTCAGTGGGCCAAAATAAAAACATTGGCTTCTATCAGGTGCTATGGAAATACAAAGGAGGAAGTTAACTAATCGTCCTTGGGCGGTCAGCTTGCTCGATTTAGACTTACTCATTGTACAGGGTCAGTTCCTATGCTCTTGAGATGTGCACATTGGCTTGGCTTGCTGGGGCAGCCCTACCGACAGCCTGCACTGTGTTTGCACATGTGGGTGCAGGATTAGAAACACCATACGTGGTGTGGCTCTTGGACTATGCCCATTGGGCAGACTTGAGACCCGGGACGTCGAGCTCGCACAGTAGTTGCCCAGAGCAGCCCAGCGACGAATAGATCAATGGAGGGATATTCACGTTCCGAAGGGCAGACTTGGATCAGAGAGATTCACTAATGAAAAGGAGCGATCAGATTTATTCTCTGTCTTCCTTTCCCCCAGACAATCTTGAGACACAGTAGGGTGGATGGCCTCTGTCAGAACTTCTTGGGTCAGTGCAGCTTTCCCAAAGTAGGGTCTGCTCTGGAAGAAGTAAATTGAGGAAGCATCCTTTGATTATTGAAATGTTGACAATGGAGACAATTCACTGCCTCCCCCCAGCCTGCCCGTGATGTTCTTCGGTCCACAACAAGCAGTAGTAGTGGCTGAAATGTATTTCAGAGATTGGTAATAACGTGGGATGGCAAGACTAGGAAGAGCAGGTGTCGAGTGGCTGTGTCGCTTCAGTGAACGTGTCTAAAAATGGTTGTACTCTGTTAGCGAAGATGTCATTACTAGCAATAAAGAGCACAAATTCAATATAGGCAGATGATAGAAAGGTTATGCAATATTGCATTGCTTTATATAACATGAAATATGTGCTCTTTATAGAACTTCAAATGAATTCCATTTAAAATAAAAACAGTATGATCTTGAATCACAAGGAATGATTCCTTTTTTAATGTGTTGTTCAAGCACCTGTTAAATTTCTGAGTCGTAAACTTCTTTCCTTTTCTATGAAATGTGAATGTAGTGGCCCAAAAGCATTTTAAAATTTTAATTTGGAACAGTATCATTGGTGCAATATAATCCTCCAAAAAATAGCATGTTGTAGACTTAACACGGGCAGGATTTCTTATCAAAAATTTGAGAAGCAGGGAGTCGGTCAAATTTTTAATGAAGCTAAGCTCTTTTCAGTGGATTCTAAACTCGTGACAACCTGTCAGAAGAAGAGGGAGAAAGAAAAAAGGAAGAAATTTCAGTGGAAAGAATCAGAAGATTATTTTGAAACTCAAGCTGAGTGAAGAGACAAATAGAGAAAAGTAGGAAAACGAAACCGGGTATTTGCTTTTAATTAAGCCTGGATCATCTTCTTTCTTAGCTGTTGCCCATTTCAGATTAGTCACTTAGCTGAACTCTTCCGGGTCTTGGGATCTACTTCATCGCTCCCCACAAATTTCAAGGTGGTTTTAATATGATTTATATATCTGACATTTCAGGGGTTAACAGTCTCCACAATTAAATTCCTGAAGTAAGAAAAGAGTCCTTTCAGGTAACAATGCATTTCATTTGAGGAAAACAGTTCACAGTTTAGCTTTTTTTTTTTTTTTAAGGGAAGTCTTTGCTTTTACAAGTTTCCAGGACTGTAGACACAAAGGTGATCGAAGAATTTCCTTTCTGTGGTATCTTCTCAATATCTTCTGCCAGAAGTATTTCTGTTTTTAGGCATCATCTGGGATTTGCCTTAGGCTTGGGGGTGTTTGTTATCTCTTTCACAGTGGCTTGCTAGCTAGAAAGAACTTGTTGAAATTATTTAATGTATAATGTTCATAATGGAATGGTTGTTTTCCCTACAATATATTTGGGAAACTTAACCCAAGAAGATGGGTGTGGCTTTCCTAAACAGAAGTTAGAAGACTTTGGGTCGTGAGTGGGTAGGTGAGGGTGAAGTTCTTCCTACATTTTCAGTTTGCTTCACAAGGACGAAGAAGTGTCACTGATGCTAAGGCAGTACCTGGCATGTAAGGGAATCTTGGTAAATGCCATATGCCTAGCACATGATAGATACTCAGGAAATATTTATTAAACATACGTCCAATGAATAATAGGCGATGAGCAAACCTTTAGTGAGTGAGTGGCTGCAGCTTATTTCTTGCCACTGTCTCCTAGAGATCGATTCTCTTGAGCAGGGAAAAGAGGAAACTCCACATTGTTACGGAGGACATTGGACATTCATTCCGACTGAAGCAAGGAATCTTGGATAGACTGACTTGTTGAGCTCGTGCTTCTCTACATACCCGTGATACTCTGTCCTTGTCTTGATCAAGACTGCTTGGCTTCTCTGTCTTTACTGGACTATACAGGGAGGCATAGCTTGGAACGGGGTATAGCATATACAACCTGGACAGTACAGTGACCCATCTCTCCTAAAGGCTATAAACTTTTTTTTTTTTTTAAGAACTTTTATTTTTTCATTTAAGAGAGAGCTGAAGCACAAGCAGAGGGGACAGTTAAAAGGAGACGGAGAAGCAGACTCCCCCATGAACAGGGAGCCCACTGTGGGCCTCAATCCCAGGACCCCACAATCATGACCTGAGCTCAAGGCAGCCGCTTAACTGACTGAGCCACCCAGGCACCCCGGTATAAACTTTGAATCTGTTTTTCTCTCTTGCAAAATGTACACAGTTATACACTTAGCTGAAGACATCATGAGTATATTTCATCATTTATGTAGCTTCCTCTGTTTTTCAGAAAGGTCTCATCCTTTCAGTGGTGCAGTTTGGTGAGTGGATAGGGGATGAAGAGGCATCAAGGGATCAAATTCACTCAGTGCATCTCCATTTCCAGAACTTCTTCAGGGTGTTTTTATCCAAAAGCCTGTAACACATTAAGTACCCATCAATACATGTTGAATTCATATTTAAAAAAAAAAGAACAGGTTGAAAAGGATTATAGAAAGATTATTTTTTTTAATTGAGGACAGGTCCCTATGGCTTTGACCATATTTTTATACACGCTTGTCTTTGTGAGTGAAACCCAGTTGATAATTTCCCAGCTCTCTTCGTAGTTTTACCTGTGAAGACAGAGCCACAGTCCCCAGGAATATTTAAGTCTTTCCACTAAGTATGACATAGACAGTGATAGTGTCTATGCCCAGAGGGAGAAGGATGCCCTCATGGGCATAATTTTGGTTTGTCAATAGGAAACTGTTTCTGCTTTCATTATTTCCCATGCCACTGAACTAACCTTGCTTTTTATTAGTTTTGTTTTGTTTTTTTTTTTTTTTGGAGTCCTCCTACATCTCTCACTGTGAAAATTTCTGTCGTTTGTTTATCAAGGTCAGGTTAAAAGGCATTGCCAGGTTTCTATGCAGGCTTAAAAAAGAAATCATGATAAAAAAAATCACGATAACACTGAAACACTGATGTATTTTTCCACTGTGAATGGAAAAGTGAATGCAAAACAGAGAAATTAAGTAACTAACATGATAAAGCGGGGAAAACATGAAAAACACCAGATTGGAAAAAAATAGCTGAGCTGATGTTTTCAGTTCCCTTAACAACCGAGTAGGCAAGTTGATTAATGGTGCAGATTGCGGGCAATTCGGTGGCCACCTGAATGGATATAAGCAGATTATAATCACCTGACAAATTGTGGGCAAACGTTCTGCTTGGGAAATGGGAACAGGAGACATTCGACAACCTCGCTGAACCAAAGCATTCATTAACCTCAAATTATACACATACAGAAAGCAGTTTTAAAAAACCTCAGCCACACAATCTGGTTAAAATACAGTCCTGATCGACTGCATTATCAGGAGGTAAATGAAGAATATAAATTGGCTTGTGAATCAGAAGCCCCAAGCAGGGAAACTGTGGGTTCTCATCAGATGGTTGCCTTCTTTCCCAGAAACAGGCAAATGACCACATGTCCCCTTATGAGTCGCGAGTTGTGTATTCTGTGGTGCTTGTTGGTTTTTTCCCATTTTTATATTCTCACCCATTCATCAGAAGCTAAGGAGGCCTATTAATCATTTTCTCAAACGACTGAGCTGCATCATGTATCAATGGTAGTCTTGAAATAAAAATAAGATAAATGATTTGACATGAATCGTGGCCTGATGAACCAAGAACAAAGATGGGACACATGGTAGATCTCAGAATGCCTGCCTTATGTTTCAAAATGCACATTTACCAGACTCTTCTGATCTGCCATTTCCTTCATTTCGGCGGGCTGAAAGAACTACAGATGACTGAATGGGGAAGTTAAATCCAAACTAAATTGCGTATTGCTTATAAAACAAGAATAAAAATACTGGGAAACAGTCACACTATTCTTTTTCCAGTCTTTTAGTCTTTCATGAAGGAAGTACCCAGTCTTGCCTGTACAGAGTACATTACAGTTGTTACTGATTTTATGTATGAGGCAGGCTTTTCTGCAAGGTTACTCAGCACTGTGGGATGAATGACACATTTGACTGAGTGACCGAGGACTTTTCGTAAAAGCCTCTATTTTGTCTGCGTAAGCCCAGGAAAGAACACGTTGCTATAAATACCTTTTAGGAGAAGAGTTATTTACCCACTAAGGGTTTATTGTAATCAAATGGTCTGTAAAAAATGATTGGGAGACCTTTAAAAATAAGAAAGTAAAACATAATGATAGAGCTAATCTCCAGTGTCTAACACAAGAGATGACATCTTTGATTGTAGTTTATGGAGAGGGCTGAACAGTTGTCCACTGAAAGTGTGACTTCCTAGAGGACCAACCTGGGTCACTGAGGGCTAAGCCAGAGTTTTGTCATGGTGCCATTTTCTTGATATCTTAGCGTATGACTGATAAATACATTTGCCACCACCTCCTGCTGCTGTATCCTTGCACGGTTAATGACATTGCTAGGAGATTATGACCTTATTTCTCACTGAGCCCAGCTGCTTTAGCATTTTCCTCCAGCATCTCCCTCAGTTTAAGCAGAACCAGCGTAGGCTTGAGGGATCAACTCCTGGTCATTTAGTGTGATCCAGAGCCACAATTTTTTATGCTTCCATTTTTTCATCTGGTACAAGATTAAGAGAAGTTGTCCTAAAATAAAATGCCACATGCAAAATGCATGTGTTCAGGATTTGGTCAGGAGTTCAGACCCCCCTGTATGTGTCCCAGGTATAAACGGGTTAATACAACAGTTGCAGGATTACATTGAAAGAACTAGGGAAGCAAATGTCAGAAGAGCCACCTCTGATCACAGCCTGAAGTTATAGCAGTCATTTCTCAACAGCTCCCTGGTAAGTTGCTGTGAATCTCATCACTGTCCACATGTCTGGTTGCAAGTGTCTTGGGAAACGATGCCCATCTTTCCCTCTCTCACTCTTCCAGTTGCATGTGAAAGCCACTCACTGACAAATGGTAACTTAGAATCTTGGAAGGAGGGGGATTCTGGGAAATGTAGTTCCTCCTCTCTGATGTAGAGAACTAATGGCTAACGATGACACTGAATTAAGCATGGCTGATAGTTAGGCATTTTATCTTCCACAAAATAGGTACTTGGGGTGCGCCTGGGTGGCTCAGTGGGTTAAAGCCTCTGCCTTTGGCTCACGTCATGATCTCAGGGTCCTGGGATCCAGCCCCACATCGGGCTCTCTGCTCAGCAGGAGCCTGCGTCCCCCTCTCTCTGTCTGCCCGCCTCTCTGCCTGCTTGTGATCTTTCTCTCTCCTATGTCAAATAAATAAAATTTTTTTAAATTGGGTACTTGAGAGGCATTTGAGTAGGAAGATCAGTGTGGTAGAAAAGGCACTGGATTTAGAGTCTAATAGGCCTCTGTAACTATATTAATTTTACTACTCACTACCTCAATAGCTTTGAGCAACCAGCATTATCTTTTTAAGTTTCATTTTTTCCATTGGTTTTATGGAACACTTTTATGAGGACTAAATGAGATAACGTATGAAATATAGCTTGATTTTGCTGTGTAAACGTGGTCCGTTGCTTTTCCAGATAGTTGGCAATATCACAGTACTTAAAATAACATTTACAAAGGCTATTCAATTACTGTGTTGGTTTACAGTACTATTTGAAAAAACACTTCAGAAAATATTTGGTTGCAAAGGTCACTGCTACCATTATTTTAGTTGTTTTTCTTTCATTTAATCTTCCATTCACTCATTCCACAAGAATTTGCTGAATCTCTGTATGAGGCTTAAATAGGATAAACTGTCATGTGGTGACCAATAACAGAGGGGCTGTTCCAGATAGACTTGCCACCTTCTCTCTGGCCTCTAAGTTCTGAAAAGGCAATATTTGAGCAGAGACTTGAATGAAAGTGAGAAACCAAAGCTAAGCGGAAATTTATAGGGATACATTTCCAAACAAGAAGAGCAAGTGCAAAGTTCTTGATTACAAACGTGGAGTGCTGGTGACATCACAGCCAGAAATGAGAAATATTTAGGAATTTTCAATGGAGATGTTTATATTCTCTTTGGATAATACATAAGTATATATTCTTATAATTTATTTCTTATTATTGGGGAGGGATTCGTTTTATGTGTTAGAGCTTAGTTTTACTTTTTTGTGCATGGGTGTTTTGTTTTTTGTTTTGTTTTGTTTAGTTTTACCTTTTAAAAGTAGGTCCCATTTTAACTGTCCATAAAAAATTTACTGATGAATTTTTATCATATCCTGCTTAATATTTTCTTTTTTACCCGGTAATCTTTCACTTTATTTTTCTTGCTGAAATACATTCTTAATACTTTCTTAAGTTAGTTATTGTCGTTGTTATTAGTATGACCGCTTTTATTTTTCTTAAGCGATAGGTTAGCTGGGTATAAAAGTTAGGTTGTTAGTTACTTTCTCTCAGCTCTTAGAAGATAGTATTGAATATTATTAGATTGTTTTCTAGCCTCAGCTATTGCTGTATGAAGATTTTCCCAACATAAGGATTAATCCCAGTAGATACACAGTCTTTTCTCTTTGGTAGCTTAAGATTTTTCTTTTTTCCCCCTAATGACCTGCAATTTTGTAGTATGTTTCTAGATGTGGAATTTATTGTTGTGTATCTTTTTTGGCTTTCAGAATACATTTCTGGTCTGATGATTCATGGGTTTCTAGAATGTCTCCGCTATTCATTTTCAAATACTGTTAACCTGTAATTCTGTCCCTTGCTTTCATTTAGAAAGCAATTTGGATTGCCATTAGAGCCTCTCAGATTAACTTCTGCCTCTTAATTACTCTTCATTTTATTTATCTCTCTGTGATGCACTTTAAGTGAACTCATCAGTTCTTAAAATTCTCTCGTTCTGGGATGCCTGGGTGGCTCAGTTGGTTAAGCCTCCAGCTTCAACTCTGGTCATGATTTCAGGGTTCTGGGATTGAACCCTGTATCCAGGTCTGTGCTCAGCTTGAAGATTATTTCTCTCTGCCTTCGCCCTTACCCCCATCTCCATCTCTCTCTCTCTCTCTCAAATAAATAAAATCTTAAAAGAAAAAAAAAAACTTTAGTTCTGCCTTTGTGAATATTTCAGCATTTATGCAATTTACTGAGACTTTTAAGATCATGTTTCTTTATTCCAAATGTTTCTAATAAGCTTTTTGTGTAGCCACTTTTTTCATTCTTTATTTCTCCACATCTTATTTTGTAATTTCTTTTCCATCTTGAAAATGATGAACTGAGCATTTCATAAGTATCCTCATTTTAAAGACTGCCAAATGAGCTCCCCCAAATTTATTTGTAATAAATCAGTGTTTTAGTTGTTGATTTTCTGGGTTGTCAATGGTGATTTTCTTTGGCCTTTTTTCATGTTGGGTTTGGAGAGAGTCCTTGCTTCAGTTTCTGGCTTTAGATAATAAGATTGGCTTCCACCTGCCATCTCACATTAAGTATTTCTAGACCCTACTCACCTTGCCGCAATTCTGGAGCCACTGTTCCGGCCATCCTGTCTCAGAACCCAGAATGCACCGAGTTTCAGCTCTATATTCCTTTGTGTTTCTGTACTTGCAGTGCATGCATATATTTATATTGTTCTTTGAGCTGAGTTATTTCTAATTGATTTTATCTGCCATTGCCTTATTTTTTTGAAAAGAGGTTGTGTTTAAGTGTGAATTTACAGAGCCATCTTAATGAAACATCTTATTAAAACTTACTTAAATGTCTTATGTTTCCATAATTTGTCTCTTTCTTCAGAGATTTTAATAATTCATGTTCTCAGGTTTCCTCGAGTGTACAAACTGAGCTACGCATATTCTGGGACTAGCTTGATTTTTTATTTCAATGAAGAATATACATGTAGTAACTAAGTTTATTTTTATCATGCTTTGTTCCCCCAAAGAATTTAAATGTAGTTTAAGTGTGACTTACGTTGCATTTCTTTCTTAGAATTTTTAAAATAAATTCAGAGGTTGACTAGGTAGCTTAGTTAAGTGTCCCACTTTTGATTTTGGTTCAGGTCGTGATCTCAAGGTCTTGGGATCAAGCCCTGCATCAGACTCCATGCTCAGCACAGTGTCTGCTTGTTCCTCTTCCTCTCTGCGTCACCCAGCTCTCTGTCTATCTCTCTCTCTCAAATAAATAAATGAATGATATGTTTTTGAAGATAAATTCAGAAATTAGCAATGCTTTTTGGAAGAAAATGTAGTATAGTTGTTTTGGTTCCCTAAAAAAATAACATTATTTAAAATCCAAAGCCACACTACATAGCTCTCATGCCCCCAGACAATTATTTTCTCATTTGTCACTGAAGCTTGGGCCCTTTCCATGCCAAAATAACCCATTAAATTGGTAGTTGGAGTGTCTGTGCTTGTAACCTGACTATACTGAAGTCTGCCAATCTTCTATTTCACCGCTACTGAATTCACCACCACGAATCCCATAACCAAACATGGCTCATAATAGCTGAGTTTAAAAATGTATTTAGAAAAAAAAAAAACAATTTTCACTGCAACCCAGGAATTTTTCATGAGAAATTGGGGAATGTGAAGAGGTGCTCTTTGGGACCTCTTGGCTATTTCCATTTCAGTGTCCTGAAAGAAGCAGGTACATAGGAACACATTTAATTAGTGTTAATAAAGATGTCTACCTCATTTGGAACAAGTCCTCTGTTTCATCTTTTTTTTCCCCCTAACTTAAATTATTTGAGCTGTTGACAAATTTAAAAAGATAATGATTTTCAAGACATGAGTATCATTTGGGGATTAAAAAATGGCTACATCAACAGTTAATTGTGTAGCTGACTTTGACAAGCAAATGCACTGATCTAAAGGGAGGGATGAGTTCTTCCCCCTTTTTTTTAATACTTGAAGTTCATGTGTCATCTCAAAAAATTGTTAAAAAAGTTGTTAAAAATTGTTCAAAAAGTTGCTCAGTCGTGATAAGTAGAAACAGAAGATCTTAATAAGAGAGAATCAGGGAATATTAGCTTGAATTTCTTGTAATAAATATTCATCCCAGCCTGAACTTTTGGCTTGCTCTTGTGTGTGTAAAATAATCTTCAAAACTGAATAGTTTTCCTTTTGAATACATATTTCGGATTGATCATGGCCTAGGATTTATTGTAGGTAAATGTAGCTCAAGGCTCTGGCTTAAGCAAAGTACGGAGGATTTTTAATTTTTTCATATCTAACTGGTTTGAGTAGCCTCCATGTTCAGTGAGAGTAGGATCTGCAGCAGAACAGAGTTTCTAGGACTCTCGTAGTGAGCGTCCATAGACCATTTCCGACAGTCCATCGTTTACAGGATGGGAGATCCTCATCACTCAACTCAGCGGGCCATAGGAAACTGCCTGGCTGATAGCATTTCTGTTATCTCTTTTAATAAAAACTTAATTTCCTTTCTTCCTTCTTAGGCTGTCAGATATCAGCCCGTTATTTGTTTTCCTGATAGCTACCGGTCAGCTTGCGAGCACCCAAGACCGGCTATTCTGATTCCCCCCCTTTCTTCCTTCCACCTCCCCGTCCTCCTGTCCTAGCCAAGCCACGGGAGAATGTGAGTCTGGGGCTGTTCCCTGGCAGGGCCAGCAGAGTTTCCATAAACACAGCACCGCTGGGCACCCAGAAGATGCTGAAGGAGCAGCTACAGCATGTACAGCCAAAAGCACTTGTGGAAATCCTAGGAATGTTAACCCAAAGAATTGCCCCGAGTCCCCAAACGCTTTTCTCCCAGAACACTTAGCACACTGTGTGGCTGGACAAACAGCTCTTTCAGCGGCATGGGGCTTTCAGCCTGTGGTTTGAAGCCTGACAGGATGTGGCAGGCCTGACTCTGGGTAATGTAGGACGATGCAGCAAAATGCATCAAATTAGAAAATGGAAACTTTTCTTTCCCCGAACTGTAATTTAGCTGTCACTTGGCTTTAAAGCAGCTGAAAACAATTTTTTGAAAGTGAATGTTTATTTCCTGAAGTTTTGCGAATAATTATAGGCCTATTCTCTCCATGTTCGACATTCCACTCGCCTTTCCCATAACTCTGTCTGCAGTGGTGGTTCCTAGCAATGCACATGGCAGGCCTTGGTGTCAAGAGGCTGCCACTGAACGAGTGGCACCTTTGATCTGAGGCATGTGACATGCTTTACCTACAACTCTCTCACCATACCCCACACACTCTGTCAGCATGTGTGTGCGTGTGTGTGTGTGTGTGCCCTTCCAAGTTCATTTTCTCAGTGCTGTGAGAGGGATCTACTGGGAAAATTCCTGATTTTACATCTGTCTTACCACAGGAAGAGAAGGGCAGTCTAATGAATTTTTTATGAGCCGCCTTGCCGCGTGTTCACTGAGAAACCTTTGCTTTTCTAGGGGAAGCTTTTGACCTCACGTGGTGAGGGAGTTTGTAACCTGATGCTATTGTTAGAATAATTATAGTCTAAGGTTTTGCTGTCAGCACCCAAGTTAGCCCGGTAAGGTTATATATATTGAAATTCTTATACCTCATCCTCTTAAGATCCATGCTCTGGAAAATCGGGTGCTTGAGAGCCAATGAGTTGGTCATGAAACAGCTTTTATGCTGCTGAAAGGGAAGACTTAGAGGTATATGTTCATATCAAGTTTGGAAGAGACTAGTGTTGTATACATTTAATAGATTTATTGATGGGACATTTATCAGGATTTCCTGATACAGGCATTCATTTGAATAATATTTCTATTCAGTATGAAATTAACAATGGGAAATGAGATTATTACAATTAATAAAAGTATTCTTGGCATTGCATGGTATTTTAGGGAAGTATATTTTATCAGGGTCTTTCATATAATTTCTCTTGGCACTCCCACTTTTCAGGGAAAATGTTGTTGTTGTTTTCCAGAGGGAGAAATTAAAATTCAGAGAAATTTCATGGACCTAAGGCTGAACCTGCATATGAGATGATTTTAGGGGCACTCCTCTTAAAAAGCTAGATAAGTTTCACAGCAAACAACTTTTGCCTATCGCCAAATGTTGCGTCTGACTCCTGATGTTGGGTTTCTGAACCCACTTTGGTACTTTCCTGTTTTTTATTTAGCCATCCCAGAACGGTAAAGATTGGTTGCTCTATTGTGTGTTGTTTAGGAACACTTTTCTGCAGCTCGTCATTATTTCAAGATAAATTTGGCTCCAAGCTTCCTGTGCTGTAGAGATAGAATGAGAACTGTGGACGATGAGAACGTGTTGTTTTGCACAGCACTGTGTGACTCCAGGTACTTAAAATTAGCACAGGTTTCCGCTGGCTTAAACTTAACAGTACGTGTGTTTGAGCAGGTGAAGTGAACATGGACATTTTAGAAAATCACTGTTGGAAAAAATGCATCCCTGATTTTTATTCCCATAACCGTGAGTGAGAGCCGATACTTGGTATTGGTCATTTTACTTTTAAATCAGTGAAACTGATACCGTGGTAATAAATTAGCATGCAAGTTATAGTCTCCAAAACATACATTTGTTGCCTATATTTAACACACACACACAAACACACACACATACATATGTATATGTATATATGTATATATGTGTGCTTACAGGAAAATCCAGGGGCAATGGATGGCTATTTTTCATCCAAATTCATCTCAGGGGATCTACCACTTAACTTTTCAGAGAAGTACCTTTTTATGATGCTTCAATTTACAGTACTCATTGCTTTGGAGAAAAAATTGAAGTTGGGAGTGAGGGTCAGTGTAAGAAGGAGCTTTTTCTACTTAACAGATATTCAGAATACACATAGAAGGTGGTGAAAGCAGGTCTACGAGCTGTCTTCCCTTATTATCAGCACCTGGATGATTTCACGCAAATTAGTGCAGACATTCGAGCTGTCATACACCGTCTACCTACTTGGCAGTCACAGAGTCGATTGCTGTGGGCTATTTTAGTTTAAAGACGTAACTATGCTCCAGCTCACATCTCATATTCAGACTTGAGACTTGCATATCTCATTGCTTACGGAAAGTCTGTTTAAATACCTAATCGAAATTTTTCATTGAAATGCCTCAAATGGAACTCTTAACCTTTCCTCTGCTCTTGGTTCTACGTGCAGTGTTACCCATCTTATTTAAATGGCCTCTGCCACCTTCCACCTGCTCAAGTCAAAACCCTTGAAGTTGTCATTGTGTCCTTCCTTTTCTCCAACCCCAAGTCTCATCTATCAGAACATTTTCTCGATTGTACTTCCCAGCGTAGCTAGAAGCTAAACTATAAACTCATGATCTCAGTACCATCTCTGGGCTTTAAGCCACCCCCATCTCTCACCTTTATTTTTACAATAGCATGTTCATTGGTCTCTCTGCTTTGATTTTTGTCTCACATAAAGCTGAATGAATCTTTTATTATTTTAAAGATGTATTTATTTGTTTCAGAAAGAGAGAGAGAGGAAGAGAGAGGCAGAATGCAAGCAGGGAAGGGGCAGAGAGAGAGAGAGGCCTAAGCAGACGCCAGGGTGAGTGCAGAGCCCATGGCTGGTCTTCATCCCACCACCCTTAGATTATGACTTGAGCTGAAACCAAGAATTGGATGCTTAACTCACATAGCCACGCAGGTGGCAGAGGGAATCTTTTAAATGGAAGTCACATTATGTCATTCTTCTGGTCAGAACCCTGCCTTAGCATTGGATTTCCATTTCATGTGACTAAAACTTCATTTCTTTCCATAAAATTTCTTTTCTTTAATTATCTAGAAAACCTACATGATAATACTCTACCACATTGTGTGCCCCTGAAAACACAAACACACACACACACACACACACACACACCCCACCCCTTATCAGTGCTCTGATATCTTCCTCTACTACTCTCCCCTTTGCTCACTCTGCTCTAGCCACCCTGACCTTGACCTTGACATGTCAGGCATGAGTATACTCAGGGGCTTTGCACTGGTCTGCCGTCTCTACTGTAGAGTACCTTACGCCAGAGAGACTCACTCTCATCTCTTTCAGGTCTTTACCAAACTTACCTTCACAATGAGGCCACTCTGACCTAAAATTTCCTGCCACCAACTCTCCAGTACCAGTGACCCTGTTCTTTTGTCTTTTCTCCTCCATAATGTTCTGTTCCATTTTCTCATGATTTATTCTGTTTATCACATAATGTCTTTCTCACTCTACTTCAATACAAGCTCCCCAGGAGGAGGATGGACTCTTGCTCTATTTTGTGCACTGATACATTCTAAGTACCTAGGGCCATGTCTGCATGTGATAGGTGCTGAATAAATACTAGTTGAATGAAAGAAGGAATCAAAATAACCTTGGGTTGGACCTGTATTACTCGCAGTTTGGAAATTCCTGACTTAAGCGTTCTGTCCCTGGCCAACATGAATCGTTCAGGAGATAGGTGAATGCTAATGCTAATTCATAACTCTTTATTTACAATGTGCAATATGGTGGAGATCTAAATTAAAAAATAGTGGCCCCAGCCAGAAAGAGGGACAGATGGTTGACCACACCCAACGAAGCAATGGCCTGCGCACTATACTGCTCAGGGCAAAATGTTAATTTCTGGTTCAGAGGCAGAACACAACAGTAATGGTGGGTATCATTATGCAGGGTTTCCTGGAATAGAAAAGGATTTTAAAATTCAACAACATAGTCATCATTTTTATAAGGCTCTGTCATGTATTACATTTATTCACTTGGTGGTTTGACGGAATTTTGGTTTTTCACCAAAAGGAGCCTGTGACGTTAGCCTCCAAATTGGCTGATGGAGGCCTCTAATGAGAAAGGAAAGCTTGTTCACAGATTTCACGGTCTGCTAAGCCTACGTACCTCAAAAATAAGCTGTTGGGGAAAAGGAGAAGGATGTATATGATTTACATTCTGTACTAAATCAACCATATTGGGATTCCGGGATGTCATATGGCAAGGGACATAGGAACTTGAGGCTTGTCAAGTTTTCCTTGGAGGGCAGCAGCTTAGTCAGGCAAACACAAAAGCCACGTAATCACCATATTCATGACTTGGAGTTCATCTCCATTGATATCGATTGGCAAGTGCTTTCAGAGAGAAATCAGTGAGTGTCCCTCCCAGAGAAAATCTTCAGTAAATTAGCAAATTAATTGAAAGGCTTCAGCACAAGCCTGGCTTCAAGGGACCCAAGGACAAACCTGGCTGAAATTTATCAAGGGTGGAAAGAGAAGAGAGCCAAGAGCATCCCCCATTGCCTCTGTTTTAGGACTTTTACCTTGTTCGCATTCCACCCTGTTTTTTGGTGAGTCTTGTCTGGTGTGTATGCTTGTAACATTTGTTGTAGTTCACTGCTTTAATGATAGAACGAAAATGGGTCGGGAGAGTAGTTGCCATGATTTGCTAAGTGTGAATGGGAAAAACAGGAAACACTTAAAAGTAAGGATGAGGAATTCAACATTCTATGTCTTCATGCCGGGAATGTTAATGCTCTGAACAGAGAGGTATTCTAAAGGAGCAGTGAAGAGCCCAGAGAGGAAGGAATGAGTCTGGAATCAGGGCTGGAAATGGAAAAAGCCACACTGGGGGTGTAAAGGAGAGGGAAGCAGAGCGGTGATAGGTGACAGTTATGAAACATAAGCAGGCCATAGTAAAGATTGCATGAGAACAACGGGAAATTCTTCTCTGCAGAGTAATAAGAACAGAAGCCTGGTTCCAGGGTATGTCAGGGGAAAAATGGAGACAGTAGTCTGCTTATATGGGAAGTGCAGCAGCAAAAGGGGAAAAAAAAAATGCAGCAGTAGCTGTAGAGGGCAGCTGGGTCAAGAGAACATTTTGTAGGAGAGGAGAGAACTGTACCTGTTTGAAGGTGTAGGGAGAGGACTGGGGAGGGTTTGAAGGTGCCTGACAGGGTGGGCGGGCAGTAACTGAGAATTAGGGTCTTGGCGGGACTGGGAAGAGAGGAGCAGCATGGCACAAAAAGGGGCTCTGAGCTTTAGAGGAGAGGACTTGTTTCTTGAGATAGAGAGAAGGATGAGAAGGGAGAAAGTCCGGTCCCTGAGTCAACATAACTAAATGCACCTGCAGACGGTGGCTTGATCTTGGCCATGATGTAAATGCTAATGGCAGTATCTGAGGGGGATAGGACCTCCCTTCTCTTTTATTTATCAGTATATCATGATGACAAAAAAGCATCTTCTTAGGCCCATCCATAATTAAAATATATTTCTTCTTCCTTGGTTTAATTTCCAATGAATTTTTTATTTTAAGATTTTATTTATTTGAGAGAGAGTGGGCAGAGGGAAAGGCAGGGAGATGCAGACTCTCCACTGAGCGGGGAGCCTGATGCGGGATTTGATCCCAGGACCCTGAGATCATGACCTGAGCTGAGGGCAAGACACGTAACCGACTGACCACCCAGGTGCCCCAGAATTCCTAACTCTCATTTTCACCAAAATTAGTTCTCATCAAGTGTCTTATTCTTCCTCTTGATTTTTATATGCTTGTCTGGCCATCCACATCAGTGTCCCACGTACCTTCTGGCCCCTGGAGTCTCCTCTCCCTCTCCTATGTCACTCTGGTTTTTTTGTTCAGGGAAAGGGATCGTCCTTTCTCTTTGGATAAGTATCACCAGAAATGAATGGTGTTTGATGCTTGCCTGTGTTGTCATCCTTTCTTGATTTTCAATTTGATTTTTCCTTGGAGCATGACGTATTTGAGGATTAATAATAGCACTTTTATTTCCCTTCCTCATGTTCCTTTTTTTCCGTTTTCAAATGTGAGTCATTGAAGCAAGTGGGTTCCAGAGTGAAGGCACAGGGCCCTGTGGATGAGCCAGACGAAATACAGAAAGGAAGTATTACACTGTCCCTCTTTTCTATCTGAAAATACGAAGTCAATTAACTTTTCCTAAGACTTAGCCTTTAGAATGACCCAGACCTTCTTACTGAGTTCATAGGGCACATTATCTTATATCACACAGGCTATACAAAAGTTCATTGTCACGGGACAGATTGCTGTTCATGTGTGCCAGATTTAGGAATTCTGCCTTTTACCACCCATTTTAATGGAAGACCATTCTTCATTAAAAAGTGCAAGTGACTTAAAAAGGTTATGGCAGAAAAACCGTGAAGCAAAGGTTATACTCGTAATGCAAGCATGGGCAAACAACTAGAACATTGGCAGAGTTGTCACTATTACTTTTCAAGTGAGCTCAACATCAGCCAATATTCATTTGAGAAAGAAACAAACAAACAAGCTATAAAAAGATCTGACACGTACTTAGCCAACAAAATTGAAGTTGCTAAGAAGACTGTTGGAACTATCGTTTTATGCATAGCAGTATTAGAAATGGTTATAATCAGGGCGCCTGGGTGGCTCAGTGGATTAGAGCCTCTGCCTTCGGCTCAGGTCGTGGTCTCAGGGTCCTGGGATCAGGTCCTGTATCGGGCTCTCTGCTCTGCGGGGAGCCTGCTTCCCCCTCTGTCTTTGCCTGCCTCTCTGCCTCCTTGTGATCTCTCTTTCTCTGTCAAGTAAAATCTTTAAAAAAAATTAAAAAAAGAGAAATGGTTATAATCTCAAGTGTATATCCTGTCCTTAGATACCAATTAATAATGATACTACATGCATATAATCTATAAATAAATATGCATGTATTGGGGGATTTTTGTTCAACATCATTTTACTAATAGTAGTATACCATAAGTTTGGAGACCTCTGACCTAGTGCATTTTTTATTGGAGAATAGCAATAGTTGGATTTTTTTTTCATGAAATGACAAAACATCAAGGTCCCTCTAACATTCAGATGTAATTTTGAGAATTAAAGATTTTCAGGGACTTTAAGAATATACTTATTTCTCCTTAAACCACTACACAGCAAAATTTAGAGGCTTCCTTATTGACAAATGCCCCAAGGATACAGGCAGACTCTGGTGAACTGCCATGTAGCACAGGCACCGATTTGTAGACTGGGTTCCTAGTTGCTCTGCATGTCACAGTATGTCCAAGTATCTACTAAAGAATATGGGCCTTGAGAGAAGGAATGATGAACACCCTTCTGGAATTTAATTTCACTTCTACCATATTTTAAATGTCCTAATTCTAAAGTAGCATTTTTAGGTGCTTCACTAGTAGATATGCCCAATTGGAACTACAGTTTTCTCCTTGGAACACCATCAAAAGGAGTCTTCTCAATGGTTCTGCTGTGCTGGGTGACAGACACTTTAATAATTTTGTCCTCCAAGGGAACATAGCCCTTACCAAGACCACCAGGCACACTTTCTTTGCCAAGATGACATGAGAGATTGCTATTTTCCCATGAGTTATCATGGGGGCATAATCACAAATAGAATTCCATGGACCGCCAGTGATTCACAGGACTATTATATCTAGCTGGAATTCTGTAAACTCTCTTTCCTTCCAAGATTTTAAAAGCTCTATGAGCACTCCCATGTATAGATACCAGTATGGTTTAAAATGAAAGTGAACCAATTTTGTATTTTATTAGTATTTTGTTTAGAATCTTAGAAGCTAGATCCATGAATCATTAGTATGTTTTCACCTGCGTGGTGATTAAGGCTATACATTGAAAAGACTATTATGATTTGTTTAATTATAAAAATAATGTTTAAAATAGAAGGTGTTTCCAGCAGTGATGGCTTTGATTTACGTAGTTCCTGTTTAAAAGTTTTCAAGGTACTTTAGGGACTTATTAATTCTCACATTTGTCCCTGGAGTGTATAATGAACAGACTGAGAAAATTGAAGCAATGAAGTCACACAGTGCTCCTAAGCTTCATTAGTAAGCAATGAAGAAGCAAAGAATATAATCAAGAATCACCTTGTGACAGAGTTCCACTAGACCCAAAAGCTTTTTAAGCAAGATAGTTAGAGGGATTAAAATAATGATATTTTAATACATTCGCTACCTATTAGAACTAATGTCAACTAGCATGTGTACTCTCAAACCATCTTTGTGTGGACGGCATGATTTTTAAAAACAGATGTCTTCTGAAGTAGTAATGTGATATTACTTCTAAATAATGACTCTGAGACACATCCTCTTAGGATAAATATTTACTTAAACAGCTAAGTTAGACCTCTTGGGGCACTCGAGACTTTGACATTATGAAGGTAGTGGGGCTTGCAGGAGAGCTCAGAGGACATCTCGCTCTGCCCAGGAGCTCCAGGCTTTAATTATCAAAAATAGACAGTGGGTCGAAGAGTGAAGAGAACTGCTCTAAGACACTAAGGTTCTTCCTAAGTTTAAGTCTATCTGCTTTCTAAAGAATAGAAAAGGTAGAAGAATAGAAAGGAAAGAATTCAATAGAAACGAATAGAAGGAAATACGGCAAAATGTCTCCTGAGGCACACAAAGCAGTTGGTGGTTAAGACTAGAAAGGAAAGAGACTCTACAGAGTAATCCCCAAATCTTGTAATGGGCAGTACAATGTGGTTACACATGTAACAGTTCTGAAAGCTGGTGACTTGGATGTGAAGCATGAACATATTTCTGAAATACGGTTAGTGCTCAGATTTCAGTTCCTCCTGATAAGAAAGCTGTAATCCCACCCTGAAAATACTTCAAGCCAGTGGTGAACTGAGTCGAACTAAAATAGCAGCCAAGTTCAGACCCAACAAACACACCCAGCCTGCCTTTAGTAGCTTGACAGAGAAAGGAGGCTGCACCTTCTGAAAGTAAATATTATTTTAGATTCTTCTTCTCTCTTCTATAAAATGTCTGGCGTAGACTTCAAGGTTATAAGAGACACAAGAAGGCAAGAAAATGGCCTCCATGGTCAAGAGAGGAAGTAGGCAAGAGAAACAGGTTTAGAGATATACCAAATGTTGGAATCATCAGACAGCGGCTTTAAAATATATATATTCATGAAATATACAGAGAGAGGATAAAAGATATAGTAGAAATGGTGTACAACATTCACGGAGAAATGGGAAATGTTGGCAGCAGTACAAAAAGTGTTTTTAAATCAAACTAAATAGAAATGCTAGAAATGAAAAATGTAACATCAAGAAGAATTCATTAGATAAACTTGAGAGAATATTGCACACAGAGGAAGATTGCATTAAATTTGAGATAGTAGAAAATAAGTAGGAAAAAAAGTAAAAAGAAAAGCAAAGACCATCTGAGATCTGTGGGAAAATGGCAAATAATTCAAGATGGAGAGAAAGAAGAAGGACAATGGGGCAGAAGTAATATTTGATGAGATAGTTAAGAACTTAGTACAATTGAGGAAGGATCCAAGTACTTAGCAAATCAAAAGAGGAGAAATACAGAGAAAACCACATTGTAGTTAATTACTAAAAACCAAAAATAAAAGACAATGCTTAAAAGTAGCTGGAGAAAAAAGGCACATGGGTCTCGGTGAACAGCAGGAGAGAGGATGGTTATGTTCTCACTTAGAAAAAGTGAAGTCCAGGAGACAAAGGAAGAACCTCTCGAAAATGCTGAAAGAATAAAATATATCTGTCAACCTAGCATTTTATATCTAGCAAAAATATTCTTCAAAACAGGAAGACAACATAATTATATTTACAAATGGAAGAAAGCTGAAATGATGTATTTCCAGGAGACCTTCGCCTTTGAAAGGCAGAAAGAAATTCTTTAAGCTGAAGCAGATAATACCAAATGGAACTCAAGAGGTTTTTTGTTGGTTCTGTTTTTTAATCTTTTTATGTTATGGTTATATGTGTTTGTTTCTTTAAGAGACCAAGTGTTTAATGAAAAAGCAGAAGTGATGTATTGTGAGGTTTTTAACATATATCAAAGTAAAGTGGAAGATACATACAGAAGAAGTAAAGTAGAAAAAGTGGTAGGAGGGGTACATGGAATACTACTATACAATTTTTACTGCTTATGAACTAGTATACTACTATTTGAAAGAAATAGAGATGCACCTTCTGTTCAGATCCACTATTAAGATTTTGCATAAAATGCACGGCTTAACAATTAGTACACAAAACAGAATTCTCAGTAAATCCACTTCTTCCTCAAAATGACAGGAAAAGAGTTGCAGAGATACAAAGTACAAATGTAGTAAATAAAAATTGACTATCAGGGGTGCCTGGGTGGCTTAGTAGCTTGAGCTTCTGTCTTTGGCTCAGGTCATGATCCCAGGGTTCTGAGATGGAGCCCTACCTTGGACTCCCTGGTCAATTGAGAAATGGCTTCTCCCTCTCCCCTCCCCTTGTGTTAACTTGTTCTCTCTCTCTCTCTCTCAAATAAATAAAATCTTTAAAAATGAAAAAATGAACACTAATTGGGGAAATTAAAGGACAACATTAATAATAATATTAAATACAAATGGACTAAATGCTTCACTTAAAAGGTAGAGATTTATAGACTAGATTAAAAAGCAAAATTCAACTATAAATTGTCTACAGAAAATAGAGGCTAAAACTAAAAGGGAATGAATATATATACATTATGTAAATATTAAATATAAAAAAGTTAATAGCTATATTAATATCAAGACAAAATTACTAGAAATAAAGAAGAACCTTCTGTATTGGCAAAAAGATCAATTTGTCAAGAAGACATCAGTTTTCAGGACAAAAATCAATATAATTTTATAATTGGTATAAATTGATATATATTGATTCTGTAAAATTGATAATAAGGTGGAAGTAACAATTGCATTTATAGTAACATCAAAAACATCAAATGTGTAGAAATCTACAAAATATGGAAAAGGCCTATTCATTGAAGTTAGAAGACATGGCTGAATGAGATTAAAGAAGACTTACTTAAGTGGAAAGATGCAAAATGTTTTGGACAAGTAGAAAAACATTGTTCATTTTCCATAAGTTGGTATATAGATTGAATATAGTGTCAGAATTCCAGAAGACCAAATTTTTTGGAAGAAACTAATAAACGGATTCTAAAATTCATATGGGATGCAAAAGGTCTAAGATAACCAAACAACACTGAGAAGATAATTCTAGAAACTTATCCTACCTGATTTTACAATTTTACAAAGCTATGACAATCAAGGCTGTGTACTTTGACACAATGTTAGAAAATGTGCAGTGGAGAAGACCTAGAATTCTAGAAATAGAGAAACACACATGTGGCAAATTGAGTTTTGATCTAGGTATCAAGTCAATCCTAAATGGATGGCCAAGATATTTTGAACAGATGTTGCTTGAACAATTGGAAATGAACTGTAACCCAATTGTCATTCCATTTATGAGCATTAATTTGAGTTGGTCATAGGTGCAAATATGAAACTCAGCATCAAAAAATTCCTTGAAGAAGACAGTAGGAGAATATTTTCATTGTTTTGAGATAGAGTACTGATCATGAAGACAAAATTAACAGATTGAGCCTCCTCAAAATTAAGAATATTTGTTCATCAAAAGACACCATTAAATATGCATAGGCAAGTCACTAACTGGGGAAAAAAAATTACTGCAGCAAAATGGTCTGAATTTAAAATAATACCCAGAATACCTAACAAGCACCTGCAAATCAATAATAGAAAGACAAATACCCCACCCCACCCCACCCCCCAAAAGTGGGAGAAAAGCTGAGGGACTTGACAAAAGAATATGTGAGTTGTCACAAAGCTCATGAACAAGTCACTCAGCACCATCAGTCATCAGGGCTATGCCATTAAAACCACAATGAGATACCATACAAAGGAACAACAGAGGCTTCTAGAACTATAGAGCAGTAAGTGAGAGTGGCTCTAATACCTTAAATTTTGATCACATCTCTCAGTTAACTTGAGAGTCTGATACAAAGGGGTCACTTGTTAAAAAGCAACCACAGGCCACTTAGGTTAAGGTCCCAAGTCAGGAAAGTGGGTTTTAATACCTCATCTGATTGCCCTTTTACCATCCCCTAGAAATTGAGTCTTGATGGTCAGTCAGGAATTTTACGGTAGGTACCAATGAGTCTGCCACTTGGGCCCTCTTCTACTCCCAGAGGAAGATGAAATAATCTGCATTCTAAGATCCTCTCTCCCCATACCCTACCCCCAGGGAAATTGACCTTGCCTGAAGCAATCCTTTTCTTCTGCTAATAACTTTTTTGCTCCACTGTCCTTGTAAAAACCTTCTATCCTTCCATTTTGTGTAATACTCTGGAGCTCTCTTTTTGGTAGATGGAATGCTGTCCAACTCATGAATCATTTAATAAAGCCAATTAGATCTTCAAAACATACACACACAATGCGATACCATACCTAGTCACAAGAATGACCAAAATGAAAGAGATTGACATCTCTAAATGTTGGTCATTAAAATGAAATTAAATCTTTTTGTCTTTATCTTTAGGCTCATTAAAAAATAAATTGCCTGTCTCTGCGCTCTGGCGGATTTTTTTAGAATTCTCCCTTCATCAACCTGAGTTTCTTATCACTGATAAACAGGCTCAGTTAAAAATTCTTAGAAGGTATTTCGTCATGAGTTTTAACTGTTGAGATCATGCAGACGCACAAAAGAAAACCATCTCAACAACGACAAAATGCTTTCATTTTATCTGGAAGTACATAAACTTTGTCAAATATGAAAGCTGAATTTTAAAACATCACAGAATAATAATTTCACTAGAAGTCATTTAGAATTATTCTGTATGATCTGTTTGTGAAAAAAAAAATCTGTGAACTTAAACTGATAATCGGCCCACAACATAAAACAAAGAGGAATGGCTGAATAAAATGGAGAAGAGTGGGAAAATAGTATTAATTGCATTATAGCTTCAAAGAAGAAAAATCAGAAAAAATTAAAAATCCTTAAGAATGTAGTGTTTTCATGGTGAAGATAAAGATGGAATGAAAAAAGATAAACCAAATGGAAGACATTGATTTTCATTTGTTCAGAATAATTCTGTTTCTCCTAATGTGTTCCATTCTCATCATTTAAGGGCAGGACCTCTTACTCTATCCCTAAACTCAAACACACAGTGACACAAATCAGGGATTAGGAAGTTCCTCTCATCCTGCTACTTAGAAATAATCTACTACTTGACAAATATTCTGTGATGAGAAATATGAAGTATTTATTAACACAAAGCTATTCAGAGTTATTGATGAAAAGGAAAGATCCATCATATAATTCCCAGGGCACTGAAGGAGATTCTACTTTATTGATTCCATAGTTAATAGAATCAGTCATTTATATGACCTGTTAAAAATGATTTATATTTGAATGATGAATTTTATTTGGCCACTTTGGATTTTTTTGATGTCAGGAAGGAAAACATTTTGCTAAAATGAATAATTTCTTCTTCTTTTTTTTTTAACTTGGAGTGCAATTCACAAGAATGAGTTGAGAAGTAGTTAAAACACAGTCATGGAAAAGAAACAAGTGAGTCTTTAGCAAACAGTCTTCTTGACTTGAAATAACGCTGGGTAACCAACTGTTGTCCTCTGCTTTGATCATAATATTCCCTCTTCCCATGCTTTCTTGCTTCTCGTTGTAATAAGCAAATACAACAACTGAAAAGGGTCCTAGGTCCCGCAAATACAGTATCACAGTGTTTCCTCACTGAAGTAGTTTTATGTTTGGTTTCTTGTATTCGAAAAAACAAGATGATTTTTGGTAGAGCTCTCTTATTTGTCTTATAAATAAACATCTAAAGTTGGGTTCTCAGAACCTCCAGAATGTGTCCACGTGTTCTAAAACCTACATTAAGAGCATGCACTTTGGGGCTAAGCAGACCTACGTCTGTGTTTGACCGCTGCGTGATCTCGGGCAAATTAACTTTCTAGCTCTTTGTTCCCCTTGTGTGTAAAATGCAGCACACAGTGATCATTGTGGTTGACCCGCCAACATCATTCCACTTTTGATGGTTCATCTAAGATACCAGTTGCCATGTGGGCTCCTTGCCAGTAATTGTTTCATGGATGGGCAAGCCCATGCTACTTGGGGTCAACAAGATACACAGAGTGGCTGGTTCTGTTGGATGTGGACCAAGAATTATGCACCATTGCTGGTGACCAATATCGCATGACCATGAGGGTGATGAAGCCAGAATGTCCAGGGAGGTTGGAGACACAAACAGCTCTTCGATGATGCTCTTGAGGAACTGATCAGCCAGAAACCTTTCTTCTCTATAGACTTGTGCTCATTACACAGTCACTTTGACTTGCAGCAGAAAGCTCAGTAGTTAGGGCAGAAACAATATTTGTAGGGATTAAAAGAAAAAAGTACATGTAAAGCCCTTAGCTTTCTCTAGTGCCTCGGTGCACAGGAAGTTCTCAGTTCAGTGTACCTATTGCTCTTATTCTCCCAGCAAAGAAACCTGGGCAAATGTCAACTTCTCTTTGTTTGAGGGGAGGGTGTCTCGGAAGAGGAACAGGATTTGAGCAAGATCTAATGTCTTAGCGACTCTTGTCCCACTAGTAGTAGGAAAGTACGAGGAAAGTACGTATTTCTCATGCATGTGCCCTCTGACCTCACATTTTCATTCTTAACCTTTTCTCCTCTGTTTGGGCATCTGCTGATTTCTTCTAGGTTTTCTTCCTCTTCCTCAAGTTTTTACTCTGTTAAATGCCTTGATATGAAAAGAAATGGAGTTAGTGGTGAAGAGAATCCACTAATAATGCCTTTTCTGTTTTGCTCCAAGTTTACAGATAATTACAAGATGATCCTCTCATCCAACAGATGCAGACAGGGGTGTGGTTCATAGGTTCTCTGCTTCCTTGTGTCAGGAAGGAATGACATCTGTTTGTTTCAGGGGTACAGAATTTACATTACTAGGTACCTAGAGAGTACCCGTGGGCAAGTTTTGTTTTTGAAGGTGATGGAAAGACTGGGAGCATCCAGATGGCTTTTCTGAGGGACCTGGGAGTCAGAGGAAAGGGGTGTTTTGACTGCAGAGGCAGAGTGAATTGTATTTCTGTGAGCTGAGTGGTAAAGACACGTGACTGGTCCCAGGGGTTGTGTAGATCTGCTGCTGTCTAAGGAATGGGGATTCGTGACCTCATTCACCTCTCTCTGAGCAATATGAGTCGTGGCCTTGGAAGCTGGGATCCAGTCCTTGTAGCTCAGCTCGCCATGACACCAGCAGCCACTTGCTCTTATGAGGATTTCATAAGCCTAAACAATGAGCAGCTCATTAGCAACGAACAAGAACTGCCATCAGAGCCCTCTCCGCAAATTTCCTGAACCTCACAAGCCCTAGACGTCCTGGTGTTCCACTAGGTAGGATATGGAAGCAAGAAAATATTAACCTTTCTGTGAACCTTGGCCATTGGAGCTTGGAGACAGACATGATATATTTTAGAAATAGGAAGAGATGTTCCATTTTATGTACCTATAATGACAGAGAAAAATTCCTATGTGATTCAGACTCCTAAGGTGGGTGGTTCGCCTGGCCATCTAGTGTTTGGTGGTCTGGTATCTCCAGGCCAGGCCTTTCCATTTCTGGACAACTCCAAATACTATTAGTTTTTGTTGTTGTTGTTGATATTATTATTAACTTCGTTTGTTATAAGGAGCCCCTGACTATTAAAATAGAAGGAAAATACTGATTTTTTTCTGTCCTTTTTTGTTGCATTTTCATTTCTTTCTCACTTTATGAACTGGAGTTTAGGGTCAGAAATTAGAAAGGCAAACCAGTGTTCTGCACGTTAAATAGTAAAAACAGTTATTACACCATTAGTCACAGATTCCATCCGGAGCATCTCTCTACCTGACAAAGTGTTTAACGAGGAAACACTTAGTGAAAGCTTTAAGAACAAAACACATTTCAGCGAAGCCACCGTGGTGTGCCACGCATCAAAATAAGGAGATTAAAGCTCTCAGCAATTTTTCCCTATCACAAAACTGTTCTACTTGTCATTTGAAGAAACTAGCCTATCAAGTGTAGGCTTTGATCATTTATGATAGATTCTTTCTGACTGGTTGTCAACGTGGAAATTAAAATGCCTCGTTGAGAAAGCGCAACAGGAACTTGGGTAGAGAAAGATTAAACGATTGTTCCAAATAATAAAGCTTTCTTTGCTAGGATAAATCAATTTAATATCATTAGGAACTTTTCTTTAGAAACCACATACCACATTGCACGTTTAAATTAAGGTAAACTAATTGCGTTCAATACGTACGATGGTGTTCTTCATCTCCAGATTTGGACATTGGCTACAATATATCAATGTAGTCTATTTTGTAAGGATATTAAATGACTAGTAAAAAATCCATCCTTAAAGAGCTAAGTCCTTTACATGCTTAATTTTTATTGTTAAAAATGATTACATCTTTTATCTTAAACACATTAAAAAAGAGATGGAAACAAGGTCAACAAACACAGCTGGACATTTATTACATATAATCCTTCATTGACAGTAAGCCTGAAGTAATTTCAAAGAAGAATTGACTTTCCCTAGTCTAGTTCATGCATAGAGGTTTTTTTTTTAGTTCCACAAATTTTTATTCAAACAAAATTTTTTATTTATTTGAATAAACATTTGTGCCAGACATTAGGCCCTTTAGACAATAAAACAGACAAAAATTCCTGGCCACATAAAGCGTATTTATTCTGTCTGTGCCAGAAGGAATTTCTTTTTTTTAATTCCAGTTTAATTTCCATGCAGTGTTCTGCGCTCCTGGGTGGCTCGGTTGATTAAGTGTCTGCATTTGGCTCAGGTCAGGATGCCAGGGTCCTGGGGTCTAGTCCCACATCGGGATCCCTGCTCAGTGAGGACCCTGTGTCTCCTTCTCACTCTGCCCCTCCTCCCTGCTTGTGCGCTCTGTCTCCTAAATAAATAAATAAAATCTTGGGGAAAAAATGCGTGTTCTATTAGCTCCAGGTGTCATATAGTGATTCAACACTTCTATCAGTTATGCAGAGCTCATCCACCTAGAATGTTGGATTTAAAGCAGTGAACCTATGAAGGAAGTAAAAAATCAGTAATCTGTTCCTAAAGGTGTACTTACAATAATTAAGAAGTGAAACCCATGTTAGCTAGTTAATAGAATCATCTACTCTATAAATCTGTTTGACACAGTTGTCATGCATGTTACTTATCACGACTTTTTTCATTTCCTGATTTTAACCTAGACCCAAGGATTCACATCTCAGTCCTAATTTTGCACGCCCAGTTCACCAATGGTAAGGACAAACTGAAATGCCTGATGGGAGTATGTGAGCCCAAAACATCCGAGTGGTCATTACAAAGGAATAAGGTCGCTCTCTATTTAGACAAGAACACAAACACCAGATCTCTCTCTGTGGACTGTCACCAGATCCGCCATTTTCTTTGCCGTGGGCTAGATAGCACATTTTCTCTTTCATGTCTTCACCCACAGGCTTTGCTGTGTGTCTCCTGACTAATCGATAATAGAATTTCTTTTAACTTATTTATATTGGGTATTAAGCCAAATGCAGCTAATGTAACAGCTGACAAATAGTTTTCCCAGTCTGAAAAAGGTCAAAGAAGAACTTACATATTTATTTATGGTGGAGGGTCATGTTTTCCCAACCCTGCTCTCCACAGCGCCAGTTCTCAAGATCAGTCAGTGCTCTGTGTTAAGAAGGATGCCTTCCATGGTCAATATTCGAGGGGCCCTATAGGATGTATAACCTCCTGTGGAAATCATATTGTAGTGTCAAGACAAGTTCCCAATTGAGAAATGGAACTTCTACCAAATAAAATGATAAACTCATGGGATTGTGTGTGTGTGTGTATACCCACCCCTGAGGGGATGTCTTTTCAACAGTGCCATACATCTGTTAGCAATGTTAACAAACTCTTAAAGCCACACTTGATTTGATCTCTGCTCCAGGCACTGTGTCACTTTGAGAATCCTTTCATTTCAGAGGGAATGGAAATGAGAAATAGTTAGATTTTCCGACCCAGAAATTCCTCATCCCTCCATAGTCCTTTAAATTCTGCTCACATATCTGGTCTCTCCCATATCTGTTCAGCTAAAAGAAGCCACCTGACCCTTCTCACGTTCTCTGTGAAAATCATCTTTCCATGGACCTGAAGTAGATACAGTTGATTTTCTTCCTCCCACCTTTTCACCAAAATTAATTTTCCAGTTGTTTCACTACTGAGTAATATGGGGCACCATTTTACCAACTTTCAATAAACATTTTCTCCACATTTTTTCAGCCTCTGTTAGCAGTTTCCTTGCCATTTTTATAACTGGCACTGACAATTTCATGACTGTTATTTCTGCCCCTGCTAACGCTTGGTGTCGGACTCGAGGGAGTCACCTTCGGTTCTCTGGAGGGCGGTGGTATTCCCGTCAAACTTCCAGCTTTCCGTCTTGCCTGGCCATTTGCTGGCTGATCTGGCTGCTTGTGTTTTCTTTCCTTGTCATATATCCTTAGCTTGAATCCCATCTTTTTTTGGTAAATGGGGCACATAATTTTATTGCCATAATTTATTGATACATTTGAAAATGAAAGTAGACACTAATAATAATTATTCTCTAGTAACAGGCAAAAAACGAGACCCTCTTAGGCAGAATAAGATGTGTGATTACCACATTTTCAGGTAATCTGGGTTTCTCTCTCCTATGCGAACATTATAAATAGCTGGAAAGAACATTATGGACATAGTGATACCTCCTTTTTTTACTTCAGTAAATAAAGCTTCCTGATACATGGACACAGTTTAGAGCTAATTAAAATGTGAAGAACAATCCTAGCTCTGAATTTTGAATATCCGGTTGCAGATCTGGTTAGGGTTTCCTATACATTTCAAGAAAATCTTGTGTAATCTTGTGCCTCCACACTTTATCAAAAGTTTTGTTTGTAAGTAGTTAGGCAAATCAGGTTTTCACCTTTTTTACTTATTTTGTTTAATCGTGAGGAAATCCAGAGTTGATAAGAAAGTATGAACAAATTAAGCTCAGTAATGTTAATAATATAATCATCATTTACTCTAATAATAAATATACCCAAGGGGCACCTGGGTGGCTCAGTCACTTAAGCATTCAACTTGACTCTTGAATTTGGCTCAGGTCGTGATCTCAGCGTCCTGGGATAGAGCCCTGCATCGGGGCTTCCTGCTCAGTGGGGAGTCTGCTTGTCTCCCTCTCCTCCTTCCCCTCCTCCTCCTCATACACTCTTTTTCTCTCTCAAATAAATTGAAGAATCTTTAAAAATAAGTAAGTAAATAAATATACTCAAGAAAACTAATTTTACCATTTGATGAACCTGGCTGATTTCCTCCCCGAAATCTGAAAATATAAGAGTAGAAGATGGTACCATGCAGAAAGAAAGGCATGAGTCAATCCAAACATCATTCTACTGGCGTCCAGATGGCTCAGCAGAATGAGAATTTCCTGTTTAGAGTCAAATCAGCCAGCAGAGAGTGGATTCTGTTTTCCCAGGCCTTCTGTGTGTGCACTGGGTGCTCAGAAGCCTATTCATTTTTCAGAAACTCTAGAAACCAAGACATTTGTTTATGGACATTAACTTAGCGGAAGGGTTCCTAAAATGGCTGAATGCATGATGTCCATGGGATTTGTCTGCATTTCTGTGTTTTCTTCTATGCCATTTGGTTGGAGCAGCTTCCATATTTGCCCGTGGTGCTAGGAAATCTGTTGTATGACTCACCTTGTCTCACTGTGTCCCGGGTTGGGGAAGTAAATGCACCAGTTGTTTGACCTGCTGTGGGAAGGGATTTTGGCTGACCAGGCAAACTCTTCTTCTGAGAAACTCATGTATATCCCAGGAAGTGACCTGGACCCTGGGAAAACAGTAGTATGGAAGACCCTAGATTTAGGTACAAGTTTTTGTGTGTGAAATACAGAGTTCCTCCTGCAGGGCGGTTCAGAATCCAAAACTTGAGAGTCAAGCAGAGTCTGGAAAAGCATAATATCCATTTAGAACCCTTTGAATTTCATCCCTCAGTGTTTCTTTAAGGTTCTTAGCCACACACAATGTATGTTCAACGTGCAGCCTCTTGGAAATGACATCAGAAAGGGTACTGAGGTGAGGGCATCCATCACTTAACTACTTGGGGAACGTTGACTCCAGTGACCAAGATCTATGTGAAATATTACGTTGGATGTAAGTCAGGGGACATGGGGAACTTTAAGGAGGTGAGGTGCCGGGAAGTATTGTTAAAGTAGTGTCCTCTACAGTGATCTTTGGTGTTCGACTCAGCGATCTCAACGTATCGGCTATGTTTTAAATTCTAAACTTTGAATGCATAGAGTAACGCAGTTTCTGAAAATAGAGAATTCAAGGCAAATCATTTCATACAGATTTTATCTCTATGAACTATAAATCAGTATTTTAAGTTTCCTCTCTAGAAATGTACTCTGCATGCAAACACACTTCACTATTAAGAAGTGTCATTATTGCGCTATTACCATTTTTCCTCTAGAAACTCATTTTCTTTTTCCAGTTAACAATGCAGAATTGCTGTGGGGGAGGCCCTGCCTCTGGGGTAAATCTCTTGCAGACTTTGAATAAAACGGACCTTCTCGGCAGCCCGGCGGATGTGGGCTCATCTGACTTCCCTCCTGGGGGGTTCCTGGCGAGGCCTTGTGAGCCCTTTCACTGGACACATTTCATTTTCCTGAGTTTATTCAGGAGTCAGTCTTGGCTTATACGGATTCCCTGCTAAGGTGGAGTTGTGTCCTTTGGGTTTACTCTGCATGAGTTACAGTATTTCAGGCTTTGCTTTTTGCTGTGAACAAGATTGCAGGGGCAGTCTCCAAGGACTCTGAGGTCCTGGAAGGATTTGATAGGGGTTTCAACTTAAACTTACATGTTAACATACAAACCAGAAGGCTTTTCATCATGTGATGAACATTAAGGTGATTCTTTCCAGACAGATCATTGTCAACTGTGGAAATGACCGTGGGTCAGCAGGCCCAGAGTCAAAGGGAAATCAGAGCAGGCTCTGTAATCATCACTAACATTCCCTCAATTGCAGTTACATATCACACACACACACACGGGCCCACGCTTACGCACTCACGCTTACACACTTTACATGCAGCCTTGTGCTTGACATAATCCCAAAAGCCCGGAGGGATTCGGAGAGCCAACCTGTCTAACATGACAGCACAGCAAGTCGTTGAGCTGGGATTCAGGTCCAGGTCTCGCTGATTGAAAAGTCCAGGTTTTTCATTACTCCACGCTCTCTCTCAGGACATCATGAAAAGGGAATTGTGAAGTCATCTAAGAAATCGTTTACCCCAAATCCTCCCTTCACTTCGAAGTAATGGAAAATGGAAGGTTGCCCCAGGTGTCTCAGAGAGCAAAATCGAGACTCAGAAATGCTGAGCCTCCATGTATCCTTTTACTTAGTATCTTTACTGAGTATCCTTTTACTTAGTGGGGGATGCAAGCAGAATTTCAGAGTACATCACATTTTTCTTGGCCCATAATGGTTTTCAAAGTTATTGCATCCTCCACAGTTGCCTTCATACAGAGCAGTTCTTTTCAAAGATGAACTGGAAATGCAACCGTGTGCAATTAAAATTAACATCACTCTGTGTATGTGCTGTTAGAAACCCACCCACCGTTATGCATGCACTCTTGATTTTGCCCTTGGGATAATGGGGAAAATATTCTACTTGGAAACCCTGGAAAGGGTCTCAGGGTAGCCTCATGCAAAATCCCCCCGGTTTAGATGGGGGAGAGAGGTCCAGGGGAGCTCTCGTGTGTGAGTTGTTAGTGCTTTGTGTGAGTTGTGTGAGGAGCCCCTTGTGTGAGCTCTCTTGTGTGAGTTGTTAGTGCTTTGGTTCGCCCTTTGATCTTCCACACCTGTCTCGTGCCCTTGTCACCCTTGTCACCACATCGCCTTTCTTACCTTTAACGAAATTTGTTTTTATCTCTGCACAGGCACATCTAAACCAAGCAAAATACAAGCACATACACCCATACAAAGGGGGAAAAATGGCACTGAATAAAAAAATAGAAGCCATAAGGAAGTATAGACATGGTTTCTATACCGGCTGGATATCTCAGTGCAATATGATTGCTGACCCCTGTTTTCCTTAGTGGAGAAGTTACCCACAGAAAAGCCTCATATTCGAGATGTTCCTTGAACTTGCTTCTGGCTTTCTGGCTTCTCTTTTCAGTATCCAAGAAACAGCTTCCAGCGTTGATAATGGGATCTCAGGCTTTCTCATTCATTCATTCGTTCATTCTTTGTTTGTTCATTCATTCATTCTTTCATTTATTTCCACCAGATATAGTTAAGGGGTTTTCCTTTCACATTAAAAAAAAAATCTCTAGTGTTCTAAAGCAATTTAAAAACATTATTTTAGGAAGGATGCCTAAGCCTACCCCATTCATCAGCCCCTCATGGTTACAGCACTTTGGGTGTTTCAGTGTCCACCCTTCCATTTGTAGCCATCACATACACTAAACCTTACCATGTCCTTTATCATGTCCTGTCTTTCAGACAACAGGTCATCTTTTTTACAAGGACTTCTTTCTTTAAATGAGAAGGAATCCTCATGCCTTGGTCTCAACTGGAGGAGAAGGCCTTCATAGAACTTAATAATAAATGGTATTTTTTTATTACCATGAATGATGAGTTCCATCCTCCACTCATTTATGACTAAGTCCTTTGTGCATCCATAGACCATCTCTTCCTTATCGGTGGGCATCTTAGAAAGGAAGATGAATCCCCCACCTTGTTGGTTGAATTATTTTTTATTTAAAAAACAATAATTTTTTTTAAATTAAAAAAAGATTTCCATCTTAATTTTTTTTATTTATTTTATTTATTTTTATTTTTTTTAAAGATTTTATTTATTTGACACAGAGAGAGAGAGAGAGATCACAAGGAGGCAGAAGGCAGGCAGAGAGAGGGGGAAGCAGGCTCCCCGCCGAGCAGAGAGCCTGATGTGGGGCTCGATCCCAGGACCCTGAGATCATGACCTGAGCCAAAGGCAGAGGCTCAACCCACTGAGCCACCCAGGCGCCCCAATTTTTTTTTTTAATTAAAAAAAAGATTTCCATCTTGGCACTGAGATGTGTCAGAGGTCTCTTCATTCAGAGGTAAATGCCCTTGAAGGAAGATACAAAAGGATCCTGAGGTGGGAAGAAACGTGAGATTACAGTGCAAGTCTGATCTCTGGGAGAGCGGTTAAGAAGGGAAGGAAGGTCTTAGACTCTGGTGCATTTCTAAGAAAGCTTTGTCAAGGCCACGGGGATTCTTTGTGCCAAAGGCCTCCATAAGAGGAGTCCAGTTCCAGTGTCCAAAAAAAAAAAAAAAAAAAAAAAATCTGCCCCTGGGTGGCTCAGTTGGTTGCTCAGTTGGTGGCCCCGGAGTTCCGGGATCGAGTCCCGCATCGGGCTCCCAGCTCCATGGGGAGTCTGCTTCTCCCTCTGACCTTCTCTCCTGTCATGTTCTCTCTCACTCTCTCTCTCTCAAATAAATAAAATCTTAAAAAAAAAAAAAAATCTACACTCTGCAAACAGGCCTGTACCCACATCAGGCCCCCGTCACACTCCTCCCAAAAGGGCTCCCAAACCCTCATCTGCCCTGGATCCTGCAGGCTCCAGACCCGGCCTTCGTATTTCCCTTTCTCCTGCCTGTCATTTTCTCCGGACTCTTATTATCTCTGATATGAAATGCTGTGTGCCGATAGATATTGGCAGAACCTGGTTAAAATTCATTTCACATAGCTTGCTCTTACTTCAAAGGAACAAAGGTTTTCTTTTCTTTTTTCCTTTCTTTTCTTGTTTTTCTTTCTTTCTTTCTCTCTTTTTTTTTTAATCCCAAGAACAGAAAACCAAGTTATCTTTGTGGTGTTAAGCGTGAAACTGGGTCTTTGTTCAAAAAGCAACATCTGATGTTTCCTCTCTTTTCAACTCACACAACTGGGCCCTTCTGTATTACGTACACATCCCCGGTCCCCCAGCTTGGGGATTTTGTCGTGTCAGGAGCTGCTGAGAGCTGACAGTCTGCCGTGTGAAGGGGGAGGCTTCTCTTCGCCAAATTTCTGAGCCTGCGAGGCAAAGAAAAGGCCTCTGTCTCAAACAGAGAGAGTATGTTTGCCTCGATTCTGTGCTGCCTTCTTGTATTTGTTGTCTGGTATTCGTTGCGAGGGAGGGTGATTCCGTTCAGCTCCAAGCACAGCCTTCTCTGGTCCCCACCGCGGACCCCTCCCAGCCGTCTGCTCACCCACGGCTGCGTAGACGCTGGAAATCACTAACCGCTCATGCTCCCCACATCCCAAAGAATTTCCAGCCAATTTTGTATCCCAGGAGTTCAGCCTCTAAATAATAACTGAAAAGGTGACACTTGATTAAAACCTAAAAGCCCCGACACTTCCTAGCTGAAATGTTTTGTACCGATTGGCGGGCATGGGTTGGACTCAGCAACCAGAAGGAAGATGATAGAAAGGAGTCATTGTTGGGGGCCAGCTCCTCGCCCCAGAGCGTTCTTCTGCCTTTTGTTCCTGCGGCGAGCTGCGTTAATGTGGGTCAGTCGTGACGACACCACTAACGTCTAGCACATCAGAAGTGTGGACTCATTTATCACCATCTGTCATTTAAAGAGATCTTATATAAGATCCGCTGTAGTCAACCTCAAAAAAGACTTCATTTTTGTACTTAGATTCTGGACAGACCATGGAAGGAAACATTCCTGGGGCATTTTTGACAGAGCTTTTTTTTTTTCTTTTTTTTTTTTTTTTTTGCATCCCTACAAGAAAAAGATGGCATTCTGCCCAGCTACATTGGCATGATGAACAATACGACCAAGGCATCCCATCATCGAGCCAGGGCTGGATGTTCTTAAAGACAGCATGACTCGGCGTCGATCACTTTCTTCCCATCTGAGTCTATGCAAAGCCGCCGATGAAATCCTTGAAGCCAGATAAACAAACGGAATAAATAACAGGCTGCACTTAACGTGCTTCCAGAATTACAGGGTTTTGAGAGATGGCGTGGTATCATGCTAGAAGCCATAAAAGTACCCCAGCTGTTTCATACTGTGTAGGAAATATATTGGTTTTACATTTTATAATTTCCAACTCCGTTGTCAACAGGCAACTTACGTTACTTTAATATTCCACTCATCACAGCCCACTGTAATTCCTCATGGCAGAGCGAAGCAAAATATATTCCTTGGTGCTGACACTACTTATTGTTTTTTGTCTTCTATAAATGATTTGTGGCCCTGCTTTGAATTTGGGTAAGAAAGTGCATTTCCAGAAGCTTTTATACGAAACAGCAACATTCTGCAGCACAAGAGAGTCAGTCTCTTAGGAAACAGGAAAAGGCCGTTTGGCTCTTTCTCACGGGGCATTTGTGTTTTCTCCCATTTTTTTCTGGCAGGGTCCTCCAGCCCTCTCCTGTCGGAGGAATTCATCAGGCCACGGTTGAATCTATTAATCCTTGCTTTAGTGCCCATCCATCCATGTCTTCCCCCAGGTAATCATTGTCAGCCCTCGACAGCATCCTCCTAAGGTTCAGGTCAGAGAATCTCTTCCATTTTCATTTTATCGTTGATTCAAAGGCTATCAAGCGATAGCTGTCCCAAAAAGATCCCAAAAAGGGGAGTTGACTCCATTGTCCGGACACCTTAGAAAGATGGGGAACTCTGTCCCTTGGTTTTGAACGCCTTACCCAAACATGGGCTGTCCGAGTCATAAAAGGGGCCAGAGAAGTTTCTTAAGAGGAGCTCTGCCCTTCCCACCTTGAGGTCGTATGTCTTCATAGAACTTTTTCTTTTTGGAGTTCTAACATCATAACCTGCTTCGAGAGGGTTGTCCACTCAGGCCCTCTGGGTTTACGTTGAAGGTAGGAATTGAGAATGGCCTTGTGAGTTGTGTCTCCCAGGGTGGGCAGACAGAGGCTCTGTCTGCTTCAGAGGGTGGGCCACTCTGACCGTCTCCCGGGATCTTCTGTGAAGAGGACACCCCTGCTTTCTTGAAATGGTTCCACATCGAGCCTGCTCAGCGTCAGCCTATGTTATTGCAACGTAGGGCACTCATGTTTATCTAATGACAGAAAACGTCACGGCCAAGAGGTAATAACACCAATGGCCACCCACATTAGTAATAAAAATAGGAATCACCACTAATGTTTCCATTGGAAAACGTTTTTAAGTTTCCTTAAAACCCTTCTGTGGATGGAATTACACTTAAGACAGTTTAGGTAACTGAGGGGCGCCTGGGTGGCTCAGTGGGTTAAAACCTCTGCCTTCAGCTCAGGTCATGGTGTCAGGGTCCTGAGATCGAGCCCCACATCAGGCTCTCTGCTCAGTGGGGAGCCTGCTTCCCCCTCTCTCTCTGCCTGCCTCTCTGCCTACTTGTGATCTGTCAAATAAATAAATAAAATCTTTAAAAAAAGACAGTTTAAGTGAGAATTGCGAAGAGTCACATGCACTGTTTTAAGCTTTTTGCAAATGTAGTTAATCCGCCACCAACCCTATGATGTAGGTATTATTGTTTGTCCATTTTTACAGATAAAGAGGTGAGACCCAGAGAGGTTAAGGAACGTGCTGGGGGCTGCCCAGCTGGTAGTAGCAGAGCAGGAATTTAAACCCATGTGCTGAATCGGGTAATTACACTCCAACCATCAAGCATGCTCCTCCCAAATGGGGGAATTTCTATGATAATTCCTTTGTACTTAGCAAATCACTTAACGTATCTTACTCATTTCCTGAAATTTCCCGATAAATATCTCCCTATTTTTTTCACATCTTCATTTTTAGTAGCAAACTCCTCAGTGTCATTTCGGACAAAGTATCTCCCTGAAGTTAAGGGATGCTTATATTTAGAAGCAGAAACAAAAGTTGCCATTCCCTCTTAATGTGCCCGGAGTCACCCCGGTTTATCTACCAGGGGAGGGGAGGTGGGGGGAATATCAAAGAAACAACAGACCATGAAATTGAGCAATAGTTCCCATTCATCGTGACTTAACCAAATGCTCCATCAACATTGTCTTTTTAAATCTGCCCTACAAGTATTGGGGCTGTGGTGTGTTTTGCTCATCCTAAAACTAAGGAAAGCAAAGTTGCTTTTTATGCAGCCGTAAATTCTGGAATCTGGTTTCAAGCCCAGGTCGGTCTGCCTGAAGAGCTCAGACAGCACCCCCCTTCACCCCGTAGTTCCGCATGGCCAGCAGCTAGACAAGACCCCAGACAGTCCCCCACCCAGTAATCCCAGCGTCATCTTGAAGAAAGACTGCAGGCTTGAGAATTTGGTTTCAAATGCAATGAAGAAAAGTTGTGCAATATATGGTAGCCCTCCGTCTCCAGGGTGGGGAGTTAAATATAGTCAGTCTTCTCGAGGGAACATGTTCAAATTTATTTCATTAATCTGAAATAAGCAACTCATATTTTCACCCAACCTCATTTCCATTCATTCTGCTGCATCGAAGCTGGTCTCCGTGGTTGGCTTCTTCATTGTTCAGAGGAGATTTCATCAACTAATTGAAAAGAACACAGCTCTGTCCTCGGCAGAGCTAAATACATACAACAATTTCACCACCAATGCCAGACACATTATCAGTGTCCTGATCTTTGGCCTTGGATACTTTCAAGAGATATCCCAGGGGAAATCTTTGACTAGAATGTTAATCTGTTGCTTCTCTGACCTTCTACACATGTAGCACATCATTATTACAATCCACATGCTTCTCTTTTCACGCTGTCATTTTGACAATAGAACCATCGAGCAATTCATCTTTAGACTAGATAGCTGGAACAGAGTGCATACCAGTAAGTGAAATCAGATTGGCTAATGGTATTGTTTAAATGCAATAACATTTCTCTTCTGAAATCCACCCAGATTTCAAATGATGTGTCATTCTGGAGGGGGGACGCTTGGCAACAATTAGCTACTGGTGACTCTTCATGGGGTCCCGCTGTGGGGATCTCTTTCACTTCTTTTTTTTTTCCTGAACATGCTTGGGAAACATAAATTAGTCCCTGGATTGGATCGGTGTGGATTTAGCGGTCAAGTTTCCTGTCTTTACCGTCTTTCTTCTTCTGTCTGGCAGGTGTTTGTTTCATCTTCAGGTTTACTGAAAGCAGTGTGGGGATCTGAGAGCATTTAGCAAGCCCAAAAAGGCTTTTCTTTTAAGACTCTCCTCAAATGTCAAATGTCACATCCTCAGGGAGGCCTTCTTTTAACCACCCCGGCATAAAATAAACCTCGCTCCTATTACTATCTATCCTCTTTGTCCGGCCTTATTTTTTTTTTCTTAATATTTATCATCAGCTACCATAGGATATAGGATATATCCTATATTTATATTTATTTATTCAGGATAAATATATTTTTTTATATTTATAGGATATATTTATTCGTTGGTTGACTATTCCCCTCCCCCACTCCCCGCACCAGAATGTGAGTTTCATGTTCCCTCCCCTACAGTCTTCATGAGGGCTAGGATGGTACCTGGCCAGCACATAGTAGGGGCTCCAAAAATCAGTATCCGTCAAGTGATAGCCAATCTTCCATCCTAGAACAGACAGGATGATGCTTTTGGAGCCCAGGAGCTGCCAATCTCACTGACCCCCAGTAGGCATTTCTCTGTTTCACCCTTGTGATGCAGGCTAGAGGAGAGACGATTACACACAAAGTACTGCTTGTTTGCAGCCCAGCCTGATCCACTGAAACATTTGAAAAATACATGGTGGGAAGGCTCTAGGCTGTTTTGTTTTATGGAGTCTTTTGCTGTACTGACCGTCGTTCTCGGACATACTAGTAACCGAGGTTTAGTGACAAATGGTATTCCCGTGAGATGCCGGGAAGTTCTGAGCCAAGTAATCATAACTGAAGTCTTCTAAGGTTGGAGGAGTGTGTGTGCGTGTGTGTGTGTGTGTGTGTCCATCACTGCACCTTCAAACCCCTCCCTAGTTACCATCCATCCATAGGCCTACAAATTGCCCTGTAGGCAGTGCGTCTGTCCATTTGCAAACAACCCAATAAAAGTCAGCATCGTAAGCCCTGTTTACGTAGGTTCATGGTAGATGATGTGTTTTTGCAGGGTGGTTGGCTGCCTGACACGGTTCTTTCTCCTTCCAAAAGTAACAACCTGACAAGTTGCAGTTTTTGCAGAAATTGTAGGGATGTAGCATGTTGGGAAGAAGATAAACGATTCATCTTCCTTCGATCCTCCATAGACCATAGTTCTTTCCTTTCCCTACTGAGAAAATGACCACTCTTCCTTTGTGGATGTGGTAATTACTACACTGGTGTAATAGCCATTAAAGAGAGTTGCCATGGGAATCTACTGTGTAATCCTAAATGGTAGAGGAAATGGGCTAGTGAAGGAGTCACTCACAGGTACAATTTTTGATATAATATTTAAAGCAATTCTCGATTTCCCTGTCTATCTATCTACATACCTACCTCCCTTCCTCTTCACTCTTCTCTTCTGTATTTCCCAGAACACTCCCTACCCTCTCCTCCAAATATTGGCTCGTGTTTCTCATCAGGATTAATGTCCGATTCTTATTCTCGTTGACTGGATGCAGATACAAACAAAGGAAGGTAAAGAATGTCAGGAGAGGTAGGAAGGAGGCAGGGGCTGTGAATTGTACTTTAAACATGTGATCTTCTAAAACAGAGGATTAAATGCTTGGGGAAGAAAAGATGATGTGAAACCACAGTTGGTAGGAGCTCAAGCGGCTTCAAACAGCCCTCTTTCAGTGGGTGAGACAGGTGTCGGGGTTCCTAGTGGAAAGGAAGCAGATCACGTGACTAGAGTCAAATCCCCAGGCTCCACAAAGGAAAGGTAGCCGCCACCAGGCCCTTGCAACACTTGGGAGAGAAGATCTCGCACACGTTTTGGCTTTCTCACCATGGACGGCAGCGATGACGGGGTTTCTTTGAGTGCCGAATTAAGCGACACGGCTGCTGCTTTCAAAGCATGTCAGTGGAAACAAGAAATGAACGCACAGAAGACCAGAACCTCAGCCGCGGGGAATTTCTTTGCGAGCAGGAGCTTGTTGTGCCCTTTCAAATCCAGCTACAGTATGTACTTTGCAGTGTTATTGCTTTTCATCTCAATCGTTCGCTCCCGCTAAAGAAATTGGTAAAAGCGTCACGGCAAATCCCGGAGCTGCTTCAACCTACAGAGAAGGCTTCTAATTTCTAATTCATCTCAATGGAGATTGAAATTTGTTCAGGTCAGCGTTTCATTCGAGAAAGAGAGCAATGAGAGAAGGTTGGCTCGAACTAGTTCTTCTAGAGGGATGCGCGGAGATTCCTCAAGTTGTAGTTGGCACGCCAACCTTCAGGTGCTGTGTCCACAGTTGTGTTACACTCAGCAAAACACAGGAGATCAAAACAATATCCAGAGCAGATAAAGCAGCCTTTAAAATTTGGAGGGTGCCCAGGGGCCTCAGTGGGTTGAGCCTCCAACTCTAGATTTTGGCTGGGATCACGATCTCGGGGTCATGAAGTCAAGCCCCAAGTGGGGCCCCACACTCAGTGGGGAGTCTTTTTGTAGATTCTCCTTCTCCCTCTCCCTGTGCCGCTCCCTCTGGTCACACCCGCTCTTCTCTCTCAAATAAATAAATAAACAAAATCTTTAATTAAAAAATAAAATTTGGAGCTTTTGTATGAGCACCTGAGGTGGCTGGGAAGACAGAAGTGAGATGGATTATTACTTTGTTCAGTACTGTGCATCAGCCATGGTTCTAGACTCCAATCATAGCTATGCTGATCAGCCACTTAGGTGGTGAGTATCTGGGCAACTGTTTACCCTACGTGGTCAGTTCAGGTGCCCACACCTCCAAGGCACTTATGATCCCTTTACTTGGATCCTAGATCTCTCCACACGCCCCCTCCCCACCCCCCGCCTGGTGCCTTTGGAGACTGTGTCAGTTTGCTTTGGCTGCTCTAACTCATGATTACAGTCCATGCATCTTTCTTACATTTCCGCCGCTCAGAGGTCTGGAGTGGGTTTTAGGGGACTGAACTCCAAATGCCCACAAAGCTCTGTCCATCTGGACTCTGCAGAAGGGCTGCTCACAGTCCTTGGCTTCTGGCTGTATCACTCTGAGCTCTGCTTCTGTGAGCACTTCTGTTCTGACTCGATCCTTCCGCCTCCCTCTTCTTGGGAGCCTTGTGACCATGTGGTCCTCACCTCTGTGATCTGAGATTATCTTCCCGTTCGGAGTTCCTCAGCTGAATCCTAACTGAAAAATCCCTTTTGCCGTGTACAGTAGCATATTCACGAGGTCGCAGGGATTAGAGCATGGATGATAATGACGGGTCACTACTCTGTTTATCCAGGGATGAAACACTGCAATTTATTTATCCATTTCTGGTTTGGTACTCAGCCTTATCCATCTCCTGCCTTTGATGTGGCTTTTGGCACACTCAGTAGAGCCCTTGACTCCCCCAGCCACAATTATTTCTTCACAGAACCTGCAAGGTCACCCAGATTCTCCCCACAGCAGGATTAACCTGATGCATTTTAGGGCTTATTTTTCTTCATAGGTTGATGACCATTCCTGCCTTCTTGTTGTTAGTAACAATAAAGCAACTCTCATTATGTAATGTTTACTAAGCTCCAGGCACTGAATTAAACACTGCAGACATTAAATCCCTTGATCTTTTCCACTGCCCACGAATTGAGCATTAGTTTCCACACTCTCAGTGGTAACACCAAGGCTTAGCATCTCAGGTCCCACCTAGCACTTTCTAGCCTCTGTGTCTAACTCCCTTTTCTCTACCAAGTGATACATCTAGACAATTGACTGGCCCCTGGTGGTCTTCATAGCTTGTCCCAACAGTTTTCTAACCCGTAACCCACAGAGAGACCACCACTGAAGTGCGACCAGCCAGAAACACGGCAGTCAGCTCACTTGGCTCCTTCCCTTCCCACATCCAGGAAGCCTCCAAGCCCTCTGGGTTCCATATCCCAAATGTCCCTTGAACCTGTACCCTTATCTCCAGTCTGATGGCTACCGTCTTAGTTTTGGCTTATTTTGATTCCTATTTTCTTGTGCCCCTTGCTGAACTCGTTCTAAACGATATTGTACCATCATGGTTCCCCCTGCCTTCTCTTCCAACTTTTGCGAATTTTTTCTGTACCTGCTCTCCAGAGTCATCTTAGGAACATATCATTCTTGTCCTGTCATTTCCGTACTTAATTGGTCTCGTTTGTCTTCAGATCTTGCCTTCTCCTATCTCTGTACCTCTTTTCCCCTCGGTCCCTCTGCTCCTCACATACCACCTCCTGTCCCTCCTCTTCCCTCCCCCAACTCTCCCACCCAGTAAAAGCAGGAGTAAATTAATCAGGTTAGGAATAAATGAATGAACATTTAGATCATTGTTTTCACACTTAGTAAAAAATAAAAAGCAATTTCAAGAGGAATTTTTTTGGTCATTAGGTAATTTGAAATAACACTGGGAAAGGTCTGGCAAGCATGCAACGCTTAAATGGGTTAAGAGAGTGTGGCTTGGTTTTCCTTGCTTGAAAATCATTTGGTTGATATATACCAAGAGCCTTAAAGATGTACATTTGACCTTGTATTTCCACTTCCATGAATTTATGCTAAGAAAATAATCAAGCAGTAAGTATGCAATTAAAGATGATAATCTTGAATATAAATCTTCATGCTCATGAACATTGCAGCATTATCCATTAGGAGAAATTTAGAGACATGTCCAACAATAACCTAATGACTTAAAAATTAAAATATGTAATATGCCAGAATATTCTGTACCCATTAGAAATCATGTTTTCTGAAACATACCATAAGAAAGCACTCACAATTTTAAATGAAAAAAGCAGAATTTTATACTCCATAAAATACCTATTTACATATATACAGCGGAAGAGAAACTGGGAAACAAGCCTCATAAATAGGTCATTGTGTTAATGTATTTGTAGATTTGTGATGGCTTAAATCACTTTTTTAAGACTAAATTTTCTATTCAAGGGTTAGCGATGGGAGATGGATGAACACAAAGGGTTCTTTTGTTTTGGTTTTGGTTTTAAGATTTTATTTATTTATTTGACACAGAGGGAGATCACAAATAGGCAGAGAAGTAGACAGAGAGAGGGGGAAGCGGGCTCCCTGCTGAGCAGAGAGCCCGATGTGGGACTCGATCCCAGGACCCTGAGATGATGACCTAGCCAAAGGCAGAGGCTTTAACCCACTCAGCCACCCAGGCACCCCAACACAGAGGGTTTTTAAAGCAGTAAAAATACTCTACACAGAACTGTCAGGGTGGTCACCTTTCCTTCTACACATGCAAACCCTTAGAATGTATGCCAAGAATGAACCCTAATGTAAACTCCAGATTTTGAGGTGACAGTGATGTCTCATTGTAGGTTCATCATTCATCACGGACGTGCACCTGTGGTGGAGGCAGGTGGGTATTCCTTGGGTGTTCCATGTGTGGAAGGCTCTGCATATATAGGGGTTGGGGGTTCTTTGGGAAACCTCTGTACCTTCCTCTCATTCTTGCTGGGAACCTAAAACTACTCTTCAAAAGTTGACTCTTTTAAGAAATTCTTTTTCTTTCTACTTGACTGTGTTTGAATATGAGCTCTGGAGACAGTCTGGATTTAGATTCCATCCTAATTTCACTTCTTACTTTGTGACCATGAGCAAGTCACACAGTCTCCATAAAACTGTTTTCCCATCTGTGGATTGGAAAACATAGAAAGATGGGTAGTAATCACACTGAAATATTTTGAGCGTCAGTGTAATATCATCATGAAGATCCTATGGTAGCGTCTGACACAGCCTAAACACCCATCTGACTTAGAGCATTACCTCTCACGGGCTGTGAGACCACAGAGAAAGTTATTGAGTGGCCGTGAATCTTGGTGAGTCCTGGAATGAATGCAGAGCCCACAATAGAAGAAACAGTACCTCCCACTCAGTCAGTAAATGGTAGATGTGAATGACAGTTAGTACAGGAGAGTCGAGCTTAGGTTTTGGCATCAAAAGGTAACGTAGCAAGGGTCACATCCTAGTTTTGTTTCTTACTGTCTGTGAGACGGGCAAAAAAATAAACGCAGGGTGTTTTAGCTTCAGTTTCTTGCCCTGAATGGATGCAGTATCTCTTTTAGAAGGCGACTGAGAGGATAAAATGTATATTGTATAAATGTATGGAGTTCTTAATCTAGTCCCTGTGTAAATCAGTCCTTAAAAACTATGGTTAGCCTTCAAACGACTGAATGAAACCAAATTAACTTGAGGTAAAATTTTCATGATGTTTCCTAGTGAATTATAAATGACAGAGAGAATTCATAATTGATGATGCAGTGGAGGTTAACCAAACAACAAAAAATGTCCTAGAATAAAAGCGAGGAAATCAATCTGTAGAAGAAATCAATCAGAGAAGTAACTTGTAAAGAGTTGGGGGTGGGGAGCAGAACCATCAAAAGCATGATTCGCTAAAGCTAAAGGAGTGGATTATTTAATAAAAACATACCTAGCAAGTGGCCATTCAAGGTCAACACTACTTTTAAATACTTTCCATTTATGGATTGCAAGATGCTGAAAAGAAAGATGCTGAAAAGCTCATCAAATAAATCTTGTGTGTCTCCAGGTTGATATGAGATGTGGTGAGAGACTAATAAATTGGCACCTCTTATATCGTTTTTTCTTTACATATTCATACACTCTTGTTTTAGGGAAGGTAGGAGAAACTGTTTTTTCATTACCAAAAACTGTATAGAAAACAGTCGCTTACCTCACAGGCTGCAGAAAGTTAGCAAAAGAAAAATTAGACAAAAAAAAAAAGAACCCAAAATAAATTCCCAATTTTCTGTAGTGCCCTCAATTTTTTTTTTTTTTTTGCAATTTTCTAGATGAAACAATATCTAGGGGGGCAGATTAAAGGATTTGACATTTAGATAATTAGACTGAATCACTTATTTTTGGTAAGCAAAACAACATGCATTATTGATTTTTGAACTCAGCTGCCAGCAAGTGCATGCAAGATTCACAAAAGTGCCCAACAGACAGGTTGATGCCAGTGAGGAGTTAAACCAATTTACATTTAGCCAATTTATTACAGTGATAGTTCAGGTTCCCTTCTCAATCTCCATTCTCGGCGGATACCCAGCGTGCCTTCCCATTAATTTGGCTTTGAATTCTACTCCAAAATCTGTGGGTTGTTGAAGCAGGATGAAAAAATATTCCAGGGATGTGACTCTTCTAGGGAAAGCAATTCTGAAGAGAACACTTCACAGGAAATTCCTGCCATTGGGTGATCAAACAGTGCTGCGGGTTAATTGGCAGGAAGGCATTGGAGAGGCAGTGACTTTTATGGTGAGCACAGTAATTAGGCTAGGTCGGCTGCCCCTCCTCTGAGCACTGAGATGGAATCCCCTGAATCTGTGGTGTTTCCTTTCTTTCTCCCAAAGCTGAGTAGCTGAGTAGAAGCTCTTCCCAAATGGAGGAGGAACATTCCTCATTCTTCTGACCATGTGCACTTTGGTTGACAGCGTTTCCTGGAACCACGTTGTGTTGCTGAGGCGGTTGGGTGTAAGAATGAGAGGGGGTTTTGTTGTTGTTGTTCCTTTCTTTTAAAAAGATCTCTTTATTTATTATAGAGAGAGAGTGAGAGCGAGTGGCGGGGGGAGGGGCAGCCGGGGAGAGAATCCTCAAGTAGACTCTCTACTGAGCGTGGAGCCTGATGTGGGGCTCAATCCCACAACACTGAGATCATGAGCCAAACTCAAGAGTCAGACGCTTAGCCGACCAAACCACCCAGGTGCCCCAAGAATGAGAGGTGTGACATGAATTTCTATGATGAATGATTACCAAGATGAAATATGCTAAGCTTGGAAGGAAAATACATCACTAGGTAGATTTCCCTCTTACGTTCTTCCAAAGATTTTATAAAAGTTAGAATTTCTTCTCCAGGGCTGACGTGCCTATATGCTGTTCCTCTGTATGAATATGCTGCCCTCACAGTTTCAGTTACCAGTTGATGCGTTGGGAAGAAAATCAGATTCAAAAGATTTCATGCTTATCTGTTGGAAACCACAGAGTATCTTCTTAAAATTGGGGAAATGGAAAAGAAGTGACCACACTCTAAAACATGCTTCCTTGTTCCCTGAACTCTTATGCCTCAGTCTACTCTGAGCTGAGGTAAGTCCTCCACAGTACGCTGTTGATCAAGGGGATTCATCATTTAAAAGGAGAAAAAAAAAAAAAAAAGATATCACGGCTGGTAGTGCAAAAGAGGTAACGGATGTTGGAAAGTCAATTCATTAAAACACATTTTATACCCACGAATTCCAGCCGTGTTAATTTCCTACAGTCCAGTCAGACTCTGTTTTAAAATACACATTTCTAAAGAACTTTTATGCCTTTCAAAATAGTACACGAGTTAATATCCTCTTGATCTACCTAGCCCTCTTACTCTCTCTCAGGCTGTGACCTGGATTAGACAAACATTTGACAGAGGGACCATCAAGACCTGCAATTAACATTTCAGGGTCTTGAATAATGTTGGCATCGGGAGCCTCGAGCAGTATCTGTTCTTTCTTTATGAACTAAGTCTAGATTTTTTGAGAGAGGGATTCGTTTTTGGGGGGGGGGTTTGTTGTTTTTTTCATTCATTTTGGTTTTCGATCCATTTAGGACGGGGACAAGCTGCTGTAAATATGAAACGTACAGGGTCTCTTTTCCAGAAAGCTTCTTCCAGGGATAAGAGGAGAAATATTGTGTACACAGACCCTCCGTTCTAGAAGACAATCCCCTTTCAGACAGGAAATGTGAATAAGAGAGTGCCTTTGGGTCATCTCGTATGGTTTTCTGATTTTTCCTCCGGTCTGAACAACTACAGCTCTCTTGCATTAGGCAGAACTTTCTGTTTTCTGTCTTTGCTAAGCAATGCCACTGTAGGACTTGGTTCCTCAGTATCTTTGCAGGCCACTTTGGTCCAGCTGGTCTATCTCCCTGTGCGTGTGCCATTCTGTGGACTCCTTGGTACCCACCTCCCTTGCACGCGGCCATCACTGCCCCTACTTCCGTGCTCCTGCATCTGCCACTGGTTCTGCCTCTGCTCTGGGAGGGAATCTGGGGTCCAGCCCAAGTTACTTATTGCTCAGTCCTGGGTTATGTCCCCTGAGCTGATGCTCAGGGCTCTGTAGTTCCCACTTGGTGAGAATGTGAGTCATCTTTGCATGTGACCACGTAGACCCCAAGCCCTCTTTGGAGGACTTGGGTAAGAAAATTAGTTGAAAGATGGCTGTTTGAACATGACTTCTGTGACCTTAGGTGTCTTAACCAAGGACAGTAGGGCACTATTCAGTTCATCCTAAACAACTCATAAGGACTCATCTCTTTTTTTCTCAACTCCATATTTTAATTCCTGAAGGAGGGGAAGGGTTTTCATTTCAACATTATGAAATTATTATGGGGAAAATGACGGTCCTTGAAACCAAAGATATCTGTGGCAGATTATATTTTCCCACCCCACGTGCTTTACTGAAACCCTAAAGAGGTAGAGCCTCGCTGCCCTCTCGGTCAGACTCATCAGGCTGTGACTTCCTTATAAACAACAGAACGGGTGAAAGTGACACAAGGATTCCTGAGGTTGGGTCATAAAAGGCAGTGGCGCTTCTGCCTTGTTTGACGGAATACTAATTCTTGACCCCTTCTCACACCCTGGAAACAAGCTGACAACCCTGAGGTTTAGTGCTTTTAGGGAATCCAGCAGCCTGTGCAGAAAAACCCCGTGGGGAAGGCCCTGGGCCTGTGCGAGGAGAGGGGGCTGCCAGACCTCAGCTCTTCCAGTTCCAGTCAAAATTTGGCCGTGACCACAAGAACAGCAGCCATGCCGGAAGTGCCCAGCTTAACCCTTCCAGAGTTTCTGATCCACAGAAATCAGGAGAGATAAGAAAATGACTCTTACCGTTCTAAGGCACTAAGTTTTAAGTTTTAGAATGATTCGTTATATGGCAATAGCTAAGTGGGAGAAGGCTAAGCTAATCAGCTCAGACTGCCAAAAAAACCCAGCACAGATTGGCTGACTTAAGTGACCGAAGCTTATTTTCCTGCAGTTTTGGAGGCTAGAAGTCCTAGATGAAGTTTCGGGCCAATCTGGTGCCAGGCGAGGGCTCTCTTCCTGGCCTGTGCATGGCCACCTTCTCACTCTGTCCTCACATGGCCTTGTCTCAGTACGTGTGCCTGGTGGGGGAGGGAGGGAGAGGGAAAGGGGGAGCAAGACACGGAGAGAGAGAGAGGGAAGAAAGATGCTTATGCCTTCCTTAATCAATCTCCGTTACTTCCTTAGAGATCCCTTCTCCAAATACAGCCGTCCTGGGGGTGTGGACCGTCAATATACGAATTTTGGGGGGAAACCCACGTTGAGCCCATAACAACCTCTGAAGTTCAGATTCCACTTCTCCCTCTGTAAAACACACTCAAACTGAGCAACTGGACACTGAGCAAACCTAGAAGAGAACATGCCGGGTAGTCTTCTGCCACTTCTCAGCTCAGCCAGAAAAAAAGAGATTTTTTTCCCCCTTTCCTAAGCAGGGAGAAAAAGGACAGTCTGCTCTTCTGAGGTGGTAGAACTTGCTCTTTCAAAGCACAGAGGGAAAAAAAGAAAACTATGTAGGACAAAGAGTTCTTTTTCTTTTCAAAGTGTGAGAATGTGTGTGTGTATGTGTTGGTAGGGTCTGTGTGTGTAGGAGGGGTGTGTGTGTGTGTGTGTGTGTGTGTTGTAATTGAAAAGAAAATACAAAAATACACCCAATACATGTTTTTGAGACAGAGGTGTAATTATGTTCCACCTCTTTCCTCTGGAAAAATCAGTTCACATATTTAGTGTCCATAGGACAAAATATGGGGATTCAGAGAGTTTTGTGTCTAATAAGATTTATCCAGTACCTTTTTGTAGAACAATTAAATGCTAGACCTCTTAAACTAGAACATGTCAAACCAGATCACATTTTTTGGGCAACTGATCCATAGCATTAAAAAGATAGGGTGAGGGAGACACGAGGGAACTTTTGGAGGTGATGAATATGTTTATTATAAACATATTATCTTGATAATAACATGACTTGGGGATAGGATCACAGGTATATGCATATGTCCAAATTAACTGTGTACACTAAATGGACAGGGTTGTATCTAGTCTATCGATTCTTTTCAGTGGAGTTACTAAGGAACAAGCAGATCGGCATTTCAAACGTCCTTTTCCTACTTCATGTACAAGTTAAATCCTTTCCTATCCTGTTTGTCATTTTTCCCATTATTCTGTGGAGCGAAAGCATGTTACAGATTGCCCACCTAGGACCATCCAATCATGGTGTAGACAGACTTAGCTACTCACAGAAATGACTGCAATCCACGCACACCAGAACTCTCCACAGACTTGAATAACCCAATAAAGGAAAACGGCTGATAATCCACTTGACTGCTTACTTACTAAGTAAAGGTCAGAAGATCTCTTTAACTTCTGAATATCTGGGTTCCCATCTGTCAGATGGAACAATGCTTATGTACACCCTTCATTCCTACCAGAAAGAGTTTAGTAAGTTACAGAAAGAACTTTTGACCACATTGTTCCAATAGACTATGCAAACAAAACATTTTAGTGTTACTCAATGACAAAATGACAGGTAGTTGAGACCTTCTTATGTTCTGGTAAAATCACTCCAATGAACTGGCATCATACGTATTCAATCATTCTTTCTACTACCCATCGTCAAAAGCAGAATAAAAAAAAAGAAGAAGAAAAACTTTAAACAGAAGCATTCGTTTAGAGAATGAAACAACAAGCCACAGAATAGAAAGTATTTGAAAAAAAAAAATCTACTAAAGGACTGTTATCCAAAAAACACAAAGAACTCTTACTGCTGAATAGTAAGAAACCAAATAGTCCCATTTAAAAGTGGGCAGGAGGGATGCCTCGGGGACTCAGTGGGTTAAAGCCTCTGCCTTCAGCTCAGGTCATGATCTCAGGGTCCTGGGATCGAGCTCCGCATCAGGTTCTCTGCTCAGCGGGGAGCCTGATTCTCTTCCTCCCTCTCCCTCTGTGCTTTCCCCCCTTTCTCTCAAATAAATAAATAAATAAAAATCTTTAAAATAAAATGTGGGCAGGAGATCTTTGCAGATGCCTCAAAAACAGTGATACATAAATGGCCAACGGCATATGAAAAGATGTCCAGTATGTTGTTACTAGGGATATAGAAATGAAAGCAACAGTGAGGCATCACGATATGTCTATTAAAATGGTTAAAATTCAGAACTTTTGAAATAATGACCCCACCAAACACTGGAGACACTGTGGGATGACGGATACTCCTATTTCTGTCGGGGGGAGTGCAGAATCAAACAGTCACTCTAAAAGACAGGTTGATACTTTTTGACAGAGGTAAACATACCATTCGATCCATCAGTCATGCTTCTTGGTGTTTCCACAAATAAGTTGAAAACTTAGATCCACAAGAATACCTGTACTAAGATGTTTATAGAAGCTTTATTCCAAATTGCCAAAACTTGGACACAACCAGATGTCCTTCATTAGTACAGTAGATTGTACATCTCTGCGATAGAATATTATTTACCTCTCTAAGGAAATAAGCTATCAAGCCATGAGAAGACATGGAGGAAATGTAGATGTTCACTGCTCAGTAAAATAAAGTGAATATGAAAGAGTTACAAACTCTGTGCTTCCAACTCTTTGACATTCTGGAAAAGGTATAACTCTAGAGGTTGTCAGGGGTTGGTGGGGAGAGAGGGATGAAGAGGCAGAACAAAGAGGATTTTTATGTCAGTGAAGCAATTCTGTACGATAATACAATGGTAGGTGTATGCCATTATCTATTTGTCAAAAGCCACTGAATGCACAACATTGAGAGCGAACCACAGTATAAACTACGGACTTTGGGTGATAGTATTGTGATAGCGGGGGTGGGGAAGAAGGCTGTGCCCAGGAGTGGGGAGGGGAGTGAGTGAAAATTTTTCTGTAAACTTAAAACTTCTTTGAAAGTAGTCTCTGTATTAAAATGAAGCAGCAGCAGCCACAGGGACATGATTCCTAATTGCCTTGTTCATTTCCATGGCTGGCTTCCTGGAAGCAGGACGTGTGACTATCATTATCAACCTCATAGGAAAACAAAAGAAGGAAGCAGCATCGCACGGTCACGAGGTGTTCTCATTTCCTCTCCCCCAGAAGCGCATTCTAAATTTAAATGTCTCCAACTTTTTTTAGGAGGTTCACATCACCCTTTTGCTAAACTAGATATTCAAAAATCTTTCCATGATTAAACCCTTGAACTGCTGTGGCAGCCCACAGAGGTAGTCATGGTGGAGGAGAACGTCTGGATGGTGCAGTTGGTTAAGCTTTGGACTCCTGGTTTCATGATCTCACTAGTTTGAGTCAGCCTCTTTGCTCAGCGAGGAGTCTGCTTGGAGTTTCTCTCTCCTTCTGCCCTTCCTTCCAGCCTCTAAAATAAAAAGTAAATCTTTCAAAACAAAGAAGGACTAGTGGTAGAGTGAGGCAAGGAAGAATGAAGGTGGGCCCATGAGGGAGTGGGGTTGCCCACTGATGGCCAGTTTAATCCAAACCATTCCCTTCAGAGGAAGCTGAGACTCACAGTCTTCAGTCCTGAGGGCACAGTTTGCTTCAGCATATTACTCGGCCATAAGAAAGAATGAAATCTTGCCTTTTGCAACAACATGGATGGATCTAGAGGGTATGATGTGAAGAGGAATAAGTCAGTCAGAGAAAGACAAACCATATGATTTTGCTCGTGTGGCATTTAAGGAACACAACAAATGAACACATTAAAAAGAGAAACAACCGGACTCCGGGATGCCTGGGTGGCTCAGTTGGTTGAGTGGTGCCTCTTGGTTTCAGTTGAGATTATGATCTTGGGGTTGTGGGATCAAGCCCCATGTCAGGCTCTGAGCTCTGCATGGATTCTGCTTGAGTTTCTCTCTGTGACCGTCCCCCACTGCTTGCATGTGCACTCACTCTCATGCGCGCGCTCTCTCTCTCAACAAAAACAAAAGCAATACAAAAAGACCTTAGACTCCTAAATATAGAAAACAAATTGGTGGTTGCCAGAGAGGAAGATGGGTAGGGGATGGAAGCAATAGGTGAAGGGGATTAAGAATATACTTACCAGAAATAAAATCTTAAAATATATATATATATATATATATATATATATATATATATACTTACCAGGATGAGCACTGAGTAATGTGTAGAATTATTGAGTCACTATATTGCACACTTGACACTAATATAACACTGTATGTTAACTACACTAGAATAAAAAATAAAATTTTAACAAGTTTAAGCCTATTTTACAAAAGCATATTCCAGCTAGAACTCTTGATCCTCAAATGCATTGGTTTACCTGAGGTAGAGGTCAGAGGGAATGCCCGGAGAAGATGAGCTTTTAAATATGGAGGATCATATATTAGAGCATATCAAAATATATCAGTATGCGGTTGGAAATATTTTTATGACTGCATGTATCTTTGTGACTTCATAGACTCCAGGCCACTCCTTTTTTGAAATTTAAAGCATTCAAGAAAAATCACATAAAAAGGGAAAAGTCTGCTTACTGTAGAGATTGATGTCATGTGTTGATATCTGATACACTACATTTAGGGAGTGTTTAGGTGCAGAATTAAGTCCTAGGAAATAGTCATAAAGTCTTAGACTGTGCTCTCATTTTGTAGGGAGATTTGGGGACAGAACTATGTTAAGTGCCATACTTTCTCAGGCACACATGCATCCATCCATCCATTTGATGTGGGCTGTGTGATGCTGGCTTTGGGCTCTGCAGAGCTCTTGAGGGCATCCCCATGTGATCTTCGTGTAGTTGTGGGAATTCTTGAAAGTTTCAAAAGGAATGGCTCCTTAGGCTATAACCTCCATTAGTTCTGAGAGAGAATACAAAGTGGATTATCCTCAGATCTAAAACCCTCCCTCTCCTGGTTTGGTAACCATACTTGAATGTGAATTAAATATCAAATACTGTGATGAGTACATTATTTTACACGAACTGAGACTTCAGTAGAAACCTCAACCCTGAGCCTTGGCTCAGTGCAGGCGTCCTCTGTCACGTCACCGCAGAAGGTCTTCTGGGCTCCCGGACAGGGACACCGATCCGCCGCTACAGGACCAGGTCCTGGTCGGTCTGCCTTCCCCAGCCCACTTCCCCCTTCTTGAACAGTGTGTGCTGAGATTAACTGACCCTTTTGCTTCAGAATTCAGGAAAACGCCGGGAGGCATATGATCAAGAGATGTCGAACTGGCTCCATTTCCCTCACCAGCCTGTAACCTGTAAAGTACAAAGCAAATGGCTAGTCAACAGTCTGTCTCAAAATTTGATACCACACAGCTTCTCGCGGTGGCTGCTGTGAGCATTTTTGTTCTGTGGGCCTGTTGCTGGCTTTCACAAAGCATGAATGGGAAAATAATGAGGAAGAAAAATAGTCTAATGTGGGGTGGCTCGTATCAGAACAAGGGCGCTGAGAATAAGACATAGCACACACCCGCCTCGGAGGGCCTGTCTGTCGGGGGGCCGGCCAGCGTGTTCTTTTTTAAGGGCAAAGATAAGGGGCCAGCTGTTGAGAAGCGAAAAAACGGTGAATTGAAGAAAAGGTTTGAAATTTGAAAAGACTGATTGAAAGAAGGTCTGATAGGCTCTTGGAGGAATATAGGAACCGCGCGCGTCAGAAGGGAGATAGGTCCACAGCGTCCTTGCTCTGTTTCCCATTTTCTTTCATCAGCAAGAAATCATTTCTTCTCCCCAGACACTTCTGCACTAAAATCAAGTTTTCATTCTCAATGGCCATGGGGAGAGCACCATCTTTGATCTTCAACTTACTGAAGCAGCGGGCCTACTGTTCTACTTCAAAGTACGCTTTCATGACTTCAGGGCATTTTAATAAAGAGTTCTCCAAAACCCAGTTGCGTATCATCTGGAATAGTAAGGAGCTGTGTAGCTCATCAGGTGATACAATACTGGAATCATAAGGAAACTTCTGTAAGGAAAAAAAAAATCCCCCTCAGGTTGGAAACATGTATCCTAGCTTTGTAAGGGGGACCCGCTCCTGTGTCATGTCCCTTCCGCTTATCCACACGTCTGCTTCAGAAATCAAAGTCACACCCTCAAAATAGGATGGTGTGGGTTCAAAAGCCTTCCGTTCTAAAGAATGTGGGAAAATACGACTCAGAAAAATATCCGTTATGGATCTTTAACATGTGAAATGTCTGTAGTGTGGTAGAAGCTGTTTAGGTCAAAAAAGAATCTCTTCAGTTATGGAATTGCATGCAAACAAATGAGTCTTCAAACCTGTCCATTTGGAGCCAAGAGAGAAATTGCCATTTTTTTTTTCTTGAAAAAAGAAAAAAGGCAGAGGACAGAAGACATCTCCTCGGGTAGGAAAGACAGAAGGTGTCTTGCTGTGTTCATCTCAACCGTCTGCTCATGAAGGGAGCACAACTTTCATGAAGTCTTGAAAGAAGCAGAGACAAGTTTTCAAGCTAGAGAAGTTCCTGGTAGCCAAATAATTCAAGTCTCAGTTGTGAAGCATTTAAGCCAAGTTAAAAAAAATCTGACAACGGACACACACTTCAACGATGAGTAGTAGGAAAAGTTTCCGCTTTTCCGAAGATTGAGGGCTCGGTATTGGGCGTATTTGGTCAAATGTTCGAGACAAATGAGGCAAATGTTGGTGCCCTGGGGTGAAACAAACATGCCCGTGCAAACACAAGCAAGAAAATGGAGCCATGAAGTTCCTCCTTCCATTAACTTCACCAAATGTTACTATTTTTGTCGTACTCATTTTTGCTGTTTTTCTCTGCATTCCCTCCCACACATATCTGACCCACCCCCTCCTTTCTTCCTGGCCAACTGTTGGAAAGCAGAGTGAGGATATCGTGGTGTCTTGCCCCAAAATGGCGTCTCTTCAGAGCAAGGGCATTGTTCTCATGTGACCACAAAATTGTGGTCACATAAAAGCATTTAAAATGTTTAAATTAATTGTGTGGGTTAAACCAGAATTAAAATTCTCTAATTCTCTAGAAATATGTGTCTTGGTGATTTTCCCGTTTCCCTCAGGATCTGATCAAGGATCACTGGTGGCATTTCCCAGTCACACTCTTTGGCCTCTTTTAATCTCTCACAGTCCACTTCCCACCTTTCCTTTCGTACCATTGAAAATTTTCGAAGAATCCAGGCCAGTTGTTTGTCGAATGTGTCACAGTCTGAATTTGTGGGTTTTTTTCCTCATGCTTTAATTAAGATTACATATTTGGGACAATAGTATTACATGGGTGAGTTCATATTCTGGCTTTATATCCAGAGGGTCATTTGTCCTCTTACTGGTGAAGCTACTTTTGAGTCCTTAATTAAGCTAAAACTCTCTCTTGTAAAGGTACTTTTAATTCCTTTGTAAGAATCAATAGTAATCTGTGGGGAGTACCTGGGTGGCTCAGTTGGGTAAGCATCTGCCTTCAGCTTATGTCATAATCCCAAGGTACTGGGATCCAGCCCCGAGTTGGGCTTTCTGGTAGACGGGGAGCCTGTTTCTCCCTCTCCTTCTGTCCCTTCCTCCTGCTCATGCTCTCTCCAAATAAATAAAATCTTTTAAAAAAAGAGTAATCTGGGGTATAAAACGTGGAGAGCATGCAAATTTCTCCCCTCACCATGGTAGACAGGATAATACCAGCTCTCTCCCCTCATCCCGGGCACTTGTGAATCTGTTAAGTTAAGGGACAGGTAAGGGGAATGAAGGCAGCAGTTAGAATGAAGGTTGTTAACCAGCTGATCTGAATCTAGGGAAATGAGCCTGGATTATCCAGGGGGATCCAATATAACCACGAGCGTCTTTAAAAGTAGAAAATGGGTAGAGGAGTCAGAGGAAGATGCGATGAAGGTAGAATGATCAGAGATGTAAAATATGCTTGCTTTGTAGGTGGAGAAGGGGAACTCAAGAGTTCAGTTGTCTCCTAGAAGCTGGACGAGGCCAGGAACCACTATCACCGCTAGGGCTTCAAGAAAGAAATGCAAACCTGCTGATACCACAAGGTTAGCACAGTGAGTCCACGTCTGGCTTCTAACTTCCCAAACTGTAAGTCCACAGATTTATCTTGTCTTAAACTCCTCAATTTTTGGTAATACGTTACAAAAGCAGTAGAAAACGAATACACCCCCTAAAGCTGATCTGTTCATGGTAGCATTTCTTGTTGATCCTTGCCTGAATCATTATTTTGGACTAGTAAATGGTGGTGTTGACTGTGTTGATGTTTCCTTATTTATTGGCTAGCATTCTTATGAAAGGACTTCAGCCTTCTTTTTTGTTCTCTTCTCTCCCTCTTTGTCTCTTGAATACCATTACGAATGCATAGATCCCTTTTTAAAATTCAGAGTTCTATAACTTACTACTTTATGTTTTCGATCCTTTGTCCCAAATTTGAGCCCTGGTAGCCAGTCTGGCTCACTCCTGTGCCTGCCTGGCATTCCCTCATTAGCTTTTGAGCACTTGTTTACTTTCTAGAATATAATATTTAGGGTTAACCTATTCCCCCCCCTTTTTTTTTTTTTTTTTTACCCCAAACATGGATGCCACCATTTTCCCAAGGAGTCCCGGTTTCGTTTAATGTGGGAAGAAGGGCTGATTTTTATCGTGACTTTAATGTCTCAATTTACTTCTGGTTTTAGTCTGTACTGGGGCGTCTTTGCATAGTCTCAAAGACCTTTGTTGTAACATTTCCTGTGAACCATTAATGTATTTTGCGCATTTTCTCTCAGCTTGGGTTGACTTTTTTTTTTTTTCCTGACTGTGAGCTGTTGATGTAGTAGGTAAATTAGCCTTTGACTTGGTAAACCTGTTGCCAGTTGTTTTCTTCCAAATTTCTATTCCTTCATTGACCTTGTTTTGCAATACGAACTTCTTTTATGTGAATTTATTCAATTTGTTGTCACACCTGGATTTTGAGTTCGAGTTACAGAAGCTTTCTCCACATCATGGTGGAGATAAAGAACATAAAGAAATGCACCCATGTTTTATTGTGGTATATTTAGATCTCCTGTCCATTTGGTGTAAGGTCTGAGTTCAAAATCACCGTTCAGCTCTTGTCTCAAGAACATTTGTTGTCAAGTCCACCTTTTTCCCCCAACCATTTCGTATGCTTTCTTTATCAGTCGCTAAATTCCTATGCTTCCAGGTCTGTTTTTGCACTTTGTGTCCTGTTCTATTGGTCAGTCTACACATGCAATAATACCGCAGTGTTTTAATTAGAGTTTGGATAATGTATTAAGTCCTAGAGCTAGTCAGCCTTTCATGCTTTTCTTCAGAGTCTCCTAGCTGTGTTCTCATTTTATATGAATGTTAGAAGTACCTGTTGTAGCTCCCAGAACACTTACTGGTTTGTTTACTAGGACTGCATTAAATTTATGTATTATCTTACGGATTTTTAAAATTTGATCTCCTTGCTATTGTGAATATGCTCATTGGAGAGAGAAAGTCTGACTACTTCCCCAGTCATTCTCAGTGGTTTTCATTCTGCTAAACACCTTAGAAATACCTGGCAAACCTCTCATTTTTAGGGCTCAGCTGTCTCCCACACTGACTCAGTATGTCTGGGTGACATAACACATCGTCCCTGTGTGTGAAGTTCCTCAGGTGATGTCAACATAGAGTAAAAGCTGAGAACCCCTGAGTTAATTGGGGGTGGAGGGAAAAGGGTCCTTTGGAGCCCTGACAGGAAGGGAGCGGAGAAAGGGAAAAAATGTTCTAAAGTTCCTAGTATTAGTGATACGCTTTTATTTGGTTCATGTATTTGTAAAAGTTAAAAGGTCTTTGTCATATTGACGGCTTTTTGATCTGAATTCTACCTTTTTTGCACTCAGAATCGCTGTCCCTGGTTTTGTTTCTGTCTTTCTTCCCCCGTCTAAGATTTTATTTCCCTTTCAGTGAGTTAACATAAAATGGAATATTAGTTTCAAGTGTAGGATTTAGTGATTCATTGTTTACATACAACACCCAGGGCTCAGCACAAGTATTCTCGTGGGGATCGCTTCTCGGCCTTTTGGCTAAGATCAAGTGAAGTATTCTCGTGGTATACATTTCCTCAACCGTTTTTTGTTTGTTTGTTTGTTTGTTTTTTGCATTGAGTATGTAATAGGGTTTTGTGGTGTGCCTTTGATTTTTTAAAGTAGGTAAGATAAGTATTTCATACTGCTTACAGAATATGCCTTATATGATCGCACATATGTGCATTACTACATACAGTATTATATAGGTGTGTGCTGCAGGCTGGGAGCCTAGCCCTGAGTTCTTGGCAAGCTCTTGATCCCCTGAGGGTGAGCAAGAGGGAGTATGGATCTCCACGTGGTAATTAATGCAGCAGCATAGGAGAAAGCTAAAAGAACCCCAAGTGGAGACTGTTTGTGTCTTGCAGGAGGGGAGTCCTCTTTGAAGTCTGAACTCCAGCTGTTTATGAAAATTAGTGCTGGGACAGATTTTTAAAAGGATGAGACAAAGCAAAGCTAAATGACACCTACCAACCATTTCCCTGCCTTAGGAACTGTGAACCGAGTTTCAGGTCTAGTTCCTAAGATCAGTGGTTGCCATGATGGTGGCATCACCCCTAAATGGGGGACAGCTGCTGGGAAGGTACTGGCTCCAACTGATTCTGGTATTGCAAGCATTCCAGAGTGACCAGTGAGAAGTAAAGTGGAAGATCTTTCTTTAATACTGAACTACTGCTATTTACTTGCTCTCAATCATGTATATGTACATCACTTAAATGATAAGTGTGGTCTCAGCTGAATCCTAAGAAGCTATAATTGCTACTTTTCTTTTTCTCTGTGCTGTGTTTTCTTGGCCTCTTTGTCCAGAGTGGCCTTGTTTATTAGGAAGGACTGTTTATTTTTCTGGGCTAGTGGTTACATTTATGGTAATAATTTGTATGCTACCCTTCGTCCTCTTTCCCTCATTGAGATACCTCTTGTTGGTTTGGACAGCCAGTTGGTAATCGGTGAGCTTACCTAAATCCTCTTAGTGTTTCTTCCTCTTTTGTTCAATTATTTTTTTGGAATTATTTCTACTGGGTCAAAATACGTAACCTGGGTGCCTTGTTCTTCTACTTTGACCTCCCACTTTTCCTTTATTTTATTTTATTTTCCACATTTCCTTTAACCTTGAATCTGCACTTAAACAGATTTAATGATTACTATTGGTCCTACTGCTAGAGTTCCCTCTAGCCTCTCCTACTGGGATTAAGTTTGTGTCCTCGCAGACCTGAGGAGTTATTCATGGGGACAGTGTTCCTGAGGCGTTGGCGCATTTCCATTGTGTGTAGCCTTGTGATGTGAAAAAGATCTTATCTGGATGTAAGATTCCTGGCTCACACTTTGTCTTTTTTTTTTTTTTTTTTTTAAGATTTTATTTATTTGAGAGCGAGAGAGAGCAACAGAGAAACAGCAAGAGCAGGCAGGAGAGCGAAAAGTAGGCTCTTCATGGAGCAGGGAGCCAGATGTGGGGCTCAATCCCAGGACCCTGAGATCATGACCTAAGGGCAGGCGCTTACCCACTCAGCCACCCTGGTGCCCTTCACACTTTGTCTTCAAAATTTCTTTAAAGTGGTGTTCTCCATTGTCTTTATATATTTTGGAGTAAAAGTCTCATGACAACCTGAGTTTTTTTTAAGTAACTTACAGGTCCAGGGGATTTTACTTGGAGGTTCAGGGGACTTTTTTTTTTTCCTTTAATATTTAAGTTTTTCCAGGATATATCTTAGAACTCATGAGCCTGGTTGCATCAGTTTAGGTATAGTATATAGTGGAGTCTTGGAATGCCTAACATTGTTTTCTTTCCAGCAAGTTCTGTTATTTAAATATTTCATTGCATTGTTTTGCTTTTCTTCAAACTGTCTAGTTATCTGTTTGGTCTGTCTTTTTTCCGTGTCTCTATGAATCTTTTTGTCTCTTTATTTTCCATCACATGGCTGTTTTATCTTTTTCTTCAGTATCCTGTATTTTTTTTTAGCTGAATCTGATTTGACTTCCTTCTGCAAATGGTTGTGTGAGAATGTTTAGGTTGTGCTGTTAGATTTTCACCCACTTTATTGGAGAATTCTTTTCCAATCAGAGCTAACCACTTTAGATTCTTCTATTAATGATACCTTTGTGGATGTTGTTTGCCAAGTATGCTCATTTGGAAATGGCTTCTCTTTCTGTATGAGCAATAATGGGGTACATAGGCAGGGATGAACATATGTTTGGCTGACTCGATTTCTAGTTTGTGGTGCCCTCTTATCTGTGTTCATTGCATTGCAGTCTTTAAAAATTAATAGGGCTTGGTTTTAGTGGGGAGGGGGGACTTTGGTTTTACTACTATTTTTAAATAGTAGTATTTAAAAAATACTTATAAATACTTTACAAATACTTTATAAATAAAAAGTATTTTTTTAAAATGCTATTTTTAAATTATCTTTGGACCTTTTAATTTCCAATACTTGCTTCCTTCTTCCCATTTACCCTCAATCCTAGGCAAAACCCTCCCAACTCCTGTTCCCCAGAGTAGTACCTTCTTGAGATTCTGATCTGTGCTCCTGCATTCCCAAATCTCTCCCCGTGGACTCTTTATCAGCCATGCACAGAACCTCTGTGTCTCAACACTGTTATTTGGCATTTAGGCTTTGAGTCTCTCCTCCTGGTAGATGATTTTTATCCATATTCTGTCCTTGGGTCTCTGATCTCTTCTTGCCCCTCTACAGCTGATGCTCCCTGTTCTCTGTGTATTGAGCTCTCGAGCTTGGTCTGTTGTTTCAAGCTTTTGATTTCTCTTCTTTTTTTTTTTTAAGATTTTATTTTATTTATTTGACGGGGAGAGAGAGATTACAAGTTACAAGTAGGCAGAAAGGCAGGCAGAGAGAGGGCAGGAAGCAGGCTCCCCGCTGAGCAGAGAGCCCGATGCGGGGCTCCATCCCAGGACCCTGAGATCATGACCACAGCCGAAGGCAGAGGCTTTAGCCCACTGAGCCACCCAGGTGCCCCTTGATTTCTCTTCTTAAACAGCATTAGAAGTCCATAGTCACTGATCCTACTCAGGTTCTAAGTATTGGTTCTGAAAAGCTTTGTTTGTCATACTTGTTGATCTGAATTTGTGTTTATTTTATTTTTTTTTTCCATATAGTAGATGGAAAGAGATGAATATAAGCAACCATTGTCTTTCTCTGGAAAGTCAAATATCTCTTACATAGGCCAAAATTTACATCTTCGCATTTTTTTCTTAACATGAATGTCTTGGATTAACACGGCATATTTGTCTCATAGCACTTGTGTATAGAGTCCTTTTTTTGTTCAGTTGTGCTTTGAAGTTAGCACAATTTTAAGTGAGAAAACCGAGCCTCAGAAAGGTTATGTGAATTCCTCGATATCACACACCTACGTATATTGGAAGAACTGGTATTCAAATTACAACGAGTGCTCTTCCAAAATGAAATAAACAGCTTTTTGAGCTGTGACTCTACGAACACCAACCTCTCACTGGCATTGAAAATGCCTAATCAGAGTTAAGAACATCACCCTTTGATGTTGTATGAAAAGTTCCTGTGTTGTGTGGCTATTTTCTAAGATAATTGTGACAGAATAAGAAATAGATAGGGTCTCTGCCCCCAGTTCCTCACTCAGAGCTTCTGAGCTCTGGTATAGTATATAGTGGAGAAACATTTTAATTTCCTGAGTGGTAGGGGTGTTTGGAGGCTCATTCTCAGTTCGTAAGTCTCTTGGAATTTTTTGGATAATAAGATCATGTTTAGTTCTAAAGAGGAGACTCTGGTGGGCTCCTGAGTAGCTTCGTGATGGGGGCAGGTCACCAGAAAGGATAGGCATGGCAAGAAGCTTAAAATGTTCAACCCCATACTTGAGGGAGAGTAGAGAGCCTGGAAATGGAGTTAAAAATTGATCATACCTATATGGTTAAGCCTCCATAAAAATCCCTTAACTTTAGGCTTCAGAGAATTTGTGATTTGGGGCTACACCTCCATGTACCAGAAGAATGCTATGCCCCATCTTCTCAGGGACAGAAGTTCCTGTGCTTGGGACATTCCCAGACCTTAAGCTGTGTACCACCTCTTCATCTATCTGTTCATCTGTATTTTTTTTATGATAAATTGCTTCTAGTAAACATTTCCTTGAGTTTCATGAACTCTCCCAATAAATTATGAAACCTTGGGGTGATGGGTGGTGGTTATGGGACCCTGTGACTTTGTGGCCAAGTTGCACAGAAGTGTGGTTACTCTAGGGTCCCATGACTTCAGACTGTCATCTAAAGTGAAGCCAGTCTTGTGGGAATAAGTCCTTGGATCTGTGGAGTCTGACAGTAACTCCAGGTAGTGTCAGAATTGGATTAATTCCAGGACACCCCGTTGGTGTCTGAAAATTTGAAAGAAAAACCCACATGCATTCCTGTCAGTTGTTGTGAGTCAAGAAGTAGCTCTTAAAACAGTGGTTCCCAGCCAGGGCTAGATCAAAATCATGTTGAGATATTCTTTTAAAAGAGAAAGTCTAGATACCTAATTCGTGGACTATATTTCAGTAAATCTAAGGCAAAGCCCATAAAAGTGTGTTTTAAAATTGTTATTCAGTCAGCCAGCTGATGACTAATTTCAGCAACCTTGTTGGACACTGGGGTACAGTGGTTTCTGAACCTAACAGCTTTTGCTCTCGTGAAGTTGACCACCTCCTGGGAGAGAAAAATAGTGATTCAGGAATCACACTGTTGATATAAAAAATGAAATCACAAATGCTCAGATCAGTGATCTGAGGGGAGAAAACAGAGTATAATAAGTTGATGTGATGTAGCCTGAGAGCCTAGAGGAGGCTTCCTTGATAAAGGGACACTTAGCTGAGACCTGGAAGGTGAGAATGCTGGTTACTCGCCAAGGCCACAGCACGTGCAAAGGTCCTAGGGCAGAATAAAAAAGTAGAGTGTTAGAAGAACCAGAGGGAGAGGAGGAGGAGTATGGCTGATGATGAGACGGAGCCGGGTAGGAGCCATGAATAATGACTTGAGGATTTTGGCCTTGATCATAAAAGCAAAGGAAAATCACTGCTGGGTTGCATGTGTTCTACGTGAGAGCAGTGTGGATACTACACAGGCTGATCAGAGTTGCATTGTTAAATGAAAATCCCAGCTGCTTTGTGGAAAGTAGATGGGCAGTGCACTGGAGCAAACGTTTGCAGTGGCGGAATTATAGACCAGGATGCTGTGGCATTAAAGAGAAAATAATATGAGAACTATTTCACATATGCTGGGAAGAGGACTCGGTGATGGAATTGAGTTGGGCTGAGGGTTAAAGTTTGAGGTGTTCTCACACGAGTCTGTTTTGGGGGCTTGTGCGTGTACATGGTGGGAAGTGTGATTCATTGGGATAGAGCGATTGAAATGAACGCCAGGTAGTGAAGACATTTTGAGTCATTCTCAAATATGCTGAGATGAGACGTGCATTTTTGATATCAAAATGGGCTTGTTGAATAAACTGGAGAACGTACCAGTCTGGACGTCTGCAGAGAGACAAGACAGCACGGTTCCTACCACAGCAAGATGTCCCATTAAGAAAAAATGTCCCCAGAAAGAATCCTTGGATAATGGCTGTAGCCATTGAAGAGTGCAGTGAAATATCAGGATTATTGGCATCTATCCTGCTGGTGTCTTCTATTCTTTAAATAAAACATGATTTTAAATAACCCAGATAAGGCTGGAGGCTCTCGGAGTTGTGATGAACATGCTTGGATATGTCTGTAGTTGTACTGCAGTGACTTGGGGTTTTCTTTGTGGGTTCGGTTTTTTTGTTTTGTTTTTTGGGTTTTTTTTTTTTTTATAATGAGGTAGCATGTACTGTCTCGTGGGAACCGAAATGACTTAAAAGAAACCTTCACCCATCTTCAGTTCTGCAGGAGAGGAGGCAGGAGCCTGCGGAGTGAGTGAATAGGATGTGGAAGGTGGGAAAACAGCCCAATTAAATTGCAATGGAATGATAGAAGTGAATGAAATTTTGTAATAATAAAACACACACACCAAATAAACCCCACGAAGCGAGTAAGTTCAGAAAGAATGGGAAAAATGCAAAAAAGGGGGGGGGCAGCTCACCAGCTCTGTTCGCTTCTCTATTTCTCTATTTATTAATTGGCAATAGGTGATAAGATGTGCTTCCATCTGCTGCATTTCCAGATGAAAATATCAGTGGGAAAAGCAACCTTGAATTCAGAGAAGCACCTTGAATTAGAAAGCTAGGGGATCTGGTCCACGAGTTTCCTGGGCAGTTGGGTATAGAACGGATTGAGAGGACTGTGTTGCAGAGGTTCATCAGTGGCTCACAAGGATTGATGAGCTGTGAGACCCATGTCATCTTCCCAGGAAGCAAGAGTTAGCTGATGGCAAACTGAAAGAAATTAGTATTTTAGGGTAGGCCTGCCTTTGATAGTTCATCTCAGATCCTCTTGGGAAAGGACACAGATAAATTGTATACATTTATACAAATACAGTGTATTTGTATTAATACAAATAGAATGTATGCAGTGGAATACACTAATGTAAATACAATGTATACATTGTATACAATGTATATAAGTACATTATGCAAATAAAATGGGCATAAAATGGGACTGGATTCGTTCAAACCTTTACCACATGTGTAGCAAGAATCCGATATGTGAATGATGATGTTTGGCATTCTCCTTGCTTGCACCCACTCCCACCGTCTGGCCTCCTGTTACTCTCAGAAAAAGGCTGTCAGTGAAATAAGCCGAGTCGTGGACCGGCAAAGCCACCTGGAAGTACCGGCATGTCCTACGTCCCCTCCCCAGCGTAGCCCCCGGGAAATGGGGAGCCCATGAGGGCCACCTCGGGTGTGTGTGTGTGTGTGTGTGTGTGTGTGTGCCTTGCACGTGTAGGCTGGTGGCTCCCCACGCACACACCTGGAGTTGCCTCCCTAACCCATTTCTCCTCTGCACAGAGGGCTGCCTCTCACCCTGTTCTCACTAATTATCTGTGACATGCGGTTGGCAACCCTGTTTGCAAGACTTCGTCTGTATTCTGTGCTAGGTTGGCCTCACCCCTTGGGAGATCAGAAGATGTGTGTCTTTGAATCAAAAGATCTGAGCGTGCAGTCAAGATGTACTCCTGTGATCCCTTAATATACTTTAAGCCAGGGCCCCTTTTATTGTCTCTCAGACACCATTTCCCAAATGCACTGCAGTGTCAGCCTATTCTTCAAAGTGCCCTTGCGGAGAGCACCCGATGTCTCCGGTTGGAAGAAAAAGCTAAGGACAAACTCCACCCTGCTGCTCTTCCCTCAGGGTCTGAGGATACATCAGGAGGAAGCACCACTTTCCCCACTGAGAGGGGGGTAAATGCGGAACGTTTGAATTGCCGAGTCCTGCAGTGTTTTCTGAAGACAGTCGTGTGCAGGGGTGGGGTGGGGCGGAGAGGGTGCTTCTTAGTGTAGCGCTCATGGCACAAGCGGGATCCCATATGGAAAATGAAACATAATGAAACTCAAACGTTCTCTTGCTTGGAAGGTGATGCATTTGAGTAGGAGGCTGCCCTTCTGTACTTCCTTAGAATCTTTGCAGTATTAAAGGGGAATTCTTGAGTCGAGAGCCAGAAAGAAAACCCTTTGCTGGCCAGACTGGACTCTCAGATGAGAGTTGGAAGCCCTCAGTTGTAGATTCCCTGGGACCGCAACTGCAATGTTAGCTGAGGTTTTCATTGAGATTATGAAAACAAAGAATATCTTTCTAGGGCACCTTATTCCCTAGCCCTTGTCTTTCCTCCTATGTTCTTGGAGCTCTCGGTGCCACACCACACGCAGACTCCCTTTTGCTCCTTTCCTCACCGTGCTCTGGGGAAGGGCAGTTCTGATTAAGACCGTGACTTTGGGCAAAACAGCTGAGCATGCTGGATTCAGTCCACCCCTTCCTCCTCGTAGACATCAACCAACTCTTCATTGATTCACCAGATAGTATCAAGGGCTTTACGTATTATCAGATACCTTTCTAGCCCCTGGAATCGAAGCAAATAAACTAGACTAATGTGAATGAAATAGACAAAGAACTTCTATTGTAATAGAATGCACAGAAAATAAATGTAAGAAACATATAAGTGCCAGGCATACCCATGATGGGCACTGAGCCACGTCAAGCATTGTTGAATCACTCTGTCGTACACCTGAAACTAATATAATGCTCTGTTGGCTGTACTGGAAGTAAGATTAAAAACTTCATACAGAAAACAAAGTGGCAAGTGTTGAAGGAAAACCTGTGGAGCAGAGAGAAGAAATAGCGAGGGATAGGTGCCGAAATTTTGGAAGGGGAGGACGGGGGCTAACGCAGAGAGTTCCAGCAGGCTTTGGCAAAGAGCAAGGAACCAGATCGGCTGCGGCTCAGCATTGACCTAATTTGACTTGTGTTTTCATAAAATCCCTCGGCTCCTGTCCTAAGATTCAACTGGGGGAGAGGGGAGGGTATGACAAGAAGAGGTTCTTGAAAACGTCTAGAACTGACAGGATGCTGCTAGCAGGGAAGGTGGTAAGGAGGAAGGGGATTCTGAGCATATCTGAAGTATGGATGGCAAAACTTGCTGACAGAAGACCTGCAGTGTGAGGAAAGATGAGCGTTAAGGATGGAGATACGCATCAAGAGTCTGAAATGAATAACTGAAGAACAGATTTGCAATGAAGTGAGGTTGAAAGGCTGGGATAGGACCTGCTTGGGGCGGGGCTGGGAGTAAATATGAGGAATTCTGTCTTAGATATATTGAGTTTAAGATGTGTAGTAGACATCCGGATGGAGATAGTACTCAGGGGATTAGGGGCTCAGAGGAGAAGCCCAAACCGGACATCAACTCGGAAAGGGGGATTTCAAGTTACGGACTGCAGACAAAAGGAGTGAGCAACAGAGGAGATGGGAGAGGTATGTCTTCGTACAGGATCCGTCGCTCGTTTTCTGGGGGATGGTTCCCCCACATGCCTGGGTCTGTGTGGGGAGTTCCACCATGGTTTGCTCTTCAGCCTTCCCACTGCTCCTTGGCGAATGAACTTGGGTGAAGCCATGTCCTTCAACCTGATCTCAAGTGTCGCTTTAGTTTCTCCTCAGAGTGTTCAGACCTGGGTGGGAGAGAATGTTAGGCCTCCCTTGGGGTCTCCTAAAAGAAAGATGGAACGGCATTTGGTCCGAGAAATTCTTTTTGTGGTTTTGGGGTGTGTGTGTGTGTGTGTGTTTGCCAAGAATCAAAGGGATCTATATTTAGGGTACAATATTTTATGTTTAACAAATAAAGGCAATACATTTTAAAAACAAACCATAGTACTTTTGCCCAATATTAAGTCTTAGTTTATCTTTAATACTTGGTCTTGACAAAGGGGCAAGCTCTTGTTGTTCTGAGCTCTCCTATAATTTATTCTTTTTTGGGTGATCACATGTCTTAGGGCTTGGTAACAAAGTGATCTTTGAATTTGACATTTTCTTTTTAGCTGACATATCTGAGCATATTTACAAAGTCAGCTCCTAGCCACAGCTGAAGTCACTAGGGACCAGTAATCAACATTGTTTGACAGGATCAAGTATCCAGTGTGGGTTTGAAATATGCCTACGTGGGAAAAGAAGAGAAAAATGCAAGAGGCATCCATACCAAAATGATTACATCTCAAGGCGCTCATCCCGTAGCAGAGTCTCACATCTTTGGGTTTCTCGCCCTAATGTTTTCTGTTTTCCTGAAAGAAGCATGCTTTCTCTTGTTTTGGAAAAAAACATCTTCTTAAAAATAATTTTGGCAACGTTATTCACAAGTTAAATTTAATCTTGATAGTAAAAAAAATTACCCTTTCAATTAAGTTCATGCAAATTCATTGTAAAACCTTATCATTCTACTGAAGTATGTAAAAAGGAAAAAGAAAACCAAGTCAGAATCACAAGATTTAAATACAAGTAGGTATTAATATTGTGCTGTCCATACTTATTTTTTTTACTTACACAGTATTTTAATTTACTTCCAAAAATGCATCGTTATACATACTATGAAAATTGATTTTGGCCACTTCCTAATGTATGCACAATTCTAGTAAATATTCTGTGACTGCTACTTGAAAAGAAGATGCATTTTCTGTTTTCAAAAACTAGAGCTTGGTAAAAAAAACACTAATTAAAATTACCTTCCTGGTTCTGTATTTAATACTGTATACTTTTTACTACTCTTCTGGTTCTCTGAGATAGTCTTAGGTTTTCATGTTTTGTGTTAAATTATAATTTTTAGGGCCCCTGGGTGGCACAGTTGGTTGAGCGACTGCCTTCAGCTCAGGTCATGATCCCGGAGTCCCGGGATCGAGTCCCACATCGGGCTCCCAGCTCCATGGGGAGTCCGCTTCTCACTCTGACCTTCTCCCTTCTCATGCTCTCTCTCACTCTCTCTCTCTCCTAATAAATAAATAAATAAAATCTTAAAAAAAATTATAATTTTAATCAATTTTGAATGAAGTTTTCTTACATGCCTTAGTTTTAGGCAATATCCTTCCTCAAAAAGTTACACTCTTTAACAATAGAACAAAGGTGGAGGTATCACACTCACTGATTTCAAAATGTGCTACCAAGTTCTCATAACCAAAATAGTATGGTACTGGCACCAAAAAAGACACCTAGATCAATGAAATGGAATACAGAACTCAGAAATAAACCCACACTATATATGATCATTGCATCTATGACAGAGGAGTCAAGAATATACAAAGTCTCTTCAAATAATGGTGTTGGTAAGACCGGACCACTATCTCGCACCATATACAAAAGTAAAATCAAAGTAAGTTCACGACCTGAACTTAACACCTCATAGCATAAAACGTCTTGGAGAAAACACAGGCAGGAAGCTTTTTTTTTTTTTTTTTAAGATTTTATTTATTTATTTGACAGAGAGAGAGAGAGAGATCAGTAGTAGGCAGAGAGGCAGGCGGAGAGAGAGAGAGAAAAGGAAGCAGGCTCCCTGCCGAGCAGAGAGCCTGATGCGGGGCTCGATCCCAGGACCCTGAGACCATGACCTGAGCCGAAGGCAGAGGCTTTAACTCACTGAGCCACCCAGACGCCCCCAGGAAGCTCTTCTGATGTTGGTTTTAGCAATATGGTTTTGGACCAGTCTCTTTAGGTTCATACAGCAAAAGCTAAAGTACGGGAGACCACATTAAACTGAAAAGCTTTGCATGTGCAAAGAAACCATCAACAAAATGAAAGTGCCGGTTCATGAATGTGCGAAGATAGGTACAAATCAAACAGCTGATAAAGGGTTAATATCCAAAATATATAAGAGCTCATAGGACTTAGTAGGTTTTTTGTTTTGGTTTTTTTAAAGAATTTATTTGAAAGCGAGCACACAGGAGCACGGGTGGTGGGAGGGGCAGAGGGAGAAACAGACTCCCTGCTGAGTGCAGAGCCTGATGTGGGTCTGGATGCCAGGACCCCGAGACCATGACCCGGGCTAAAGTCACATCCTTAACTGAGCACCCAGCTGCTCCTAATAGGTTTGGGTTTTTTTTTGTAATATTTATTAACATATTTGAGAGAGACCATGCAAGCAGGGGGAGGGCCAGAGGGAGAGGGAAAGAGAGACTCCCAAGGCAACTTCAGACCCAGTGGAGACGCCAACACGGGGCTCGAGCTCAGGACCCGAAGATCATGACCTGATCCTAAATCACGGGTTAGACGCTTAACCAAGTGTGACACCCAGGTACCCCATGATTTAATGTTTTTAAAAAAAACAATTTAAAAAATAGGCAGGGGGGCTGAATAGACATTTTTCCAAAGAACACATACAGATGGCCAACAGGCACATGAAAGGTGCTAAATATCCCTAGTCCTCAGAGAAACGCAAAGACATGTGTTCGTTATAGCTTTATTTTCAGTAGGCAAGACGTTGAAGCAACCTGTGTCCATCTGCAAACGAATGGATAAAGAGTTTGTAAAGAGGTTCTATATGTAGTGTGTGTATGTATATATATATGTGTGTGTGTGTGTGTGTGTATGGAATATGTGTACTATATGGAATATCACTCATAAAAAATAATGAAATGTGGGTATTTATGACAGCAGGGATAGACCTAGAGGGTATCATGCGAAATGAAGTAAGTCTGACAGACAAAGACAAATCCTGTATAATTTCAGTTACTAATGAGCTTTAAAAAACAAAGGAACAAAACAAAGCAGAAACAGACTCGCAGAGGAACAAACCATTGGTTACCAGATGGGAAGGTTTTAGGGGCCCATGAAATAGGTGAAGGGCATTTAGAAACACAGACTTTGTGTTACAAAGTAAGTCATGGGATTGTAATGTACTACAAAGGGAATATAGTCAATAATATTGTGATAACTTTTTATGGTGACAGATCATAACTAGGCTTCCTGTGGGGATCATTTCATAACGTATAAAAATACTGAATGACTATGACATACATCTGAAACTAATAGATCTTATGTCAACTGTACCTCAAAAAGTTATCCTCTTGAATGGTTTTTATTTTGAATTTCACTGGATCTGTTATTAATATGGTGACCCTTTGTTCTTTCTTTCTTTGCATTTCCCTCATGCATTTTACCCATTTTCTGAGTTGGCTTAAGTGTATATATAACAGGTAGCACGAATAACAGTTGGATTCTGAATCAAATGAAGTATGTTAAGTTTTTCTTTCATATATCTAAATTCACCTGTATTGATTATATCACATAATAAGTTATGCTTATAATTTTTTTTGTTTTTTAAATACTTTTTGATGCATTTCATTTTTTCTCATAACTTTCTAGGATACATTGACATTTTAATTCCTCCACCCTAGCCACCCTTTAATGTTTGATTCTATTGTTATATTTATGTCTTTAAAAATGAATTCCATCTAAATAATAGCAGTTGACTTTTTAATTAAACATTTTTAGAGAGGTTTTAGATTTCTCTCAAACTTGAAGTACAGAGAATTCTCTCTGCCCCCTCTCCTTACATATATATAATCTTCCTGGTTACCTGTATCTCCCACCATTTGTTACAATCATCAGGCTGATGAACCTACATCAGCCTATACTTATCACCCAAAGTCTGTAGTTCACATAGGTGTTCACTCTTGATTTTGTACATCTTACGAGTTTTGACAAATGTATCTACTACTGCAGTAGTGCACAGAATGATTCTTCTGTTCTTCTGTGCTCTGTCTGCTCATTCCTCCCACTACCCTAACTTTTGGTAACCAGTGAACTTTTTACTGTTTCCAGACTTAAGCCTTTTCTAGAATGTTGTGTAATTGTAGTCATACAGCCTGAAGAGCTTTTCTAGTTGGTTCCTTTCACACAGTAGTAAGTCCTTAAGTTTCCTCTATGTCTTTTCATGGCTTGATAGCTCCTCTCTCTTTAGCACTGAAAACTATACTATTGTCTGGATGTATCATAGTTTATTTACCCATCTACCTCCTGAAGGACATCCTGGTGCTTCCAGGTTTGGGCAAGTAGGAATAACGCTGCTATCAATATGTGTGGGCAGGTTTTTGTGTGGATGTAAGTTTTCAGTTCATTTGGGTCAATTCCATAGAGTGTTATTGCTAAATCATACGGTAAAAGCATGCTCAGTTTTCTAAAAAAACCCACCAAAATGGTTTCACAATCTTCACGAGTGGCTGTGCTATTGTGCAGTCCCACCTGCAGTGAACAAGAGTCCATATTGCTGCCCATCCTGGCCAGCGCTGGCTGTGGTCAGAGTTTTGGATTTTGGCCAGTCTAACAGGCCTGTCTAGTACCTTGAGATACTAGAGAGTCGTATCTTGTTGTTTAAATTTGTAATTTTCTAACAACATATGATGAGAAACATATTTTCATGTGCTCACTTGGCATCTGGATATCCTCTTTGGTGTCTGTTTAGGTCTTTTGCTTTTAAAATTGGGTTTGTTTTTTTATCATTGAGATTGAAGGATCTTTGTGTATTTTGCATTAGAATCCTTTATCATATATGCCTCTAAAAGTATTTTCTGTCAGTCTGTAGCTTCTTCTCGTCACATACTCTTGAAACTAGCAGAGCAGAAGTTTGGTGAAGTCCATATCGTTAGATATTTCTTTCATGGATTATGCCTTTGGTGTTACATTGAAAAATGTATACCCATACCAAGGGCACTAAGATTTTTTTCCTATGGTATCTCCTAGGAGTTTTATAGTTTTTCTTTTTACATTTAGGTCCCAGACTCATTTTGAGTCTTTTTTTTTTTTTTCTGTGAATCCTGTGAGGTCTTTGTCCAGATTCATTGCTCTGCATGCGTGTGTCCAGTTGGTCTAGCACTGTTTGATGAAGAGTCTGTCTTTGCCCCCATCGCATTGCTTTCACTCCTTTGTTAAAAGCTGACTGTTGTTGACATGGGTCTAGCTGTGGGCTCTCTCATCTGTTCATTGATCTATTTGCCTTTCTTTCGCCAATACCATACTGTAGTGCAAGAGGTGGGTATAAGATACAATGAAAAAGTAAGTGAAAATGAAAAGGTCTATTAATAAGTCCACTTCTTCAAAATTAACTGTAAAGCTATATAATCAAGACAGTGTAGCTTCAGATAAGGTAGTGTCAGTCTTCCAGCTCTGTGTTTCCCCTTCAGTGTTGTGTTCATTGTTCTGAGTCTTATGCCTCTACATAGAAAATTTAGAATTAATTTGGCAGTATCCACAAAATAACTTGCTAGTGTTTTGACTGGGATCGAGTTGAATCTGTAAGTCCAGTTGAAAATAATCAACTATCTTGACCTTGCGTCTAAACATGAACACAGAGTATCTCTCTATGTAGTTCTTCTTCCATATTTTTCCTCTGTGTTGTCCTCATAGATGTCTTCTATATGCTTTGTTGTATTTATACCTAAGTATAAATCATTTTCGGGTGTGGTAAAGTAAATGCTAATGTGTTTTTAATGTCAAATTCCACTTGTACATTATGTTATATAGGAAAGGAATTGACTTTTTGTATCTTAAAAACTTGCTGTAGTCATTTAACAGTTTCAAGAGATATCTTGATTCTTTTCAGTTTCTCTACGTAGATGATTCTGTCATACACTAATAAAGACAGTTTTACTTGTTTCCAATATGCATACCTTTTATACCCCCTTCTTGTCTTACTAAATGAACTGTGACTTCTAGTACAGTGTTGAAAACCACTGCAGAGAAGGAACAGCCTCACCTTGTTACTGATCCTAGCAGGAAAATTTTGAGCTTTTCGTCATTAAGTATGGTGTTAGCTACAGGGGTTTTTTTTTTGTTGTTGTTGATTATCAAGTTGAAGAAGTTCCCTTCTAGTTGGCAGAGAGTTTTTATCATGAATGGGTGTTTGTTTTTTGTCAAATAACTTTTCTGCATTTATTGATCAGATCATGTGGTTTTCTTTTTTTCTTAGCCTGTTGATGTGTTGGATTATGTTAATTGATTTTTTTAATGTAAAAGCAGCCTTGCATACCTGGGATAAATCCTTTTGATTGTGGTATATAATTCTTTTTTATATGTTGTTGGATTCAATTTACTAATTTTTAGGGATTTTTACATGTACAAAAGAGAGAGCAATCTGTAGCTCTCTTGCCTTGCAATGCTTAGTGTTTCTGGTATTACGATAATGTTGTTCTCATAGAATGAGTTAGGAAGCATAGGCTTCTGTCTTCTGAGAGAGATTGTAAAGGATGGATATAATTCACTTGAAAAATAGATATAGGCCTATTCCGATTGTTTATTCTTGTGTTCGTTTTAGCAGATTCTGTCCTTCAAGGAATTGGTCCAACCATTTATGTTATGAAATTTGCGTGCATAGAGTTGTCCATAGTATTTCTTTATTATCTTTTTAATCTTCTTGGATCTGTAGTGATGCCCCCTTTTTCATTTCTGACTTCAGTAATTTGTGTCAGCACTTTCTTTCTTACTTAGCTTGATTATAGACCTATTACTTTTATTGATCTTTTCAAAGAACCAAGTTTTGTTTTCCTTGGTTTTTCTCTCTTGATTTGCAGTCTTCAATTTCATTAACTCCTTACTATTTTTTTCTTCTGTTGAGTTTGCATTTAATTTGTACTTCTGTCTTCCTAAGATGAAAACTTAGATTATTCATTTTAGACATTTCTTCTTTCCTAGTATTTGCATTTAATGCTATAAATCTTTTCTAGTACCTCTTTCACTCCATCTCACAAATTTTTATAAGTTCTATTTTATTTCTAATTGAAAATATTTTTAAAATTTCTCTTGAGAATTCTTCTTTGACAATATGTTACTCAGAAATGTGTTGTTTAATCTCAAAGCATTTGGGATTTTTTCAACTATCTTTCCATTACTGATTTCTTCTTTTGTTTGTTTCTAACATTTATTCATTTGAGAGAGAGAGAGACAGAGTGTACAGAGGAAGAGGGAGAAGCAGACTCCCTACTAGGTAGAGAGCCTCATGCAGAACTTGATTCCAGGACCCTGAGATTGTGACCTGAGCTGAAGGCAGACACTCAACCAACCAAGCCACCAGGTGCCCCTCCATTATTAATTTTTAATTGACTTCATTGTGGTCTGAGAGCAGAGACTTGATGATTTCTATGCCTTTAAATTTGTTACGGTGTGTTTTGTGATCCACAATATGGTCTGTATGGGGGAATATTCTATAAGAGCTTGAGAAAAATGCATATTCTGCTGTTGTTGAATAGTCTATAGATGTTAATTATATCCAGTTGATTGATGGTGCTTTAAATTCAACTGTGTTCTTACTAATATTCTTTCTGATGGATTTGTCCATTTCTGTTAGAGAAGTGTTAAAATCCCCACCCATAAGAGTAGATTCAGTTATTTTTCCTTGGAATTTTATTAGTTTTTGCCTTAAATATTTTGTTGCTCTGATGTTGGGTGCATACACCTTAAGGGCTGCTGTGTTTTCTTTGAATCTTGATTCCTTTATCGTTATGTAATGGCAGATGTATCCTTCTATCACTGATAACTTTCATTTTTCTGAAATCTCTCTGAAATAGTATAGCTACTCCTGATTTCTTTTCATTAGTGTCTTAGGGTTATATATGGGAACACAAAATAAGATGAGAAATCTCATCATCTGCACTTTACAAGGTAGAGAACTGAGAAAGCCAGTGGTGTAATTCAGTCTGAGATGAAGGGCTAAGAACCATGAAAGCAGAAGTAGTTGGATGTCTCAACTCAACCAGAGAGTGGGTGGATTTGCCTTTCCTCCCTCCACCTTTTTATTCTCTCCAGGCCCTTGCTGGATTGGATGATACGTGCCCACAATGTTGAGAGCCATCTTCTTTATTCAGTTCACCAATTTAAATTCTCTTCTTTTCTGTAAACACCATCACAGACAGAGAAATAATGTTTTGCCAACTATATATGCATCCTTTTACCCAGTAGAGTTGACATATAAAATTAGCAATCTCAGTTACTGTTAGTGTGGTCTGTTTTTCTCTGTCCATTTACTTTGAATCTCTGTGTCTGTTTTTAAAGTAGGTTTCTTGTAGACAATGTATATTGGGTCTTATTTTATGAATCATTTTGATGATCTCTTTTAATTGTTAAATTTCTGTCATGGACATCAAAAGTGATTCTTGAAATGGTTGGACTTAGGTCTACCATATTTGTTACTGTTTTCTCTTTGTTACCTGTGTTCGTTCTTTTTTTTTCCCCCTCTATTTTTGCCTTCACCCTTTTTTTGTCTTAAAGATTTGAGCATTTTATATGATTCTTTTTTCCATTTTTTAGCATATTAGTTATACTTTCTTTTTGACCTTTTTTAGGGGTTGCTCTAGAGTTTGCAAAATACATTTTGTCTATTCCAATCCACTTTGACTCAATACTATACTGCTTTACAGGTAGTACAAGTAGCTCACAGTAACAAAATACTCTTAATTTCTCTCTCCACTCCCTTGTATTAGTACTCTGATTCCTTTCACTTACACATAGGCATACTCACGTATAAATGCATACATAAGCCTACATAACTGAATACCCTACTGTGATTATTTTTATATAATAAATTGTTATCTCTCATATCAATTAATAATAATGAAGATCAAAGCTTTTATTGTACCTTAGGCCTTCTCTCATGATCTTCCTTTGTTTATATAGTTCTGGGTTTCTGATCTATATCATTTTTCTTCTCAGAAGAACTTTTTTTTTTTTTAATTTTATTTATTTTATTTTAACACAGAGAGAACACAAGCAGGCAGAGAGGCAGGCAGAGGCAGAGAGAGGAGCAGGCTCCCTGCCGAGCAAGGAGCCCGATGTGGGGCTCGATCCCAGGATGCTGGGACCATGACCTGAGCCAAAGGCAGCCGTTCAACCAACTGAGCCACCCAGGCGTCCCCTCAGAAGAACTTCTAAAATTGCTCAAAGGCCAGTCTACTGACAAGAGATATCCTCAATTTTTGTTTGAGAAAGTACATATGTCTTTTTTGAGTTTAAAGGATAATTTCACATGGTACAGAATTCTAGGTTGCCTTTTTTTTTCTTTCAGCTTTTACTATATTTCACTCCATTCCCTTCTTGTGTGGTACCTGAGATCTTGCATATAATTCTTATCTTTACTCTTGCACAGTAAGGTGTTTTTTGTTTTTATCCTTGGCTTCTTTTAAGATTACTTACTTTAGATTTTTTAAAGTTTGAAGGTGATCTCCCTTCAAACTACACTAGGTGTAGTGTTGCTTTTGTCTTGCATTTAATCTGATCCCTGTTCTCTGTGATTCCTGGGTCTGTGGTTTGATGCCTAACATTATTTAAAGTCTTTTTTTTTTTTTTAAAGATTTTATTTATTTATTTGAGATAGATAGAGAAAGCATGAGAGGGGAGAAGAAGGTCAGAGGGAGAAGCGGACTCCCCACAGAGGCGGGAGCCCGATATGGGACTCGATCCCGGGTCTCCGGGATCATGACCTGAGCCGAAGGCAGTTGCTTAACCAACTGAGCCACCCAGGCGCCCCTGATGTCTAACATTATTATGGGGGCAACTCAGTTACTATGGCTCCAAATGGTTCCTTGGTTCATTTCTCTTTCTTTGCCCTCTGGTGTTCTTAACACAGGTTACAACTTTTGTACTTATCCCATAGTTCTTGGATATTCTGTTCCATTTTTTTCCAGTTTTTTCTTCTGCTTTTCTGATTTGGGTGTCTCCATCATATACTCAACCTCAGAGAGTCTTTGCTCAACTGTGTCTAGTCTGCTAATGAACCCATCAGAAGTTACACTGGTTTTGATTGCTAGCGTTTTTTTATTTTTAGATTTTCCATTTTTATCCTTATATTATTCACTTGTTCTTACATCTTTTCTGTTTGTTCCATTAAAGCCATTTGTATATTAATCACGGTTTTAAAAATTTTTTGATAATTCCAACATTTCTGCCATATCTGCCTCTGGTTCTAATGCTTCTATATAGTCTCTACAAACTGTTTTTTTGCCTTTTGGTATGACCTGTAACTTTTTGTGAGAAGTAGACACGAAGTCCTAGTGAAAAGGAATTGGAATAAATATATCTTTAGTAATGTGGTGGGAAAGTGTCGGGGAGAGGGTGCTTTCTATAGTTTGGCCAGGGATTTGGTTTTAGTTACTTGGTGAAACCATGCTCCTGGACTGTGAACTTCACCTGTGCTTTTCAGTTCCTTCTGTACCCCCCTAAGGTGGGACCAGATGGCTAGTTGGGGCTGATGTTGTATATTTCTCTTCCCCCAAGTTGTTTGTGCTCTGGTGGAATAATTTCTCTTAAGGTTACAGAGCACACCGGCACACTTCACCATGGCTCCATTTTCCCTTTTCCGGCCGAAAGCGTAAGGGGATTTTTCTCTGACATTGACTGTGACAATCTGGTAGAACTCTGGAAGCTGAAACTTAAAAAATGTGGGATCCCACAGAGGACTGGTTCCCCTAGAGATTTTTCTCTAAGGCCTGTCCATTGGGAACCTCCAGCACTTCATCAATTACATGTCCAATTTCTCGGGTACTGGTTTCCATGAAGGTTTCTGTACCAGTAATTTTTAATTTTCTTTATCCTCCTTCTGTCTCCCCACTCTTAAGATAGCACTTTGCCTTTTGATATTCCTCTTCTAGTAGATCTAAGAAGCATTTTTTATATTTCTATTTGTTTAGATTTTTATTGTTAGAATAGAGTGACAATGTCTGAATGCCTTTCATGCTGGATGGGAAACCAAAAGTCCCTGACAATTGACTCTGTTGTGTGTAAATTAAAGAACCAGCACATCCAAACTTCCCTCCACATCCTTTTACATATAATTTTTTATTATTATTAAATTATTCTTTTAGTTATTATGGTTATTCTTGGCTCTAAGGAATTAGCTTGAAAATAAATTTGCCTTGTTTTTGTTTGTTTTGAAAGTTTATTTAATTGTTGAAACAACAAACACTTCACTCATAACCTCCCGCCTGACCACTCCCCAGTCGTGAATGAGAAAGGAAGGAGCCTTCTAAGAAATAGGAACTAAACAGTGAGCAGCTCAAATCATCAGTGTAAAAAAAAAAAAAAAAAAAATTACCTACTGCTGATTACAGCTGAAATAGAACCAAGTGTTTATTTTTTCTAATTTTTTAAAACTCCCTATTGGATAAGTTCCTCTTCTGGAGCTGAGTCAGAGGGAAGATTGCTGAACCTAGGTCATTTGGCGGATGTCCACAGCGTGTTTCCTGGCTCTGTTTCAGAGAAAGGGACTTGAGCTGCAGGCCTGCCTCCTGTTCCTTTTCCCACAAAACTGCCCTGAGTGTGGGCTGCCAGCCACAAGTGCCATGCTGTAGGCCCTGTGTGGGCTGCCCACCTTCCACACAGAAGGCTTCCTCCCGGTACTGACGCGGCCTCCCTCAGAAAGGCTATAAGTCTTTGAGACTCAAAGCCTGGGCTTCGAATGTGCTGGAAACACCTCTGGCTCCTTGGAGAAGGGCGGTTCTCCTTGGTCTCTTCCCTGCCCCACCTTCCCACCCTGTTGAGCCAGCATCAAGCCCTGTCTGGTTTGCGGGCTTGATTCCTATAAAGGAGAGGGAAAGCCATTTTCCTCTAATTTAGGAAGTTGCATTTTTTGGGGGTCAAATCTAGTTTTTATTTGAAGATTCAATTCTAATGACTAACACATGTATAATTTTTACTTCCTTTAAATCATCTCTTTTGGGGGCAGAGTAGATCTTCAAATCATTGAGGTCTTTTTTTTTTTTTTAAGATTTTATTTATTTGACACAGAGAGAGAGATCACAAGTAGGCAGAGAGGCAGGCAGAGGGAGAGGGGGAAGCAGGCTCCCCGCTGAACAGAGAGCCCAATGCAGGGCATGATCCCAGGGCCCTGAGATCATGACCTGAGCTGAAGACAGAGGGTTTAACGCACTGAGCCACCCAGGCACCCCTCATTGAGGTCTTTTTAAGAAGAAGCTATATACTTGAGGACTATGCCCCCTAGTTTCTTGCCCATTTGAATGTATCTTTCTATTTCTTTCACCTTGTTAATGCCAGATTGATTGGGTTTAATGTCTCTAGGTGACAGGTTTTTGGTTTTTTGTTTTTACTATAAATATTACTTCCTTCTTTCCTGACACCTCACACTCAAAGAGATATTTTTTCCCCTTGGGTAACTGATCCTTTGTTTTTTAAATGAGTCATCCAGGCTGTGTGTCAGTATGGCTCATTTTTTTTTTTTTTTCCCAGTAAACTTGCCTGTTAGATGCATGGTAAGCAGTTTCGACCTGTAGAGACAGGTAATTCTTGAGATCGAGAATTTTTTCCTTAAAAACTTTGAATATTCTTTGTAGTGTGGCTTTTTGTTTTCTTAAGAAAACCTAATTAATAAAGGAGAGACCTCCTTATTCATCACCTTGTCTTCCCTGTGTGTGTTCTCTCTTCCCTTTTTTCAGGTGAGGTAATTTTATCAAGGCCAGAGAATTGGCTCAGGGACTAAGTAGTCTGTATGATTGAGATTGGAATTCTGTGTCATCTTCAGGACTTTGTTTAGGCCTGCCCACTTCTTTTCCAGTTCACTGCTAGCTCATCGCTTTGTATTTCATTCATTGACTGTAACTTTGGTGCAGCAGAATGGGGAGAGCCAAGGGGTGGTCTCCACTCCAGCACAGAGCCTCTTCCTTGAGGGAAGTTGAGTGTTGACTTTTGGCGTGTCCATTTCATTGTACCTAATCTGTTGTCTCCGTGCCTAAAATTCCTTGTACTTATCCTGGTTCCTGAGTTAAGAAGTGATCCTGTATTTCCCACCCCTCCTCACCCCACCTTTTTTAGAATTTTAACCCCCCACCCCCAGCTTTTTAAGAATTTTCTTTTTGTTTGTAATTGTGTTCGGCTTTAGCGGAAAACAGTCTCTAAAGCCACTTCTCCATTACCAGCTTTTCCAGAAGTTCTCAGTCTCCTCTTTAAAAACATGTGGCGGAAGACCTTTTGTTTGTTTTCGTGAACACCATGTAATCTTTACCGCACTGATGAAGATGGATGAAATATGAGAGAGCGTTAGCATGAAGGTTAGTTGCAAATATCTAGAAGTGGGTACATCCTGTAGTAGGTCCTCTTTTGATAACAGTGTACATTCTGTTGCAGTTAGAATGTATACAACTACAGATTGTGAAGATGCTCTCTCAAATCTGTGCCTGCTTACTGTCCACCCAAATATTACATAAAACAGGTGAATTAACATCCATATCCTGACACTGTTCACCGAAGCTTTATAATCCATGTAATCCATGTGTTTTAATTAACTAGCTTCTTAACTAGCTCACAGAACTGTATTCACTGAATAGATTGTATTTTTCCCCTTTCTCCTTTTCTTGTTTCTTTCTTTTATAAAATCAAATTTACCTAAACACCTCATTTAATGACTGTTAATTCACAGTAAACAAATACTTTCTACTTGGCTCTCTAATTTTGAATAGACTATCTGAATACCATTTGCCCAAAATAGCTTACTCACCTTTTGAGTTCTGCTTGAAACACACCAGGGTGGCTGCTTTAGAAGCTTGTTGGAATTTTAAGATTATGGGTTCTTTGCATAACATTTCATCTTTTAGGGCATATTGATATGCATAATCCTGGACGATCTTAGTTGTTTCATGATTTATAGGGAGTTAAATTAGAATAACAGTAGCTAGCCTATGCTCATTTCCTGTTGCCAAAGGACTGGTTTCTCTAACACGTGTGTATTTAGCTATTGCCTTTCTGCCTTTCTGCTGTGTCATTCCCTTCCATGCATTCTGGGAAGCGTGTGGTGGTAGGAATGACGATGCATCAGTGATCTCTGCCTCTTGTCAGTTACTTACTTTATATAGAAAAGGACACTTCGAAGGTTCTTGAAGGCTAAGAATCAGTTGATCGTAAAATAAGGAGATTATCCTGGATTATATGTATTTTTGGCTCAACTTAATCATCATATGTACTTTTAAAAGCAAAAGAGGGAAGTAAGGGTGGAGGGAGCCACAGGGATTGGAGGGGTGAGGGAAATTCATTGTGTCATTGGGGCTTTGGTGGCAGAGGGGCCAGATAGGAAGGAATACATCCAGGAGCAGACAGCAAACCTTGGGTGACAGCCAGCAACAAGATGGGGACCTCCATCCTCCAAGGCCTCCAGAGAAGAGCCTAACCCCACTGACATTAAGGATCTGTGAGGCCCAGATCGGAGGCTTAGGCCAGTCCCACCCAAACTTCTGATGTCCAGAAGACAGGGGATAGTAAGTCTTGTGCAGGAGGAGAAGAGAATAAATGGATGTTCTTGATTACTTACGTTGCTGTCATTTGTTACAGCAGCAGTAGGAAACCAATACAGGTGCCATTTACACGCCCAAAACTTGGAATTTATGCCAGAGGACAAACGAGGTGGGAAGGAGGTGGTATGGAGAACTGATGGCAATACCAGCCCCTACTGAAGAAGGGCATTGCCCCCCGAGTTTATGTAAGAACCTTCCTAGGGTTGAGGCTGTATGTGAGGCCAATGGAGATGTGCTTTCAGTTTCCTCTCTTTGGGGGCAGGATAACTTGGCTTGCAGAGAGCTGGACTAGTGGGGATGCTTCTCAGAGTGGAAAAGGCAAGGTGGGGGCCAAGCAGTCAGGGAGCCTATGAGCAGGGGCTTCCTCCACAATAGGCAAACACAGGAACAAAAAAATTGGGGACCTTTGAAAATATACAGAAACCACTTTTAAAAAAAAATCCTTTTAATTTGATTCATTTCCTCACGAGTCCATAAAGTGCACATGCACTTAGAAAAATAAATTAGAAGGAAGAAATCACCTGTGATCACAAAAGATTCCATGGATAATAAAAATTTGACTGCCAATTTAAAAAAGGGATGCATGTAGTGAATAGCTTGCAGGAGGGAAGAAAAATGAATTCACACAGTAAAAAGGGAAGCCAGATACAAAAGCCACAGAAGGAAAAGGGAACGAAGTACAGAGAAAAGATAGGAAAGATCAAGAAGGGGCGTATTTGTGTGTCATAAATAGACCATTTGGCCTGAAGTACTAAAGAAAAACAAGAGAATTTTATTGACCAAAAAAAAAAAAAAATTATAAGGCCTGAATATACATACTGAAGAGATTCAACAATAACTATGGAAAAAATAATGAAAGAAAAGGTCAAGAACTATGATGCATATGTTTGTAGTTTGAAAATCATTTTGTGCATATCTAAGGAGAAGGGGAAGTTATATCCAACTAATGGAAAGTTCAAAACCTTCAGAATGCTCTTCTGCAACAAGAAGAAACACCAAAAAATAACAGACTTTTAGAGTACTGAATGTGGCATTTTTTTTTTCTAATTAAAACATAATGCTTAAAGAGTGTGAGAAAGAAAGCTTGCAATGGGGATCAAGAGAACCATGAGAAAAAGAGATAAAGGGATCAGACAGTCCCAGTATCTCAAAGATTATACTGTTCTCCTGAATATTTTCGATAAAATCCCTTTAAAAAGCAAGAGTTGTTAAAATGTTCAGTAAGTGTTTAAGGTCATGAGGAAGGAAATAAACCCGCTCATCATCCTACCACCAGGAGACAACTGGCAATAACATTCTATTTGGGAAGTTAATTGCATATTTCTTCACTATAATTGAGCTCACAGAATACAGACTTTATTGCCCTTGGTTTTTTCTGACTTAAAAGTACATTCTGACAACTTTTCAAGGTAGCCTCAGCCCAAATCGCCCCACCAGCTTCAATCCAACATCCCACCGAGCATCCTGCTTATACAATGGTTCGCAATCTGCACACACCACCTTTTTCACCTTTACTGCAAGGTAGCCTGCTGTCTGGTCTCTTTACTTGTTAGGCTCTTGTTTAATTAACTCTCCGCTCAAAAAAAGACATACTTGTTTAATAACATAAACTACCCCGTGTTTAAAATCAGTTTAAACAGGTAGGTAAGAAACACATGTACTAAGAAACAATTCTAAACCCCTAAGTTCTAAAACTGCAAAGCTGTGAACGACCAGGTCCCTGGCCACCTTATTTACCCTTGCACATCGCACCTCCCTCTTTGCAGAGTATGCATCAGTCATGCAATATCTCCTTCGTTTGCAAACTGTGCTGAGTTCTATCTCTTCCCACTGCCTGAATGGCCGTTCCTGCCACTCCTGGGACTGCATCTTTCTCACTAGGTCTTAACTTTGCTAAGAGGGTCTTTTGGACTTGCTGATCCTGGGGTTCTCTCTCCATCTTGGCATTTACTTTAAACGCCATTACACCAGAATTTGTGAGTATACATTTGTCTACTGTCTTGTCTCTCCTGCAACATGAAAAGCTTTATTCAGGCAGAAACCATGCATATTTTATTTATTTACGCTACTGTATTTGATATTTCCTGGGTCCTCAAAAAATAGCCCTTTTTTTTTTTTGAGCAGTTTTTTGTATTATAGAGCCTTCAAAAATGTGATCTTTTTCTCTGTTGCAGTGTATTTCAACATAGAAATGAATAATAATGTACATGACCATTATTATTATTTAGTTTTTTCTAAGTCTTGCCATAAACATGCTAATGTATTCTTTTTTTTTAACTTTTAACATTTAATTTTATTCTGGAAAACATAATTAATAGGAGATCTACCCTTTGAAATTCTTAAGTGTGCAGTAGAGTATTTTTTGATTCTTGATACAATGTTATTCTTCTGATATCTAGGTATTAATTTATTTTAGCTGAAAATTTATATTCAGGGTAACTATTGACAGATATGAATTTAGTGCCATTGTATTGCCTGAATGGTGACTGTTAACTGTATGTTGTCTCTCCTCTTTTCTGGTCTCTGTTCCTTTTAGGCTCTCTCTTTGCTTAGAGGACCCCTTTCAATATTTCCTGTAGGGCTGGTTTGGTGTTTGCAAAATCCTTTAGTTTTTGTTTGTCCTGGAAGCTTTTTATCTCTCCATCTATTTTCAGGGACAGCCTGG
>CM052809.1:16006054-16017938 GCA_028533885.1 Nasua narica | reverse complement strand
TCTTCCTTCCCCTGTCACCTGGTAACTATTTCTTTTTTTTTTTTTTTAATATTTTATTTATTTATTAGGAAAGAGAGAGTGAGAGAGAGCATGAGAAGGGAGAAGGTCAGAGTGAGAAGCGGACTCCCCATGGAGCTGGGAGCCCGATGTGGGACTCGATCCTGGGACTCCGGGATCATAACCTGAGCCGAAGGCAGTTGCTTAACCAACTGCGCCACCCAGGCGCCCTTTTTTTTTTTTTTAAAGATTTTATTTATTTATTAGGAAAGAGAGAGAGAGTGAGAGAGAGCATGAGAAGGGAGAAGGTCAGAGTGAGAAACCTGGTAACTATTTCTGAGAGCCTGTTTTCAATACCTCCTAAAAAGAGAACTGTGCAGAACTTTATCTTTGGTGTCTGACCTCTTTACCTTAGCATAGTGTCCTTAAGGTTCATCATGTTGTCACATAATTTTTTTTCTTTAAAGGCCGAAGAGTATCCCATTGTACCTATATGCCATGTCGCATTTTCTCTGATGTTACTTACATATTTTATCTGTTGTGGACGCTTAGGTTGTTTTCCCGTCTTGGCTGCGGTGAATAGTGCTGCAGTTAATATGGGCTGTCCTCATATCTCTTCAAGGCACCAGTCTGTCTTCTTATGGATAAATGTGCAGAAATGGGATTTTTGGGTCATATGGTGGTTGTAAATTTTTAATTCTTTGAGGAAAATTTCCATGCACCATTTCGCTTTCCTTGAAAAGGGCACAGGGGTTCCACTTTCTCCATATCCTCACCAATACATTTTGTCTTTGTTTTTATATTAGCTATCTTGACAGGGGTGAGGTGATACCTCACAGTAGTTTTGATCAACCTTTCCCTGATAGTTAATGGTGTTGAGCATTTTTCTTAGAACTTTTGGCCATTTATAGGTATTTTTTGGAGAAATGTCTATTCAAGTCTTGAACATATTTTTAAGTGAGGTTATTAGTTTCCTGCTATTCAGTTGTTGGAGTTCCTTATATGATTTGAAGGTTAACCTCTTATGAGATAAATGGTTTGCAAATACATTCTTTAATTCTTTTTTTTTTTTTTAAGATTTTATCTTATTTATTTTAACAGAGAGAGAACACAAGCAGGCAGAGAGGCAGGCAGAGAGAGGAGCAGGCTCCCCGCCGAGCAAGGAGCCCGATGTGAGACTCGATCCCAGGACGCTGGGATCATGACCTGAGCTGAAGGCAGCCGCCCAACCAACTGAGCCACCCAGGCATCCCCATTCTTTAATTCTTTAAATTGCCTTTTCACTGTTATGTTTCCTTTGCTGTGCAGAACTTTTTAGTTGAATGTAGTCTCACTTGTCTAATTTTGTTTGTGTTGTCTGGTTTTGTTTTATTTTTGTTTTTTTTTTGGTATCCTATCCTTGAAAGCTTTGGTAAGACCACTGTCATGAATCTTTTCCATTATGTTGTTGTTTCAGAATTTTAACAGTTTCAGGTCATATATTTAAGTCTTTAATCTGTTTTGAGTTGATTTTCTTATGTAAGATAAAGATCCAATTTCCTTCTTTTGCTTGTGGCTGTCTGATTTTCCCAGCACCATTTGTTAAAAACTATTCTTACCTCATCGTGCATTTTTGGCACCCTTGTCAGAGCTCGGTGGACCATATATGGGTAGATTTGTGTCTGGACTCTCAGTTGTGTTCCATTGGTCTTCATATCTTTATGCCAGTACCAAACTGTTTTGATTACTGTAGCTTTGTAATATAGTTTGAAATCAGAAAATGTGATATCTCTAGCTTTGTAACATACGTTAAAAGAAACTGATGTTTCTAGGTTTGTTCTCCTTTCTCCAGATTGATTTGCCTCCTTGTTTGTTTTGTGTGTGTGTGTGACTCCATGATTTTCAAAATTTGGTTTTCTCTTTTTGTAAAATATGGCATTAGGATTTTGATGGACATTGCTTTGAATCTGTAAATTATTTTCAGTGGTATGGACAGTTTAATAACATTCTTCCAGTCCAGAAACGTGGGATGTCTTTCCATTTGGTTGTGTCTTATTTCATATCTTTTCTTAAGATGCAGTTATGTAATTTAATTTATTAGATTATAATATTTATAATGCATTTGGATTGAAAAGTAAGACTTGTTTCCTGAATTCACATACTGCATTTAGTTGACATACCAGGTTAGTATATTGTTTTGCTTTTACTTCCATGTTAATCTCATTTGGTTCTGAGATTGAATTCCCATTCTTAGTCTTGTTTTGTTTCATTTTTGTTTTTCTTTTCAATTCCATCTGGTAAGTGTATAGTGTTATATTAGTTTCGCATGACAATATAGTGATTCAGCAGTTCTGTACGTTACGCTGCTCACCATGATAAGTGACTCTAATCCCCTCACTTATTTCACCCATCTTCCCTCACCCATCTCCCCTCTGGTAACTACGAGTTTGTTCTCTGTATTTAAGAGTGTGCTTCTTGATCTGTTTCTCTCCCTCTTTTTTTTCTCTTTGTTTATTTATTTTGTTTCTTAAATTCCACGTCTGAGTGAAATCATACAGCATTTTTCTTTCTCTGACTTATTTAACTTAACATTGTACTCTCTAGATTCATATATGTTGTTGCACATGGCCAGACACCATTCTTTTTATGGGTAATAATCTTTTTTTTTTAAGATTTTATGTATTGGAAAGATCAAGAGACAGTAAGAGAGAGAGCCGGGGGGGTGGGGAACGGGCAGAGGAAGAGGGAGAAGCAGGCTCCCCACCAGAGGAAGGATCCCGATGCAGGGGGTCGAAGGCAGATGCTTAATGGACTGAGCCACCCAAGTGCCCCTATAGGTAATACTCCATTGTGTATATGTGCTGTATCTTCTTTATCCATTCATCTATTGATGGATACTTGGAGTGCTTCCATAACATGGCTATTGCAAATAATGTTGTTATAAACATAGAGTGCATGCATTTCTTTGAATTCCTGTTTTTATATACTTAGGGTAAATATCCAGTAGTATCATTCCCGGATCATAGAGTAGTTATATTTGTAACTTTTTACAGTCTTCTACACCAGCTGTAGCAATTTTCATTCCCACTAACAGTTCAGGAGGATTCCCCTTTCTCTGTATCCCATGAATTGTTGTGTCTTGTATTTTGATTTTAGGCATTCTGGCAGATGTGAGGTGATATCTCATTGTAGTTTTGATGTGCATTTTCCTGATGATGGGTAATGTTGAGCCTCTTTTCATGTGTCTGTCGTCTCTCTGGACCTCTTCTTTGGAGAAATATCTATTCATTTCTTCTTCCTGTTCTTTAATTGGATTAATCATTTTTGGGTTGTTGACTTGTATAAGTTCTTTATATATTTTGGATATTCACCCTTCATTGGATAAGTCTTTTGCAAATACCTTCTTTCACTCAGTAGGTTGTCTTTTAGGAGTAGTTTCGTTGTTTCCTTTGCTGTGCAGAAGCTTTTTATTTTGAGGAAGTCACAATAGTTTATTTTTATTTATATTTCCCTTGCCTCAGGAGACATACCTAGAAAAATGTTGCCACTATCAGAAAATTAATGCTCTGTTTGAAGACTTTCAGGGTTTCAGGTCTGCCATGTTTAATTTATTTTTTTTTTCTTTTAAGATTTTATTTCTTTATTTGAGAGAGTAAGAGAATGAGAGAGAGAGAGAGAGCACAAGCCACTGGAGGAGCAGAGAGAGAGGGAGAAGACTCCCTGCTTAGCAGAGAGCACAACATGGGCTCAATCCCGGGACCCTGGGATCATGATGTGAGCCGAAGGCAGACACTTAACCAACTGAGCTACCCAGGTGCCCCTGCCTTCTGCCCTGTTTAATTTCTTGAATCAATATTTTGTAGTTGTCAGTGTATAAGTCTTTGACCTCCTTGGTTAAGTTTGCTCCTAAGTACTTTATTTACTTACTTGCTGGTGTTACCGTAAGTGAAATTTCCTTTTCAGATAGTTCATTGTTAGTGTGTAGAAACATGACTTATTTTGATATGTTGATTTTCTACTCTCCAACTTCATTGAATTTATTTATTAGTTCTCATGGTTTTTAGATGGAATGTTGAGGGTTTTCCGTATAAAGATCATGTCATCTGCAAACAGGGACAATTTTACTTCTTCCACTTCAATTTGGATATGCATTTTCTTCCTTCCTTCTTTCCTTCCTTCCTTCCTTCCTAATTGGTCTGGCTAGGCTTCCAGGACTGTGTTGAATAGAAATGGTGAGAATGGGCATTCTAGCCTTGCTCCTGATCGGTGAGCAAATGCTTTCAGTTCATGAGTGCAGTGTTAGTGGTAGGGTATCATATTTATTATGTTGAGGTAGTTTTCTTCTGTTCTGAGTTGGGAGTTTTTATTGTGAAAGGTGTTGAATTTTACCAAAATTCTTTTTCTACATCTTTTGAAATGATCATATGATTTCAACCCTTCATTCTATTAATATGGACTATCTCATTAGTTGACTTTTGTATATTGAGCCATTTTTACATCCGGGACATAAATGCCAGTTGGTCATGGTATCTGATCCCTTTAGCGGGCTGTTCAATTTGGTTTGCTAGTATCTTGTTGAAGATTTTTGCATCTATATTCATCAAGAGCATCATCCTGTAGTTTGCTGCTTTTCTGGTATCTTTGTACGGCCTTGACGTCACGTTAACATGACATAAAATGACTTTGGAAGTGTTCATTGTTTTGAAGAGTTAGAGTAAAATTGGTGTTAACTCTCATTTAGACGTTGGGTGGGATTCACCAGTGAAGCCAGCTTGTCCTGGGTTTTTTGTTGTTTGTTTTTTATTTTAGTTGGGAGGTTTTGGTTCATTGACAGTATCAGCTATAGTTCTATTCAGGCTAATGATTTTTTCACATTGTAGTCTTGATAGGTTGTATGTTTCTTGGGATCTACCCATTAAGTTATCCAGTTGGCTGGCATATAATTATTCATAGTAGTCTTGTATGATCTTTTTTATTATTATTTTTTTCTGGGGCATTTGTTGTAATGTCCCTCTTTTTATTTCTGATTTTGAGTCAGTTTTGTTTTGTTTTTTTTTTTCCTTAGTCTGGCTAACAGTTTCTCATGTATTCAAATGTTTTCAACTTGAAGTGCAGTTAAAAATTTTTTCTCGGAATAAATAGTTGAAAGTGGGAACTGTATAAAAGTATATAAACGTTAAATAGAGAAATAGGTTATGTTTCAGGCTGGTAAATTTGGTTGAGTTACCAATTTTTGCCAAAACGATTCAGTAGCTGAACTACATTTTGCAAGAATTCCAGCAAAGACCTTCCACTGCCAATTAAGATAGGGAAAGCCACAGAAGACTGTTGCTTCTCTCCAAACAATAAGAACACAAGCTAGATAAGTGAAAAGATTCAGTTTTGTTTAAAAAAAAAAAAGAGCTGAAAGCACAGAGATAACGAAATGAACTAAATTTTAAAAGCAGTGGGCTCATCCATAGGATGAAGACCTATGGATATTTTAAGCGTTGCTGGAGCCAAGGGAAGAGAAGAAATCCACCACAAAGGAATCAACCCGCCGGAATTTTAATTAACTTTAAACGGTCTTGGGGCAGACAAGATGGATTACAGTACCAAGGATTCCCAGCCATAGAACCAATCGGCCTTTACCCAGTAACTCTTTCCTAAAGGCCTCCACAAGTGCATGGGTATGGTATGCTGAAGCTTGTTAGGGGAAAAGAACAGTTGAAAAAGTTTTCCCAGATCACTTGGGGGATCCACTGCTATATGGCTTGCTGAAGGCAGAATATAGGACAGAAAAAATGAGAGAAGTCCCCACTCACCAGGCTCCTCCGATAGTCACAAGGGCCCAGCAGTGGCCTGCCAAAGGTTGAGATCGGGGTAAAAGAAGGAATAAAACCACTCAAAGATATATTGAACCTTCATTGATGGGGAAGGCAGCATGTTCTGAATGCTGGGGGCAGAGGAGCAAGGTTGAGAGAAGTCTTTAAAGGCCTAGAAAGCTGGGAAGGACTGGAGAAGAAAAAAGAAACTCCCTGGTGAGCCACAAAGCTTTGTCAACCAGGTTCTAAAAGAGAGAAAAATCTGGCATTTAGGATGTAAAACATTAAGAGATATCTAAAATCTAGCTAGTGCCCACATCCCACACATTGTTAAAGTGAAAGTTTTAGTTTCACCTTCAAACCATTTGAGGTCATGGACACACTAAATTTATCTAAAGTGTTCATACAACCCCAACCAAATTCAACTGCAGGTTAGATGAATTTATCTCTTTCTGTTAGCAGTATGACAGAAGAAGGAAGAATGACCTTTTCTAGAAGTTGATAATATTTACTAACTAGTATATGATTAAAATTCATCATTAACTAAATATATCAGTTATCAACAATTATTTATATGTAAAATAGTATTTAAGGACACAAAGTTTGAAAGTAAAACAGTAAAAGGATAGACCATGTGGACTCAAAGCATAGGAAACGTAGTATTGACCATTTAATACTGATAGTGTAGGTTTCCAGACAAAATGATTATCAGAGATAATGAACATTCCATAATGATGAAAGCCTAGTTCACCAATAAAATGTAACCATATTACATTTGAGCTCCAGATTACCTGAAATAAGCAAAAAGACAGAAAAAAGGGTGAAATACATGTCCAATCATAGCTGTAGATCTTGCCAGCCCCTCTGAGTAACTGATAGAATAAATAGATTAAAAGTAGCGTAACTATAGCATATTTGCAGCACTATCAGTGAACTTGATTTACTAGAACTCTTGAGTAGAACATTCTTGTTCAGAACACCGAGGCCACCAACTGCAAAATACACATTCTTCTCGTGAGCATGTGGGATACTCACCATGATAAAGCACAATAAATTTTGAAGGAATAAAATCATGTGTTTTTAATCCTCACTGTTACTAAATTTGAAAATAATAAAAATACATAGGAAATCCTAAAATAATTGAAATTAAGATAATTCTGAATAACCCATTGAGGAGCTCACAAGAGAATATAGGAAATATTTCAAAGTGAGTAATAAAACACAGGCATAAAAATCATCAGATACAGATAAAATAATGCTTAGAGCAAAAATTGTGATAATTGTCTTTGAATAAAAGACATAAAATCAGTAATCTAAGGTTCTTTGACAAAAAACTAGAACAAGTGAAAGTAAGTTAAACCTGTAGTAAGTATAAGAAACAAAAAAGAACAGGACTAAAAAGAAATAAACTAGAAAACTAACAGAAAATCAACAAAGTTACAAGTTGCTTCTTTAAAATATGTAAACCCTAGCAAGACAAAAAAAAGTGTTAATAACTACAACAGAAAGAAGCACACATGATTACAAATACTATTGGTTTTAAAAGTATAATAAGGGGACATTTTAAACAATGCCATGCCAATATATTTAACAGCTTAGATGAAATGGACAACCTCCTGAAAAAATACAATTTATCAAAACTGACACAAGAAGAAACCATCTCAAAGGCTCTGTGTCTCATAAGGAAATGAAACACCTTCTCATGAGGAAATCTTGTAATTGGAAAACAAATTGTTAAAATTTCAAAAAATTAAAATACCAAACTACAACTTATTTTCAGAATTTAGAGAAACACAAAACATTTCCCAACTCATGTTTGAGGACAGTACAACTTGAACTGTAAAATATAATGAGGACATGATGAAAGAAAAAAATTATAGACCCATATCCCTCATAAACAGATACAAAAATCCTTCACAACATAGGAGTAAATCAAATGCGGACATACTTTAAAAGGATAATGTGTCATGACTAAGAGGCATTTCTCTCAGCATAGCAATTTGGTTTAACATTAGAAAATCACTTGGTGCAATTCACCATATTAACAGCATAAAAGAGAAGAAGTATATGATTAGAGCATCTCAGTAGATGAAAAAGGATTTCAGAAATTTGAACACCCATTCAAAATTTTAAGTACTCTTAGTAAGCTAAGTATAGAATCAAACTTCTTAGAGTTGATAAAAGATAACTGAAAAGCCTGTAGCTAAAATTATGCTGAATAGTGAAAATACGGAATAGTTTTTAACTAAAATTGGAAACAAAACAAAAATAGTCACTCTAACAATGTCATTGTCACATGGAGAACCTGACAATGCAATAAGCCAAGAAAAGAAATAAAAACCAGTAAGAAAAAGGAAAGAAAAGAAAGAAAATTGTCACCGTGACAGACACTATGATTATGTACATAGAGAGCCCTGTGAAATCATGCAACAAAAAGCCGGTAGAAATAGTAAGTGAATTTATCAAGGGTACAATACAGGAGCCAATATACAAGTTCTACTGTATTTCTAAATATTAGCAACAAACAAGTGGATAATGCAACTGAGAAAACAATATAACATATACTGTAGCATGTTATATTGTTTTCATCATGACATTAATCACCTGGAAATAAAATCACTGTATGTCCAATTTCTGTACACTAAAAACTTACATGACATCACAGAGAAATTATAGACATAAATAAGTTGAGAAAAATATCATGTAAAGTAGCAGACTAAATATAAGATATCCCTTATCCCAAAGTTGACATGTAAGTTCACCACCAATCAAAATACAACTTTTTTTTTTTAAATGCAACTTTTTAAAAGATACGGATGAGTTGATTCTAAAAATTGTAAAAAAAATATAAAGGAGTTACAGTAGTCAAAATCTTATAGAATAAACTTGGAGGATTTATATTAAAATTTACTGCAAAGTTATAAGTAATCAATACAGTAGAAACATTGACCTAAGTATAGAGATAGGGATGAGTGGAGCACAGTTGAATCAAGAAATAGACCCACCCATGTGCAGTTAACTGAACCTCAACCAAGACACCAAGTCCATATAATAGGGAAAAGAAATTTTTTGAACAGTTGATGCTGCAACACATGGATATATCTATGGAAGAAAAAAATGAGTTTCTATACCTACCTCATAACAAACTGTAACTCAAGATAGATCACAGGCCTATACATAAGAGCAAGAACCATAGTGTTTCTAGAAGAGAATTATTAAAGTATAAGGTATCTGGAATTTAAAAGACAGTGTGAACTTCTAAAGTCCTGTTTTTCCAAACAAAATGTCTCCCACAAAATCATAGATTGAGGTCCTAACCCACAAGGTGACCATATTTGCAGATAGGGCCTTTAAAAAGGCAGTTAAGGTTAAATGAGATTGTAAGGGTGGGACCGTATAATCATATAGAATTAGTGTTCCTGTGTAGAACAAAAGAGATAGGTGGGTAAAGAGGAAAAACCAGTTGGAAACTGGCCTCAGGAGGAACCAAATCTATCCACTCCTTGATCTTGGGCTTGCGGTTTCGATAACTTAGGCAATAAATTTTTGTTGCTGAGGAACTTATTCTGTGGTGTTTTATAGTGGCAGTCCTGGCAAAGTAATAGATCACATTTCTAGAAGTATGTAATGCCATAAGAAAGTGGACTTGCTGGGTTATAGACAAGATGGAAAACCAAATATTCTCTCCCTCCCTTTCTCTCTAATGTATACACAAAATCTACATCGTTTGCGAGGGCATGGCTTTTATTGTCTTTATTTGAGTTATACTTAAATTTTTCTACAAGGAATAGATTCTTTGAATATATAGAAGCAAATGAAACATTTAAAAATTTACTGAATTCAACTTTGCAGTTGTCGCACATTTTAGAACACTCAGGGAAAAGGAAACGTGATCCTGTTGATGGGATCATTGAACTTTTTACAACAAAGGGACATTGCTGTAAATGACTTCCAGCTTCCTTAAATACATTGACCGCCACAAAGCAAGTTCTTTATCTCTGCAAAAATTTTTTAAACAGTAAAAGGTGAAATAATTAGCGGAAGGAATTAGTAAAGATGAAAAAATGTGCAAGCAATACTGTGATGCAGAATAGCTATTCTAAACATTTGTGCCAGCTATGGCTTGCAGTTAAAATTTTAAAAATAGCACTTAAATATGCGTGTTAATAACATCCAGAAGGCATTTCTTTTCAAGCCTGTTTGGGTTGTTGAAGGGTTTAATTTAACCACAGCCTTCATTTATGTCTCGCAGTTAGGTTTTTTTCTTTTAAGCTCAAAGGAACAGTGAGTTGTAACTACGATCTAATTGGTAAGGAATGAAGAATGTTTTTCATGTTTTATAGACAACATGAATCCTGATCATTTTACCGCAGTAAATTACCAAGCACTCCACTTGCTCTGTCTCCCCATGGAAGCCAGGCCCTAGCTCATTAAACTATCCAAAAAAAAAAAAAAAAAAACAACCAAAAAAAAAAAAACCTTGGTGGGTTTCACAGCTCCTACAAAGGCTCTCTGACAAGGTGCGTTATTTTTATTTTGCTAATGCACATTCATTCATAGGCAGTCTGGGAGCAAGTGAGATTCTTTACGGTCCCCAACTAAATCAATTTGTAAGTACATCTACACGTCAGAGGGGACGTGCAAAGAACCTAAACTGCTGTATAGGAAGATAATTTATTATTGATTTTTTTTCCCAACTCTTTTTTAAAAGCTGCTACAACTCACTGGTTCCTCGGTTCCTTTCTGCACAAAATGATCTATACCACACAGGTAGTAGTGCATCACCCGTGGCCAAGGGAAAGGCCATAGGAGCCAGGAGGGCCCGGCTTCCTGATGATTTAAAGAGAAATAAGGAATGACTAAACCCACATTTAAAAACAGGAAGCCCAACTCAGCCAGCTCTGCCTTGTTGGGAAACGCCTTAAAAAATTGAGTGCAGGGGCGCCTGGGTGGCTCAGTGGATTAAAGCCTCTGCCTTCAGCTCAGGTCATGATCTCAGGGTCCTGGGATGGATCCCCACATCAGGCTCTCTGCTCGGTGGGGAGCCTGCTTCCCCCTCTCTCTCTGCCTGCCTCTCTGCCTACTTGTGATCGCTCTCTGTCAAACAAATAAAATCTTTAAAAAAAAAAATTGAGTGCAAATGATAGGTTGTTTAAATATATTAGATTAGCTCTTATCTAATAAATTGGATACATCCCTTAATTTTACTGGAAGAAAAAAGTACCATAAATTCTATTTTTTTCTTTTGACCTCCAAGAGTCAAATATCTCGTTGCAAGTTATGAGATGGCCATGCCCACAGCTCAGGACCAGAGGAAGTTAGAAAAAAGATGGTGGCGCAAAATCTCTATCCCACAGACTGCTATGAGCCCTCTCACTATTGATTCTCGTCTCTTAACTCTGGTTTTACAGTGCGTGCATGCCGGTGGGTGGGATTCCTAATTTCAGCAGCAGTTTTATCCAAACTTGCTTCCCTCTCCGTGATGAGAATCGATGCCCTGTACCACTATGACTAGAGTCATAAATTTCACCTAACACGGGGTTACCACACATCTGCTCTTGACCTTGACTGAGTCAGATGAAAACAGTCTCTGTTAGGATTTACAGTAATATGCATATAAATACATATTTATACATAACAGTAATAAGATATGCAATAGTATGATAGCATTACTGAAGACTGCTGTAGTAATTATCTTAAAGTGATTGTGATATGAGGGAAATCACAAAAGCCTCAGAAACTCATTGCAATCAATTGGGGCAGAAAATCTACCACAATTTCCCATAGTTCCTGCTCTCGTAGCCCCCTCTGTCAGGGTCACTCTTACTTTCCACGTTTGTGGTAAATGTGTTAAAGGCTACTAACACTCCAACAGAGTCCCTCTGTACCATAGAAATTGTCTGTTTCTTCCCTTAAGTTGAAAAATTAAATTCCTCTACTTTCCCAGGTAAATGGCAGTTTATATTCCAGTACTCTTTTTTTTTTTTTAAAGATTTTATTTATTTATTTGATACGGAAAGAGAGATCACAAGCAGGCAGAGAGGCAGGCGGAGAAAGAGGAGGAAGCAGGCTCCCTGCTGAGCAGAGAGCCCGATGCGGGGCTC
>CM052809.1:15968891-16005554 GCA_028533885.1 Nasua narica | reverse complement strand
ACTCCGAGATCATGACCTGAGCCAAAGGCAGCAGCTCAACCAACTGAGCCACCCAGGCGCCCCCTTTTTTTTTTTTTTTAAAGATTTTATTTATTTATTTGATACAGAAAGATCACAAGCAGGCAGAGAGGCAGGCGGAGAAAGAGGAGGAACCAGTACTCTTAAATAGCAGAAATCTGAGTTTGAAAATGAAACAAGATGGGATGGGGAAGGAGACAAACCATAAGAGACTCCTAAACTCATGAAACAAACTAAGGGTGGCTGGGAGGTGTGGGGGGGGCGGGTAGGGTTATGGACATTGGGGAGGGTATGTGCTATGGCAAATGCTGTGAAATGTGTAAGCCTGATGATTCACGGACATGTACCCTGGGGCAAATAATACATTATATATTAATAAAAAATTTTAAAAAAATACTCAAAAAAAATAAAAAAAAAGAAATCTGAGTTTGAATCCTGAATTCACCACTTCATAGGTTTTGTTTGGTTATTTGGTTTTTATCTTGGATCTGCCACTTTATTTTAGTGTCCTAATCTATGAAATGATGACAGTAAAAAAAAAAAAACAACTATCTACAATTCAGATATTTTTGAAGATTGAAGAAGGTAAAGTATAGGAAATGTTAGGGGAACCACACAGCACTGTACAAATACTAATTACTAGTATACTGGAATTTAATATTTTACCTCTTAGATGGTCCTATTTTGGCCAACCAAACCTTCTAGAAAATTGTAACACACCTGTCAATAAAGATAAAGCAGGGGAAGGTCTCTGTGTATCAAAGATGTGCATTGGGCTCATAGCGAAATGTGGGTACGCCCAGAGTCTACTGAAAAAGAGAGGATGACTTGTATAATTAATCTGGTTTCTAAGGATGATATTGGTAATACGGATCAGGAGAGCAAATATAGACCCAGATTTTCATGACCTGCAAAAGTGAAGGTTATCCCAGAGAATGGCGATGAAAGTAGTCTCCCACCTACTGCTGATTGTACCCACTTTTTGGTCACTCCACAAACGGGGATCAAGTGTCTCTACTCCTTGCCCACCCCATTCCAAAACTCATGCACCTCCCATCTTCTCTCTTCAGTTCAAGAGGATGACTGCAGCAATTATTAGATATTTTCTCTTTATACGGAATTACTACCAATAACAATCAAATATGTAATTGTCCCCATTTAAAAAGCAGATTGTCTATGAAGCTCACGCCCCACCCGCCATCACTCACTTCTCTTTATCTTGAAAACAAAATTTGAAATGATTTTTGTGCTACGTACTTCCATTTTTCTTTGCTTCCTTCTTTTTGGAGATAAAACTTGGCATATAACCTGTTTGGACATGACTACAACATGATTCAGTATTTGTATATGTTGTGAAATGATCACCACAGTAAGTCTTGTTAACATCTGTCACCATACTCAGAAAAAACATTGTGTGTGTGTGGTGAGGACTTCTACAATCTACTCTTAGCAATTTCCAAACATGACATACAGGAAATTTTTTTTTAGATTTTATATGTCATAATTTATTTCGCTACTGGAAGTTGTATGTGTCAACCCTCTATACCCATTTCACCCTCCTTATACCCACCACCACTTCTGGCGACGACCACTCTGATTTCTATATCTCTGAGCTTGGTTTTTGTGTTGGTTTTTCATTTCACATAAAAATGAGATCATATGGTAATTTGTCTTTCTCTGACTTCACTTAGCATAATGTCCTCAAAGTCTGTCCATGTTGTCACAGAAGGCAAGATTTTATTCCTTTATGTGGATGAAAATAGTCCTTTGTATACCTATACCACATGTTCTTCATCATTGGATGCTAAGGCTGTTTCCATAAATAATGTTGGAATTAACATGGGGTGAATATATCTTTTGGGTTTAGGGTTTTCATATCCTTTGGATAAATACCCATAAATGGAATTGATGGATCACATGGTAGTTCTAATTTTAATTTTTGAGGCATCTCCATATTGTTTTCCATAGTGCCTGCACCGATTTACATTTCCACCATCAGTGCACAAGGATCCTTGCCAGCACTTGTTATTTCTTGTCTTTTTGATACTAGCCATTCTGACAGGTATGAGATGATGGCTCGTTGTGATTTTGATTTGCATTTCCCTGAGGGTTGGTGATGTCAAGCATCTTTTCATGTGCTTGTTGGCCATCTGTAGGTTGTCTTTGGAAATAAGTCTATCCCATTCTTTTGCCCATGTTTTTAAAAACAAATTTTTTTTTTGTTTTTCTTATTGAGTTGTATGAGTTCTTCATACATTTTGGGTCTTAGCCCCTTATCAGATATATTACTTCCAAATATTTTCTCCTCGTCAGTAGGTCGCCTCTTCATTTTGTTTATGGTTTCCTTCTCTGTGCAAAAGATTTTTACTTTGATGCAGTCCCACTTCCTTTTTTTTTTATTTTTGTTGCCTTTGTTTTTGGAATCAGATCCAAATGATCATGGCCAAGACAGACCTCAAAGAGCTCACTGCCTATGCTTTTCTCTAGGAGTTTTAGGGTTTCAAGTCTTAAATTCAAGTGTTTAATCCATTTTGAGTTAGTTTTTGTGTGTAGTGTAGGAGTGGTCTAGTTTCATTCTTTTGCCTGGGGCTGTCACCATTTATTGAAGACTATCTTTTCCCATTGTATATTCTTGACTCCTCTGTCATAAATAAATTGACCAGATAAGCATGGATTTATTACCAGACTCTCTATACCATTCCATTGATCTATGTGTCTATTCTTAGGCCAACATCTATTTGTTTGATGACGACAGCTTTGAAATGAAGCTTGAAATCATGAATTGGGGTGCCTCCAGCTTTATTGTTAAGATTGCTTTTGCTTTCATTGTCTTTTGTGGTTCCACATACGTTTTAGGATTGTTTGTTCTAGTTCTGTGAAAAATACCATTGTATTTAATAAGGATTACATTGAATCTGTGGGTTGCTATAGTTAATATGGACATTATAACAATAATCATATATCTATGAACATATCTATCTTTTTATTTAGATATTTATTTTATATTTATTAAAACATCTATTCATGTTTTAATCAATGTTACATATTTTTCAGTGTACAGTTCTTTCACCTCCTGGCTTAGTTTATTCCTAGGTATTTTATCCTTCTTGATGCACCTGTACATGGGATTGTTTTCTTTCTTTTTTTTTTTTTAAGATTGATTGATTGATTGATTATTTATTTATTTATTTGACAGAGAGATAGCGAGAAAGGGAACACAAGCAGGGAGAGTGGGAGGGGGAGAAGCAGGCTCCCCGCTGAGCAGGGAGCTAAGTGTGGGGCTTGATCCCTGGACCCTAGGATCATGACCTAACCAAAGGCAGACGCTTAACAACTGAGCCCCCCAGGCATCCCTGGGATTGTTTTCTTAATTTTTCTTTCCGATATGCATTATTAGTATACAGAAACACAACAAATTATATCTATTGATACTGTATTTTACAACTTTATTTCTGTATTTGTTCTAACAGATTTTTAATGCAATCTTTGGGGGTTTCTGCATATAATACATCATCTGCAAACAGTGACAGATTCTTTTCTCACTTCCCAATTTAGTTGCCTTTTATTTCTTTTTCACACCTAATTGCTCAGGTTAGCAGTTACAATACCGTGTTTAATAGAAGTGGCCAGAGTGGGCATCCTTGTCTTCTTTCTGGTTTTAAAGAAAAGTTTTCAACCTTTCAGCTTTGAGCATGATATTGCCTGTGGGCTTGTCACTTACGATTATGTTGAGGTATTTCTCCTCTATACCTGTTTTGATGAGAATTTTTATCAAAAATTAATGTTGAACTTTGTCCAGTGTTTATTCTGCATCTATTGAAATGATCCTGTGATTCTTATCTTTCATTTTGTTAATGTGTTACATCACAGATTTAGGAATGTTAAGCCATCCTTGCATCCCCGGAATAAATCCTACTTGATTATGGTGTGACATCTTTTCAATGTTTTATTCAATTCACTTTGCCAGTATTTTGGTGAGGATTTCTACATCTATGTTCAGGAATGTTGGGTTATAATTTTCTTTTTTTGTGTGATATCTTTTTCAAGTTTTGGTATCAAAGTAATTATGGTCTTGTAAAATGAATTTGGAAGTGTTCTCTCCTTTTCTATATTTTTGGAAGAGTTTGAGAAGGTTGGAATTACTTCTTTGAATGTTTGCTAGAATTTTCCAATGAAGCCATCTGGTCCCAGGCTTAGATTTGCCGGAGGGTTTTTTTTTTTTTTTTTTTTTTTTTTACGGATTCCATCTCCTTACTACCAATTGGTCTATTTCTTTATGAATAAGTTTTGTTAAGTTATATATTTCTAGAAATTTATCCATTTCTTCTAAGTTATCCCATTTGTTGGTGTATAATTGTTGATAGTAGTGTCTTATAATCCTTTGTATTTCTGTACTGTGTCTTGCATGATCTCCATTTTCATTGATTATTTTATTTGAGTTTTGTTTTATTCTTGGTGAGTTTAGTGAAAGGCTTGTCTATTTTGTTTGTCCTAGCAGACATAGTCTTGGTTCCATACGTCTTTTCTGTTGGCTCTTTAGTCTCTGTTTCATTTATTTCTTTTCTGGTCTTTGTTATTTCCTTATTTCTGCTCAGTTTGGATTTTTGTTGTCATTTTTATTTACTTGAGTTTGTAAAGTCATATTTGAGATCTTTCTTTTTTCTCAGTGTAGATATTTATCACTGTGAACTTCCCTCTTAGCTTTGTTCCTACTGCATTCTGTAAAGGTATTTTTTATTTCTCTTTTGATTTTTTCCTTGACACAGTAGTTGCTCAGTAGTATGTTGTTTAATGTGTACATATTTGGGAATTTTCCAGTTTTCTTCTTGTAAATGATACTTGATTTCATACCATTGTTGTTAAAAAAGATGCTTGATAAGATTCCAATCTTCTTTAATTTATTGAAACTTGTTTTGTGGCCTAACATGTGATCTGTCTTTGAGATGTTTCAGGTGAACTTGGAAAGAATGTATATTCTCCTTTTTGATGGAATGTTCTGTAAATGTCTGTTAAGTCCATCTGGTGTAATGTGTCACTTAAGGCTTATATTTCCCTATTGAGTTTCTGTCTGGATGATTAATCCATTGATTTAATGAGGGGGTTTTAAATCCCCTATTACTGTATTATTGCTGTCTATTTCTCCCTTTAGTCTGTTAATAATTGCTTTATATATTTAGGGGATCCTATTTCAAGTGCAGATCTGTTTACAAATATTAAATCCTTTTGTTGGATTCGATCACCTTATCAATTATGTAATGCCCTTCTCTGTCTGTTAATAGAATCGTTGTTGTAAAGTCTATTTTGTGTGATAGCAGTATTGCTACCCGAGCTGTCCTTTGGTTTCCATTGGCATGGAATATCTTTTCCATGCCTTCACTTACAGATGTGCTTGCTTTTAGATCTGAAATGAGTCTCTTGTAGGCAGCACGTAGGTCGATCTTGGTTTCTCATCCATATGGCCACTGTGTTTCTTGATTTTTAAGTAATTACTGATAGTTATGTAGTTATTGCCAGTTAATTGTCTTCTGGCTGTTGGGCACTTCACCTCTCTTCCTTTCTTCTTCTCTTCCTTTCTTCCTTTGTGGTTTGGTGACTTTTCTTTAGTGATGTCTTTAGATTCCTTTCTTAATCTCTTTTGTCTATCTGGTGTAGGTTTTTGCCTTGTTGGTACCATGAGGGTACCAATAATCTGTATGGGTAACAATTTTATTTTAAGTTCGTAACAGCTTAAGTTTAAACACAGTATAAATCTCTGTATGTTTACTCCATTTCTCTTCTTACCTTCACAGTGAGACATGTAACACTTCTTTATACTGGATATTTACAATTTCTTTTATTCTAGTCTCTCTTAAGTCCACACTATAAATGTTTTCTCCCATCAAGCCATCATACTGGTCCTATTTTGCCAAAAATCTCCATATTGCTCAATCTAACAATAGTTCTCAGTTCTCATGCCGTAGGACTTTTTACCCAACTAATCACACTCTCCTCTTGCAGTGCTGTCCTTTTTGGGGTTCAAGGATACACACTCTCCTGGTTTCCCAGCTACTTCTTTGGGAGCTTCTTCTTAATCCATTTTGCTGGCTCCTATTCATTGTTTTATTGTCTGCATACTGTGGTGTTCCAGAGCTCAGTCCTTGGCCTCTTTTTTATAATGTTACCCACTCTGATGGATTGAAATACCCATGAAATGCTGGTCACACCCTCATTTTTATCTCCTAATTTTTATCTTTATTTATAAATTTTATAAAATTTCGGAGACTAGAAGCACTCTCTCCTGAAATAAGAGTGTGAATAGTACATGGACTACTTCACATTTCCATTTTTTTTCTTGGTCTTTTATTTTCAAGACTGTGATGTGCCTGATAGATTTCTTTCATTCATTCTCCCTTGGCCTTGCTGAATTATTTCGATACGTGGATTGATTTTTTTTTCATCAAAGTTGGGAAGTTTGCCATTATTTAAAAAAAAAAAATTATTCCTTCCTCTCTTTCTTCTCCTTCTGGTCTGTAATTATACATATATTGCTACACTTAATGTGGTCCCTCACATATTGAGACTCTGTTCATTTTTTTCAATCTTGGTTCTTTGTGTACTTCAAAGTGGCTCATTTCTATTTATTTCCTCATTCACAGTTTCTCTTTTCTTCTATCTCCCATTGGCTATTGATTCACTCTACTTCATTTTTAAATTTATTAATTGTTCTTTGTCAATTTCCATTTCTTTTTTTCAAAATAGTTGATACCTTCTTACTGACGTACTCTGTTGATTCATTATTGTCATGCTTTCCTTTACATCTTTAAACATGATTTCTTTGAGTTATTTGCACTTTTATAATAGCCTCTTTGAAGTCTTTGTGAAATCCAACATCTTCGGACAATCAGAGTAACCTTATTTTGCGTGCTTGCTTGTTTGAGTCACACTTCACATATTCTCTGCATAAGTTACAATTTTTTTGTTGAAAATTACGCATTTAAGACAATACATAATTCACCAACTACACATTCTGAATTCTTTCCTAAAGTTTATATGGTGGCTGGTTGTTTGTATTTTTAATTTATTTGGTCCAAACTTGAGATCGCTCTCACTTGTTCTGCGTGGATAGTGACCTCTCCATTTGAGTTTTAAAGTTTTTGTTTTTATTTTTATGTTTGGCCTCCTAAGGGTTACCCCCCCCCCTTTTTTTTTTTTGCATAGCTTCGTTGTCATTCATTGAGTAGATGGAGGTGGTTTGCAAGCACTTTAAGCTAGTAAGGCTTCATTTCTCTCCCAGTGGATAATGATTTTCCATAGGGCAGCACATTAAAAGTTCAGTCTTCAAGATTGCCTTGATTTTATTCCCTGCTGGTTCCTTTTGCATTTCCTCTGTGTCTGCATTGAGATACAGAAAGGGGATTGAAGAGGGATTTATAAATGTATGTAATTTTGTCAGATTACCTGGAAATTTGCATTTTGGGTCTGTTGATATTCTAGAAGATGGAATGAGAGAAGAATCTGGTGGCAAAAGTAGCATTTAAGAATATAGCCCTTCCACCCTGTCATGAGGGGGGAAACTCCCTCAGGAACTGAGCATCTGCACTTGTTATTTTCTTATGTATGTAGCGCAGGGGGCTAAAATGTGAACATAGATAGCTTTTCCATAAGCCTTTATGTTCTCTCTGATGACAGTAATGATGAAAATAATGTGAAAAATCACAGATGCATCGTGCTAAGTTAAGAGAAGAACTTTGTTGAGAAGAGTAAGAAAGGAAAATAAATCTTTAGTGTTGGAAATAAACAGTTTGAGTTGGTTCACACTAAACACACTCTAAATTGAGGTGGCAGTTCTTTAATTAGGGATTATGAAGAAATAAAAAATGCCAAGAACATTTTCCAACCTTAACAGGAAAGCTGTTCAGAAACACTTAGAAAAACTGTATTTATACCTCAGACAAGGTCACCCAAAGAGAATTGTCTCTAACTGCCATTGGCAAAAGCATATTTTGAAGTTGTCATGTCTCACTGGACAGCCTGAAGGGGTATGTTCTTGGCTTTCAATCGTCTCCCATTTGAAGCCTCATTTGTATGTTACTGGTAGATGTATGTATGTATGCGTTTAGTGAACTTTTCATAAGTTCCCACTATGTGTGCAAGTCACTCACTTTCCTTTGTATTAAAGAGAGATTTTAACACGGCTTCCTTAAATTCCAAACAGGCCATGCCCAAGTTAGTAAAAACCATCAAATGAACTCTCTCTGAAATAAAACATATCACCGAGAGCTACTGTAGCTTTCCTAAAGATTTTAAATATGCATTGACATTTGCAAAGAAGAAACTTAAAAATCACTTGTAAATTATTTTTCTCTGTGAGCTTGAAAGCTAATGACATCCTTAAGACTGTGACCATCACCTATTTCAGGGCACCTCTGGATAGCATTTTCCATGATGACAGTTGCATTCTTTAGGCTTTTTCCAAGGACCACTTCTTTACTCACAACCCTTTTTTGAAATGTATGAAGGGCGTAGAGATGACTTCACTTATATTTTTAAATTGCAAAGAAACCACTTTGCTTTTGCTCGGTACCACAAGCAATTTAGGTCTCAATTCTCCGGTCCCAGTGGTACATAAGCAATACAGCTACCCTTCAAAGACATACCAATAACCATCTTCTTGGCAAAGTTGTAATGAACACATCTTTCTTCTGCAACAAAATGCAATCTGGTTTTGATGAGTAGGTAGGATGGTAGACGGAAAGGTTAAAGTACCACTCAGTAACAAAAGGGAAAAAAGAAAGGACATTTTAAACTCTGGTCTGAATACTATAAACTGGATGAGGGCTATGGGACTAAGGGAGTGGTAACCAACCACATAATAAAAGCAATAGATGAGTATAATTATCCAAAGCACAGAAGCCATTACATGACATACAGGGAATAAGATATAAATTTAGGAAATCTTGATTAATATTGGCTCAGTATTACAAAGCATAACCATCAAGCACAAGGCAATGTAATTATGGTTTGCAAAACTATAATTTACTCACATTTGAAAAGGCAGTGACACAGTATGACATAAAAATATGCAGATGCACCCACCGAAATAATCTTAGCACCTTAACCACTTATAAAGCGTATTTTAATTAATTTTGTGCATGCCCATATATTTGTAATCTATCTGAGATTTCTGTATGTGTGAGTCTGAAATAAGTTCAGTTCCAGCTGAGCAAGATGTCTGCTGAATGTTAATGAGACAGATTGTCTATTTTAATATGTGTTTTTATATAAACTGATTATATGAAAGTATGTTGTAATTGAATTATTTTCTAGGCTATTTTTTAGGATCATACTTTTGAGCTCTGGTTTTTAGCAGACAGTGTTTGAAATAACCTGGTTTATAAGAGAAAGAAGATCCTATTACCAGTAAGGGTTACTTGTGTAACAGGTAAAAATAAATTTCATGGGGGCTTTTATATTTCTCCTTGGAGGTTGTTTGCTCCTTGCTTTTTCATTGCAGCAAAACTGATTCAGACTCAAACCAGGCTCTCTCTTCCATCTACCAAGTGCCAAGCGTTTTAAATTAGTTAAATCTGTGGTCACATAAAAAGCGATCGTGTCATTAAAGTTCTTATTTTATTCACCTACCATATTCTCCTACATGGGCAATATTCTGAATTATAAAACCATCTGCATACATATAATTGAAGCCAGTTTCCCAAAGTTGGCTCCCTTAATATGTGAAAGTTGAGGTTGATGCTAGTAAAATTGATTAGATTTTCTTCTGGAGAGGCATCAGAGGTGTGGAGACTTTTCTAATATCCTTCTTAGAATAATGCTTCTAATGTGTGCACTTCAAAACACATAAACATACATAATATAAGGAAAAAGCCATAGCAGTAAAGATAATAGGTGTTACTTAATAAATACTTACCATGCTATAGTTACTCATAAGTACATGATAAATATTATTTCACTTAATCTTTAGAGCACCATTACTATCTATTTTTACCATAAGGAAATAGGCTTAGGGAAGTCTGATGATGTATCTGGTTAAAGTAGAGTCTGTTGTAAGAAAAAGAAAAAAAAAGCAAGCTCACGTCAATTCCGAAAGGAATATTGATCCACTAATAAGGAAGCTCCCTGGCCTCAAGATATATCATGATCAGAAATTTTCAAACTGATTTAAACCTCTGTATATTACATTGAATCCATATTAAAACTGTAAAAAACATAGTTGATGACATAATACGTATTAACATAGGGGTTGACTTACACCTTGATTTTTGACTTAGTTTTGGAAAAAAAAGCTTTATCTACCATGCTGGGAACATGTTTGGACTTGTTTAAACGTGTCATTTATTGAGAGGTTTATAGCTCAGGACGGGCCCTTTTGAAATTTCAGTTCAAGGAATGTTTGTGCCAATAAAATTAGATATCAGATCCCCCGCTCCCATTCTTCATGCTGCTCAAATAATGCCCAAAAAGGTTCCAGTAAGAACTACTTGGAGAACAAGCCCATTCTATATAATAGTCTCAGGCAATCCTAAGAATGTTTCAGTATTTACCCATTATGATATTATAGATATTTTTATCTATTATTTACCGTATGTACAGGTTGAATGTTGTAATATATTTTGTGATACTCCTATCTAAAACTAATAGCCGACATCTGTGGAGCCCTAACACTGTGCCTATTTTACTGATAAGAAAGTGGGGTTTAAGTCATTGGCGCAAGGCCGGTCTCTTGGAAGAGTTAATATTTGAAGACCCGAAGTATGATTGCAGAACCCTTCTGACCCCTCCCATCTCTCAAGGATAAGGATTGTGAGCACTTCTCAGTCTTAATGACTGCACTTTCAACAAAATAGCACTGTTGTTCCATTTTGAAGCTACTGAATCAGTTTAATTAAAACGTTATCTACAGGTACATATGTAAATCATGAGAAAAGAAATTTGATATGCTATGACTATAAATGATACTTAGAACCACAAACTAAAAGCTTGTGTTCAGCCTCCAAGAAGCCTCATTGTTCTTATTAAGTGACTTTTGGAGTGAGTAAATGCTTTCAATTTAACGCAGAAGCTCAACATTATTTCTGTTAAATGGCACGTTCACCTTTTTTAGACATTGAGTTCCACATATGACTTCATTCCAGACAATAATATAGAGCTTTAAGAAGCATGTCTACTAGAAAGTGAAGAGATTTTGGAATCCAAAGAGTGGGTGTCAAGTCTTGGATTCCATGGTGTTGGACATTTACATAATTGCTCTAAACTGCAGCTTAGAATGGAAAGAAGAAAGGGGAGGAACTTTTATGAAGGGCTTATTGTAGGCCATCTTCTTATTTAATGGGAGTGGTAACATCTATTTCAAATGATTGTTGGAAGAAATAAAGGAGAAGAGACATGAAGGAAGGTTCTTCTGCTCAGGTCCAGCACCACCTCCCTACCTTCCCCACCCCCAACCCGGGATCATCCACTGGATGGTGGATGGAATGCCTCCTGGGGAAAAGGACCAAGGCAGCACCTTGCCTTGTGTCTGCTGGAGATGTTCGAATTCAGGAGGCATAGAGCCAGTGAGATCAACTTGGGGTGAAATCTGGAGATGGCTGGAGTTCACAGAGAACCACAAGTCTGATCTTAGGAAGAGGGATGCTTTGAAAGTGTTGGCGTCATCTCTGCCTTTCAAGGGGGAAAATGAGGTTTGTTCATTGGATCCAGGTAGACAACCAATGATCCGGAAAGTTCTTTTTAATAGAAAAGAACAACAACAACAACAACAAAAATAGCACAAAACATAACTGCCTCAAAATGTTGGAAAGCTTACCGAATTGAAGAATTGGACTTCTTCTGTTAATTTGCAAAAGATAGGTATAGACAGATAGTTAGAGATTGGTTATAAAAACAGCTTTCAACTGAATACATGAAATAATAGTCTTACATTTAGATTCTTCAAGAGTAGAATGCATTAGAAATACTCATTTGTAATGACGTAAGGCTCTTGAGTTACTACCAGGCTGACTTGCTGAATAATACAGTTATAAAGATGTGAGAGACACCTGTGGAGGCATCAGACTATATGCCCGATGACTGGACAGGGTAAACTAAAGTCCCTTAAATCCATTTTTCAAAAGGAAAAGGGCCGATGTAGGAATAAAGGCCATTATTCATTGGAAGGCAGAAATCTATGGTGGTTTTGAGCCTAGGATTTAGAGTCCCCCAACTTGAAACAGTCCTTGGTCTGTCAACATTGTGTTCCTATCAGACTGACTCTGAACGAAGTAAATGTTTCACCACCTAGAGGCATTTTTCTCACCTGTTGAATAGGAATAAGGATAAAGTGAGAACATACAGGTAAAAACACTGCAATGTCTGGCACAGGGAAAACACTAAAAATGGTTGAAATTAGCAGAGGATGAGGGAAGGAAAAAGGCTCTGATACTAATAATCCTGAAAGCAAAAAATGGAAATGGACTTAGTTTCTGATATGTTTCCAAGTTACCTGTTCTTCGTTAGGCAGATGACATCATCCAAAACAGACTCACCATTCCTACGAGGATACACCGGTGTTAAAATTTTCTTCCATGACTGGGAACGAAGTTTATGTCAGGCACTCTTCTAACCATTACATAATGAAAGGCAAATACATAACATTTTTCAATGTATAATTGAGGCCATATTCTAAGTAATCATTCTTCTTTCCAGAAGAGAAATAGAGATTTTTCTACATTTGACACCTGACAGCTTATTGAGCTTGTAACAATGACATATACACGCTCACACAAAGAAATGAAACTGAATGTCACTAAGATAGAAATATAAAGGACTTAAACTCTTGGTAGCAACAAACCATAAATTGTCATCTTTCATCTGTTTCTGACAGGGCAAACACTGTATTTTTAGACTTCCAAAAAGAATGCATATGAACTGCCAGCAGTTGTTTCAAATATCAAGCACTACTGACCCCCAACTGTCAAAATAGTGCAACTCTATTTTGAAACTCTTTTCTCCAGTGTGACTAGTTACCGTTGATGCTTTGACCTTTTATTTCTTGCATGCCTCTATCTCCAGTAGTAAAGTCCCTGGAATTGTTCGTCCCTCATCCCTCTTCCAGGAGTCGCTCCCCTTTGGATCTTTCCACATGGCTTTCACAGGGATCTCCCTGTTAATTACAGTACCCACACATCCAGTTGGTTTGAGACAGTCCTGTTCACCACTGTTAGGTCTTCCAGTTCGTCATTTGTGTAGGATTTCCCACTTGTTCTGAGGTGTCATGATCGAGAGTTGGAGTGAAATAAGCCCAGATGGGTCTGGTGGGCTCCACTGCACACGTTGACTTGTGCCCTGGCCCCATCCAGCAGCCTGGGAGAGGCATGAGCTCCCAATCAATATCTCAGCCTTGAGCACGTGACTAAACCAGCCAGTCGGAACCAACAATTACTTCTACAAAGGCTAAGAAAAACTATAAACTGGGATGAGAGCTCAAGCAGCATAGAAGGTCTAATTTTCAAGTACTATACCTAGGTTTTGGAATATATTGATTAGAGTAAAATATATTTGTTAATTGTTTTACTTTTGCATTTGAGAGGAAGGCAGAGAGAGCACGAGAAGCAGGGAGAGGCAAAGGGAGAGGGAGAAGCAGACTGCCCACTGAACTGGGAGCCCCACATGGGGCTGGATCCCAGGACCCCGAGATCATGACCTGAGCAGAAGGCAGATGCTTAACGATTTCACCCACCCAGGTGCCCCTAAATATGTTTTTTTGATGTTTTCATTTGGAAAAAACTTCAAACTTAGAAAAGTTGCTAAAATCAAACTCTCACAAGTAAGTTTCCTCATGTTATTTTTCCCATTTTGCCTCAGTTATTTCTTGTTCTTCTTGTCCCTGTCCCCTTCTCCTATCTTAACACATTTGAAAGTTTGCTACCTACATGATGACCCTTCGCTCTTACTACTACAGTATGTATTTCCTGAGATCAGTGATACTCTCTTGTATAACCATAGTCCAGTCACCACTAGCATAAATTTATATTGGTAGAATACTTTAATCCATCATCATGTTTTAAGTTTGTCAGTTGATCTAATAATGTTCTTGAGAGCAATTTGCTCACCCGGTACAGGATCCCCTCTCTGCAGTCATATGTTAGACTTCATTGTCAGTGGTCTTGTCCCTTTAGTTTCCTTTAATCTAGAACATTAGATGTTGTCACAGCTTGTCTTTATTTGACAACATTAAGGAGTTTTGTTTTTGGTTTTTGGTTTTTGGGTTTTTTTTAAGAATCTAGTACCCCTCCCATTCTTTCATTTTAATCCAGTATTGGAAAGAGCATTTTAAGGGATCTCTTTTTAATTGAATAGATACATACTCTGTACTTAAACAGAGTGGAATTAAGAAGGACCATCATTTTATGACATCTAAATTTGGAAAAGTCTTCAAGAGATCATAGCGGTATCTTTACGGAATTTTATGTTTTCAAATCATTTCTCGGGGTAAGGTAGTTTGAATGGATAGAACCTCTGAAACTATTTTGTCTGAAATATTTTTGTCAACACAAAAAAATTGAAATAAGAATATCAAAAGTGATAACCCTGGTTTAGCAGAATTTTCTTTCTCTCCTTCAAGGTCTATAGAGAGTATTTTCTCGATCAGAAATAATTGTGTTCTCTAAAGTAGAGTCAACTAAATCTGCCAGCAATTGCAAATTTATTAACCGTTAAATACACTTTTGAAAAAAAATTGCAGGCAACTTATCAAAAATGCAAAACTTAAAAGAACATATTAAAATACATTTTATAGAAATAGATTTCAGAGCCAAATAGTCAGAGCTAAGAAATGATTAAAGCACATGAATATGTAGAAAGGACAGTTCTGGTTGTTTGGGGGGAAGAAAAACACAAAACCTATTAGACCTATACCATGGAAGTTTACACAGGCAAGATCCCCGAGTGTACACATTAAGGAGACACATCTGCAAGAATAGAAATTGGAGATCTTCAGCAGAGAAGGTAGATTCCAGCGGGGTACTCTGTAGAAACAAACACAGTTCAGCAGTGGGGAATGTGCTGGTGACTGGCCTTTTAGGAACGTGATTTAAACCAGTCATTGCAGGGTGGAGGTGCTGGAGGAAGCACTGCAGGCCAAAGAGGCGGGGTTAGCTCTGATGTCCAGAAACCTTGTCCCATTCTGTTGGTCACAAGGAATGTTTCAAATAGGCAGCATCCCTCCTCCAAGATCTCGGAAATGCTCACAGATTCTCAAGATAGACATTACAACCGAGCAGGTGCCAGAATCCAGACTTATTCAAATGGAGGATTTAATAACAGTTGTTGAATGTCTCCTGTTAACAGCTCAGAGCAATAAAAGGTCATCGACATTCTCAGGTTGTCTTAATCTCTTGATCTGTCAAATGTTCACTGAGTGCCTACTCTTACTTGGTCCTAAAACCTTCTGTTGTTGTTTTAACATTTGATAATAAAGGAGTTTGGTGGTGGTGGTTTTTTTTTTGGGGGGGGGTTGGTTTTTGTTATGCAGTACTATAGATGGACTTAATCATATTATTCTTTTGGAAGGAATAGTTTCTTGGCATAGTTCTAAGTGATCATTTTGAAGATGGTACCATTATAGTTAAACCCATTGGTGGCTCAGTAAACAGTATTTCAAAAACTAGATCATTACTTTAGCACTTGTTGGGGAGGATACTTGATCATCCTAATGTTAATACAGTGTGACTCTGTCTGTGGAATGGAACTTCCTCTCCCACAGGTAGCCAGTTGGTCCAATTTGAGCTGACCAGAGTTCTTCCCTAGGAATATTGGAATCATAACTAAAAAAGACAAAAAAACTCAATCTGTTTTTCGGTGGTGGGACTCAAGTATATTAGTGGCATGTTACCTATCATAGGGATTGGAGAAGCAAAGGAATCAAGTCTATAGAGCATGAGACAGAAAGCAAAGCAGGATGGAGCTCTTGCCTATGTTAAGGCTTGTGGGTCCAAGAGAAAGAGGGGCAAGTCGTCATACTCAAAGGATTTCTGCTTCACGCTATCAGCCCTTGGTAGTTCTCAATACTCTTAGGTGCTGGCCTGATATTTCCCCTCTCACTTCATAATTCAAACCCCTTCTGTGTCGTGGGTTGTTGCTGACTTGGCAGGCCCATCAGCTTCCCCCTCATTCCTGAGGCTTTCAATGAAAATGTAAAAACGCTGCCTCTCAGTTCACACTTCGACTTCGGAGATCAGTAGATACCATAGGGACTTGACTGTTTGGGGAAAGACAGCTCCTCTTTCATTAAGTCTTCGTTGAGCTCCTACTGAGTGTCACAGTCCTTCTAGGTTTGGGGATTAAACAGAAAACAAACACCTGACCTCTGTTTGGCAGAGACTGTGATTAAATGAGCGTGTTACCTGGTGATAAAGCCCACGAACAGAAGTTGAGAGAGGATACCATGAGCGATATCCTGACTAAGAGGCGAGCAAGACCCGAGGCCCTGGGTTTGCCAGTCAGGAGTTCCTCAAGCCCACACTGCTCCTTTTATCTACCCTCAATCTGGAGCTATTCAGGTTTCCTGACAGCTGGCTCTTTTTCCTGCGAAAAATAAGATCTTGCAATTTATGTTTTTGCTAAACAGACATACACATACACTCAGCAGAAAATTGCCTTCAGCAAAGATTTGCTATCATTTAGGCTGATGTTGATTGGAAAGTAAGATTCACCGTACATTTTCCAAAACAGCATCTGAAACGCTTGAGTTTTCCAGAGAATTGTCATCTGGGGGCGTTCATGTATTTAACATGATTCATCCATTGTAGCTTGTCTGGTTTTCTGGGGCTTTCTTGTTGTTAACAGCGACTACCAAAAACATTATTATGAAATCAGTCTCCACAGTGCAAATGAGGATAAGCATGCTTGAGACTCAGAACCTGAAGATGACTTCCATGTCCTAAAAACCTCAGGTTAAGATGGATGGTCTCTGTGTAGAAACTGTATCTTGGAAGTTGTAACTACTTACCAGTCTTGCCCAGCTGCATGAGACTAATACAAAAGAATTCCTAATTACTGTGACTGACTGACCTCCCCAATGGGAAGTGGCTGGAAATCAACCCCAAGTCAAGTCAAACAAATTCACAGTTGCAGCTCTGTTTACTTGACATTTTCCATACAGTGAACTCTCTTGGGTTCCTTCTAATCATGGGCACCTGGGAGTTCTCCAGTGCTTCCTGGAATTTCAGATATTTTCTTTGGTTCCTTAATCTTTTATAAAATTAGACTTTGAATAAGTAATATGATAAGGAACTGAGTGAACAATAAAAAAAAAAAAGTGTCCAATTTCCATGACCCTCTGGACACAAGTGCATTAGGACCAGATGAAATCTAAAATCCCATTGACATTTTACCCCAATTACATAACTGGGGAAACCTGTCCAATCAAGGCTTCCCTTTAACCCAGTGTGTGACCCAAGTACAGAAGAAATGTTCCGTTGAAAGTTTGAGGAAGCAAACATCCCTGCCTCTCGGCATCTTCCCGTCCCACCGCCAGTGCCACACATCCATGACCCAGAGTCTACCTGTTACGGGACTTTACTACTATAGTTCACTCTCTCTTGAGATCAACTTCCATCTGCTCTAGTATTCCTTGACTTCTCCTTTCTTAAACCTACAGTTACAGTCTGCAGCAGTAATTTGATGTATTATAATTATTGTATCATTAGCTACTGGCTTTGCAAGTTTATTCTTTTTTTTCTCTAACTTAATTTAAATTCAATTGGTCTACATCTGAAACTAATGATACACTATATGTAGACTTCAGTGATTGATCAGTTGCATATAACATCCAGTGTTCATTAAATTGTGTGCCGTCCTTAATGCTTATCACCTAGTTACCCCCTCCCCACACACCCCTCCCCTTCCGCAACCCTCAGTTTGTATCCTATAGTTAAGAGCGTCTTATGGTTTGTCCCCTTCTGATTTTGTCGTATTTTATTTTTCCCTCCCTTCCTCTATGATCCTCTATGATCTTTGTTTCTTAAATTCCACATCTGATTGAAACCATATGATGGTTGTCTTTCTCTAAGTGACATACTTCGCTTGGCCTAATACCCTCCAGTTCCATCCATGTCATTGCAAATGGTAAGATTTCACCCTTTTTGATGGCTGAGTAATATTCCATTGTCCATACAATATCTTTATCCATTCATCTGTCAGTGGACATCTGGGCTCCTTCCACAGTTTGGCTGTTGTGGACACTGCTGCTATGAACATTGGGATGTAGGTGCCTCTTCTGATAACAATGTTTGTATCCTTTGAGTAAACACCTAGCAGTGCAATTCCTGGGTTGTAGGGTAGCTCTATTTTTAACTTGTTAAGGAATCTCCATACTGTTTTGTAGAGTGGTTGAACCAGCTTCCATTCCCACCAACAGTGTAAGAGGGCTCCCCTTTCTCTGCATCCTCACCAACATTTGTTGTTTCCTGACTTAATAATTTTAGCCATTCTGACTGGTGTGAAGTGGTTATCTCTTTGTGGTTTTGATTTGTATTTCCCTGATTTGCAATTTTATTCCAAGTTCTTAGATGAAAATCTCCTATTGAGTTTTGAGATGGATTACTGGATGACCTAATGAAGTGGTATTTCACCAAAACAAAGGAGAGTCACCATTAATGAGCAAACGTGTTTTAAAGGAAGTTACGAGCTTCTCCCATAGAGTCATTGCATGCCCTCTGTGGAAACAGTGCAAAAAACTCTTGAGGACAATGGTCTTCTTTCATTTGGGAAATAATAACTAAAAGTAAGCAGGGGAACAGAGATAAAAAAAAACTACAGTTGTTTTGTTCTGTTTTAATAACAAAAAGATGGAATGCCTATGCTGGGAAAAACTGTACTTGAAGCAGAAAATATTATCAGTCAATACATGATAGGAGGTGGTAATTTTAGCGATAGCTTTTTTGTGACAATGCAAACCCCACAAAAGAGGACACATGAAACTCTTCTCATATGCATTTCATCGCTAATAGATGATTACATCTGCATCGGGTATGCTTTTCACAAAGGAGAAAATAACGTTAGTAGATGAGGCATTGAGGCAGAAGTACGGAAATTACTTGTAACGATGTGTATGTTGATTGTGAGATCGTGTACCATGAGCCTTGTTATCCTCATGCTGGTTTTGCACACATGTCCCTGCAGTGCAGATCACAAGGGTTTCAGGCTTCTCATTGGTGTGTCAGTACAGCTTTCCAGGCCATTCTACCTGAGAGTGCTCACAGCTGTCTGCCTGTCATTGGTAAAGGTATTCCAAGGACAGCTTATACATTTCCGCGAGACATTTCATTTATTAGCAGTGACACTAGTGTCAAAATAAGGTAAATTTGTATTTGAGAATCAAGAGTCTTACTCACGTTTTTGATTCATTCAACAAATATTATTGAATACCCAGTATATATTATTATATTCCCATGTAATTCAATGCAAGTTACTTGTATCAGTAAGGTTCTTATTTGCGACCAAGAGGGCCTAGTTCACACTTCTTCTGGAGAAAAGGAAATGATGAAACTTGAAAAAAGAGGTCACAGACTCACTGGGCCAACCTGGCTCAGAACAGAGGGAAGCCGTATAAGCCACAGCCAAACACGCCGCTGACCCATGGTAATGTAAACACCACGAATGGCCACCATTTCCTGTAATTTGTGCCACCAACACCAGTGACAAGATGTTGCATGCCATAGTTCGGTCCACCTGGATAATGCCATCCCAGGGAATGGGCATCGATACCTTCACCAATGGAAACCAAAACATCGTGTCCTGTCCATCAATGTTGATGTCCTTAGTTTTGGAAGTGAAAGGAAGGGTGTTGTATCTGAGTAGCAGAGTCCTGGCAAAATGAGTAGTGGGTATTTTGAAGCCTCTGTTTTTAGAAACAGGCAGTGTGCTCAAACCATTGGTCATTGTGACGATCTCTCGTTTCTATCACATGATACTCCTGATGGTGCTAATAGGAAAGGAGCGTTTTGAAGCATAATTATATGAGCTCTGCAAAACCTTTTTGGACTTAATCTTCAGAGTAAGGTTGTAACAGGAGGCATTTGGACGATCAGTGGTTACAGAAATTTCTCCCTACATTTTTCCCTTCACCGAGGTAAAACTACCAACATACACTTATGGAATGATTCTGTAAGCATAGATTAAGCATTCAGTACTTCAATATCCTAGTCGATAAACATCTGAGGCTTTATTTTGGAGCTTGATGCTCATAAAACCTAAGAAACAAATAGCACAAAACAGACTAGTCATTAAAATGGTTCTGTTAAATCATGCCTGTTGAAAATAATATCCCATTTCTGTTTCCTCTTGAAGGAACTTTTGTCCAAACTACTTTTTTCCAAAACATGATGATAATCAGCTTTTGAAAGCCGTGGTTTATAAAAAAATAAAATAAAAATAAACCTAAAAAAACCAAAAACACAATTTTTTTTCACTGGGCAATTGAACAGACCCTCCATTTTTATTTCTTTGCTAAGCAATTTGCACTATTTCTTTAACTAGCTCATTAACAAAAATCAAGTCTTTTCTCTTGAAGCTGATGCCATTTCTAGCAGATTCTTCCCAGCTCACTGAGTTTCTTTCATTTCTAGTCAGCCAGACATCTTTTCCCCCATGCCTCCTATTATCAAGTTCATTTAATATCAACTCTATTAATGGAAATTCCCACTAATGGGAAGGTTCTTTTCTCATACTCCACACTTTTTTTTATTAATTTAATGTAAATGTTAATTTAATATCATTTCACAAACTTTTTCTGTTTAATGTCAATTAAGAAGTCACTGGTTTGCTACTCAAAACAGCACTTAATGTCAATTATTGCAATCAGCCTTTCATTTAAAAACTGAATTTTTTAAGTGAAACTGATTTTAATATGTCTTTAAATTTTCTCAGTTGAGCAGATTAAAGAAGACAATTCTTTAAACTCTTTATTATTTTAAGGAACTTGAAATCCCTACTGGAGTTTTCTAACTGAGGAAAATTGTACATAAAAAATTATTGTAAAACTGTTAGTGTTAATACAGGTTGCTCTTCAATGGATAATTCATTTATCGTATTTCTGGCAAATATAATTTTGCGATTTTCTTAGCTCTGTTTTTGTCAAGGTTTTTTCCAAATCTTTATGCTGTGTAAGACTGTAGCCATCATTTACAATGCGGTTTGATGAGAGAGTTGAAGAAGCATCTTCTACCTTCAGTCCTGGTAGCTAGTAAGAAATATGTTGATTTGCATTAACCTTAATAACAAGATAAATTCTGTCACACAGGAGATGAAATAGTAGGGGGTGAACCAAACCCATATCATGGCAAGTATTTGAAAATTAGAATAGAAAAAATAAGGGACATATTTATACCAAGAATAGAATACTTCCTCTCTCTTACCTAATTTGACCACTCATTAACATCAAAATGAGTATTAACGATTAGTTTAACAGCTTATTAGTATAATTAATTTTGCTCTTTGATTTTTCAAAGAAACAAGTAGTTTCAGATTATAGAGAGGTTATCTTTCTCATATATGAAATTCTTAGCCTTTAATCCAATGATGTACACCAAATTTTATATTCTTTAATATTACTTGGCCTTTTTTTCCACTGGATATTTTTGCCTATTTTGTCTGGGCCTTTTTTTGTATAGCTTTAAGATTAAATCATGCTAAAAATGTTTTTTGGGTATTACATTTAGTCATTGCTAGTGAATATCTAGGAGGAAGTCAAGTAGTCTCAGAAATTACATGTGATAGTTACTTTGCTTCCATTCAAGATTTAGCTTATAATATTCTTAAATTCATCAAGTATTTTTTGTTACTCAAAACCACATGTGATTCTTATACATCTTAGTATTCAAAAGCAGTGAACGAATCCTGTCATTTTTAGTAAGTCTTGACAAATGTCACAGTATTGTCAAAACCATTGACGTCAAGGCATCCATCCATGAGGTGAATGTTACCCTTTTAATTTCCTGCAAATTAGCCTTCCTGGTCAAAAATGAATTGTCCTAAGTCCTAGCAGCAGAGATTATTTTTAATTTAACAATAAATGGTCTTCTTAAAAAAATGATTGCAAGGGGAGACAACTGTGAATCTTAAGTATTGGCTAAAACAACATGGAGTCTCTACCTCGAGACTGGTCCTCTTCTCCAGTCATCTGAAAATGAAGAGACAGAAAAACGATGGGCTGAAAAGAGACCTTGGCTTGCCAGAGTGATTGTTTTAAATTTTTCTGACCCCTTTATAGGACCGATAACACTAATTATGAAGCTAGGAGGAAAAGTGTGAGGATACAGATCCTAGTTCCGATGCTTAACGTTTATGGAACTCAATTTTGTTCTTTGCAAAATGGAAAAAGTCCATTCATGTGGTTATTGTAAAATTTTAAAACTGAGAAATTCCTATAAAGTAATAGAAGAGATTGTGGTTGTCATATTAAGAACTGCACATCTGGAATAATAGAGGGTGTCAAAGTCCGAAGCAAGATAGGAAATTGTAAACCTGTACAAATACATAATATAAAGATCCTACAATACAAAGACACCTACAATATTTCCTATATTAAGATACGGACATTATATTGATAGAGCATCAATTATTCTACCCATTCGGCACAGCATACTAATTCCACAAGTATACTTGACAAGTTCAGATTTCGCATTCATTGTCATCAAACTCTTTATTGGTGATTAATTATGCAGTTTAGGAATAGAATCAAACTAGGGGCTGGGTAACTAAATCAAGTTTCAGTTTTCTTTGCATTACCTATTTTGGGCTTGCACAATTTCCTTCATCTTCTGGAATGCTGCTTCCTCATCTGGAAAATCAGGGATTTGAATTACATAATCTCTGAAATCCTTTTTAGTGCCACCGTTTGAAGATTCTTTAGGACTTTCTGTTCAATTGGACGAATTCAAACTACTTCATAGATATTTATGTGCTTAATTCCAGAATGTGGTTTTCTCTAAAGTTCTGTCAGTTACGTAACGTGGACAATTGAGATGAAAAGGGTAGAACGAATTCGGAGCCTTCGTATCAGTCATTTTCCTTCAGAATGTTGCTCTAGGTTTTCTGTCACGGAAAGTATACACAGTTCCAGTGCTCAGATGGTGCAAATGTTTTTAAAAAGATTTTATTGATTTATTTGAGAGCGAGAGAATGAAAGAGAGCACGAGACGGGGGCGGGTTAGAGAGAGAAGCAGACCCCTGCTGCGCGGGGAGCCCATTGTGGGGCTGGACCTGGACTCCAGGATCATGACTTGAGCCGAAGGCAGTCATTTAATCAGCTGAGCCACCCAGGTGCCCCAGATGGTGAGAATCTTTTAGCTGCAAGTGCCAGACAGCTTTTTACTGATCGATGTGTCACAGCCAGAGACTAATTTGGAGAGAGGTAACATGAAACAGTCTGGCCAAACATAGTCAGATCCCCTTTTCTTGGGGATGTAGGAGGCTATACGCCAAAGGGATCAGTCTCCCAAGGTCGGTATAACAGCTTTGAATGAGAGAATTGCAGGACATGGTCTCTGTCTGGTGGATTAAAGCTGGAGTCAGTGAGAAGCTTTATGGACTTGCGTAGGGAGAAGCCTAATCAAAGTTTGAGTTGTAGTCAGCTTGAGGCAGGTACAGTTGGCATTCATTGCCTAGGGGAAATATTGGTCCCATATGTATTCTAAAACTTTGATTCTGAGGGGAAGGATTCTAAAACCTAGGCAGTGTTACCCCTTAATGATGAGCATTTAGAGTTGTTGGCATTTATCTGTTGTCCTTTCTTTGTACACACCAATAGAAGGGTCTTCGCTCCTATTTAAGTTGCTGAAACTGAAAGATAAAAATATTGCATATTTTTATATTGCATATTTTATGTAGTAACTAGGGAAAACTAGTAAAGCCTTTATGTAAATTACCAGAAGCTACCCGTCAATAGTTACAAAATAGAGTAGGATGCTTTCATTTATGTTATCCATGCAGTTTATAGGACTGTTAGTATTTTTGGTATGATTTTATAAGGTTATTTAGACAGATAACCAAGCTATCAACTCTTGTCATGTCTTCCTGAAAATCCCAGCTCAATATTACCTTGCTAAGTATATACGGGGAGAATTATTTTGGTTTGATGGCTCAAGTTAATCAAGCAGCTAAAATTAGAAAAACTTCATAAAATTCTCTTGGGATTGTATCTGGACTAGCCAATTTTCCCTTGGGTAATATTAAAAATTACCTTTATGTTCATCTAGAATGGGATCTATTATTAAAATATCAAATGCTCTTGGTTCATACATTCTAAGTTTAGTCCACGTAAAGACATTTAATTTCTGCCGGGCCCAGAGAATACAAGGAGACTAACTCTTTTTGAAAAATTAATAACTCAAAGGCAAAGAATAGCTAGGTGCAGGAATCTGGTAAGGAAGAATAAACAAGTATGGGAAAAGCAGGGGAAGAAAAAAAGATCATAAAAACCTAGAGAAATGCAAGGTTAATTTGGAAATCCTATCCATGGTACCCAATCCTTTTGTCACTCACTTCCAAACACATAACTTACTGTGGTTTTTACAAAATAAATGAAACCTATATAAAGACCCTTGGCCTGTCCTAAGAACTGAACCAATATGGTGGTGAGAGAGGATTTGGGTCTTGATCTTGGCTCCGCCAGTTGCTGGTAGCCTGATACTGATAAAGACCGTGGAGTCAGTTTCGTCATCTCTAACGGGTGGATTACACTATTTTATCTTGGAGACTGGCATGAACGTCACTAAGTAGAATGCATGACACAGCCACAGACATACTTACTCAGCAAATGATGGTTTCATTTGCTTCTTTCACCCCAGTTCTCTCCTCAAATCACCTATCGAAACAGTATTAATCAGGTGTCCTTTTAGCTTTTAGTTTATTTATTACGTAGTAACACAAATACACTGTGAAAATAACAGTACAGAATGACATAGTATAAATGTATGTCTTCCTCCCCCATTCCTCAGGCTCCAAAACCATCACCTCTCCAGAGGTAACCATATTTAGCATGATTAAATGTATTCTTTTACCTTTTCCTGGGCCTGTACATCCATATATAATACACACATACCCGGAATTTTAATATGCAATCTTTTCCTGCAGCTTGCTTTTTCATTTTGGCAATCTCTTGAAGATCTTTCCAACTTCTGAATATAGACCTCTGCCAACATAATCTTTAGTCTGAATTCTGGATAGTCCTTGCTTAATCCTGACCCTGCTATTCCCAGTGGCTCACTGTCAGAAATGAACAGTGGTGCATGAACACCTGTATACACCTCTGTCCTCATGGTTGAACACTGCCTTAGAACAGCTATTCAGGGGGCGCCTGGGTGGCTCAGTTGGTTAAGCAACTGCCTTCGGCTCAGGTCATGATCCCGGAGTCCCGGGATCGAGTCCCACATCGGGCTCCCATCTCCATGGGGAGTCCGCTTCTCACTCTGACCTTCTCCCTTCTCATGCTCTCTCTCACTCTCTCTCTTTCCTAATAAATAAAGAAATAAAAAATCTTTAAAAAAAGAAAAAAGAACAGCTATTCAGAAATGAAAATAATAGCAGAGTGAAGTGACCACTCTGCATTTTGATAGATAAGAGCCAGAACATACCTACTCTCCACGCTGTCATGCCATTTCTCCTCAAACCCCATTGGTCTATGCAAAGCATATGGCCAACTCTGGTAAGAGCTTACAAGAAACATATTCTTCTTACGAATTTCTACACCCTTGGGAATAATTATATAATTAGACACAAATAACAAGAGTTTGAATGACATTATTGAAGTTCAAAAATAAAGCTCCTTGCTCTCTAGGTTTTTAAAAAAATTAAAAAGTAGGAGGATGGGAAGAAACGAACAAGTTGGTACAAGAGGCCAGTGAAGTCGTCAGTGGTGCCCTCCTCAGGTTTTTGTCCTTCTCAGTTTGCTAAATGCCACCTTCCTTGTCTTGACAAGCTTTTTCTAAATAAATAAAAACAAAGAACTTAAGAATAGAGAAATGGATATATGCAAGTAGACAAATATACCAGCTAGATTGTAAAAACTAAGGAAATACGATTGCAGAATACAATGTAAATGTTATAACCCTTAACAACTACCGAAGACCAGGAGATAAAGAGGAAAGAATGAAAGGGGAATTTTTGGATGCCCTCATGTTTAGATGTCAGCATCTTTCATAGCACGTCCTGGATCAGTACTGACTAAAGTTTAGGAATGTGAGTTGTTTTCCCTTTTTTGTTTTTTAAGAGAATGCATGTGTGAGTGCTGCTGAGGGGTGGGGAGGTAGAGAGAGAGGGAGGATCCTAAACAGGCTCCATGCGTAGTGCGGAGTCCAATGCTGGACTCCATCTCAGGACCCTAAGATCATGACCTGAACTGAAATCTGGGGTCAGACCAACTGATTGAACCACCCAGGTTCCCCAAGAATTGGACTTCTAAGGAGAACTCCAACCTCTTTAGGTTTTTCATACTCTTTTTCTTTGAAGTGAAACATGGACTTGTGATGCAGTAATTCATATTTCTTTCTTGTTTTCATTCAGTTAGAAAAATTAATCTTGTGCTTTTCAAAAGGTAACATAGTTTACATAAAATTCTCTGTTTCCTTTTGTTGATATATATCCATGTTCCTCAAACTACTCCATTCATAATATTTGGACAGTCATATTTGGGTTTATTTAAAACTTTTAATTTTCTCTACTATTTAATAGTGTCATTAATAAAGTCATCATTCTGGTATGGAAACAAAAAATAGTAATTAGTTGTAGCCCTTTGTTTTGCCCCTGCCAGGCATATTATGTATTGCTTTGGATATGTCAACAATCCTTTTTTTTTTTTTAAATAATAGTAACATTACTCACTTCTAAAAATTGATAAAGTTAGTTGCATTTGGATTTGAACTATTTTTTTTGTTTTTGATGTAATGCAGTATATTTAGCTAAGGGACTCCACAGAGATCATAGGGAAAAAAATGACCGGGAAAATGAAAGTTAAATCAATAACAGAGCATACCAATGCACAAGAAAGGCTTGTTTCTAATTATCAGCTATGAATTAGTTATGGCTAATAACTTATTAAACAATTTTTATTCCAGTTAATTTACAAGTGTTGACAGAGTTCAAAACAAAACTAATAAAATTTTTAAATGATTATCTTGATTAAAAAAAACAGTGTAGAGCCCAGTAATCTGGGATCAGATTATTTGCAGCTCTAAGGAGAAAAAAAGGGTCATTAAATCTTAAACAATGGACATACTTCCTCTGGTGTAGTACCTTTAAATGAAAGAAAGGAAATACTCATTTGTCTCAGCAACTCCAAATTTTGAGAATCAAAGCACATCCAAACACTTCTCTATTTTGTGTGTTTTTTCCATAACATCTATCCTGGTGTATCTTGTCAATAAATATTTATAGAGTGTAGTGAGTTATTGACATACATTAATCTCCCAGGGGTTACTGGGAGTTACGCTGATGAATACATATTATACTCTTAGCTGCTGACTCAGTCCTATACGGAAAAACTGGACGTTAATAAGCTGTAAATAGAAATGATATAAAGTATTAGAAATTAGCCTGCAGGTCTGGTACTCCCCGAACTTCCTTCCAGAGAAAATGGATGGAGAGGTTTCTTTGTTTGGTTCAACGGGACTCCACTCGTCAGATTGCTGCTGCTACATCAGACATGCGGGCCTGCCTGTGACTGTTTCGCACAGGAACTTGGATCCCTGGGAAAAACCTAAGTCAGAGCTGGTTTCATCTGATACTTCATGAATTTTTGAGCTCCTACGAAGTCCCAAACGGTCTGCAGGGAACTGGTGACCCTGTGTGTAATCCAAGCAGACACAGGTTCCCTCATGCATCTTACAGTTTAGCAAGAGAATAGTCAAGTGTACTCCATACGTGTCAAACGGGTCCTCATCACAACAGGTCTTAAGGAGGATGGAGTCATAGTGAGAGGCAGGATGGGGCAAATGGGACTACTTCTATAAAGGGACACTTGAGCTGATAGGTGAGGGGAAGAAGCCCCTGAGCAGCTGAAATTCCATGGGCGTGGATATTGGTCAAAGCCAAGAGCATGGCTGAATGACATTAGCCAGAGGACGAGAGAGCAGGAAGTGAGAAGAGAGACCAGGACTGATGTTCATAAAACCACAACATGTAATGGCAGGGAAGATTTTAAATCTGGAAATGAGTCCACAAAGCAGCAGCAGCCGATGATGTTGATGCAAAACCTGGGAAAGGATTAAATCGAGCTTAGCCTTTCTCTTGAGGAGCATCATTGTTGAAACAGTTAGAGGCTGAAGTACATGGATTCAGAAATAAGCAGCCTCCCAGGTGGAAACGCACACACAAGCACAAGCTTCAAAGTGGAGGGGAGCACAGAGAGGCTTTTGCAAGTAATGACTTAAACAAAGACAGGGATAATGTTGTCCAAAGATCAGAGAAACAAATGAGTTATATGTTCCCTGGGGATATAAGGTATTTTAAATAATGTCCTGTTTCTTGACTAGCATTGCCATCTCACAATACCTGGATATATAAGAGTTGAAATTATTCTTTGTCTTCTTTATTCTACTGGCAGTAAACACCTTTCCATTGAGCTTATCCATAATACCTATTTTCTATCAATATGAAAGAACCCGACTAGCACTAAGCATATGCTTCGTGAAATGAAGCGCTAGCTCCCATCATGGTGAAAAGCAATGGAAATCGTTCTTGCTCTGGTCTTTTGGCTTGTTGAACTTTTAAAAGCTATGGAAAAACCTTCTAAGAGGATGTCATCTTAATGTAGATCAGACACTAGGACTATTGGATTATATCGAATGGTCTCAATAGATGGTCGCAGAAATGGGACATAACTACCCTCAAGGGCTAGATATTCAGAGGCGGAAGGGGGAGGCATGCATTCATGATAGGACATACAACATGTTCATTGCTCATTATTTAAAATTCTCTTCATTCAGATACTCTTTCTGCAACCTCAGGCTGTGTCATTCTCCCAAAGATACCATGAAGCAAATGGTAAACTCTGATGGTCCTATGGCAGAGTTATTTTCTTCATGTCTCTGGGTTCTGAATTCAATCTGAACCAACACTGCACAAGACAAATGAATCTTGACCCTTTTACCTATGTTTTTGTTGTAAGACCAATCCTACCATCTACTCTTTCCCTGGACGTGACTTTTATCAGCAGAAAGTAGGAGATCTGAACTTGGGACGCTTTTGATATATTCTTGTATTCTCGATTCTGCTTTACAAAGTGACCATCACCCCTAGTTGTGAATGTACATTGAGATTTGTGAAAATACACAATCCTAGCAGCAGCTAGTTAGGTAGCTTTGATGCCATCTAGTCTGACGTGATCCCTGGCTCATTTCTCTTTATGTAAAGTGACGTGAACTTGTAAGACCACATGGGATTTGCAGTCTGTGAAGTGTCATTTATTAATAGACTCTGGTGCTTATCCAATACATGTGTGTGCTATTACTTCCTCTCTCTCCTGTGTCCGGAAGGTTTTCCTTTCTCCTAGATCACTTTCGTCATTATACAAATGAATTGTAATATCTCCGCCCCTTAAAAATAACTCCACCCAGACCCCTCTCTGAGTACTGCCCCATTTTTCTACTCCTTTTGACAGTAAAACTGCTATAATATACATATTATCTCCTTTCTTTCCTGCAGTCTTGTCCTCATCACTCCCCCGATGGAGCTGTAGCCGAGATCCCCAGTGACCTTCACAGTCTAACCTGGTGGTCATGTCTCTGTCTCAGTCTTACCGTCCATATCAGCAGAAGTGACACAAAGCATTTGTGCGTTGGTACACTTTCTTTGAAGTATTTCCATCTGACTTCTGGAATCTCTCTTTTGCTTGATAACCTTCCCTAGCTGCCCACCTACCTTTCCTGGTTTTCTTTGCGCATTTCCCCCCAACCTTTCAGCTCTCTAAACCTCCGAGTTTGCCAAGCTCAGGAATCTGACTTCCTCTCTGTCTACATGTGCTTCTTCAGTAAGCTCACCCAACCTCATGGATTTAAGTGCTATATTGATACATATTTGGATGACTTTAAATGTGTGTCTCCAGCCTGGACCTCTTTCGTCGATTCCTGGCTCACGTATCAGATTCTCTCATTGACCTCTCCAATTGGATGTCTCAGAGACATCTCAAACTTGAGTCTGCCTTTCAAGCTCTTAGACCGGCTGTTTCTATTCATACATCTTGCTCTCCTGAAGTCACCCCCATCTCTGTAAATGGCAATTGCATTTTTCCAATTTTACCAGTCAGAAATCTTGTAGTCATCCTTATCCCTACACTGTGTCCAATCCAACAGTATATTCTGTAGGCTCTTTCACAGTGTGTATGAAAGTTGACTGCTTCCAAGCTCCTCTATTTTCAATGCTGTGGTCCCAACCATAATAATCTCTACTTCAGATGGTTCTAATAGTGCCCTGTTCTTCCTGCTTCCACTTCTGTCCCCTTAGTTTGTTCTGCACACAGCACAAATGGTTATGCTCTAAAAACCTTCATACACACACACACAGAAGGCCCACACATAGTACCTCCCTCCATAAAGATAGCTACTCAAAGGTCACATTACTTGTGAGACTTTTTCTGAGCCCCTTATACAAAACAGTGTCCTCCTCCACCGTTTCTCTCTCTAGCATTAACCTTTGTCATGTGTGTGCACGCGTGTGTGCGTGTGTGTGTATGTGTATTTATTTATCTGTCTTCTCCCACTAGAATATAAGCTCTATGAGTACTTGGAGTTCATCTATTGTGTTACTCCCATATCCCCAGGGCTGGAAAACTGCCTAGCAGTTACTCAATGTTTGTTTATTGAGTGAATGAGTTCATGAATTTAGTGGCAAAGCATACCATATGAAGCATCCCTTCCCTTCCTGCAACTGCACTGTGGTTTGCTAGTGAAGTAGGGTAAGCTACTTATATCCTGATCAGGTATTTTTCTGCAATGTCTACTGCTACTCCTTACAGAGCTTTTATGGCAAATTACTGTGCAGCCGCTCTTACTTTGTGGTCTGGGCTGCGTTTAACTCCTAAACATAGTGGTTTGTTAAATCTCTCCCACTGAATGTGATGAAATCTTATATTTTTTACAGTCTATATGTACAAAGAGCATAAGTGGAGGAAAAAGAACGTGTGTGTGTGTGTGGTGTGTGTGTGTGTGTGTGTGTGTGTGTGACTTGTGTAATATTTTTATCAGAAAGTTTAGTTACCTTTGACTTGAACTAACCCTGATGTCGGAGACAATCCTTCTGTTTAGTGAAACTAATTTCTATTGCATATGCCTTTCTATTTTTTCTTTGTTAATAAGCAAGAAATTGTAAAACGAGGGGTCGTGTCAGGTGCTATGCTTAATCCACAGGAGAAGAGATATCACTGAAGTGGTAAAGGTGGTTTGATATAGTATAACTTACAAAATATTATTTTGAAAAATAGGAAGACTGAATCTAAGTAGACCTGTTTTTGTTGGTATGGTTTTGGTTTTTTTGGTTTTTTAAGTGAGAGGATTGGCTATCCCATATCCTATGTTGGTTTCAGCATCCCAGAACTACATTGGTCGAGTTCAACCTATTTGCAATTTACAATGAAATGTAATTGTGGCTTTTCTTTTAATTTTCAACTGGCAAGTACTAATCTTAGCACTGACATCAATGGAGAAAAAAAGCATCTCTGCTTGGCAGGAAGCATTTATGGCTGTATATAATGCAGATAAGTTTGTTTGAGAATGTAGACAGCTTTCTAGACAATCACTAGAGATAGGACCTTAATTTAACCCCGAGCCTGAAGTATTTCCTCTGGGATGCGGATGACTGATAACATGGCGGAGGGCAGCGAAAGTATAGATTTACTGAAAAATAGATGTTGCAAGGAGGGGGTGTTACATTTCTTCCTCTAAATCATTGTTTAAAAGGACAAGCTTAGATCTGTGCTTCAGAATGAAAACCCTAAGTGTTGGAAGACAAATTTTTTCAAAGCACAGGTAGTTGGCATATTCAACATATCATTTCAAAACCTTAGCCATGTACTTAAATCTAGCTCATCTTGCAAGAAGATAGCATGACTATGCTCGCTTTTAATATCCTCTATACAGGATATCTCGGTGATTTCTAATTTAAAGAAAATGAGTCCTTTACCGACAGCTTGATAATCTTTCCCATGGGAACAAGAGAAAAAAAGTCTCTTGTTCACTGCACTCATGAGCATCCTGTAATAACCAGCTCCTTTAAATGGTGGAGTAAATAGATCTTTATTAACAAAGATTACATATTATGTGCTTCTATATCCCAGTCTTCAAGAATAACCTTTTAACAACGTGAATAAATAAGCCGTAATAGGTTTCTTGCCCTTTACTAAGCAAAATATCAAGAACTTCTTTCTGCAAGGGCATAGGTTAAGTAACTCCTTTATTTACTAATGATAAAGTTAATTGTGTGAAACCTAATTCTACTGGTTTAGAAAAAGAATCTGTCTTTTAACTACCTCTTGGCCCTCACAGTGATTTTCTTTTTTTGAATGTTACAGGTTTTCAAATGAAATTTACCATTAGCATCTCCTATACTTTTTTTTTTTTTAAGATTTTATTTATTTATTTGACAGCGAGATCACAAGTAGGCAGCGAGTCAGGCAGAGAGAGAGGGGGAAGCAGGCTCCCTGCTGAGCAGAGAGCCCGATGCGGGGCTCGATCCCAGGACCCTGAGATCATTACCTGAGCCGCCCAGGTGCCCCAGCATCTCCTATACTTTTTACTAATTCATGATTGCCCAAAAACCATTGGACATAGTCTATGTAAAATGGCTCTCTAAGAACAGTCAATAACTGTTCTTTACCAGGGGTGCTCAGAGTAGCAGTTTCAGGATCCGTTAATAGTAAATATTCCATATTATCCCTTTCATCGGGTTGAACTAACCAAGTGACACAGTTCTGCAGCTAATTATAAAATAGGCTACATTATAGAAGAATTAAAAACAGCAAATGAATCATCTGGAGAGCTGCCATGGTGGTTCTAAAATTCTACACACACTGCATGTGAATTTTAATATATCGTTTTAATTACGCGATTCTTCCCAGTGAAGCCTTCTCATTACTTAGGCAGTGTGTGTGTGTTTCCTTTACCTTGATTACAAAGTCAAACCATTTTAGCTGAAATTAAAAATATCTGTGTATTTATAGAGAAAACAGAGGGCTGTGTTTTGATAAGGCCTCTGGAGGAGGAGGCCAGAACATAAGCCTGGAAGAAGGAAAGGCGGCCTGGTCTTCATATCACACACCAGCTAACGAAATCCTAAGAGGGTTTGTTACATGAGCCAGTGGGCTGAGGCAACCTTTAACATGCAGGAAACTGGAGTTAATTAAACTGTTACCGGGATCCTATCTGTCATCCTAGCCGCGCGTTCTACCCTAAGTCCATTTACATTTTAGAATTGAAAAAAGGTTCTCGGGACTGTTGATAAACCGTGTTTACTGTCTCTATTGATTTGCTACTTTTGCATAACCTTTATGTTTTAATTATCTTATAGTATTTCTTGAAGGCTCTTCTGTAGCACTTGCTATCTGATTAGACTTTACTGGCAATTACTAAACACTAGGAGTACACCTTTTAATGGATTAATCTGCTTCAAAGTTATGAGATAAGTACAAGAGGGAAACAGCTAAGAAAAAAAACGATGTTACGCTCTTGAAAGGCTATTTTCAAACCACAACTGTGCTTAGAGTAGAGGAGACAGAGTCAGATTATTTGTCTGCTTTATTCACCGGAATGCCTCTGGGGGGATTATTTTACATATAGCATGTTGGAAAGAGCGTGCACCAGGAGGCCATCAGTTGGATAATTAAGATACACATTTAACACCTGGCGAGCACACATTCTGTGAAAGACCTAGAGCCCAGACCTTTCTTTCTAATATAAATATTTTTATTGAATGAAATCTTTATTATAACATAGATGAAAATTGCACATGTGTTTATTCATTCCTACCTAACGTTTATTAAGTATTTACAAGGTATTAGGCATGGTGCTAAGAACTAATTACCCAGACCATCTCAGGATCATGGGGAAGTCTTACGGCATTTTACACAAGGAGAGACAGAGACCCAGAGAAGCTACATAATGAGTCTTGGGTCACACAGCCTGAAAGTGGATTTCTAGCTTTAGATGTATGATTCCAGAGCTCTATAGCCTAGCCCCTGCGTAACACCCTGTGGGATATATTTCAGTAATGGATACTGAATACCATTAAAAGAAGGATGATCAGGCCCTGTTATGCTTTTAGCATTTTCATATCTAAATACTGGCCCAGAGCTTTAATTTGAAGATGCCATCATGGCAGGTGTTTCTGAAATTCAAAGCAACTCTAACGCTATTATAATAGTAAAGAAAGTCTATGTGCCCATATTCTATTTCAAGGAACTTGACCACTCTGAATGGATTTTCATCAGGAGATATAATAAGGAAAACAGATAAAGAATCTAGGAACTTAAATCCTGTCTGCTCTTCCAAAGCAAACAACACATGACCCTGAATTCTCTGACTTACCATTAATGCCTTAAAGACAAATACTAATGGTAGGGTACATATAGTATTTCTTTACACAGGTCAACACTTGTTGACCTAGTAACATTTTTCCCCAAACATTCCATGGGCAATCTGGAGTCTACCTTCCATTCATTTATTTTAGTTCTGTATTTAAGGAGAAGGGAAAACCAAAATCTTCTCTTATAGGCAGAGGAGTCAGAGCCACTAAAGTTCTGGTCCCATCCAGGGCCCGACACATGAGTCTCACTGAGTCGCGTAAACTGCTATACCCTCTCTCCTATCCATCCATCCGTCCATCCATCCATCCCGTGTTTAGTAAGCTAGGCAGAATAGCATAGTAGTTGTGAGCCCAGACTCTGAAACCCTGCTTCTGGGCTTCTCAAAGCTCCGCTTCTCTCTAGCTACATGATGTAAGCCAGTTAACTGTTCTGGACTTAGTTTCTCTATCTGTAAAATGAGAGTCATGTATAAATGATTTATAGTGAGGATTAAGTGGATTAAGAAAATAAGTTGGTAGAGGCCAAGAACTCAGAAAAAGTGGCCCTTACAGGGTAAGCACAGGATACTTACACTATCGTCGTAACTATTAGTAATAGAACCGTGTCCTGGGGCACTAAGGTAGCCCTTAGACAATAGTCCAGGCAAATCGTCCTATTACTTTGGTCTACTTGGTGATTTGCTGAATAACTAACAGGAAAACCTGTTCCTTGACCCCGCACTCTCATTTATTTAATTTTCCCAAACGATACTTGAACCCCCAAAGGGAGCATAGCTGAAAATAAAGATGATCCTGAGCAAGTTGCTGGCCTAGAGCAGCCCATTTCCCAGACCCTGCAAGGATCCTTCTGGACAGGATGTGCACGTGCTCCCCCTAATCACTGCCACGGCAGCATGCGACCTTGGGGGCCACCCCTGGGCCAGTTCCCCGGGGCCCTTTCATAGGAACCATAGGCGTCAGCTGAAAACTCTGGCAGAATCTGCATACTCTCTGAGGAAAATGTCTGTCTCTTTTGCCGTGCTCATGGACCACAGGCACATAAGTAGCAATCGTTTAGCTAGCCCTTAGTACGGGTTTGCCCCCAAAGAAAAAACAGATATTGATTTTTTTAGTCAACAGATGTCATTCTGTTAACAACTGTTGTGGCAAGAGGAAAATCATCTACTCAAAAATGTGGAGGAAACTAAGAGACAGGGTACTGTAGGAAAGGAAAGAAATGTTTTCCTCTACCCATCTCAGGTTCTCTTAAATTAGAGGGGTAAAAGACAAGTTAACTGAAGAAAAACAAATAGAAGTGTACTAGCATGTGTATCACATAGGCACATGGGGGTACCTAGTGACGAGCAGTAACTCCAAGAGGTGGTCAGAAATTCTCCTTACAGAGCAATTTCACAAACCGACAAGGAAACAATGAATGTGTAGAGAAGATAATACACAGGAACAGGACTTGAAGCCTCGAGGAGCAGCAAGTTGTGGGAAGGCAGATGTAGAGAGGAAACCTGATAGATGAGGGTTTTAGCAAGGTTTGTTGCGTCGATTTCTCTAGTGCCATGTGTGGGCTGATAGAGGTCTAGAGTTGTCTCCAGTGACTAACGTCTGTCATGACTGGTAGAGAGGGGAGTACAGGAGACAACTTTACGAAGTTATGTGGCGGTTTTACACAAATAAGGGGAGGACAGAAATTTCACCTTTCAGCCACTTCTCTTCAGTTACCTATAGCTCAAAATAACCTCGTATCAAAAGTGCCGTATTTGAGGGAAATAGCCCGAAATCCTTATGATAAAAGCAGCATATTCTGCTCCTCTTTACTAGGCATTCTTCATCCTCCCAAAGTGATTAATTATCTCTCCCCATTCCTGCAATATCAGTGATCCAGGACAAACAAGGGGAACGCTGGCCCACCATGCCGCAGCGTCAGCTCTGCATACATAGGGATTCCGTAGAGCACTTTCTGTAGCCCTCAACCGCGCCCTGAAATTCCAAAAGAAGGCCCAGTTCCCTCACCTCCTGGCCTGCCCTTGGACCAAATTCCTCCTCCTCAGAACTCTATGCCCAGCTTCATCCTCAGGAGTTACCAGCACCTGCAGAATATGGGTCATC
>CM052809.1:15934297-15968391 GCA_028533885.1 Nasua narica | reverse complement strand
CTCGGAGAGATCCCGGGGTTAGAAATCTTTCTCCTCAGGGTGATTTCATGGGTGTTCAGCGTGTTCTGGTAGATTTCCAGCTCACTTTTGGGGACCGGTTGCTGCAGGATCTCTTACTTCTCCGCCATCTTGCCCCCTCCCCCTGGCGGTAGCTGTTTTATGAGTGTTACTGGGGTTTCCCAGGATAAATTTGATGGCAGATGGAAATGTTTTTCTGTCTTGTATTTTAATAGTTGTCAGCTTACCTATTTTAATATACTTAGAAACACATCTAAGTGTGTTTCTATCATATCAAAACTGTAATTTCTTAGATTTTTTTTTTTGGAAAAAGTCCCAGAGAACAAAAAGTAAGTTAAAGTTACACAACGAAAAATAGATGAAGGTGGTATATCAAGATAGTACACAGATGTATGATGGCCGAGGCTCTTGTCCTCCCCCGTCTCTATAGTCAACACAAGATTACCTCTAAGACCAAGGGTGGTATTCTGCCTGTTTTGGAACCGAAGAAAGTAAGGAAAGGAAGAAATGATTTCTAATAATGCCCACATGTAAACATTAAATAGTAGCTGTTGCGTGAAAATTTTTGTAATGAACATTAATGAAATGATACAGGTAGAAGGCTGATGTTTCTCCTAATTTGTTTTGTCTGCTTAGGTTTGACTTTCATTTTTAAAGGGGAATGATTTGTTGCAATGTCCGCCCCACCGAGCAGGGGTCGGTGACGCAGGCCCAAGAGTCATGAGCTTTAAAAGAGAACATGAGCTTTAAAAGACATGGAAAAACTAGAGGGTTTTCCTCAATACTTAACTTGTAAGGCTTGCCCTGTGCCTCTGCTGACACCTAATTAAAATCTCTTATTTCCACCAGGGTGAGAAGGGAAAGATAATTTGGGTGAATTGGATAAATCTGCATTTGCCATCAGTCTGGATTTCTTACCCGCAATTTGTTTCTAACTATATGTTACGTAGTGGAAGCAGGCGGGGGCCGGGGTGGAATTATCCCGAAGGAGATGCTAAATCACTAGCCGGTGAGGTGCGGACAGAGATGGAAGTCACCAAGTTGTGCTTTCATTAATTCTTAAAAGGCTGCGTGGAAGAGCCCAAGGAGGGGGACACTCCCCTGAGATTACCCCGCCCGTTCTGAGTCAGGACTGACGAAAGAGGGCAGCAGTCAGGGGTGGGCTCTGAGGAACTCGCTTGGTCATGAATTTGTCAGGAGCTGGCTCAGGTCCGTGCTCCTCAAGTTGGACGCAGCCCAGGGGTCGGGAGGCGGGCGTCGTCCCTCAGTAAGCATGGCCCCTCTCTCTGAAGCCCGCATTAGCATGTTGGTCATCCTAAACCATTGTTATATCAGAGTAAACCTGAGCAGATCCTGGGATTGAAAATAAAGTACTCAAGATTTTTTAAGCTCAATCAACACATCTGAAAGAAATTGTGACTTTTAACAAGTCTCTCTAGGCTAAACTTGGCCCCCCAACACCCCAGATTCCCTGGGTGGGGGCCACATGCCCTGTCTCTCCTCTGCGCACAAGGCTGGGGGTGGAAACATTTGAGGAGCCCTTCGGCTGTCTCTGCTTCTGACCATCCTCATCCACGCACTTCCTTCTCCTGGTGCTTTCCGCTCCTTGCGGCCTAGTGCTCCTGGCCCTGAACTACGGTTTGCAAATCCTTTGGCGGGGGCTCTACAATGATCCCCTCACCATCTGCAAGGACCTATATTTAAGAAACACTTCCTTGGAGCTTTCTCTTCACCCCGTAACAAAGCTCAGATCTCATTCCTTTCTGTGTGCTTCAAGAGTTTAATTCCTTTGCTCCCCCGGCTCACATACATTGTCCACTTTATCCGTGATCAAGGAAGTGACGACTTTGCCCCCAATGAAAAGAACTTTGGCTTCCACAGGCAAGAGAGAGAACCCCACTGCTGTGCATACCCCAGTGCCCAAACGTCCTCTTTGCTGGCATCCCTCCCCCTAGACTCCAGAACAGTACTCTAAAGGAAAGCTTATTGTTAAGGGGCAGTCTTGACTTTGGATTTCTGGCCTCCTTTACTAAGATCAAGGCAAACTTCTTGACCCTCAGAATCTCCTCTCTGCCCACCTCTCACTCCTCGGGCTGAAAGGCTACGCCGAATGGATTTGACTAGTTCTAATGCCCAGCATAACTCATGAGGCACACTGTCCATTAAATATTCATATTCTGCTCCTGGGGTGATCATTACTATTCCAGATCAGAGCTATTCTAATGCACTGAAAACATCAGTATGGCTCAGCCTAATTCATCGTGCAGCCATTCAGGTAGGCGATCGTAGAGCCAGTCCGTATATATGCCAAGGTCTCCCCTCCCCTGTCAGGAGGGGCGATTCCTTAACAATGAGCAAATTGGGACATGTTCTTTTTTTTATTTCCAACTGTAAACTTGAATTAGATGCTTGGCACACATTAATGATTTTTAAAACGTCTCTTCGTAATGGAATCTGTCATCGTGTCTCCATCACCATGCCAACTGGAAGGATTTCACTGTTCTCTCTGATAGGGAAGTTGAAAACAATGACTCAAAAGAAAGCATATTTACTGACAGTTTGTTACCATAGTGGAGGGGAGCAGGAAACGGTTTAGATGTATTAACTTGCAAGTTGTGAAGGCAGAGATGTCAGCCCTAGTTCCATATTTGCTCTGGAATAGGAACGATTGGGCTCCCGCTGGGAGGCAGTGCCCCACACAACTGTGTCGAGAGTCAGAGCTAGGAAATGCTGCTGTGGCCTGGCGACAAATCAGCCCTCCTCTGGCAAACTTGCTCCGGACAGGATCTAACCAGCTCTTCTCCCAGGGTCTTTGTCCTTATAGTTTACCTGATCCTTACTCGTGCTTTTCCTCGTGATTTTTTTTTTTTCCCTAGTTCTGTCTTTGCCAAGGGATGTCTGTCAACAGACTCTGTCTAGGGCAGCCCTGTTACACGGACCTGACACCAGCAAACGTCACCTCTCCTTCCGCAGCCCTCCCGCTGCCCTGCGGGAGGTCTCCCTGCCGCCCCTGTTGTCACCAATCCAGCTTACAGAGTGGCCGCCTCTGTGCTCAGGACTGAGGGCGAGAGGCGTGAACCTGACCGCAAGGACTCGGAATGTGGGAAAGCCCGCCACGTGCACGGCGTCGGTCTCCATCTGCTCGTGCCGTCCAGGCTGACTCTTCGCCTCCATATCCACGCTTTCCCTGCTTCCACATCCACGCATTCCCAAGAGCGCGCCGTGCCGCGTCTGGTGACCTTCACGCTGCCTGTGACTGAGGAGACGGGCCTGCAGAATGAAAATGCGTTCGCCACGGTCAGGGAAAATGCAGGCGCAGAGAAGGATGAGACCCTCCTTCCCTGTGTTCCTCACCTTCCCTTTCCCCAACATGGAAAGCACAGCCTTTTCTAACAAAGATCACTTCTGAATACTGAGCTCAGATGCCTTTTTACAAACCAACCGTAGGACACCACAGATAAAATTTACACGGAGCATTTGTGGCTCTAAGTCCTGAGAAATTTGGGAAATTAAGAAGGCTTCCTCCCTCCTTTCTTTGAGAGAGCATGTGAAAGCATTCTTTTCCTAGTAAATGGATTTAGTCTAACTGCCTAATTCATTATGCTAAAACCATGAAGCAATTTCCTGTTCAAAGCCCAGCTCACAGGCTCTCTGTTGTCAAGTATTTGAATTTCAGATTAGAAATGTGTTCATTTGGATAGCTTGAAAGGAAAGCTTTGTTGTCGGCTTGGCTTTATGTTCTGCCAGCAGCCAAATCCCTCCTCTTCAGCAGCCCCAGCAAAATACGAGACCTCAACTCTGGGCGCCGTGTCTTGAAACAAACACAAACATCTCTGGCCTCTGTGGTCAAAGCAGTGGTGAGAGGCTTACCGGCCCTAATAATGCAGTCCTCTCAGAGGAAATACCGGGGGTCTGCACCCTGCTCCACCCCCACTTTCCCATCACCATCACCTCCCGCAACGTAAAAAAGAAGGAAGGAAAGAAAGAGGAAAAGAAAGGAGGAGTGTTTCTGCCAGCTTGTCCTCCAGAGTAGCTCAGCTCTATTAGGAACTGAGCCGTTTGTGACAGAGCAGTGACCTGAATGGGGGAGGCTGCATTTGTCGTCAGCCTGTGACTTGTCACGAGCTGTCATGTAGGCTGGCAGCACCGTCCCAGCCACTTGCCGTCCCTCATGATGGCTTCCCCTCGTTGATCTTGGAAGAGCCTCGTCAGCTGCTCAGAAAGTCAGAAGTCACCCTTGTGAGCTGAAAAACACTAAGATGAGGGAGGAAAACATTGGCCTGATGTACCTCGAAGGAACAAAGGAAAGATGCTTGACTGGCTAATAATCGTGGAGCTTCGGGCACTGGGTAGAAATTCAGGCCGCCATTTCTTAACACAAATTTTTGCATTTATGAACCAGCAAGATTCTACAACATTGTCTTCCTTTGCTGCTATGATTCCACTGTGACTTTCTAAATATTATTAATAGATAATTACTGACACTTCTTGTATCCAGTTATCAATGTAGTGCTTATATCTGATACCACCATGAAGCATTTTGGGTTGTCACTCATGTTAATGACTGAGTGTTTTATCCTTTACAAAGTGTGTTTTATTAACATTCTCTCACTTGGATTCACTCAGATGCGGCATTTTTTGTTCAGTTTTGTTTTTACAATTTTTTATAATGACATCTGACTGACGTGTCACATCATACCAGTTTCAGGTTTACAGCATCATGGTTCAATATTTGTATATATTGCAAAATGGTCACCACAGTAAATCTCATTCCCATCTATCACCTCACATAGAAATTTTGGGTGCGTGATGAAAACCGTAAAGATGTACTCTCTGAGCAACTTTCACATACGTAGGACAGTATCATTACTAACACCCTTCTGTACGTTACATCCCCATTCTTGCCTTATCTGCTTTTTTATTGAAAGTACCATAGACACACAATGTTAATTTCATCTGAGGTGTACGACATAGTGAGTTGACACTTCCATGTTATGCTGTGCTCACCACAACTGTAGTTGCTGTCTGTCACCATAAAACACTATGCAATACCATTGACTATATTCCCTATGCTGTGTGTTTCCTCCTCATGACTTACTCAGTCCATAACCGGAAGCCTTTACCTCCCACTGCCCTTCATCCATTTGTCCATTCCCCCCACTCCCCTCCCCTGTCAAAACCATCAATTTGTTCTCTGGATTTGTAGTGTGTGCATATAAAACACGTCCGTTCATTTGTTTTTTACACTCTGCATATATGTGAGATCATACTGTAATTTTTCATTTTTACTTATGTCACTTAGCTTAAGACTCTCTAGGTTCATCCATATTGCTGCAAATGGCAAGATTTCATTCGTTTTTATGACTGAGTAATATTCCATTGTATATATACACACCACTCTTTTACTCACTTATCTATCAGTGGACACTTCAGTCACTTCCGTAATTTGGCTATTGTAAATAATGCTGCAGTAACCATAGACATATATATGTAAGTCCGTGCATGTGTGTGTGTGTGTGTAAATTTTTTTTTTCAAGTAGGCTTCAGGCTCAGCATGGAGCCCAACTTGGGGCTTGACCTCATAACCCTCAGGTCAAGACTTGAGCTGTGGTCAAAAGTCAGCACTTAACTGACTGATCCACTGCAGTGCTCCATATTGTTTCCAATTAGGATACTCATTTTCTTTGGATAAATACTCAGTATTTGAATTACTGGATTATATGGTGTTTTTATGAATAATTTTTTGAGGAACCTCCATAATGTTTTCCAAAGTGGATGCACCATTTACATTCCCACCAGTAGAGAGCTCCTTTGTCTTCACATCATTGTCAGTACTTAATTATGTCTTGTTTTCTTCATACTAGCCATTCTGACAGGTATGATGTGAGATCTCATTGTGGTTTTGATTTGCATTTCCCTGATGATTAGCAATGCTGAACATCTTTTCCTGGGTCTTTTGGCCATCTGTATTTTTGGTGGGGGGGGGAATGTGCATTCAGGTCCTCTGATCATTTTTAGTTGTATTATTTGTTTTTGGGTATAGAGTTTTATGAGTTCTCTATATATATTGGGTATCAGCCCCTCATTGAATATATTATTTGCCAATCTACTCCCATGTAGTAGGTTGTCTATGATTTTGTCAATGTTTTCCTTTGGTGTGTGAAAGCTTTTTATTTTGGTATGGTTCTAGTAGTTTATTTTTGCTTTTGGTTCCCTTGCCTGAGGATACATATCTAGGAAGATGGTGCTATAGCCCATGTCCAAGAAACGACTGCTTAGGTTTTCTTCTAGGAGCTTTATGTTTTTAGGGCTCACATTTAGGTCTGTAGTCCATTTTGAGTTTACGTTTGTATCTGATGAAATAAAGTGGTTTGATATTTGTGCTGTATAAATGTCCAGTTTTCCGCAGCACCATTTATTGTCTTTTCCCCCACTGTATACTCTTGGCTCCTTTGTCATAAAGTAATTGACCATATTGTATAGGTTCATTTTGGGACTTTCCATTCTAGTCTGTTGATCTGTGTGTCTGTTTTTTGACTGGTACCATCCTGTTTTGATTATTAAAGCTTTGAAGGATATCTCAAAATAGGAGATTGTGATACTGCCAGCTTTGTTCTTCTTTCTCAAAATTGCTTAGGCTATTTGGGGTGGTTTATGTTTCTGTACAAATTTTGGTATTATTTGGTCTAGTTCTGTGAAAAATATTGTTGGTATTGTATTTTGATAGGGATTACATTGAATCTGTATGTTGCTTTGGGTAATATGCACGTTTTAACAATTTATGAGCATGGCATATATGTCCATTTGTTTGTGTCATCTTTAATGTCTTTCATCAGTGTTTTCAGAGGACTGTTCTTTTACCTCCTTGGTGAAGCTTATTCGTGAGTATTTTGTTCTTTGTGGTGCAGCTGTAAATGGAGTTGTTTGCTTAATTTCTCTCGTACTTTGTTATTAGTGTACTGAGATGCCACAGATTTCTACATCAGGTTTTCATATCCTACAATCTTAATTCATTTACTATTTGTAACAGTTTTTTGGTAGAATCATTGGGGTTTTCTATGTCATCTGCAAATAGTGATACTTTGACTTCTTTTTTACGAATTTGGATGGTTTTTTTTTTCCCTGCTGGCTGGGACAAGAACTTCCAGTACTATGGTTTTGTTTTGTTTTTAAAGATTGTATGTATTTATTTGACCGAAAGGGAGAAAGAGAGAACACAGAGGGGGAATTTGAGGGAGAATCAGACTCTCCGCTCAGCAGAGAGCCTGAGGTGGGGCTTGATCCCAGGACACTTAGATCATGACCTGAGTCAAAGGGAGATGCCTAACGACTGAGCCACCCATACACCGCCCAGTAGTCTGTTAAATCAAAGTGGTGAGAGTAGACTTCCTTGTCTCGCTCCTGAACTTAGAGGAAAAGCTCTCAGGTTTTCACCATGGAGTATGATGTTTGCTGTGGTTTGCTGTCATATGTGGTCTTTATTATATTGAAGCATGGTCTCTCTAAACCCACTTTGTTGAGAGTCTTTACCATAAATACATATTGAATTTTTGTCACATACTTTCTCTATGCCTATTGGGATGACCATATAATTTTTAGCCTTCATTTTGTTAATGTGGCATAGCATGTTGATTTTTAGATAGTGAACCATTGTTGCTTCCCTGGAATGACTTTGTTATTTCACAACTAGAAGGCTATACCTTTTGACCCACTTGACTTAGTTCACCCGTTCTGACAACCAACAATGTGTTATGTGACCTCAGTTTCTTTCCTTCTTTTTCCTCTTTCTTTTGTTTTTTAGAATCCACATGTAAGTGAGATCCTGTGATATTTGTCTTTCTGTATTTGATTTATTTCACTTACCAAAATAGCCTTGAGATCTCTGTTGTTGCATATACAAGAATAATTTTTAGACTGAATAATACTCCACTGTGTATCTCTAACACATTTTTTTTTTTTAAATCCATTCCTCAGCGAGCATCTGATACATTCTTTCATATCTTGGCTATTATACATATGCTGCATTGAATATGGGGGGGTGGGTTGATGTATCTTTTCAAGTTAGTATTTTTCTGTTTTTCGGATAAACACAAAAGCAGAATTGTTGTATCATATGGTATTGCTAATTTGAGTTTTTGGGGGAACTGCCATACTGGTTTTTTGTGAGGTCACAACAATTTAAACTCCAAACAGTAGTGTGCAACGTTCCCTTTTTTCCATATCCTTCTCCACATTTCTTGTCTTTTTTATAAAAGTCATTCTAATAGGTGTTGAGGCAGGTTTGAGTTGCATTTTCCGGATTATTAGTGCTGCTGACCATCTCTTCCTATACTTGTCATGTCTGTGTCTTCTTTGGGAAAATGTCTGTTGAGATGCTCTGCCCATTATTTTTAATTGGATTGATTTTTTGGCTTTGGAGTTGGAGGAGTTCATACATTTTGGATGTCAACAGCTTTTCAGATAGATGATTTCCACATATTTTCTCCCACTCGGTAGGTTGTGTTTTCCTTTTGTTGATGGTGTCTTTATTGTAAATAAGTTGTTTAGTTTAATGTACTCTGACTTGTTTATTTTGCTTTTGGTGTCAACTCCAAAAATCATCACTGAGGGCAATGTCAAAGAGGTTTTTCCTTGTTTTCTTCTACGTAAGTTATAGGGGTTTTGTTTATTTAGGATTATACATTTTAGTGTTTATCAATTTCCAGTTTATATTTGTGAGGAGTGTCAGATAGGTATCTGGTTCTCCCAGCACCATTCATTGAAGAGGCTTTCTTTTACCCTTTGAGTATCTGGAGTCCTTTGTTGAATATTAGTGGACCATATTTGTTTTTACATATTGGCTCTCAGTACCGTTCCATTGGTTTCTGCATTCGTTTTTATATACCATAATATTAATACAGCTTTGCAACAGTTTGAAATCAAGCACTGTGATGCCTCCAGCAATGTTTTAGTTTCACAGGGCTGCTTTGGCTATTTGGGGTTTTATTTTATTTTATTTTATTTTAAGATTTTTTATTTATTTGACAGAGATCATAAGTAGGCAGAGAGGCAGGCAGAGAGAGGAGGGGAAGCAGGCTCCCTGCTGAGCAGAGAGCCCGATGCGGGGCTCGATCCCAGGACCCCGAGATCATGACCCAAGCTGAACAAAGGCAGAAGCTGTAACCCACTGAGCCACCCAGGTGCCCCTATTTGGGGGTTTTAGACTTAAACACTAGCGTAGTAGTATTTTTTCTACTTCTCTAAGACATGCCATGGAACTTTCATAAGGATTGTGTTAAAGCTATAGATGGCTTTGTCTAGTGTACACATTTTAACAATATGAATTTTTTCTAATCCATGAACATGGGCTGTCTTACCATTTGTTTCTGTTTCCTTCAGTTTCTTTAATCATTATGTTACGATTTTGAGTATACAGGGTCTTATATCTCTTTGGTTGGATTTATTCCCAGGTATGTTACTGGTTTTAATGCCAATGTAAATGGGATTATTTTCTTTATTTCTGTTCTCAAAAGCTCATTGTTAGTGTATGGAAACACAACTGATTTTTGTTTGGTAGTTTTGTATCCTATAAGCTTACTGACTCATATATTAGTTGTAACAGTTTCTTAGTGGAGTTCTAATGTTTTCTTATATAGTATCATGCCATCGTTTCCCTTCTTTTTCCCTGATTTGGATACTTTTTTTTTTTTTTTCTTTTTCTTGCCTGATAGTTCTGGCTTCTAGTACTTTGTTGGGTAGAAGTGGTTAGAGTGGGTCTCCTTGTCTTCTTTCTGATCCTAGAAGTAAAGTTTTCATCCTTTCACCACTGAGTGGTATGTTAGCTGTGGGCCTGTCATATAGGACCTGTATTATGTTGAGGTACCTCCTTTCTATATCCAATTTGTTGAGCATTTTTATCAGGAATGGAGGTTGAATTTTGTGAAATGTTTTTTTGGCATACGTTGTGATGATCATATAATTTTCACCCTTCATTTTGTTAATTTGATGTCTTGCTTTGAGTGATTTGCAGATGTTTACCATCCTTGTATCCCTTGATTGAATGCCACTTAACTGTGGTGCATGATCCTTCTAATACTGTTGAATTCTGTGTGTGAAGATTTTTTTGAGGATTTTCCCACATATGTTCATTGGGGATATTGGCCTATTTTCTTTCTTGTGGTATTCTTCTCTGGTTTTGGTCAGGGTAATGGTGGCCTCATAAAATGAGTTTGGCATTGCTCCCTCGTTCTCTATTTTTTGGACCACTTTGAGAAGAAATGGCATTAATTCTTCTCTGAGGGTTTAGTAGAACTTATCATCTAGTCAGTCCTGTACATTGCTTAATTGGGAAGTTTTTAATTACTGATTTAATCTCCTTAATAGTAATTAGTCTGTTGGATTTCCTATGTCTTCATACTTCTGTCTTGGTAAGTTTGATGTTGCTAAAAAATTTTCTATTTCTTTTAGGTTGTCCAGTTGGCTGGTGTATACTTGTTCTTAGTCTCTTATGCTCTTACAATACTTAATATTTTTATGGTTTCAGTTTTAACAACTCTTCTGTTATTTCAGATTCTAATTGAGGCATATGTTTTTCTTGGTGAGGTTAGCTAATAAAGTTTGTCACTTTTAGCTGCTCAAAAAATTAGTTATTAGTTTCATTGATCTTTCCTATTGTCCTTTTGGTTTCTATTTCATTTATATCTGCTGTACTCTTTATTTCCTTCCTAATTTGGAGTTTTGTTTGTTCTTCCTTTTCTCATTTTTTGAGGTGTAAATTTAGGTTGTTTGAAAGTATTTTATATCTTAATGTAGGCATTTATTGCTATCAGCTTCCCCCATGATCTGCTTTTGATGTATCCCATTAGTTTAGGTATATGTGTATTGATTTTTATTTGTGTCAAGTTACTTTTTTATTTCTCTTTTTGTTGCTGCTTTTGATCCATTGTTGAGGAGCATGTTGTTTTTCTCAATCTATTTGAGACTTTACCAGTTTTCTTCTTGGGATTTGTTTTTAGTTTCATACCACTGTGTTTTTGAAAAGACACTTGGTGTGGTTTCAGTGTTCCTAAATATACTGACATTTATTTTGTGGTGCAACATAGTCTTTCCTGGAGAATGTTTGCAGTACACTTGAGAAAAGTCTGTATTCTGTTGCTTTGTTTTGTGCATATCTATTAAGTCCCCCTAGTCCCATGTTTCATTTAAGGTCATTGTTCCCTTACTTTTCTTCTGGCTAGATGATGTATTCATTGGTGAATTGGGTTATTAAAATTCCCTACTGTGTTAATATTCCTCCCTGTAGGTCTGTTAATATTTTTTGTATGTATTTTTGTGCTCCTATGTTGCATGTGTAAAATAATAGCAAATGTTGTAGCTTCTTTTTTGATTGACCCTATTGTCATATGTAGTAGGGCTTTTTGGTCTATTTTAAATTTGGTCAAAGTCTATTTTGTCTAGGTATAGCTAGATTTCTATTGTTTTCCATTTGTATATAGTATCTTTTTCTGTCCTTTGACGTTCAGTCTTTCCTTACATCCAAAATGAATCTCTTGGAAGTAGCATACATATAGATGGCATTTAAACATCTCTTCAGCTACTCTTTTGATAGAGAGATTAGTGCATTTACATTTAAGTGTGATAGGTATGTATTTATTGCCATGTTATTGTTTTCTGGGTCATTTGTAGTTACTTGGTTCCTTTTTTCTTGCCCTGCTTTGTGACTCAGTGGTTTTCTGGAGTGGTATGCTTAGATACCTCTCTATTTACCTTTGTGTATCTACCATAGATTTTTTTCTCTGTGGTTACCAAGAGGCTTACATAAAACAACCTATATTTATATACTCTCTTTTGTGTTAACAACGGATTTTGAACTCATTCTAAAGTTCTACATTTTTACCCCCAAAAGTTCTACATTCTTATCCCCACTGATGTATGTTTTTGGTATCACAATTTAAATCTGCTTGGGTATCCCTTGTCCTCAGTAAAAATGTAGCTACTTTTACTACTTCAGTCTTTTAACCTTTGTCCTAGTTTTAGAGGTGATGAACCCACCACTTTACAGTATTATATAGTTCTCAATTTTAATATATATTTACCTGGATGTGATTTATACCTTCATATGTTTTCCTCTTGTTAATTAACATGCTTTCATTTCTGCTTAAAGAAGTCCCTTTAACATTTCTTGTAGGTGAATTCTTTTAGCTTTGCTTGTCTGGTATATTCAGGATATCTTCTTTAATGCAAACTGACCACTTTGCCTGGTAGAATATACTTGGTGAAAGGTTTTTTGTTGTTGTTGTTTTGTGTTTTGGGGTTTGTTTTGTTTTTAGCACTTAAAATATATCATGTTACCTCCTCTCCTGCAAAGTTTCTGCTGATAGTTGCTGCTGAAAGTCTGCCTATGGGGGTGCCTCTATACTCACCAAGTTGATTTTCCCTCGCTGCTTTTAAGAATCTCTCCTTGTCTTTACATTTTTATGCTTTATTTATACTGTGTCTTGGTGTGGGTCTCTTTGTGTTCATATCAATTGAAACTCTTTGGACTTCTTGGCTCTGGAGGTCTTTTCCTGCTCCAGGTTAAGAAAGTTGTCAGCCAGTATTTTTTCAAATAGGTTTTCTGCTTCTCTCTCTTACTCTTCTCCATCTGCGACCTTTATTATGTGAATGTTGGTCTGCTTGATTTTGTCCCCTAAGTCCCTTAAGCTGTCTTCACCTTTGTGTTTTCTTTCTGCTGCCCTAATTGGATGACTTTCACTGCCCTTTCTTCAAGTTCACTGATCTATTCTGCTTCATCTAGTCTACTGTTAAACCCCTCTAGTGTATTTTTCAGTTCACTTATTTTATTCTTCAGCTCATTGACCTGTATCCGGCGCTCTCTTAGATTTTCTGTCAATATTGAAGTTCTTAGTGTGTTTATCTATTACTCACCCAAGTACAGCAAGCTAGTTTAGAACATTATTTTTAGGAACATTATTTTGAACTCAGCAGGTAAATGACTTATCTTTACTTCATTAAGACTTTTTTGTGAGATTTTATGTTGTTCTTTCATTTGAAATATATTTCTGTTTCTTCATTTTGCTTGACTCTGTTGGTTTCTATACACTAGATAAAATAGCGACTACTCCTAGTCTTGAGGGAGTGGCCTCATGTAGGAAATGAACCTATTTTTTTAAGCCTGCCATAGCTCTTGGGTTATCGCTCAAACCTTTGGGATTGTCCTCAGTGGTTGAAGGTATGCCACGACCTGTCAGTGTCCTACAGGGGATGATCTCCATCAGCACCTGATTAAAAACTAGACCTTCAACAGCATCTTTCAAAGAATGCAAAGGTAGGGATGATTGAGTGCCTCAGTGGGTTTAGTGTCCTCCTTTGACTTAGGTCATGATCTCAGGGTCTTTGGATCAAGTCCTGCGTTTCAGGCTCCCTGACAACTCCTTACTCAGCAGGGAGCCTGCTTTTCCCTCTGCCTGCTGTTCCCCCTGCTTGTGCTCTCTCTCTGACAAATAAAATCTTAAAAAAAAAAAAAAGCAAAGATATATAATGCTTTGGACCTACAGTCCTTAACACCCATTGGTCACCAGGGTCTGGCAATCTAAAGGTATCCCCAAATGGCAGGCGCAAATATTAGAGTGCCAGACAAGTGTACAAGCTCCTTCCTGGGAGATGCCAGTGACCTAGAGCAAGGCAGAGGGAGACATGAAGACGGCATTCAGTGGCCTCCATCCCCAGAGAGCATCTCCCTGTTGTAGATCAATGCCAAATCAGAATCCTCCTTTAGGCCAAAGTTACGCGGTAACCAAGTTGTTCTTTCACAGAAGGACTGGGGTGTGCTTCGATTCATCTTCTGTGTTCTGCCCTGGGCTTGGTAGGCGACCAACCACTCTGCTTGTTGTGTTCTCATGAGACCCATAACTGTAAGCCATGTGGGCTACCAGAGCCAGGGGAGTAAGGCCATTTCCCTGAGCAGCTGTGACAACACCTGGAGTTCCAGACAGAAAAGCCAGGGTGTTAGACCTGTGTGAGCCCTGCACTGGGAGACACACAAACTCTGGAGCGTGGTGAACAGGGAACAGGAAGATAGCGCCCACCCTCTAGGGTCTCCGGGGAAGAGTACAGTCTGCCCTCAGATGAGTGTTTTTTTAAAACCCTAAGAAGATAAGCTAATAGGGCCCTTTCATCGAAAGACAGGGCACTCTCCCTGTGTGGTGGGAATAATGGCCACTGTACTCTGTCTCCATTTGTCATAGTCCTGTGGAGTCCCCCAGCATAAAACCCCTGGCGAGCAGAGCAGGGAATTCCTGTACGTGTTCCCTGGGCTGCAGCCGCCAAAATCAGGGTGCCCGACTAGAGTAGAAGCTCCTTTCTGGGAGATACTGCTCATCTGGAGCAAGACAGAGGGAGACTGGAAATAGGGTGCCTGCTGGTCTCTGTCCCCAGAGAGTATTCCTGTAGGCCTCTACATATGTGGGAAGCAGAGGCCTGCCCCCTAGGTCGATGTGCGAAGATACACGAGCCTCGGTCACAGAAAGTGGTGGCTGGTGGTCTGCTACCTCTGCGCCATGATGCTATGGGGTGGCTGCGACCACGCACAGGCCTTCCAAGAACTGTTTCGTTTTGCTGTGCTCTTGACTCTCCCAAGTTAGATGTTTTGGGGGCTCGCTTCTCAGGTGCACATCTCAAAAGTTGTCTTGCCCACGGTGGGATCCAAACCCTTGACTCCTCAAGGAGAAGCTCAGCATTTTGACCTCCCTCCCATTCGTGGGTAGTGTGCCACAAGATGTGAGCTTGTCATTGTCTCCTGCCTGCTTCGACATGAGTATTTTGCTGGTCGCCCATGGTGTAGGACTTGTTTTGCTGGTTTTGGGTTCCCTCGCCCCCAAAGGAAACAATTCCATGTCTATTTGGAACATGGAAGGAGGTGCGTTCAGGATCTTTCCACATTGGCATCTTGAACTGGAACCCTATCGGGTGAATCTTACTCAGTTCTGACAAGTGTGGAAACTAGTGTTAATTGTATTGCACACGTAGAATTAAGTTGCAGAGGGAGGAGTTTCAAACACAAAACTCGGGCTCTCAATGTGCTAAATGTTTTATTCAACCACCCCGACTCTCATAGTGATCTCAGCTCCTGAATGGTGTTAAGCTATCATATCCTCTCTGTGGTAGTGTTTTTATTTTGATAACAAAAATGATAGAGCCTTTAGCCTTGCATCCATTTGGTTTATCTCAGAGGATAGAATGTAGTGGTTCTAAGTCACTGTGGGATATCCATTGCTTCCAGTTTGAAAATAGGAGTTGTATTAATTTTCTTGGGCTGCCCTAACAGGTGCCTTCAACCACTGGTTTATTTTCTCACATGTCTGACGCACAGAATTCTAAGATCAGGGTGTCCGAAAAACTGGTTTCTTCTGGGACAGAGGTCTCATGTGTGTGCCTTATGTGTGTGTCTGTGTCCTAATCTCTTCTTCCAAGGACACTAGTCATACTGGATTAGAGCACACTCTAATGCCCTTATTTAACTTAACTGCCTTTTTAAGACTCTATTTCCAATACTGAGCCAAATATAGTCAGTCATATTCTGAGTTATTGGGGGTTAGGACTTAAACATGTGAACTTTGGCGGGGGAGGAGTAGGGGGACACGATTGAGACCCTAACAGTAGGCAGGCTTTATATAGATTTAAACTACAAACCAAATTGAATTATGCCAGAGAAAAGTAGAGCATTTATCATGGCTGTGTTTTGATAGAGAATAGGAGTCAATGGGCTGACTATTGTGGAAATGATCTAGGCTTTCTCACAAGGAGAGGAAAAGTAAAACAAGGGGATAAAGTAAAGACAAGAGGAAGGAAACGCTACTGAAAGAGAGGAACTGTTATTCTCAAAGGATGACCCACTTCATGGCCTTGGATCTCGTTATTACTCATGCCTTCCTTTATTCTCCTGAGTCATTTTTGGAGTTTATTTATTGTTCTGACTTGGTAATTAAACTACCAGATATTTTAAATTTATAAAAGTGACCCAATTATGTTCTGATCGCAAAACAAACTGTATGCTGATTCGAGTTGCATGCTGAGGGTTAACTCACCACCTGACACGTTAATCATACAAAGACAACAAGTCGGAAGCACAGAAGAAACATGGTTCCTACCACAACATACTGCCACTTCCAGGCATATGTGTGGTGGTGGTGGTTAGCAATTTCTGTAAAGATTCAAATTAGGTGTTTTTTTCTGTCTCCTTCCTTTTCTCATCAAACATTTTTTGAACTACTTTTCCTTCCAGAGTTATGTGTTACCTGGATCCTCACCTATAGATTTGTTTTTTTTTCCCCATAAGGACTTTTTCCCCTTGTGCAGAATTAAATGACTGTGTTGCTTGAACCTCTACGGTCCCCTATGCTCCCTTGATTTCCAAGGCTGAGTGAGACTGAAGGCAGGTGGTGAGCTTATTTTGTCTCTCCTATTGGAAGGTTTTCTCATTTCCTACCTCCTCCAAGAACCCTTAGCTGCCAGAGTCGCTCCACGGGAGGGTTTTCCTCCTATAAACATGGCCTTTGTGAAAATTTCATTTTTATCTTCTGTGAGTTAATATTTAACCTTCTGTGACTTTGTCATCCTTGTCCTATTTGAATGCTGCTCCCTTGTAAGTAATTTATGTCTGTCACTGCACTCCTCTTCCCTGTGTGGTCCCAGACTAAGAATTAGAATGAGTTGGGGCGACAGAGTGAAGCAGCCCTCACTCTCTGCTGCTGCATATGGTTAATGGCCCCACTTCGGAGGGGCCAGTGGGAACCAGCTGTCCTCTCTGGGGGCAGCACTGCAGACCTGTAGTGGCTCCAGGCTCCACACCCCACATGTGGCTGAATACCTCCAGCAGCCGTTGCTTGTCCACGGGGTAGCTTCCCAGAGGCTCCTCCTCCGCTTCCCGTCATGGCCTCGGCCCCGCTGACTGGCCACGCCCACTCCCCAAATTCCCCTCTAAGCTCCCACTTGCCCCACAGCCCCGGTGCTTCTGGAGAGCTGCTGGAGGCTTTCTCTGGCTCTTGGTTTCTCACGTCTTCATCCTTATTTCCCTAGCTGCTCTGATCATTGGATCAGGTCTCATTCCTGTAAGGGGTCTTTTTTTCTAATACACGAGTACACCTTCCCCAACTGAAGGCCAGTGGATTCAGTGACACATCTAATCAACGTGCCCTTTCTTGAGCTGTGGCAGACAGCCTTGTGCTGTCCTAGCAAGTGACAGAGGCAGGGGAAAGAGACCATTTTGATTCAGCTCTGTTCCCTCACCACTTTGTTCCTTATGACCAGATGTACTGATCTAGGATACAACCAACTGATGGAAATCTTGAGTGTCTTTGTGGCCACTAACAAGGCTTTTCATTCACATGAGTCCCGCAAAGATCAAAGCAGTGAGGACTTTTCAACTTTCTTAGCCAAACTAAAATAAGGTCTGCATTGAAGATTAATGACCAAATGTCAGCCGCTGGAACAGCTGGAATGATAAAAGTGTTCCTTCGTATCCTTAGCGATATAGGTGCTTCACCCATGGGTTAAAAACACACTGTAATATATTTCACCCGATGACCCTGCCCATTTCTAGAATTCGAGATACTCCCCTACCCCTAAGGATGGTTTTCTCATTAGTAAAATGGGCTGTCTTTTAGCCAGTTTTCCCTCACTGCGTTTCTGTGTGGCCCCGATGTAAATGGAGGGGAGGATCAGTGATGGGGTGAAGCTAAGTGGTGCTGAATCCAAAAGCAGGAAAGAAAGTGGAGCCGAGTCCGGAGCAAGAGAGGTGAAGCTTTTGGGTCCACGAGGCCACGGTGATGAGCTCCAGGCCCCGGAATGCAGCCCCACACAGTGGGCTGGGCGCCGGGCATCCCCCATAGCCTGCTTTGATCTCTGGAAGCGCACTCGGAGAACACGTGGTAGCAGATGGGGGTGGGCGCAGAGTCGGCACCCCAGACAGAAAAGAGTGGGCCTTGAGGCTCCCTCCCCTCTCACCCCCGCCCACATCGCGTGCAGGAGCTGACACAGGAAAGACAGGCAGTATTCTTCCCGTGAAGAGATCTGTCCTTGGCAGAGACACAGTACGGAATGGACGTGAGGAGATGTTCACAACCTTGCCAGACCTATGGGCAGCATTGTGTGCCCTCCCGGGACAGAGGATCACCCAATGAGCAAACCCTTTTTTGCTCTTAAGTGTCTCCTGAGCTTCATGTGTTAAATACCTACCAAACTTGGTAAGAGGGGGTTCATACAGAGACAAGTCCAGTATTTCGTTTCTACAGGTGGAGTTGCCAGGCAACCGTCACACCACAATGCACAGGCCGGTCATTACCGATCAACCCACTTCTCCCTGGAACTCCCCTCCCGCCCCACGGAGAAGGCAAGGCAGGCAGCGGGGCCACTTAAAAGCGTTCGCCCTCCAGGCTCTCTCAGTGGCTAAAATCTTCTCTTGTGGCAAGTGCAGAGTACTCTGGCCAGAATGGAGCTAGCCGGAATGATTCCACGGTATCAGAATATTCTGCAGTACAGAAAACGCACTGCCATTAAGAAAAAACGGTGACGGAAAATGTAATGCAGACAATTAAACTTTGAAAAGAGCAATGTAAATTATTTATTGTAAATTACCGGAAGCTACCAGGGGTCCCACGTGCAGCAGACAAGGTGCCATCCTCGCCAGACTCTGGCTGCTCCTCGGCTTCCCTCCGTGGTAATCTCATCCATACCACTCACTGGATGACAATTTTATATCCTAAGAGGTCCCCTGGTAGTGGATATTAATTTATAATGGAAGGGAACAGGAGGGAGAATTTTTGTGTGTGCTCTTTCCCAGTAAAACACACAAACTGCTCCCTTGAGGCACATACAGTTATATATTAAAACATTAGTGATGGCACGAGAGTTAATAAGAGATATAATATACAATACAATCATATACAGTATATATTAAAAATCCACAAAAAGATATTGTAGATCCTAAAAGAAAGCTCCCACGATAAATGGCGTTGTACACTTTCTTGTGGTTAAAAAACATATCATCGCGAAAAATACACAGTGCAACCTCCGTGGGATTCACAATTATCTGAGGTCAAATATCTGCAGACTGTTTTTTCTTCCAATGAAGCATAAACCATAAAATCTTCCACTGTTGCCTCTAAACCATAATAGAGCTGCCAGTAACCAAGGGATGAAATAAATGTTTCCAAACTAATAGAAAGCATTAAGCTAGATGAGTGGTTTCCATATTTCCTTAAATGATTCCTCCTCCACATGCAAAATATCTTCAATTTGGTTCCTCAAAATGAGAAGTATATAATACACCTATTTCAGGCTATTAAGAAACAGTAATGTAGGATCCACATAATGCAAAATATTTGCAGTTTGGTTTCTCTGAGTGAAAAATGCATAATGCAAGTACTTTAAGCTCTTAAACACTCATGCAGGGATCTAGTTAACGTAAGAGACCTTTGGATTCTGATCAAGATCTAGCTATAATCCTAGTCCTATAAAACTAATGGTAAAAAAACATATCTCTTGAAATTCAAAGCCGTAAATATTTTGCTGAAAGGATTTTCCAGTAAGAACACAGCGTTCTCTGTTCAGGATCTCCAAAAGTGCTAATTCCCAGGCAGAGGTTAAATGGTATATGAAAGTTTCTCTGACAAACTAGTGGTGGAGTCCAGCACAAACCCGGGATACTTCATTCAAGGTAACGGACAGCTTCAGTAATGAGCAGGAGTTGTTGTCACGTGCCGCACGATTCAGTATTGGAGTACGTTGAGAAATGATCCCCATACTAAGTCTAGCCAACGGTCTTCACCATGCGTAGTTAGAAAACTTCTTAGAGCTACTCTCTTGGCAACTTTCAGATGTACAGTGCAGTCTTGGGAACCATAGTCACCATGCTATACGTTACATTCCCGTGACTGACTTAGTTTACAGCTGCAATTTTGAACCTTTGACTCCTCATCGATTTCGCCCACCCACCACCCACTCGCGATCTCTACATTTATGAGCTGGGTGGTTGCTGGGGGTTTGTAGATTTCGCACAGAGGGTAGGGTATTTGTCCTTCTCTGATTGCCCTCACTTAGCACAATACCATCAGTGCTCCGTCTATGGTGTTGCGAAGAGCAACAGTACTTTCTTTTTATGGCTGAATAATACTCCAGTGCGTGCGTGCGTGCGTGCGTGTGTGTGCGTACATTTCCTTGATCCATTCAGCCATCATGGACATTTGGCTGTTTCTGCATCTCGGCTATTGTAAATCAGGCTGCAGTAAACATAGGGGTGCATATATCTTTTCAAATTAGTGTTTTCATTTCCTTGGGATAAATACACAGAAGTGGAATTGTTGGATCATATGGTGGTTCTAATTTTAATTTTCTGAGGAACTGCCATACTGTTTTCCTTGAGGCTACGACAATTTACACTTCAAACAACAGCATACAAGGTTCCCTTTTTCTCGGTATCTTGCCAAAGGCTTGTTATTTCATGTCTTTTGGAGAATAGTCTCCATAGTAGGTATGAGGAGATACCTCACTGTGGTTTTGATTTGCATGTTCCTGCTAGTGAGTGATGTTGAGGATCTTTTCATGTACCTGTTGGCCATCTGTAATTTTTTTTTTTTCTAAATGCCCATTCGGCTGATTTGTACTGCTGCTTGTGTGTTAAATCCAAAAAAATGATCACCAAGACCAGTGTCAAACAGTTGACTGTCTATGCTTTCTTCTAGGAACGTGATGGTTTTAGGTTTTACGTTCAGGTCTTTACTCCATTTTGAGTTAATTTTTTCTATGGTATATAAGACTGGCTGAGTTTGCCCAATATCATTTATTGAAGAGGCTGTCCTTTCCCCATTGTGTAATGTTGATTTCTTGATCATAAATTAATGGACCATGAAAGTATGAATTTATTTCTAGATCTCTCTTCCACTGATCCACGTGTCTGAAGTGTGATGCCTCACGCTTTGTTCTTCTCCAGAGTTACTTGGTTTTGGGGATCTAATAATAATTCCATAATAATATGGTAGTTCCATACAAAATTGAGACTGGTTTTCTCTATTCCTGTGACATATGCTATTAGAATTTTGGTGTTAATCGCTTTGAATCTATACTCTGGGAATATAGAGTTTGAATCTGCTCTGGGACGTATGGACATTTTAACAAAACTATTAAAATCCAGGAACGCTATATATCTTCCCATGTACTTCTTTCAGGATCAGATTCTCACAGTTTTTGCAGTACAAACATTCCACCTCCTTGGTCAAATTTTTTCTATGCATTTCATGGTTTTTGCTGTACTTGTAAATGGGACTGGCTTATTAATTCCTGTTTCTGAATTTCGTTATTAGTGTATAGAAAACATACTGTGGTATGTAGACGTTGTATCTTTCAGCTTGACCGATTTTGTTAGTTCTAACAGGTTTTTGTTGGAATGTTCAGAGTTTTCTATTATATGTCATGTGCAAATAGTGACAGCCTTAATCCTTTCCAGCTTAGATGTCTTCAATTTGTTGCGTAATTGTTCTGGTTAGGATGGCATTTACTGTGTTGAATACGAGTGGCAGCAATGCACCCTTGTCTTATTCCCGATCTTAAAGGAAGAGCTTTCAGCTTTTCACCATTGGTGTGATGTGAGCTGTGGTCTGGTCGCCTTTATTACTTTGAGCTACAGTTCCTCTGTAGCGACTTTGGTAAGAGTTTTTATCATACATTTTGTTAATAGGATGTATTGTGTTGGTATATGGATATTGAACTGTCCTTGCTTCATGGGAATACATCCCCCTTGAACATGGTGCATGATCTTTGCCATGCATTGTTGAATTCTGTTAGTTAATATTTTATTGAGTATGCTTCTGTGTTTATCAGACATATTGGCCTGTGTTTTGCTTTGTTTTCTGGTGGGCTTGTCTGGTTTTAGTACCAGGAGAAATCTGGCTTTGTAAAATAAACTCAGGAATATCCCCCCAAGTCTGAAGTTTTGGAAGAGGTGGAGAAGGACTGGTGTTAATAATCTTGGGATCTTTGTTAGGGTTCATCAGTGAAGATACTCTGTCCTTGACTGGTTTGTTGTAGAGATTTTAGATTACTGAATAAATTCTACTTCTAGTCATTGTTCTGCTCAGATTTTTTTCATGATTCAGTCTTAGTAGTTTTGATGTGTCTAGAAATTTGTTTCTTCTAGGTTGTCCAGTTTGTTGTTATTTTTCCTAGCAGCCTCTTCTGTGTTTCTGTGATGTCCTTTTTTTTTAATGTGTCGTTACTACAAGTTTGTCAGTTTTATTTCTTTTCAAAGAACTCTTAGTTTCATTTATGTCTGTCTAACAACTTTGGGTTTCATTTGTTCTTCTTTGTGTAGTTTCTTGATGGAGGCATTTAGTGTTATGAACTTCCCTCTTTGAACTGCATCTCTGTATCTCCCAAGTTTTGGTATGTTGTATTTTCCTTTTAAGTAAGGTATTTCTTAATGTCTCATTTGAGTTCTTCATTGGCCCATTAGTTAGTAGCATCATGTTTTGCATCCCCCCGTTTGTGAATTTCCCAGTTGTCTTCCTACAATTGCTTTTTTCCTCTTCCACTGTTGTGGAAGATGAAAGTATGATCTCAGCCTTTTTAAGTTTACTAAGATAAGAGATGTGTTCTGTAGTCTAAGATTCCAGAGAGTGGGTTCCTATGATGCACCCAAGGAGAACGTGCATTTTATTGCTTTCAGATGAAAATGTATCTATGTGTGTTTTAACTTCACCTTCTCTAATGTGTCAGTTAAGGTCCCTATTGTTGATTTTCTGTATAGATGATATATCCTTCAGGGAGGGGTCTTCCAGTTTCATATTATGATACGGCTTTTATTCCTTGGTTTGTGAATGTTTGCTTTACACACTTAGCTGCTTCTGTGTTGGGTCCAATCCTTTTTTCCCCAGTTAGCAAAGATTTGCTCATTTTTTTCTTCTGTATAAAATAGCTATAGAAACATTGGAGGTCTTTAATGTCCCTTATTTAATGGCTGCCTAAACTTGAGCTTTCATTCCATCATCTGTAAAATGGGTATAGAGACCTGGCCCTGGGTCTGATCTGTTATAAATACAGCTACTCTAGGTTTCCTTTACTTTCCCTTTCCATAGAGCATCTTTTTTAATAAGTGCATTTACAGTCTGTGTGTATCCTTATACCTGGAGTGCACTATAGTTAGAATAGATATGGGTCTTATTCTTTCTGTCTAGTCACTCCGTGTCTTTTGATTGAAGAATTTAAGTGGAAACGTACTGAAGTAATTAAGAAATGTATGTACTTCATTTTGCTTCTCATTTTCTCTTCCTTTGTGATTTCATGACTTTCGGTAGTGATAGTCAAGAGTCCTTTATGTTCATCTTTTGTGGATCCACAGTTAACCCTGGAACACTGATCCCTGCTCTCATGCAGTTCCAAGTCTGCATATAACTTTTGACTCCCCCAAACCTTAACTACTCACAGCCTACTGTTGCTTGGAAGTGTTACCAATAATATACATAGGTGATTAACATGTATGTTGTACTTTATATGAATTACAGATTATAGTCTTTACTAAAACTAAAGAAAATTAAGATAATCATAAAGACAGTACAAAAAAGAAATCCATGTTTGAGTGGATCCGTGCAGTTCCAACCCATGTTGTTTGAGGGACACCTGTATACAGGTTTTTACTTTGTTATGAATATAAGTGGTTCTACATAAGTCTCATTGTAAGTGCAGTCTATTTCAAGTTGATAATGACTTAAATACATTCTCAAACTCCTAAAATTTCACTCTCCCCCTCCTGATGATGTGATGGTGTGTGATCCATCACCCTCGCTATATATTTAACAGTGAGATTTATGGTTTCATAGATCTTGTTACTAATTAGTGCTAATTTTTGAAGCTTATACAAGTTCCTTTAGCATTTCTTGTAGGCTTGTTCCTGACGATGAACTCCTTCAGCTTGTCTGGGAAGTATTTATCTGTCCTTCCATTCTGAGGACAATTTTTTCAGATAGGGTACCTTAAAAATCTTCAAACCAATATACTACTGCCCCTCATCTGTGGCCTGCAAAGAGCTGGTATTTTTTTTAAGATCTTATTTTTATTAATTGACAGAGAGGGGAGAAGCATGCTCCTTGCTGAGTAGGGAGCCCAACACAGAGCCCTGTGTTGGGCTCCATCCCAGGATCCTGGGATCATGACCTCAGCTAAAGGCAGCACCACAACCGACTGAGCCCCCCAGGCACCCCTGAATTCTGAGTTCTTAACACAATCTTTCTCTTTGGGCTCCAGTTATTTGAAACTCTCTGGTCTTCAGGGATCTGGATGTCTTGTTCCTCACCAAATGAGAGGTGTTTTCAGACAGAAGTCAGTTTTCTGCCTCTTTCCCTCTTCTCCTCCTGGCAGTCCTACACTGTGAATGTTGAGGGCTGGTCTGCCTAAAAATAGCTTCAGGAACTTACTTTCTTGTGTCTTCTTTTCCGTTAATATTCGGATGGGCTGAGTTCACTGCCTTTTTCCTCTGCTTCATTCAGTCTGCATGGCATCCCTTTAGGGTGATTTTCATTTCACTTTCATATTCTTTAGCTCGCTGACTCCTACTTGGTCCATTCTTATATTTTCAGTCTCCTTGAGGTTCCTGAGTTTGGTATTTACTGGATTTATGGTGTGACTGCTATTTTTAACTCCTTATCAGGCACATCACTCATCTCCATTTCATTAAGGATTTTATTCCTGAGGTTTTACATCTGGTTTTCTTTGCACATACTACATAGAACAGCCACCTCTGTCTGGCAGCAGTGGCCTCCGGTAGGAAATGAACCTCATCTTTTAACCTTTTTTTTTTTTAAAGATTTTATTTATTTATCTGGCAGAGAGGCAGGCAGAGAGGGGGAAGCAAGCTCCCTCTTGAGCAAAGAGCCTGATATGGGACCTGATCCCAGGGCCCTGAGATTATGACCTGAGCTGTCCCGCACCTTTGAGACCTTCTAAGAACTAATTTTATTTTTAGTAGTTCTCAGTCATTGAGGGTGTGCCATTAGCTGTCACTATGCAGACATGGAGGATCCCAGTTAACACTTAGATTGGGGCTGGTTAGATGCTCGTGTACAGGGGTGCCTCTGTCAGTGAAGCATCTACCGTTGGCTCAGCTCATGATCCCGGGATCAGGCCCCACACTGAGAAGTCTGCTTCTCCCCATACCTGTGCACTCTCTGTCTCAAATAAATAAAATCTTTAAAAAAAAAAACAAAAACGGGAGCAGTAGTACCTTGTGTCTGGGTGGCTCAGTTGCCTGAGTGTTCAACTCTTGGGTTCAGATCAGATGATGAGAAGGAGCCCTCCCTCAGGCTCCATGCTGAGTGTGGATCCTGCTGAAGACTCTCTCCCCTTACGTCCCCTGCTCTTGTCTTAGGGGGCAGAAACGTTGCTTGCCGCCATAGCCAGGTAGCTGGGGGTGTCCCCATAGAGGCACCAGACAGGTGTACAAGCTCCTTCGTGGGAGAGACCAGTGAGCTTGATCCCGGCCAAGTGTCCAGCTGGCCTATGTCCCCTGAGAACACCTCTGGAGCCCCCTCGATATGTGTGTGCCAAACCTCAATCCTGAGCCTCAGGCCAAAACTGCATAAAAACCAGGCCTCTTTCCCAGGGAAAGGGTGTGTCTGCATCAGGGGGTAGAGTAGCCAGGGCGCTGTCACCTGCCCAGCACTGTCTTGGATTCTTACAGTCCTATCGGACTCCAGAACTCAACCTCTTGGGCTAGCAGAGGCTGGGGTGCCACCTGCATGTGAAAGTCACCCCTGGGGGGAGATACTGGCCACGGGATCAAGCAGGGAGTGAGGCTGAAGATGGTGTCTCAATAAGCACATGAGCCCCTTCCCCCACCTGAAGACTGATGTGCTTCTGTTCCCGGCCCTGAGGACATAGGAGCCCCTTCAGTACATGTCTATAGTCTTGGGAACCTCCCGGCTGCCAGCCACATTGGTTTTTAGAGTTCGGGTGCCCTATGTGCGACGTAAAAGCCATAGCTGCGCGCATTGAATTCCCTTGTGATTGTGGGTCACAAGGCTCTTCGGTGTCTCAGCCTATCTTACCTCCTTCCATGACGGTTTTTTCTTCTTCTACGCCTCCCATGTAGGAGTTGCTCAGCTAGTTCCTAGGTGTTTTTCAGAGGAAATTATTTCTTATGCGGCTATAGGGCCGTGCATCCAGGGGAGTTTAGGAGCTTCCAGTGTTTCTGTGTTGAACCCGATCTTCTCTTTTCAAAGCAGTAAACTTTGTCCTTTACAAATCTGGTCCCCCTGGAACGTCACAATTACCATGAGACTACTTTGGCCTAGGCTCATTATAGCAACACCAAAAATGGCTACATAGGGTGTTCCTCTTTCCATGTAACATCTGACATTTTTTGAGCATTCCTTATTCTATGGTAGGTTTGTTCCTCTTCAGTATGTATCCTAGTCAGTCTCGTATACGCTGTGACTGCAGCTCTTACATCATCACGGCGATACCTCCCCAGCCCCGATCAGTCTCTGAAGCTGTAATGGGAAAGGGTCAATCCGTGGGCTGCGGGCAACGTCCTGCTGTCTGCCTGCTATCATCATCCACTCACACGGTTTCCTGTCTTCTAATGACCGCTCTGATAACAGAGCCCGCCTCATGGAGTTGCGCTGAAGATGGATGAGATCAAAGACCAGGGACCCATGGTCAGGCAGCTGCCATTAATTCATTTCTTATTAATTAAACCTCAGGCATCTTGGACCGTCTCCTCTAATTTTTAAATGTCCCAACTGTCTCTTCTCTTTACCTGTTTCAGGTCTGCCCTGAGCTGTTTCAGTAAACCTCTGCCTTCGGGGTCTATTGTATTTCTAGTCCCTTGTCCCCGAGAGCTGTTGTTTTCTCACAGATCGGATTGTCTCACGCTTCGGCTTCCAAATGGTTGCCCGCAGCATCAATGGCAAAGTCGGCCCAGTCTAGCTTCTTAGCCTCACGGACTATAAGCCCCAACGTTCTTGATTACTTTTATCCTTTGATAACTCATTCCCTTGCCAGGTTCGACTTGCTGTGAGTTCCTGATTCCCCCAGTCCCACCACGAGCCACTCTTTGTACCGTTCTCCCTGCTCCAAGAGGAGGATTAACTCACCGGCATTGCTTTGCTCGTCCATTTCTTGTGAGGTTCAGCCACTCATAGTACCTGGAAGAGACCCAAGGGTACAAAGATCCCTTCAGTGGTGGCTGTTTCTCCGCTATTTACTAGTACCTTCAGCAAATACTATTTAGCTAACCTCCCCAAGAATACTTACCCATATCCTCTATTTCCAAAGAAAAGTCTTCAAAAACTTTCTGGACTTCAGGAGAAAAGAATGTACGTTTTGAATGTCCTATATGATGCTCATTGAATCCGGGAGTGAGAAGGAAAGAAAACCCCTATTGTGCACCTGGCAAAATGTCAACATGGACAGTGGATTAGAAAAGAATATGGTGTTTTAGGTCTATGAATTGATCATTGTGTCCTCATTATGGAAGAAAATATTTCCAGGAAATCAATACTGGCATGTTGAGGCACAAATGAGCTCGGTGTCTCTTCAGGAAGAGTGTGTGTGTGTGTACAGAGAGACGGGGGGGCAGGCAAACTTTCCGAAACCGTGGACCTTGATGCTATGCCTGTGAAGCAGCACTCAGCAATCATCATGTCATTTCCCTGTACCTTCCTTTTTATCAGTCAACAGAGTATACCTTGTTGCACAGCCTTTTAACGACTGCAGGAGAACGTTCTGGCCTTCTGAGAGCCCAGAGGGTTGAGGCCGACCCTGGAGTGTGGGTTCGTTCACCTCCAGCCTGCAGGTGCAGAAGCTTGACGCTGTCCCCTGTCCAGAGCACCGTGGAGTAGGAGGGAAAGGACACAACCTCATCCATAAGTGCTCCATCCACATGGCTCATCCAAACTGAGACACTGCTTTGAGCGTAATAGCCACATAAGGTCTATCATGAAAGACAAGAGGGAGTATCTCCGTATTTTTTCAAGTTGGATTTGGGATATATTTGGTTAAATTAAATGATTAATTCTGTTCCTTTTACTTTTTTACCACACTGCGTATCGACTGAAAACTACAGATGCTGCTCTCATCATTTCTTGGGGCTACGGCTGCTCTACACGTACGAGCACACTACTAATGACGCAGCGCTGTGGATTCTCAGTCTTCTGTGACAAGGGCACCAAATAACTCTTGCCTTCCACATCTCTCTTTAAAACGGTGGGGGAGGTCTACTGGGACGTGTTCATGAGGTCAGGGATGAGCCTGTGAATCAGCATGTCTAACAAGCTCCCAGGTGCTCTGCTGCGGGTCCTGGAGCACACTGTACAGAGACTACGGCATGCCAGACTTGAATCTGATGCAGGTGTTAGCATCTAAATGTTTCCTTAACTGCAGAAAAGTCAGTATTTTAGGAAACCTGATTGCTGCTAACCCCTTCTAGTTATATCAAATAGTCCTAAGAATGATTTTCCCAAATCCACAGTAGGAGTTACTACAGTAGTAATAGAATTCTGTATGTTTATAGAACAGTAGCTGGGCCTCAGACGATGTTAGAGGAAGTCAACCTGACTTCAGGGCCCTGAATTCGGCCTTTACCGATATGCTTTAGAAATTCCAATGGCTCAGTCAGTTAAGATAAGCTTCTGCTTTCAGGTCATGATCTGAGCATTCTGGAATTTCTGCCCTGCTTGGTGTTTCCTGCTCACTCTCTCCCAAAAACAAGTAAATTTTTTAGAAATGAATCCCAGCTGGATAGAAAAAAGACCCGGGTCCTCCTCTGGGCCTGGGATGTCCTTACCTTATTTCTACATTTCATTTCTCATCTCATGAAAGCATCTATTCTCTTACCCATTTCTAGCCGAGTTAATGGGGACCAGGAACTGTATCCTAAATAATGCCAGGCAGCAGCCCTGCCTGGAGTAGCACCAAAGCAGGTACACTGAAGGCCCGAGAAGGGGGTGCGGGGTTCCCTTGTCATCAACCACCCAGAACAGGGAACGCTCCGCAGTGTTGTGCTGAGAATACAATCCTCTCGGAGAGAAAAGGTAGTCATAGTGTTTCTGTGGATTTACTAAGAGTAGTAGTAATAGGATTACCTTCCATCATACTTCAAGGTAATGATGATTCTTCTCATTTTGTAGAAGGCGAAAGAACAGAGGAGATGGAAATCCAGCACCACGCGGCCATGTTGGTTAAGGTCTAGTGCCTGCAGCAGCCTGTCTACCCCTCCCTGAGGAAAGACAAAATTCCTCAATCTCCAAAATCCTATTAGGATGGAGCCAGAGGAGAGTAACCGCTCCCTGACACCATGTCCGGCAATCCCTGTCTCCTTCATTCAGATACCTGTGCGATTCTGACTTAGCCACAGAGAGAGAGAGAGAGAGATTTTTGTTTTTCTTTTATAGTTGTCGTGATGGAAACGTCAGCAGACCATCTGAAAACTGATTCAAGAAGATTCCACACTAGTTTTGTTTTCTAAAAGTGCTCCTGGCTGAGCAGAACTTTACAGGTATTGGCAGAAGGTTAATACTGAGTTTCTCCCAGCTTGTGATAGACAAAATGATTTTTCCTGAGACTGTCCAAACAATATGCTTACCCCAGTGAGGTATGATTTATAAGCGATGATAATTCTTATCTGCCTAAAAAGAACTGCTTTTCTTTTTCCTGGATTGTGCTGTCCCTGTCCATGTTACTCTATAGCTCCAAAGGCGAAATCTCCTTAGTGGAAAACTACCACTCAGCAAGGAGGAGGGCGCAGGTCACCTACCCCATGAGTCCGTGTTACGGAAAGGCTCAGCAGCGAGGAGATTCGGAATCCTGGCCCCCACATCACTTTGAGCAGCCTCAGCGTGGCTCTGCGGCGTGCATTTATAGGGAACGAGATTCTCGCTCTGTGCTACAGTGAAGCCCTCCTTCCCGGGGCGCTGCCAGGCCTAGAAGAGAAGCCACAGGGAAATGGATGTTTGCTTCCATTGTAAAAAGATAGAGACACTCACTTACTTATATTTTAATGAATCTTATTCACAAATCAACCTCCAGATAGCAAATTTCATTCTATATCAGATTTTTTTTTTAGGAATGCTGCCCCCAGGTGGGCTTCTCGACTTCCAGGATCCTCAAAGTTTCAAAATGGTGGCTGCCCCCACGTTGCTGCCTAACGATGTAGCAGAATGCTGAACTCTCTTTCCCCGCCGCCCCTTCAGAACTCGGCCTTGCTTCTGGGACAGAAAGCCATGCATATTTATTATCCAAACTAAAAGCCCATGGCATGGACATAAAAGCTGAAAAACCAGAGTTGACCATCAATGAACATAAATGGGCAATTTGGCCGCATCATCAAGTTCTCTGACTCCCCATCAAACCTTTTCCTGGAGAACATGCCGGGGCTGTCTCACCTCCAATGAGGTGGAAAGATGCGAATGCTCGTGCTTTTATAGCCAACCCCTCACCTGTCTCTGAGAACGGAGTGACTAGGTTCTAGACTTTTTTTTTCCCCCTTAATGCCATAGGACTGTGTGTTTTCTCTTTAAAACCAATGGTCTCAGAAGTGTTTCGTCACTTACCTGGACTCCGCTTCCTCGTACACAGTAGCTCAGCTTCCCCCTGAGGAGTGGTGCTTTGGAATCTTCCCCGGGAACCACTGAAAACCTAAGAGGGTGAATTGGTAATACAGTAACACTGGTATTCCTTTAGGGAAAATACACAGAGAAGAGATTGATAGGAACAGTGACGGCTCAGTGCCCTCTCTGTCAATGTCACACACAGCGCCACCCCCACCATGGCCAGCCGAGACAACGCAGTTTCAGTGTGTCCCTGGTAGAGCAGCCGTCTCTACAGCAAACATACAGTGAAAGCTTTACAGTAGCCACTGAAAACAGGACCATGTAAGAGAAGACATTAGTCACACAGCATGACCTGGGGAAGGACAGTGTAATTTTCTAACAAACACTTAGTATTTTATTTTTAATGCCAACGATGACGGTGAACAGCAAGACAGAGGCCACTGAAGTGCATGGGAATGGCAATATTTTGAAAAGGAGGCAATACTAAGTGCCCATGGAGATGGGGAAAGGTGAGGAGTCTGGTAAGCAGCTCCTGGGAGTTAAAATGGGTTCAGCAGTTCTAGTAATGAAATATGACAGCATTATCCCTGTCAGCAGTCCCTAACTCCTGGGTAAGTATCCCATCAAAGGTACTCAGTAGGGCCACACTTTGTGTGTGGCACTAGAAATGCCCCCCTCGATGCCCACCGCCAAGGGAATGGGTCAGTAAAAGAGGGTGGAGTTGGTTCACAGACACCATGCAGAAATTAGAAGCAATTACCTTCACCCTATCTTGAAAATAAGATTTTGAAGGGAAATATGTGTAACTGTGTACAACTTTTTCAAACTATGCACACCCAACAATAAACACTTTATAATGTGCAAAGTGTTCTGTTTCTATGTCAAGGACATCCAAGGGGCAACCCATGAGGGGAATACAAGTGGCACCAGGAAAGAAGAGATTGTTTTATTTAATGAAAGTACCGTGGCTCCATGGGTTCGGCATCTGCGTTCAGCTCCCATCACCATCCCAGGGTCCTGGGGTTGGACGCCCTACACAGCAGGGAGCCTGCTTTTCTTCCCTCTCCCTGCCAAAGAAAGAAAAAATAAATTTCTATCCTGTATTTATTTTCCATTCAAAATGAACAGTTGTCACTGCTCAAAGTAATGGGCCTGGCCCTTAGTGAACACCAAGCTGAGGACTCCGGTAGCTTATCCCTCCGTTACTGAGAGTAAAATACAAAATCATAACGATTCGTAGGTACAAAGACAAGCCCACACACCCTCAGCCCAACCCTTTCACATAAAATCCATCTTTTCCTCCCACCTTCCCTACTGTACCTTCTTAATAACCTGGGAGGCGAGGTGTGCATGGAGAATTCTGGTACTTTTCAGAGTTTTCCTCAGACCTGGGGCCCTCGAGCCAGCTCTCCTCTCTCCCCGTGGCCTCCCACCAGCGCCTGGAGAGTTGCCGCCCCTGGTCGTCTCTGGACTACAGGATTCCATAATGGCGGTGCACGTCACTGAGGCAGGCTGCTCCGGCAGGAATTTCGGGGTCCTGACCGCTCAAGACTACCTGGAAGGGAGGGATTGAGCTCTGAGACCTTCAGACCACTCACTCTGTTACTAAGAAGGCTGTGGCAGGGGCCCCTCTCGTCTAGGCCAGCGGAAAGTTCCTGGTAATAAAGAAAACATTGAAGAGCAACCACTGTCACCATTATAACAGATTTAGCTTTTTATTTATTGCAAATTAAAGCTACCAACATCTGGAATGTCTTGCTTGTGGGTGAATTATTGCAAATCGCAGCTTGATACCTTCCGGTGTGTCCTGTATTTATACATAAAAGATGAAAATTATCACTATCAACTGATTTTTCCATGGAAATTTGAAAATGTCTAAGTGAAGACAGGTTTTGTCCACTGTGTGTCATAATCCATAAACTAAATATGTATTTTATTACGGTTTCATTAAAAGTGCTCTAATACTTAGATTTAAGACCGAATCATGTTTTTTCCTTATATTTTTGGTACTCACATAGTGTATACTGTTTTTTCCCAGATTAATTATATATCATATTTATAGAGTCCAAGACTATGAAAATCACATTCTAGGCGGGCCATCAGTATACTCACCCAATAGTTGAGAATATTTTCATTGATTATGCCCCAAGGAAGAAAGAATGATTACAATAATCCTCAATTGGCTCACAAATATTGAGTCTGATAAAAGAATCAGATCCAAGAGAAAAAGGGATTGTAAATGCTGGCACAGCCCAAAGAGTAGGAGTTTGAGAGATTAACTTACTATCAAACAGCTTCAGTGTTTTCTCCTTTATGGAGAACTATAGTTTCAATGCCAGACTTTTGACAGAATCCAATGAAAAAGCTAACTCACTGATCTGCCAGGTTCTGCTTGGCTCTCAGTCCTCTAGGATCCGGGTTCCTCAGCTCCCGCCTCTCCAATCTGATTCCACAGCCCTCAATGAATCTTGTCTGTTCACACTGTATCTCTTCTTTGTGCCTCTCTACCGTCTTTCCGCATCACTCACGCCAGGGAAGGATTTGGGGAAGAGCTATTGGAAAGCTGAAACTCGAATGGCATTTAGCAAAATTGCCACAGTTTTACACGAAGCCTACCGAATTTCACAAAATCTTTTTCTTTTCTTCTGGGGACAGATGCAAAAAAAAAAAAAGAACAAGGTTCACAGGATTTGTTCTTGCTGCCCGGCATCATCCTTCAAAGACCACGGGCAACTGGTTACTTAAGGTGCTTTTGGATGAACACCGTGGCCTCTCCGTAGAGTATGTGCACTCACTCTGTTTGGGGAAGACACTTCTCTGTCACGCCTCCCCCCACCCCCAAAACACCTCTGTCGGTCAGTGTGAGGGGTCACTTACCCTATCCTCAGCCTCTTTGAGGGGACTTAGGGGCATATTTAGTGTTCTTAGAGGAGCATTTGCTTGACACAAGCTCCCTTAGAGAGACAACAGATTACCCATCTTCCTAAATACACAACCAGTAGGCTTCAATTTAATCCAACATGTACTTAGCAGAGACTCTGTGGCAGGGACTGGGGGCAACGAGTGATCCAGAGAAACCCGGTCACTAGCTTCATGGGGGGTGTCCAGACTGGGGAGGGGGGTAGTGCCCACATGAATGAGACGCAATGGCACCGGCTCGACTGTGTTATCCATCCCCTCCCGCAATTCCTCACGTACAAAGAGTGTTTTCATGACCTGGATTCAGATGTCAAAGCTGAGGATCCAGGATGCAAATACAACGCAAGTTCAGAAATTCCTACCTCACTGCCGTTCCCGCAGCTCAAGGTGCACTGGTGAACCTCAAGTCTTCCCCTTGTTTCCAGCGCCCACTCTGGCCACAGCACTGACTGGGGAGGGACCAGGACTTGAGGCAGCAGTCCTGCTGTGGCGATCTGCAAAACCACCACCAGGAAATGAAGATGAAAAAAATCTGCCTTTTGCATGACTTATAATAAATATTTGAATTTTCATTATACTCTA
>CM052809.1:15911065-15934197 GCA_028533885.1 Nasua narica | reverse complement strand
TTTATAGTGACCCTGTTGTCTTCCTGCAAGGGTGGTTCGAAACCTTACCACGAGCTCTGCAAAGAGCCTGTTTCCCTGCACGTACACATCGGAACTCTGTACGAGTCTGCCTGAAACCTTCAAAGACCTGTTATCCCCATTTACCCCTGGTTAGATTTTTCTATTTGGTTTCCTCGTAAACTCTTCCTCTCCAACCCCATCCTCTTTCCCTGCAGCCTGTGACTCTGTTCCGGTAGGCACTTGTGACAACCAGGGACGCTACACTTGCCTGGCTGCCGGCCACGGAATTTGCAACACATTTTTAGAGAAGGCTTTTGCCATTTTTACTCTTGTCATTTTCTGCACATCTGTGGCTGATGTGGGAAGAACAGAGCTCCAGCAATTTGCTCCCGCTATCTGGCTCGTAGCGATGCCTTCCAAATGCCTGCTCACCCAATCCAGCCTCCCAGAACGTGGCTAAGTTGCTTCTCCCGCCTGGGCAGCATGGCTGCACTAATCAGAGGGCCGATTTCTCAGGCTTTCAAGGTTTTTTAACCCAGCCAATTCCCCTGGACTCCAAACAAGTATTTACAATGTTCTCTAAGCAGCAAATCCCATGCCTTTTACACAATGTAATGGCTTGGAGGCGTGGGGTGTTAAAAGACACAGGAGTTGGGGTTCGCACACTCTGCTAGCTCCAAGCTGTGGGAGTCCGGGCCAGCTCTTTAACTCCCACGTCCTCCTGTGCTCGGTTTCCCCCGCCTGTACAAAGGGAATCCTAGCACCTATCTCCTCATGTTACTGTGAGAATTCACTGAGGTAGTCCTTAAGTCTGGCATATCCTAATTGATCCATAAATGTTATGCAGTATTAGAGACTAATTTATACCTATCACTGAACTATGTCCAACATCGATGCTTGGTGCAATAGGAAAAAAGAGACAGTAGTAGCTACTGAGTACTTGTCATATGCCCACCCTCTCGGACATATATTTTTACATCATCAGATAAAGTGGAAGACTGCTGTCTTCACAAAGCATCTAATGGCGCACGTGTAACTAATTCTACCGCGCGTCTGTGAGAAGTGCCGTACCCAAACACGATCATGAGGGAGAGAAGGAGTGGCGACTAAGTGTAAGCCTCATGGACCATGTCTTACTCAGGCTCGCGTCTCAAGTCCAAGTACAGAATCCCACTTGAAATAAGCATTCAGGAATTGCCCCATTGATAATGAAGGCTGATTCTATAGCTACCCAGTGATAGAAATCTACCTCGATCTGGCTTTCCGCCACAAAGGGAATTGCTTGGTTCAGAAAAGTGAGAGGTGGTAGGTGGAGCGAGGACGATTCTTCAGACATGGCTGAAGCCACAGGCTCCCATGATGCCGTGGGAAAGCGAGCACTTGGCTCCTTCTTCTGGGTTGGCTTCATGCTCTGGTGGCCTTTCACTCTGTGTTGGCCACTTCAGTCCTGGGCTAACAGCCTCATGGCTCAGCAGGCACTACTACAAGTTTGTTCTGGGCAAAGTCCAGGATTCCATCTCACTGCACCAGCTCAGGGCACACGCTCACTCTCCCAACTAGTCACACGGCTAGGAAGATGGAAAATGACAACTGGGTAAGTCTGGGCCCCTTCTTCACCTCAGACCGGAAGCCCAAGTCCACCATACCTAAAGCCTCTGGATAGGGTATAACAAAGAGACGGTTTCCCCCAAAGAAAACCAGGCTGCTAATTTTCCAGTGTGCTTGGATATGGCCCAACCAATACAATGGGTAGGCAGTTGCATGGCTGGAATTATGGCCCTTGAAGAACTGCTAAGATTTACATGAGCATGAGTGGAACCAAACTCCACCACAAGGTTCTTAACTGAGATCAATGTAGGAACCACTGCTCACATTGGGTGAAACCACTCATGAGTGATGAGGCATCACCACACTGGGAAGCTACATTAAAGCGAGGTATCAGAACTGAGAATAAAGGAATGTCTATGTGCTTTGGTACAAGTGTGGAAGCTATTGCAGTTCTCTATTGCTAGGTATGGGTGACCGCACCAAAACCTGAGTTGATTGAAGCAATGGCAGGTCATTTCAGCTCCATTTGGGTTCAACAGGGATGCATCAAAGACCAGGGACTGAAATCATCTCAAGGCTCGCTCACAGACATGTCTGCTAGTTGAAGCTAGGTATTGGCTGGGACCAAGGCTGGAAGGGGTGGCCTCTTCAGGCTTGTTTGGCTTCCCCGTGTCATGATGTCTGAGTTCTAGGAGTCAGTGTCTCCGGGTCCCAGGTGGAGCCTCCAGCACCGTTCAGGACTTAGCCTCATGGTATTTGTTCTTCCAACTGTACTACAGTGCTTATGTGCTGTGATTACTAAAGTCCCCCTCAACTCTTAGTTGATGCAATCTCTCTGCAGGTCCAGCGACACCACAGTGCTACCCGAGAAGTCAAGGACTACAGTAAAACATCATTGAAGGGAGGATTTACAATGCTTTAGGAAAGAAAAGTGAAGGTATTTGTAGGTAACATTGTCACGACAATAGAGAAAATTCCAAGAAAATGCTAAGTGACACCTGATGTCTTATTTTAAATGCAATGCATGAGAAGTGAAAAGATGATTGTAAATGTTGAGATCATTATTATTTATGGTACACTAGCTACTGACTCTTATTTGTGCTGCCTTCTCATTTTTAAGGACCCATGTGATCACCCAGATAATTTCCCCTTATCAAGATTCATAATTCAGTCGTATCTGCCACATCGGTTTTGCCATCAAAGATAATGTATTCACGGTGCCTGGAAATGAAGAATTTTTTTATCTTTGAGAGAAACACTCTGCCTACCAGACTTAGTCCTAGGCTTATGAAGAATGCAAAATTCAGGGCACCTGGGTGGCTCAGTCATTAAGCTTCTGCCTTTGGCTCAGGTCATGATCCCATGGTCCTGGCATCGAGCCCCGCATCGGGCTCCCTGCTCTGTGGGAAGCCTGCTTCTCCCTCTCCCTCTGCCCTGCTTGTGTTCCCCATCTCTCTCTCTCTCTCTCTCTCTCTCTTTCTCTCTCTGTTAAATAAATAAAATCTTTAAAAAAAAAAAAAGAATGCAAAATTCTTGGTAACTGCTAGGGACTGAATTGTGCCCCCATTACAAAACTATTTGTTAAAGCCTTAACCCCAATGTGATAGTGTTTGGAGGTGGGACCCCTTCTCTACTATATAAGCTACAAACTACCATTTTTTGTTCTGGTAGCCCTAGCTGACCAATAGTACATAAAACTACTCTTAAAGAGTGATTGCCACATACTCAACTATCTCTGTCCTATTTGTTTTATAATTCCTATTTTCCTAAACATTTTCTATCCATATAGGAGAGGCACTGTAACAATACTAGATTACTATCACCTTAAACAGTTTTTGTTAAATTCTGAGTATCATTCATTTGTTAAATAACTGGCATTCTGATTTTTAGAAAAGGCAGCCCCCAAGTTAGTTAAAATATAACTTTCCCCCAAAATATACAATAGGAAAAGGCAATCTCTTCTTTACATAAAGGGACGTTGGGAAAACTGGACAGCCACCATACAAAAGAATGAAACTAGACCACTATCTCATACCATGCCCAGAAATTACCTCAAAATGAATACAAGACTTGACCTTAAGACCAGTACCATGGAACTAATAGAAGAAAACATAACTGGTAAGCTCCTGGGCAGTAATTTTTTTTTTCTTTTCTTGGCTCCAACTCCAAAAATAAAAGCAACAAAAGCAAACATAAATAAGACTATATTAAACTAAAAAAGTTTCTGCACAACAAAGGAAACCATCAACAAAATGAAAAGGCAACCTCCCCAATGGGAGAAACCATTTTCAAGTCCTCTGATAGGGCGTTGCTATCCAAAGTACAGGAACCATTTATACAACCACATAGCAAAAAACAAACAGAAAACAAACAAACCAAACCAAATTGAAAAATGGGTAAATCAGAATGAGCTATCACCCTCACACTGTTACAAAAAAAAAAAAAAGAAGAAGAAGAAGAGGAAGAAGGCTCAAAGAGACAAGACATAACAATCGTTTGGGATGATGTAGAAAAATGAGAGCCCTCATTCACATTACATTCCCTTCGTGGGAATGGTACCTGTCACGGCAACTATGAAAACAGCATGGAGGGCCGTTCAAAAATTTACTAATAGAACCACCCTATGATCCAGCCATGCTGCTTTGGGGTATTTAGCTAAAAGAAATGAAAGCATAAATTCAAAAATCTATCCACACCACGATGTTCATTCCGGCATTATTTACAGTAGCCTAAGCCAGGAGACAGCGGGGGTGTCCATCTACGGATAAATGCCTAAGGAAGAAGTTTTATACGTACACACAATGCACTATTACTGGGCCCAGAAAACAGAAACAAATCTTGGCACTTGGGCAACATGGACGGGTCTGGAGAGCATTATGCTACATGAATTAAGTCACAGACAGATAAATACTGTATGATCACAGGACAAACAGATGTAAACAGAGAGAATGGGTTGGGGGTTGTCAGAGGCAGGGATTTGGGAGGGTGCAAAATGAAGGGGATCACATGGTCCAACTTCCAGTTATTACAACAAGTCCTAGGGAGGTAATGTATAGATAGTAGGGTAACTATAGATAATAATAGTGAAACATTTGATTTCTTTCCAATTCGAAGTATTTGTATGTTGGTAAGAGAATAAATTTTAAAAGCTCCCATCACAAGAAAGAAAGATTGCAACCATGCATGGCGATGGATCTTATCTAGACTCACTGGGGTCATCATTTTACTACCTATCCGTAAATCCAATCAGTATGTTGTACACCTGAAACTACTATAAGGTTATGGGTCAATTATATCTCCATAAAAATAAGACAATATAGATTCCCTGGCCAGTTGCTCAAAATCTGATTCCAACTGTGATTCTGGTTCCATAATGAAGTCATCCTAAGAATGTCTGAAAATACGGATCCCTATGTCCTGCCCCAAAGCATTTACGCACCACTTTCTCCTTAGTTCCTCTTCCTCACCTGGAGGTAATTTTGTTCCCTAAGGAAGACATTTGGCAATATCTGAACATATTTTTCATTGCTGCAATTGAGGACGGGGGATATGCTACTGGCATCTAGCAGGGAGAAGCCAGGGATGTGGCTCAACAGCTTACAGAACTACCACCGCCAACAACAAACATCATCCAACCTCAAATCTGGGTGGTGCCACACTGAGTGATTCCGTCCTGCGTGGTTCCAATCTGCAGCCAGAACTAATACACACTACTCTGGCTTTCCTTCCATCCATATTTCTTTATTGCTTTACTGAAACCCAACTTTCAATACACCTCTGGGACCAAAACCAAGACCAAGAAAAGTAAGATGATTTGATAGGTGATGTGACCATTGAGAGTTTTCATTCCTTTGAAATATTACAATGGGACGTCACACCCAACACTGGGGAAAAAGGTTGACACTAATAGCCATGATATGTGCACCTAGTCACCAAGTCATTATATACACAATCTCTTTGAATCCTTACAACTATCTTGTGAAATACTAATTATTACCTCCGTTTGGTCGCTGATGGTAATAGAAGCTAACTTCTCAAGATCACCTTTTATTCAAGTTTTTAGTTAGATTCCAGTTACTTAACATACTGTATAATACTGGGTTCAGGCGTACAATATAATGATCCACAGGTGCATACATCAACTGGGGCTCATCACAACAAGTGTCCTCCTTAGTCCCCATCACCTACTTCACCCATCCCCAAACCAACTCTGGTAGCCTACAGCAGGTTCTCTAGAGTTAAGAATCTGTTTCTTGCTTTGTCTCTCTCTTTCCCTATGTTCATTTGTTTGGTTTTTAAATTCCACATATGAGTAAAATCATTTGCTATGTCTTCTTGACTGACCTATTTCACTTAGCATGATACTTTCTAGCTCCATCCACATCATTGCAGATGGCAAGATTTCCTTCTTTTGAATGACTGAGAAATATTCCATTGCATAGATAGATAGATAGATGGATAGATAGATACCAGATAGATAGATACCCCATCTTCTCTATTCCTCTGTCAACAGACTTTTGGGCCCTATCCATTGTATGGCTAGTGTAGATAATGCTGCTATAAACATTGGGGTGCATGTATCCTTTGGCATTAGTAGTTCCGTATTCTTTAGGTAAATACCAAGTAGTGCAATTGCTGGATCATAAGGTGGTTCTCTTTCTAACTTTCTGATGAACCTTCATACTGTTTTCCACAGTGGCCACACCAGCTTGCACTCCCACCAACCGTGCAGGAGGGTTCCCTTTCTTCACACCCTCACCAACACCCGTTCTTTCTTCTGTTGTTGATTTTAGCCATTTCGACAGGTTTGAGATGGTATCTTACTGAGTTTGGACTCACAAACACTCAGAAAGTCTTTCCGGCTCATCCCTTTAAACCGTCCTCGTCGAAGCAAAGTCCCACTGCTTAAGGCTTTGCTTTATACTGTGGGTATTAAAAAGCTGCAGTTAAAGTTTATGCTGGAGATGCATGTTTGGTTGATAATCCCCTCAAATCTAGGGGAAGTACACGCGAGAGGAATAAGATGACTGACAACCGTATTAAAAGTCAGCATTAGGTTCGGTTGTGCTGTCTAGGCTTTTTTCTGTCATTTCAACAGGTCTTTATTCTTACTTCTCTTATCTTCAACCTATTGACTTTTTTTTTTCTTCCATCTCAGGGGAAAGAGTTCTATGTAATCTCTTTTTTCTTCCTCTTTTATCGTCATCTTCAATATGTGTACTTTTCCAATGTATCAACACTCCTAAACTTGACTTGCGTTCATACTAGATTTGCCCAATTGCCCATTTCCTTCCTTCTTATATTTTGCAGTTAAATTTTTACAGCCATACCGAAATGACACATTGTATCATTTACCCAAAAAAATACATATTCTGGTGTTGAAACTTAATCACCTACTTAACACAGATTGGTAGATACATAGGTTTTTATATGTGAACCTCATGATGAGCACACACCAAAAACTTGTACTAGATACATACAAATGAACAAAGAAAATCATCAAATCACAAGGGAAGACAGCAAGAGGGGAAGAAAGCAAGAGTAATTAGAACACACCTACCGACAAGTAACAAGGAGGAAGCACACACGGGCAATAATTACTTTAAACGTAAATGGAGTACGTGCCCTCACCCAGGTAGCTCAAAGGACATATTTTAAAAAAGAAAGAAAGAAAGAAAGAATGATGATTTACCTATCTGTATGCTGCTTTTTTTAAAAAAAGGATTTCATTTATTTATTTATTTGAGAGACAGAGAAAGTGAGAGAGAGCAGAGGAGAGAAGGTCAGAGGAAGAAGCAGACTCCCCGCGGAGCCGGGAGCCCGATGTGGACTCGATCCCGGAACCCAAGGATCATGACCCGTCCGTATGCTGCTTTTAAGAGACGCACTTGGCATCTAAACACAGAGCGAGAGGCCTGAATTAAAAGATGGCAACAGAGACCCTGAATTCACCTGCTCCACAAACACACCACATTCACACGTAGAGAGCAGCTCCTCCTGAAGAACTGAGGGCGAGCGAGCAGTTTCTGTACAACTGAAGACCGACCACGTAGAGGAGACCGAGAGAGAGGGAGACACAGGAAGGAAGGGAACCCACACCGTGACGCTGCGGACTGCCGTGGGGAGGGACAGCGCTGAGGGCCAGTGAGCAGCTCCGTCGATGCCGGAGCACAGAAAAAGATGTCACAGTTTAAAGGGGCAACTAGGCCAGAAAGGTACTAGCCCTGCAATCCTGCCGAATGCTGGGGGAGCTTCTGCCGCGATTCTGTCTGGATCAGAGAGGCTGCTGAGCCCCACTGCTTCCCTTCCCCTCGACCTTAGCAGTGCAGGCAGGAGCACGGTGCACGTGCCACAGCTGCCTCCCCATGCCCAGGACGCTAGCCCACACCAGCCAAGGAAAAAAAGAACGTAGTTTTAAAGAACAACTAGGATGTACGGCGTCCAGCCCTAGCCCTCCGCCACAGCGGCCAAGATGCTGAATCTCTCTCCGTGCTGAAGAGTCTGGTGAATGGCCCAGTTTCCATTCTGGTGGGTCCAGGCACCCAGCAGACCATCCCTGAGAGCCCCAAGCACCGAGCTCTACCCATTCCACGGACCCACCAAGATGGCCCCGCACAGCACAACACCAGGGCGCCCTTGGTCAGAACTCGCCGTAGCCCCATGTCTCACCAAGGTGACACAGAGGCAAAGCCCTCCAGCCCAGGCTCCCCCGGCTTGTACCAACTTCAGCTGCAGCTCTGCAGCCACCGCACCCTCCCTCTGCGCCCGGAGCCCCAGGATGGACCCAGCTCCCATCCACTTCGAGCACAGAGGACTTAAGCTCCCCTGTCTTCTGCCATGAGTTCTCCCTTCCTTCTCAGTCAGCATCTCCGAGGCAGGTCAGCGTACAGTGGGGCTGTCTTCTCCCAAATTCTACCCCTTACTCTCATCCCAGGCGTGGCTACAGAGAACCTGCTTTCCACTTCCCCACGTTCGCCTTTCATATTCTTAGGGACGGATCCCCATCATACACAGCCTCTTCAGCCTTTGCCCAAACTAGCATCCTGCTAACCAGTCGTGTTCTCCCCACACTGCTTGCCGGCTCCCTGACCAACACACCCTCTCTGGGACCTCTGCTGTCTTCTGGCCCTGCTCAGGGAGGTAGAGAGCACGCAGGGAGGAGCGTCCGCCTAGCCTGTAACTAGTCCCTCGGGCTGCTATAGTAAGTAAGCACCAAGTGAACAGCTCTGACCACAGGGACTTCCTGTCTGACTATTCTGGGGGCCAGAAGGCGGAGAAGATGTCAGCAGGGCCACGCCCCCTCTGAAGGCTCCAGGGGAGGGTCTGCTTCAGGCCTCTCTCCTAGCTTCTGGAGTCCGTTTGGCTCATCACAGGTCAACTCCAGTCTTCGAATGGCCTCCTCCCTGTGTGTCTGCAGCCAACTCCCCTTTTTTCGTAAGGACAGCGATCCTATTGGATTGGGGCCCACCCTACTCCAGTCTGGCCTCACCTGACCTACCCTCACAACAACCCTGTTGCCACCTGAGGTCACGTTCTGAGACACTGGAGGTTATGTGTTCAATGGACAAATTTGGAAGACGCAACCCACTCCACAGCAGAACCCCCGAACAAAAAGGTCCCACGGAGGTTCAACTCATTCAGCATCAATGGGAGAACCCGACCCTCTGCCTTCACGCGTGGCAGTCCAGTAACTGCTCATCAGTTCGCAGGCCTGAACCACATACTTGTCACCCATACCTCTTCCCGCTCCCCAGGCCCATCTTTCTCTTTGCCAGCCAAGCAGACTGGCCAGGAGGGGATGTGTGCTCTCCCTTTAACTCAGCCTTCATGGGTCATTTTACATAGTTCCTTCTCCACGTCAGCCTGCTTATGGATTCTTGTCAAGATTAGCTTGGTGCCATGTGGACTTTCACAGTTCAATCCAGTTTGCTCTCTACTGACAATTCAAAGATCCGTCTCCTGACTGGCCTTTTAACTTCCTTTTCAAACCTCGTGAGGATAAGAGGTTTCTCAGTCAGATCATGAGTCTCATTTCCCCTTCCCAGCTTTCTCGTGAGGGGCTTCTACTCTCAGCACAGGTTAGGCATGGCCCCGCTCGTGTCATGTTCCTTCTGACTTTTTATTGTTTCTCTCCATTGTCCCAAGGCTAGAGTTCTTGGACACATTATAAGCCAAATCACTCCAACCACTATGGGCTGACAGGATTACACACTCCGAGAACTCAATTTATTTCTTCTAGGGCTCCTATCACCAAGTAAATCTAACGGCCACCATGATTCATTCACTCCTTTCTCCTTCTCTTTAGTCGCATACTGAACAAAGTCTCAAATTTCATCTCCCTGTGTCTTTGGACTTCATGTGTGAAGTCAATGGCCTCAGATGGTATGCTCGATGATTTCTTTGTGTGGGACTCTCATTAACCCAAGAGCAACCCAAACACAGTTGACCCGCACTTTTGTTTCTTAGAGGGTATTTCATAAGCTGCTGTTACAGGGAATGCCTCAAACCCTGAAATGCACAATATACATATTATGTGGAGGAACAATTCACAGATGGTTTTCTAACCCTTTTTTCTTTTCTTTCAGGGTATTCAGACTCAAATTAGGTCCTGTGTTGAGTTGTTCTTCCAGATGAAGTCCATGTGCTCCTGGCACAGCCTGTGTATTAAAAATCCATGTTTCCCTCAGGGTTACGCCTTTGTGGTCCAGATGTCGATTAAAGATGACCATTAGCAGCATTTGAAAACAAAAATTTCCCCTGAGAATGTATTTTACTGGTCAATCAACTTGTTGAAGCTTTTAGTGAAAAATAACAGCTCAGAAGTAGGTAACCAATAAGTAGTGAACACTGTCAAACGTGTCTAATCAAAGTAAAATAATGGAACCTGAGTCAATGATAGATACATATAATGTGCATTTCAAATATCTAAAAAATGTCACAGAACTGTATTGCACAAATCAGGGACAAGAGGCTAAGGAAGGGAGGAAATGATGTATAGAGTACCAATCAAAGTTAAAATGTTGCTATATAAAGCTCAGATTTATAACATCCCACAGGTGTAGCAATCTGCACCAGCCCTGGATAAGGTGGTTATTATTTTTATTTTTAATTAGCAGTGAGTTTAGGAATGTAATGGATATAAGCCAGAGTTCACCTGACCTAGGAGTGAATGGGAGCTGTTTAAGATAGGGCATTATAGACTCATCTTTGAAGATGTGGGCTGGAAGGCAGGGGACAGTGGTAGCTGTGAAGTAGGGTTTAAAAGAGTTGTATTGTTAAACACAGGGCAGACAACAAAATGATGCTGGAATTGGGTACTGATATTTTTGAAAATATTGCCTGTTTGATGTATGACACCCTGGACTAGAAGAGACAGCACCAACCATATTTGGTAAGTATGCAACTTATCAATATCCCACAAGTGGTCAATGAGAGACCCATTTTGGAATCCATGGCAATTACTGAGGCACCACAACCTGTTGCTCCAACCCCAGGCAACAAGAAAGCACAGAATGAGGACCCACAAGCGCCTCCATCAGTGGCTTCTGTCTTCACAACTGAAGTAGACATGAGATATTACAATGACTTGCTGAATGCGATTCCAGAAGAACTCATCTCCGTGCCCTTGATACGGCACTGTACGCTGGAACAGGTTGTGGCAACTAAAGAAGACCTTGTCCCGCCCACTCTGGTGCAGCCGCTTCCTAGGGCAGATGGGCTGGACCACAGAATTGCAGCTCTCATTGTGTCCATCCCACCCTCTCTCTCACAGAGCGGGAGAAAAAGAATCTCCGTGAAATATTCTTATCTGAAGAAGAAAATGAAAGCAAAGCAGTGCCCAAAGGTCCTCTCCTATTGGACTATCGCGATGCACATGCCCATGAGAAGCATGCTCTAAAGGACCAAAAGAACTTTGACTCAGTGCAAATAGAGCAGGAGATGATGCGGTCCAAGCTGCCACCGGGGGAATTCCTTCCCTTCCCTCTGCCCCCGTCATGGAACAGCACTGAACGTCTAGCTACAATTCATGAGCTCATGCGCTTCTGTACAAAGTCCTGAGCTGGAATGAAATAGAACGAGCCTTCCAAGTGTTTACTTTGGAGAGCCTGAAACTCTCTGAGGTTAATGAAGAAGGAAAGGTGATGCCTTCTGAGATGATGTATGGGACAGATTCTGAGATGTTCAACATACCATGAGACAACCCTGCGAGATTGGCTCCAGAGGTAAGACAGCAATACATCATGAGAATGAATGCCCAGGAGGCCAAGCACCAAACAGATACTGAAACTGAAGACAGAATTTTATTTGTGGATCAAAAATGGTCAACATCTGTGCAAGAGGATGAGATCGCTAAAGAACCTTGCCTGCACCTGGCCACTCTTGTTAGACCAGAATTCTTTCAGATCCAGAGCTAAATAGGTCTTCAAATTACCGAACACCTAGTGGCCCTAGACCATGTCTTCTCAACACTGCTGGGCAGTAAAACCACTTGAAGAATTTCTACAAAAATACCAATGCTCTTTCACCACTGAGATTCTAATGTAATTGTTCTGGTTTGGAGCTCAAAAATCAGTAGGGTAAAGGATTTCCTAGGCAACCCCACCTGAGAATCACACTTGTAGGGTAACATTCCCCAAAGAAGCCAAGCACAGTGCTGGTCCTGTAGGATCCTCTGCAAAGAGAGGTCCTGTGCAGAGCACATTTAGGGAGTTTCTGATGGTGCATGTGCTCATGGCCTCACACACACCCATTAGCCTTCTCAATGCTCAGAAAAGCTGTGCAGATAAAAAAAAATTGTCTTTCTTTTGTTGGTCTGTGGTAATCACACTGAATTACCTCACCTTGAAAAAAGCTGCCTGAAGTGGAGGTTTTCCGACTGTTAGCTTTTATTTACCAGTTTCTCCCACCCACTACCTTCCCCAAAGGCCATTCTGACCAAGCTTGAAAGTACTCAATGCTCATATACTCTCTCTCACATACATGGCAGTATGGGTTTGTAATAATGGTTCTCTAACAAAAATGCTTCAGACACACTGTTTCTCTGAGGGTAGTCAAAAGCCTAGACTTTGCCAGATGTGCCTTCTTAGACACACAGTGGGTCTAGTACTGGGACTGGAGAAGACCCAAAGTGAGCAGGGTCTCATGGTCCCAGCCATGCTGCTTTTGGGGTCATTTCCCTCGGTGACCAGATCCGAGGGAAGCAGGAGCAGAAGGTTCACTTCTCAAGAAATGGGCAGAGTGGATGGCGCTTGGGAAGATGGCAGAGGAGGAGAACCCTAAGCTCACTCTGTCCCGTTTACCCTGAGAGATTACTCACGTCCATGTCAATAGCCCTGAAAGCAATCTGAAGCCTGGCAAAACCAACGCCACAACTACATGTAGAGAAGAAGCTGCCTGAGAGGTGAGGAGGGGCAGAAATGGTAATCAGGAGCGGGCCCCAGGAGCAAGGGAGCTACAGGTGCTGAGAGGGGAAAGGACCAGGATCCTACACAGGGAAGATGAACTCCCGTCAAGTCTGGCTTTGAAAACTTAGAGCCTGGAAAGTCAGCAGTCTCAGCACTGGGTGAGCAGGGAGGGGAGAGTGACAGCTGAGTCCCTGCCCTTAAAAGACTAGTAGCCCATGGAAAGGCAATGAAGAAGGAACAGTTTGCACGAAGCCTAATGCCAAGTGGAGGGAGATCTGCTTCTTCTGTTTTCGGAGTATGTTGGTGGACTTCTCTGGGAATAAAAAAACGAACTGGCACCATTTTTCTCCCCCTGCATTAAGACAGAGGCACCGATGGGAGGCGGCCCTGCACACTCCTTGCCTCTCCTGCTAATAATGCGTCCCACCCATGCATCTTCCTGAGGACTTGTCCACTCCTGGCCTCAGCCCTGGGCTGAGTGCAAATCTGACTAGCCCCTGCACGCACAAAGGCGCCAGCAGCCCCGGTCACTGGCACCACCCCACACTGCGCCCCACGTGACCACTGTGCTTCAGGGATCCGGCGCTGGAGTAGGAGCTATGCACCAATTTTGCCAACACTCATGCCCCATTATCGAGCCCTCCTGCGGTCACTCCCCTCAGAGCTAGCCTGCCTGTGACTAACCACAGGAAGATCGTGCATCACCCACAATAGGCATAGAATCAGCACAGACACCTGACTGAAAGAAAAAGTGACTCAGACACAACCGCAGGATGCAAGCAACACATGTAGGAGATGTTCCTGAAAAGCCAGGTTCGGGTAAACAGGGGACACTGTGCTACAGCACGCTATAGGACCTCTTCTTCGTAAAGCCCCTACTTGCAAAAGTTGAAGGCATAGCTGACTTTGCTAACACAGAGACACCAACACAGAGAGGTAGATAAAATGGGGAAAGAGAAAGACACACCCCAAATGAAAGAACAGGACAAAATGAAGCAGGAGATGTAAGCAAAACAAACATAAGTAGTATAACTGATACAGAATTTAAAATAATGATCATAAAGATATTCACTGGACTTTAGATAAGGGTGGAGGACATCATGAGACCCTTCAAAAACAGAAAAAAATAATAACAGAGATGAAGAACTCAATAAATGAAATTAAAAATATAATAGCTAAAATAAGTAGCAGGCTATATAGTAAGCATGAGTGATCTGGAGGACAGAGTAATGGAAAGGAACTAAGCTGAACAAATGAGAGACGGATACTGCATAATAAGCATACACTTACTGACTCCATTGAGCGTAACAGCATTCTCAATAACAGGATCCCAGAAGGAGAAAGGAGAAAAGGGGAGATAGAAAACATATTTGAAGAAATAATAGCTGAAAACTTCCTGAAGCTGGAGAGGAAAACAGAGATCCAAATTTAGGAGGCACAGATATACTCCAACAAGTTCAAACCAAGGAGGTCCACACTAATTACAACAGCAAAGAAAAAAAAAAAAAAGAGGCATCTAAAAAAATTTTAAAGGTTGCAACAGAAAAGAAGGCAGGTATATATGAAAGAAACCCCGTAAGGCTACCAGCTCACTATTCAGCAGAAATTTTCAGTTGGAAAATATATTCCAACTGCTAAAGGGGAACAATCTGTAGCCAAGGATACTCTATACAGCAATGCTATCATGTACAGCAGAATGAAAGGCAAAGAGTTTCCCTGACAAAGGTAAAAGGATTCATGACCATTACACCCACCCTACAAGAAACATTAAGGGGGACTCTGTGATGGAAAACCAAAACTGTAAGTAAAAGCTAAAAAAAAAAAAAAAAAAAATAGGAAGCACAAAAGTAAAAAAAATTAAATGTACCTATAAAAGTAAGTCAAGAGAAGCACAAAATAAAATAATATAAAATATGATACCAACTATACGAATCATGGAGGGGATACAAGTACAGAACGAGTTTAAAATTAAGTAACGATGGTTACTTAATCTTATACTTAATATACATAATATAGACTGCTATCTGCAGAAGGTGTTCTATATAAACCACAGGGTAACCACAAATCCAAGAACTGTAAAAGATTCACAAAAAAGAGTAAGAAATCCAATTAGATCACTAAAGAATGCCAGCAAACCATGAAAGAAAGAGAAGGATCATAGAAAAACTACCAAAATAACCACAAAATAAGTAACGAAATGTGAGTAAGTATGTATCTATCAATAGTTAGTTCGAATGAAAGGGACTAAATGCTGCAATCAAAAAACCAAATATGACAGAGTGGATAAAAAAAACAAGACCTATCTACACACTGCCTACAGAGACTCCTTTCAGACCTAAAGACACATGTAGATTTAAAGTCAGTGGTGGGATTTCTGCAAGGACATCCAAATGACCAACAGACACATGAAAAAATACATCACTCGACAGGAGGGAAATATAAATCAAAACCACAGTGAGATACCACCTCCCACCAGTCAGCATGGCTAAAATTACCAGTCAGGAAATGACAGATGTTGGCAAGGATGCAGAGAAAGGGGAACCCTCCTACGCTGTTGGTAGGAATGCAAACTAGTACAACCACTCTGGAAAACAGTACGGAGATTCCTCAAAAAGTTGAAAATAGGGCTACCCTACGACCCAGCAATCGCACTACTGGGTATTTACCTTCAAGATACAAATGTAGTGATCCGAAGGGGCATGTGCACCCGAATGTTTATAGCAGCAATGTCCACAATAGCCAAACCGTTGGAAAGAACCCAGATGTCCATCAACAGATGAATGGCTAAAAAAGATATAGATATATATATAGATATACACACACACACACACACACACCCCACCCCCACACACATACATACATACATACATACACACACGATGGAATACTATGCAGCCATCAAAAGAAAGGAAATCTTGCCATTTGTGGCAACGTAGATGGAACTAGAGGGTATTATGCTAAGCAAAGTCAGTCAGTCAGAGAAAGACAATTATCATATGATCTCTCTAATATGAAGAATTTGAGAGGCAAGGCAGAGGGTCGTGGGGGGCAGGGGAGGGAAATGAAACAAGATGGGATCGGCAAGGAGACAAACCATAAGAGACTCCTAAACTCACCAAACAAACTGAGGGTGGTGGCTAGGGATAGAGATAGGGTGGCTGGGTTATGGCCATTAGGAAGGGTATGTGCTATGGTAAGTGCTGTGAAATGTGTAAGCCTGATGATTCACAGCCATGTACCCTGGGGCAAATAATACATTATATGTTAATTAAAAAAATTTTAAAAATAAAATAAAAAAGTCAATGGTGTGGAAATAGTTTCATGTAAACAAGTGTGGGGAGAAAAAGCCATAGTAGCAATATTTATATTAGAAAAAGTAGACTTTAATGCAAAGTCTGTAAAAAGAGACAAAGAAGGATACTATATACTAATAAAGGGGACATTCCGACAGGAAAATATAACAGCTATAAATATTTATGCACCCAACATGTGACTACTCAAATCCATAACATGGTTAATTACATACATAAGGGAACTCATCAGTAGTAATACAATAACAGTGAGGGACTTTTAACACCCCACGTCCATTGATGGGCAGATCATCCAAACAGAAAATCAATAAGGAAAGAGTGGCTTTTAATGATATACTGGACCAGATGGATTTAAAAGATACATTCAGAACGTTCCATCTAGAAACAGCACAATGCACATTCTTTCCAAGGGCACAGGGAACATTTTCCAGGAGAGACCACATTTTAGGCCAAAAAACAAGCCTCATCAAATTTTAAAAGATCAAAGTCGTACCATGCATCTTTTTTTAAAGATTTTATTTATTTATCTGACACAGAGAGAGAGAGAGATCACAAGTAGGCAGAGAGGCAGGCATCGAGAGAGGGGGAAGCAGGCTCCCTGCCGAGCACAGAGCCCAATGCAGGGCTCGATTCCAGGACCCCATGATCAAAACCTGAGCTGAAGGCAGAGGCTTTAACCCACTGAGCCACCCATGCATCTTTTCTGACTACAGCACTATGAAACTAGAAATCAACCACAAGAAAAAATCTGGAAAGACCACAAATATATGGAGTTTAAATAACATGCTACTGAACAATGAATGGGTCAACCAAGTAAACGAAGAACAAATCAAAAGATATGTGGAAATGAACGAAAATAAAAACACAAGAATCCAAAACCTCTGGGATGCAGCAAAAGCAGTTCCAAGAGCCAAGTTTCCAGCCATACCAGCCAACCTCAATAAGCAGGAACAGTCTCAAACAACCAAACATTACACTTCACAGAGTCAAAAAAACAACAACAAACAAAACTCAAAATTGGCAGAAAGAAGTAAATAAGATTAGAGTAGAAATAAATGATATAAAAACTAGAAAACAAAACAACAGATCAATGCAACTAGGACCTGGTTCTTTGAGAAGATCAACAAAATTGATACACCTCTTAGCCAGACCCATGAAAAGAGAGGGAGAGGGAGGGAAGGAGAGGGAAAAGAATCAAAATCACAAAGGAAAGAGGAGAAGTAACAACCAACAGCACAGAAATACCAACAATCTTAAGAGAATATTACAAAACCTGTATGCCAACAAATTGGACTATCTACAAGACATGACTAAAGCCCTAGAAACATATAAACTACCAAAACTGAAGCAGGAAGAAATGGAAATTTTTAACAATTACTACCAAGGACATTGAATCAGTAATCGAAAAATTCCCATCAAACAGAAGTCCAGGACCAGAGATCTTCATAGGTGAATTCTACCCAACAGTTAGAGTTCATATCTACTCCTCTCAAACTATTCTAAAAAAAAAAAAAAAAAAACAGAACAGAAAGGAAAACTTCCAAATTCTTCTAGGAGGCCAGAATTACCTTGAGTGTCCAGATTAGGACACTCCAAACAAGGAGAACTATAGGCCAGTATCTCTGATGAACACAAAAGCAAAAATTCTCAACAAATTACCAGCCAACCGATTTCAACAATACCTTAAAAAAAAATCATTCATCACAATCAAATACGGTTTATTCCCAGGGTACAAGGGCTCGTTCCAAATTCACATTAAATCACACAAAAACTAAAAAAACAAAGAATTAAAACTACATGATGATTTCAATAGGCAAAGAAAAAACATCTGACACAGTACAACATCCATTCATGACAAAAGCCTTCAACAAAGAACATCTAGAGGAAACATACCTCAACATAATAAAGGCCATCTATGTAAAATGAAAAACCCACACCTATTATCATCCTTACTGAGAAAAAACTTAGTGATAGCTCTTCCCCTCCAGTCAGGAACCAGACAGGGATGTCCACTCTCACCGCCGTTCATGAACATAGTACTAGAAGTCCTAGACACAAAAAATAGACCACGAAGACAAAAGACATTCGAACTGTTAAGGAAGAAGTAAAACTTACACTATTGGCAGATGACAGGATGCTATATACAGAAATCCCTCAAGAATCCACCAAAAAAAGGTACTGTAACTCTAAACAAATTCAATAAAGTCACAGGATACAAAATCAATGTATAAAAATCTGTTGCATTTCTGTACACTAATAATGAAGCAACAGAAAGAGAAACCATGAAATCCATCCCATTTATAATTGCATCAAAAATAATAAGATACCTAGGAATAAACCTAACAAAGAAGTCAAAGACCTATACCCTGAAAACTATAAATATAGATATAAGAAACTGAAGATGATACAATGAAGTAGGAAGATATTCCATGCTCATGGATTGCAAGAACAAATATTGTTAAATTATCTATACTACCCAAAGCAACCTACACATTTAATGTAATCCCTATGATAATTCCAATAGCATTTTTCATAAAACTAGGACAGAAAATCCCAAAATTTATATGGAACCATGGGAGACCCTGAATTGTCAAAGCAATTTTGAAAAAAAGCAAAGCTGGAGGCATCACAATTCCAGACTTCAAAATATATTACAAAGCTGCTGTAATCAAAACAATAGGTGTTTGGATTATAGCACAAAAACAGAGACATAGATCATTCGAACAGAATAGAAATCCCAGAAATAAAATCACAATTATATGGTCCATTAGTGTTCAGCAAAGCAGGAAAAAACTTTCCAGTGGGAAAAAGACCATCTCTTCAATAAACACAGTTCGCAAAATTGGTCAGCTACATACAAAAAAATGAAACTGGAGCACTTTCTTAGACCACACACAAAAATAAATTCAAAATGGTTTAAAAACCTAAGTGGGAAACCCAAAACCATAAAAATCCTAGAAGAAAGCACAAGCAGTAATTTCTCTGACAGTAACAACATCTTTCTAGAAATATCTCCTGCGACAAGGGAAACAGAAGTAAAAAGGAACTACCAGGACTACATCAAAATAAAAAGCTTCTGAAGAAGTAGAAAGAGGGGGAGGAAGGTATATTAGAGCAAATTATTGTAGAGATTTTCACTAATCTGGCAAAGGGAACAAGCATCAAAATCCAGGAGGCACACTCCCTTGGCGCGCGTGTGGATCCTCAGGCTGGATCCCTTCTCCGGGCACGGGGACAGCTGTGGGGGAGACCCAAGTCCTGTTCTGCAGAGAACTATCTTCCGGGTGGGCTGCCTTCACCGGGTAAGCAGCGGTGGTGTCACAAAGAGTGTCCTCGTGGAGGACCGGAAGAAGGACAAACCCAAGGCCCCGAGACCACTTGAGAGCTTGCTGACATGCTCCAGAACAGGCCACATGCCAAAATAAATAGCACCTTGGATTTCCTTGAAAAGAAAGCTTGGCGGAGGAGCAAGATGGTGAAGTAGGAGGTTGAGACAGAGTTGGATCCCAGAAGTTCATCTAGATAGTTAAATCATTCTAAAAGCCAGCATACTCAACAGGAGAGAGAAGAGAGGAAGAAGAGCAATTCTAGGAGCAGAAAATCGACCACTTTCCAAAAGGTAGGACGTTTGGAAAAGTGATTCCAAAGCGACGGGAAGAGAGACCTCAGGGGGAGGGGCCGGCTCCCTGTAGCCACAGAGCCGCGGAGCACAAAATCCGAACTTTTAGCCTGCTCCGCTGAGAGACATTGCTCCAGAGGCTAAGCCAGAGGTTTAGCCATCAGGGGAACAGAGTGGTTTCAAGACCCACGAGATCACAGAGACCGGGGCTGTCTGAGTGCGGCAGAGCTCCCATATATAGGGGCAGAAAAGCCGGCGGCAGAGAAAGAGCCGCACGGTGCATTTTCAACTGGGACTTAGCCTAGACCGTGGCCGCGGCCCCTCGAGCGGGGACCACATAAGGCATTCCGGAGAGACCCCCTCCTTCCTCCTCGGGGAAGAGCGGCACAGGAGCGCGAAGCAGGAATCTGCTGGGTTTGGAGATTCCAGATGGGGCCGACGCCAGAGATAGAAATGCACCACCACCAGTAGATGAGCTCAGAGCCTGGGTGGGGACCGGGAGATGGGAGTGATTGACTGCTTTCCTCTAAGAGCATGCTGAGGAGCGGGGCCGAGCACTGGGCTCCTCTGGCCAGAGACTGGGAGCCACCATTTGCATTCGCGGCCTCCAGGGCGGTACAGAAACCGCTAAGGGAACAAAGACTCCCAAGAGCGAACCTGAGCGAATTGCTTGGCCCCTCCCCAGAAGATCAGTGAGAATATCCAGCCAAGCCCAAGTTCATCAATCAGTGAGAACTGTGGAACTCCAGAGTACTTTTCTCTCTCACTCATCTAGTCTTAGCTCGATAAAATGACAAGGCGGAAAAACTCACCACAAAAAAAAAGAACAAGAGACAATACTAACGGCTAGAGACCTAGTTAATACAGACATCAGTAATATGTCGGAAATAGAGTACAAAATGACAGTTATCAAGGTGCTAGCAGGGCTTGAAAAAAGTATGGAAGAGATTAAAGAATCCCTTTCGGGAGAAATAAAATCCCTTTCGAGAGAAATAAAAAAGGTAAAATCTAACCAAGATGAAATAAAAAACGCTATTAATGAGATTCAAACAAAAATGGAGGCTCTTAATGCTAGAATAAATGAGACAGAAGAAAGAATTAGCGACATACAAGACCAAATGACAAATAATAAAGAAGCTGAGAAAAAGAGAGACAAACAACTATCGGACCACGAGGGAAGAATTCGAGAGATAAGTGATACCATAAGACTCAATAATATTAGAATAATTGGGATTCCAGAAGAAGAAGAAAGATAGAAAGGGGAGGAAGGCATACTGGAACAAATTATTGTAGAGAATTTCCGTAATCTGCTGAGGGGAACAAACATCAAAATACAAGAGGCACAGAGAACCCCCATCAAAATCAATAAAAATAGATCTACATCCCGTCATCTAATAGTAAGACTTACAAGTCTTAATGACAAAGAGAAAATCCTGAAAGCAGCTCAAGACAAGAAATCGGTAACATACAGAGGCAGGAATGTTAGATTGGCAGCAGACCTATCCACATAGACCTGGCAGGCCAGAAAGGACTGGCATGATATATTTAGAGCCCTAAACGAGAAAAATATGCAGCCAAGAATACTATACCCAGCTAGGCTGTCACTGAAAATAGATGGAGAGATAAAAAGCTTCCAGGACAAACAAAAACTAAAGGAATTTGCAAACACCAAACCAGCCCTACAGGAAATATTGAAAGAGGTCCTCTAAGCAAAGAGAGAGCCTAAAAAGAGAACAGACCAGAAAAGAGGAGAAACAATATACAGTTAATAGTAACCATACAGGCAATACAATGGCACTAAATTCATTTATGTCAATAGTTACCCTGATTATAAATGGGCTAACTGTCCCAATCAAAAGACACAGAGTATCAGAATGGGTAAAAAAAATAAGACCCATCAATATGCTGTCTACAGAAACTCATCTTAGACCCAAAGACACCTCCAGCTTTAAAGTGAGGGGGTAGGAAACAATTTACCATGCTAATGGACATCAAAAGAAAGCTGGGGTGGCAATCCTTATATCAGATAAATTAGATTTTAAACCAAGGAATATAATAAGAGATGAAGAAGGACACTATATCATACAAAAAGTGACTATCCAACAAGAAGATCTAACAATTATAAATATCTATGCCCCTAACGTGGGAGCAGCCAATTATATAAACCAATTAATAACAAAGTCAAAGAAACCCATCAACAATAATACAATAATAGTAGGGGACTTTAATACCCCCCCCCCACTGAAATGGACAGATCATCTAAGCAAAATATCAACAAAGAAATAAAGGCTCCCAATGACACGCTGGACCAGATGGACATCACAGACATATTCAGAACATTCCATCTGAAAGCAACAGAATACACCTTCTTCTCTAGTGCACATGGAACATTCTCCAGAATAGATCACATCCTGGGACACAAATCAGGTCTCATCAGGTACCAAAAGATTAGGATCATTCCCTGCATATTTTCAGACCACAACGCCATGAAACTAGAACTCAATCACAAGGGGAAAGTTGGAAAGAACTCAAATACATGGAGGCTAAAGAGCATCCTACTAAAGAATGAATGGGTTAACCAGGAAATTAAAGAAGAATTAAAAAAATTCATGGAAACAAATGAAAATGAAAATTCAACTGTTCAGAATCTCTGGGACACAGCAAAGGCAGTCCTGAAAGGAAAATATACAGCAATACAAGCCTTTCTCAAGAAACAAGAAAAATCTCAAATACATAACCTAACCCTACACTTAAAGGAGCTGGAGAAAGAACAACAGATAAAACCGAAACCCAGCAGAAGAAGAGAAATAATCAAGATCAGAGCAGAAATCAACGAAATAGAAACCAAAACAGTAGAACAAATCAACGAAACTAGGAGCTGATTCTTTGAAAGAATTAATAAAATTGATAAACCCTGGGCCAGACTTCTCAAAAAGAAAAGAGAAAGGACCCAAATTAATAAAATCATGAATGAAAAAGGAAAAATCACAAACTACACCCAAGAGATACAAACAATTATAAGAACATATTATGAGCAGCTATACGTCAGCAAACTAGACAATATGGAAGAAATGGATGCATTCCTAGAGACACACAAACTACCAAAACTGAACCAGGAAGAAATAGAAAACCTGAATAGACCCATAACCAGTGAGGAGATTGAAACAGTCATCAAAAATCTCCCAAGAGGGCACCTGGGTGGCTCAGTTGGTTGAGCGACTGCCTTCGGCTCAGGTCATGATCCCGGAG
>CM052809.1:15863499-15910565 GCA_028533885.1 Nasua narica | reverse complement strand
AAAAAAAATGAAGCCTAGAAATTATAAGACAAGCCACCCAGAAGCACCAAGGGAGTGACCACTGATAAAGAAAAGAGGAGGCTCAAAGAGTTTCCTGGCATACAACACTGTTTGAAATTTGAAGAGATGAGAAGGCACTAGCAAAGGAGACTGTGCAGGAGAGGCCAGTGAATTGAAAAGAAAGAGAACATGAGGTCCTGGGAGTAAAGAAAGTGTTGCCAGGAGGAGGGAGTGATTAGTCATGGCAGACAGTACAGACGAACCAGGTTTGATGAAGACCCACAGTTTCTGGTGCATTTAGTCCAGAGGAAGTCATCATTGACCTTGAAGAGTTAAGTTTGGGGGAATGTAAGGGGGTAAACCCCTGAGCCTACGGTCTTAAGAGAAATTGAAGGAAACGAACTGGAAATCCTGATTGGAGACAGCTTTTTAGAAATCTGGCTGTAAAATGGAGTCAAAAAAGGGCAAAACTCAAGGGGCTAGAGGACTAAGAGCAAGTGCTTTAAGATGGGCAAGTTTACAACATGCAGATGTAAATGAGCCACTGAAGAGGAGAAAGAATGGTTCTATAAAAGAAAGAGAGGGAGAATCCTAAAATGGTGAACCACAAGGAATGGCATCTTGTCCATCAATGGATGAAATGGGGGACCACGACCAACACATTCCTACTAATAGCATGGAAAGAAGAGTGTATGGGCACAGATGCTGGTAGGTGGGAGGACGTAGTCGAAATTCTCAGCGTGGGGGCTTCTATTTTCCCAGATAAGCAGAATACACAACTGACCACTGGAAGCGATCATGGGGCAGAAGAGGTTGGAGCTTTGAGGAAAAAAAGGCATAAATAGCCATCCAGACAGTGGGAGAGGAAGATGCAATAGGATTGCCAGTACGTAGTCAGAGCTGAACTGAAATAGCAGCATGGAATGTTAAGGGAGAACAGCAGGCACAGTTACATATTTTTTCCGCGCCCTGTTGAACCGAAGAGGGGCGGGCTGGGGTCAGTCGGAGTGGGATTTCACCAGGGAAGGTTTGCTAGTCGATTCTGCACCAACATAAGACGAGGAAGGGGAGCAGGCGCACTGATGCAAAAGAGTGCTGCAGAGGTGGACAGAAGTTGAGTCAGGACACAAATTAAGACACAGAAGGGGAAGTGGGGGATAATTAATGCAAAAGTTGTAAGAACAGCGGGTACTGTGTGCTGGAGATGGAGGACCATATTTTTTAAGAGTCATGGTCCTGGAAGGAGTGAAGTAAAAAAAAAAAAAATAGTGGGTTGTAGCCAGGGAGGGAGAGACTTGAAGTTGTGAATGTGGAAAAGTGGAGGAGATTAACTGTGAGAAGCTCTCGGTAACCCCAGTGGAGTGAACTAGGCTTGTCGTGGGCCATGTCATCGGACGAAAGGAGGTTAAGGAACTAAGAGACCAGGGTATTCAGAAGGGCCACCTCCATGCACGGAGATATGGAAATCACCAAGAACTGTTAACTGCTCTTGTGGTGAACCCTGGGAGGGGAGGCAGACTGGCCCCTGTGAGAGCTGCTCATGTGGACATATTCAACTCCCGGCAGATGCCATTTTTGTCACCTGAGTTGCAGAATTCCTGTGCCTTCAGCACTGAGGAGATATATTTTGCCCCGTGTGCTGTGCATTTCGGGAGCCAACAAGAATGATGACACATTTCACAGGGGAAATAGGGCCAGGATCAAGGTTATGGAATTCAACAAATATGAACTGTCAGATGCTAGAGGTTTGGCTTAGTAGTAGAGACCCCAGGGTCAAAATACTCAAGTTTCCCTGGAACCAGAGATTCCAATCTCAAAAACTTCAACTCAGTCCTTCACCCTTTGAAGGCAGATAAATTGGGTTGCACAAAATTGATTGGCTAGGGTCTCTGAGATGACATCGTTAAGACCAAAAGCTCCATCTGCTTTCTTAGGACATCAGGTAACTCGTGGCTTTTTTAGGAACAAAAATTGACAGTAAAAAGCTTGGTTAAAAAAATGGTAACATCGATTCTCCTCTGGAATATATTTGCACGTAAGTCACCCTCCAAAAGTAAGCAGAAAGACTGACAATATGGTATCAAAGCAAAGAAGTTCTATATTGCTGCCTAGCTCAATAATGCAGTTGTGTGTGTCTACGTGTGTACATGTATATGTCAAATGTGTGTGCACACACAATGTATTTCATATGGAGCAAAATGTCAACTCCAAACAAGAGACGCATTTTGTATTTTTTTTAAGGTGGGGACATAGAGAACTCTAAGAAACAGAATCGCCTTAGGTATTTCAGAATTATTATTACCATTCCCTTCTAATAATTCAATATAGGGTGGGTGTCAAACAGATTTCATTGTCCTACTTATTTTTCAACATGGTCTGAAAGTACAAATATCCAATGAAGCAAATCCATGACCTATAATGAATGTAATTAAGAGAACGGGGAATTCAAACTGCTTGCCGGGACATCGTATCTCATTACTAGAAAACTGAACACGTCCAAATCATCATGGCCACAGACTTTTCAAAGTACCAAAAACAAGTTCGAGGCTTGGAAAAATAGACAGGAGTATCACCAGGTTGCTAAGCACCGGTGGCACTTACAAATACCCGAGGTGTAAGTCAAAATGCAGGTGGAGGCAATGGCTGTGTTGGAGCATCAGGAAATTCTCACAGATTGCAGAGAGGAAACTGTCATCACTCATGGCTTATCTTACACATGGGTTTGTTCATGTTTTGAAATGCATTACTAATGGGACGCCTGGGTGGTACAGTCGGTTGAGCATCTGACTCCGGGTTCCAGCCCAGGTCACCATCTCAGGGTCATGAGATCAAGTCCCATATCAAGCTCTGTGCTGAACATGGAGTTGGCTTGAGTTTCTCTCTCCCTCTCCCCTGACACTCGAGCACACTCTCTCTCTCGCTCGCTGTCTCTCAAATCAATAAATCTTTTAAAAAATGCATTACTAAACATGAACCAGCATACTGTCCACTCAGATCTTCTCATGAATTTCTGTCACAGAGGTGGAACAAAGTTTCCAGGTAGGACATATTCAGGACATATTCAGATTCAGGACATATTTCAGACAAAATAGTCGACCGGTTGCCGAGTATGTTTAAAGACGTCAAGCGTAGCTGTCTTCTTCCAACGTTCCTGGTCTAGGAAAGTAGAGCAAGTACTCAAGCACACTGTCCACTGAACCCATTTTTCCCTAACAAATCAGGATTAAATGACGGCCCTGGGTCAGGGCCACTAAGTGACCAGCTAAACAAGCTCTGCCTTCCTTCCATTTATTTCTATCAGGCGATGGTGACTCAATTCACAGCCTGTAGAATATACGGCAGCTATGTGAGGTTCAGATCTGTCAGAAACGGTGGTTACTGCCCTATTATATAGTTTTTATGAGACCAGTAAGTGTAGTTTATGTGGGGGGAGAGGAAAGCATGTGGAGATGATTAAAAATGAAAACATACAACCAGACCGAGAATGATGCCTGGATTTTCACCCTTAGTCATACGTAACTATCCAAGGCATTAGTTGTGGCCATGTTCCATTGTTCTTCTTTGCGCTCCCATGGGCTCTAAATTAGTGTCAAGGAAATGGGGCAGGGACTGGAGACCCTGGCCTTTAGGGTAAAATAATACTTGATTCTGTCCATGCAAGTGGCTCTGTGCTTCTTGGTCATTAATTCTGTATTTTTCAGATGCTACCTCACTATCCCTCCTCATGACACCGACGGTGCTAAAACTCTCCTGGATGTATCCCATCCCGTCTTAGGACTGGAGGGTCCTGAACCTCGAGAAAGATAAAGCCTTAACCTAGGTGTTGGCCGTATTTGACAGTCACTCGAGCGTCCACAGAAGCTACATTTTCAAGAAAGGTAAAGAAGGGATTTTTTGCCTTTTAAATCTAGAGACAATGGCTAATTCCGTTCTGGTAGTGCCTAGTTCTCCTTGGGTGGTGGGGATAGACACGGGAGGATACAAACTCTACAGCTACTGATTATCTTTAATTCGGAATTACCATTTTTGCTAAAAGCCACCTTAGGTCCTCACGGTCCATCAAGTTACAGGAAGGCAGTATCAAGCCAAATTTTATGAATGTGAAACTAAAAATGACAGCACTGGTAGAATTAAGTTGAAATTGAAAACACATTTCGGGCCTTCCAAATCCCTTGCCTGTTCTTTAAACCCAGCAGTCAAAGTAAGTTACCCTTTGGCATTGTCTCAAGTAATTTTATGTACATTCTCAGGGAGCAAAGATGAGTTATTCCAACTGGCCTTTTAAAAATTTCACTGATTAAGCACTCAGATCAATGCCAAGTCTATTTCCTAGAATATTCTCCTAGCTCCAGGCTGAGCTTGTAGCATTACTCAAGCTTTCTTGCTTCTGAGATGATCGTGGATCCATCTCATAGCAACTGTCATTAGTCAACTGTCGCTGGCATTGCCCATCACGATCTCCAATGTTGCAAATTAATGAAAACTTTGGCATTCATAGATCAACATTATCACAGTGCAGTTATTAGCCAAATTTGAAGCACTTTGAGAAATGTAAAACTGGTTTAATGAAACATTAATTGCAATTTTATCCAGACATTCTATGTGATCAGGCTCCTGGGAGTTTCTCTGCTACCAGCCGGTTCTTCCATTCGTGGACACCAAGACCGCATCCAACAATTCAATTCAACGAGGATACTCCTTACACTCAGCACAGACCCGATGGTTACGGACTAAGTCCCACAAGGCTGCTTCTGCTTCAGGTGCCAGCCACAAGCCCAAGGCCACCTACTGACCCGCTGGTTATAAATAAGGAGCCATGACCTTGTTCTCAAGTTCAACAGTTTGCTAAACCAACCTACGAAACTCAGGAAGACATTTAACTTAGGCTTACTGGTTTACAATAAAGGGTACCAAGGCAGACCCAGATGAAGAGATTCACAGACGGAGGTCTGGAAAGGTCCTAGGTATAGGAGCTTCTGTCTCTGTGGAGCCCCGCTTTGGGCACATGGAAGTGTCGGTCAATTGAGAAGCTTGTAAAATCTCACTCCAAAGTTTTTACAGAGCTTAATCCAGATCCCCCCACTGCCTCCTGCAGGTGGGCGCATGGGGCTGAAAGTTCTAATCCTCTCGACACTTGGACTACCTGGTGACCAGCCCCAACCTGAGACTTCCTAGGCACCCGACCCTCAGTCATCTCATCAATGAAAGCTCCAGTGTGATCAAAAAATGCCTCCTTATGGATAATGGAAGATATTTCTTTTTTTTTTTTAAGATTTTATTTATTTATTTATTAGGAAAGAGAGAGAGCAGGCCAGAGTGAGAAGCGGACTCCCCATGGAGCTGGGAGCCCGATGTGGGACTCGATCCCGGGACTCCGGGATCATGACCTGAGCCGAAGGCAGTCGCTCAACCAACTGCGCCACCCAGGGGCCCTGGAAGATATTTCTAACAGAGATTATTCTGAAGATTCTACAATGTCTGTGCCAGGGACCAGCAACAGAGATTTCGTTTATTTTTATTTCTTATTCTACGACAGCTTTTCACTTAATAATGGTTCGACTCTCCTAAATGAATAGAATAACCATATATACAGGGAAACTTATTAAATGAATCCGGATTTTTTTTTTTTTTCTAACATACTGTTAGGTGTGGGGATACAGTGGTGGAAAAACAATACTATCGCTTCCCAACTGATAGATTCCGGCGGCAGAGGGAACTGACATTAGTCAAATAAACACAGTGGAAAGAAACATTAAACACCAAGAGAAGGAAATGATGAGCCACATAATAGCTGGATGGGCTCCCCAAAGGCTGGGGCATGGGAAAAGTTTTCCTTAGGAAGACAGCTCTGAGCTGAGTTCATCAGAGTGGGGGGGTGAAAGACCAAGGGAGGGCCTGACAGGTCTAAAAGGTAGTGTGGAGGCGGCTAAGAGGAGATTGACCAAAGCACAGGGAAAATGTGGTTTTCTGAAAATGAGCCCAAGTAGTGTTTCTTCAAATACATCATCTTCTTTAGTATTATCATAGATCTTTTCACTTGTTACTATCACAGTTACTTTCAAAGACCCACTAGGATCACGGAACTAATCTAAACTATGTTCATTTGGGCCCAAGAGGGAAAGGAACAGGGCTGCAAGTAAATAGACTATGCATTTCCAGGAAATGTCCTCGGTTATCACCATAAAATAAAGAAAGGCCTAAGTGCTTATTCGCGATTACGGGACCCAGTTATGGGTCTTCGACGACAGTCAACAAATGTCTGAAGCAACAAAGGAAAACAGCAGCTTCCTCTTATTTCTCTCTCCTTTGGTTTTTCTCCACATAGATTCATTCCTAGAGGAGCCCCTGCCAGACAGTATCCAGGATAGCCCATGACAGCTGAAAACTTTATAGCTCGCTACGCCCACTGAAATGGGAGTGTTCTTTCCTCCAGTCCTGCAAAATTCTCAGGAAAGGTGCTGAGTAGTCTCTAATTGGGTCACGTGGCCATGCGGGAGCCAATCACTGGGGCCAGAGATCAGAACCCTCTGGGGACCAGCTCAAGGAGCAGGCCCACTCCTGGGGCCTCTGGCATGGGGCCAGGGGCTTGTATCCTCGCTGGACAGAGGAGGGACAATTGCTGGAAGGACAAGATGCCACCAAACAGAGATGTTTGTGTGACCACTCTACTGAATTTAACATTTTTAAAAAACTAATGTCCTCCTACCTTAAATTTGCTGACAGAACAGAAGCAATACGCATACTGCGAGACTCTTCACACCCAGGCCTACGTTTTGATTTCCCGAGAAAGCTCTAATGGCCCTTGCCCACATGGTGAAGGGCAGTTTGCACCGCCTGGTTATTCTGTCCTGAACATAATGTGCTTCTCGTCTCTCCTCAGCTTTTGCATCTTCATTTCTAACTGACCCCTCCAGTCTTCCCAACATCTTCACCTTCTCTCACGGCGCACCGAACACGTAGATTTTGCCCACAGAAGCTCGTATGAAGACTCCACCACCTCAGCATTCCCCATTAGGTGGCACTGCTAAAAACATGAGGCTTCCGAATGGTCATGACAGAGATGAAGAGGGGAGAAGGGAGAGAAAGCCAGTTCTCTGGCTGTATTGTTCCTTTGACTGAACATAGCGAGTAAGTAAAATCTGCCTTGGTGTTTGCCTCACTATCAGGTTTCTCTCTCTGGAGAGAGAGAGAGAGAAATGCCACGGGGCCCCAGCTTGTTCGAAATCACCCTCACTTCCCAAAACATGCTCTCTAGGCTGCCCCTGCAACCCAAGTTCCCTGAGAAGGAAGAGAACGGAAATACAAAGAATGCATTCAGTGATTTGTTTTACATTATAAAGGGACCTCATATCAATAACAATAAGGGATAATTAATTAAAACCCTGAAAAACTGTCCTTGTTCCATGGTGTTCCACTGAATAATTTATCGCCGCATCATCAACCAAGCCCACCACAGCCCCAGTATATAAGGAGCAGCCTGTCTCCCTCCAGTTTTGATGTGGCTTCCCCCCCTCCTCCCCTGCCCTCCGCCCCGCCCCCTGAATCCTGCGGCCTCCTGGTCATTTTTAGTGCTCATCCCCATAGTTTTTAGTAGTTCTCTTTAAATAACTTCAATGCTTCCTAACTAGTGAAAATGCCATCCTTTTCCACAGTTTTAAGCGACCAGGAGCCACATAAACAAGACCTTATGACTTTGTTTCTCAGGAAGGACACATCATCCCAAAACAGCCCTGGGGGGAACCCACGGAGAGAGGCGCTTCCTGACCTCTGTGTGGCATTCAGTCTCCCTCCATGGCTTTGTTATTTTTGGACCCTGAAATGACAGTTGCATGCCAAGCTCTTTCTAACAGCAGGTTCATTTAGCAATATTGGCTGCTGAGTTCCTACTTCACCCAGCTCACCACCTCCAGGCTTTAAGACAAGCCGGGGGGGCTTAAGCTTCTCCCGGGACAGCCCCCTTAGTGCAGACCATTAAAATGACACAAGGCCAATATCATAAGGGAGGCACAGCTTCTGTATCAGAAGCCAACAACAAGGTCATCACCAAACAATGACCCAATACACGCCACGTCCGATGTCTTTATTTTTTTGGGCCCCCATCACAGATTTCGGGCTTTACTCACAGGTGAGGGGATCTTAACGTAACTAGAGACGCGGAGGAGAAAAAAATAACAACGACAACAACAAAAACCCAACACATTATGCGAATGTAGCAACAAAAGTAAAATGATAAATTAGCAAGCGACTATTTAATTATTACTGTGATTACTTCCTGGAGAAGGTGCCACGGCTAATGAACCTGAACTTGTCCGGGTTGACTACAGCGTGCTGCTGAAACATTTCCATTTGGTTTGTTTGCTGCTGGTGCAGCTCAGTGAAGTACATAGCATCTGTTTAATGAGCTCCCACTTCATTACCGAGCCGTACTACTTACTGAGTCACTCTCCTTAAGCATGCAGGCTGTGGACTCTGCTGTTGTTTTAAAGCAAATACTAATTTATGATTACCTGTCACATTAGGCCACTGAAAATTGTACTCACACTGGCTCCCATGAGCGGAATGCTAATGAGCTGATTATGGACTGTGGTGGTGTCCCTCGTTCATAATCCTCGGACATAAATCCCGGCTCCCCCGTCCAGCATGGGCTCTGGAACAATAGACGAGGTTTGAGAAGACGGACTGGGAAGCGAAAAGGGGTGGGGTGCAATCATCACATGGAAATGCCCAGACTCTCTCTAAGGCCTACAAACTCAGCAGTGACCTAATTCAATGTGCACGGATCGTCAGAAACACCCGTTACACTGTGTCATGTATGGAGGGAGATGAATGACTCTCTCGCTATTCACTCCCTGCCACGGTCATTATCTAATTGAAGTCTGATGCCAGAGCCAGGCGGATCCTGACACGGGGGCTGCAAACCTCTATTGTATGGAAGAAATCCTATAAATGTGTCCTAAAATGGTACTTGCAGAGAAAATTCCAATCAATGACACTTTTCCAAAAGGCAGTTTTTCATTGCCAAGCCTAATATTTACCTGCAGGCTTCAGCACAATGCTCTCTCACCAGCGTTGTGTTTTTTGGGTTGTTGTTTTGGTTTTTTTTTTTTTTTCCCTGCCTCTCTCCATTACAAGCATGCCATTTGCACTTTAAAATAGAGTAGTAAGCAAAATGCCTCATTAAGTCTGTTTTTTCTTCTTAGTTTATCCCTGACAGTTTTCTTCCATAAATTAAAACTGCGGGAAGATAAGATTCTTGGCTCTTACTGGCTGTCTGCTCAGTCTGTTTTTATCGTCCTGACTTCATTCTGCCTGGGGACACGGTGGCTTGTCTCTTACACACAGGACCGCAGAGACCACTTCCTTAGTCATGTGTGTACCCGTCAGAATCTGCACTTAGAAATACTGCTCCCAACATCCAACACGAGGAGCAGCACGATGCTGGAGGTGCCCAAGAAGCATTCAGCACTGCTTCCCACGTGGGACACTGAACCCGAGCTGCCATGGGCGGCGTGTGTGTGTGTGTGTGTGTGTGTGTGTGCTCGTGTCTGCGATGGAGATAAGAAACCTATCGAAGTGGGCACCTGGGTGGTTGCATTGGTTAAGGACCTGCCTTCAGCTCAGGTCATGATCCTTCGGTCCTGGGATCGAGCCCCGCATCGGGCTCCCTGCTCAGTGAGGAGTCTGCTTCTCCCTCTGCCTACTGCTCCCCCTGCTTGTGCTCTCACTTGCTCTCTCTCTCTCAAACAAATAAATTCTTAAAAAAAAAAGAAAAGAAAAGAAAAGAAAGCAACCTCACCAAGTTAGCCATGTGCCCTCAACAAGAATACAAAGATGAGTACTAGTTTATACCTCTGCCCCCCAAGCTCAACCTTTCCTTTTTTTTCAAGATCACCTGTTTCCTCCTAGAAGAGTTTTTAACATTTACCTTCTCGTTTTTCTATGTGGAGCTGCCCCAGGACTGACAACTAGACTAACAGAATGGAAGAAAAGAATAATGCCCACCTTTGACATAGCTAAAAGAAAAATCAGGCAAGAATAAGCGTGATTCATCACCGACAGATGCCTGCTATACATTTTAAATCAGCTCCCAGCTAGACATTGCAAAGCTCCCTCATGCCATCTCCAGCAGCTCTGGGTAACGCTTCCTTGAACAAGTTGGTATTTTGGGCTCCCCTTCGTCTCGATGCAACGAGGGGAAAGACCCTCCATAGATAGGGGCAGATCTGGGCGCTTGCTCTTCCAGCCAGCATGCAGGGCTGAACTTTGGGGCTTTATCACTAAGAACAGGACAAAGTGACTGCTAAGTTCCAAGCTCTGCTATTCTGTAACTCTCCCCTAACCCTGACTAAAGTAGTCGTAATCCACACAGTATCCAGGACTATTAAACTGCTACTATTAATATTGACTGCGTTTCCGGTTTACTCTATCTAGTAAGATGGAAATCGTTCTTAAAAATTAGCATGTTTCTGCAACACACCAAAGAAGTGATGGGGCTTCTCATGGCATTTCAGGCCCAATCTACACCACGGCAACCATGACTCACTGTTCCTTAAAAGAAACCACGTTGAAACACGTCTGACTCTCACTAATTACAAATTCTAAACTACTGGGCAAACTGGCGTATCGCTTTTTTAACGAAGCCTGAAAAATCGAGATACCAAGTTGTTCATTTTATTGTCTCACTACAAATATAACGTAAAAAAAAAAAAAAAACCACCTCGGGTTCTTCAAGAGAGTATTTTTCATGCTATTTATATTTAAACTGCAAAAAAAGTGGAAGCAAATTAGTTAATTACCGTCTCCAACTGTATGGGTGCTAACAAATTCCTTTTCCTCACCTATAATGAACTCCCAGTGCCCGCCAGGATGGGGGTGGGGTTAACAGTGGTGTGGGTTTTCTCTTCCCAAGTAAATTGCTTTTCCTGATTTACATGGGGGGTGGGGAGGGAAGAGACAGAGTGCCTTTTTACACCCTAGATAATCCAATTGGCTTCTTTTGCCCAACAGTTTCTTTCCCCTTATTGGCAGCACTAGCCATTGTGCAGGCTCTCAACTGGAGTGAAAAAGGATATGCATTAGATACAGGGACACACAATGACCATGCTCAATTTCCTAAATGAGACAGGGCTCATTGAACGAGAAGGCAGTCACGCAACACTGGGAGCACCATTTTGGTTTATGCTTATAAGAGGCATATGCACTAAATGTCCACAATGAAGATAAACAGAGAGGAGAAGTCTTACCGAGAGGTAGAAAAACATGAGAGATTTTTATTAGAACTTTTCATATGGGGGGGGGGGTCTCTTAAGAGACTGGTCAGATAGGATTTTGCACGTTTGTCCAATTCCCAAAACTCATTCTTTGGAGTCTGGAAGAGAGCTCACGGCTGTTAAATACTCTTTCATGAGACGAGTCGGATAGAATATATACAGATGTGTCGATACAGATGAAAATGTAGAAATATCAATAACAAATGTATTTGAAAAGAGCTGAGGAAGATCATTTGGACAAGGAGGGCATGAAGGAGGGAAGGAGCAGGGCTTGAGGGGAGATGGGGGTCGGGGGAGTGGGATGGCTCAGTGGACTTTGTGTTGTTTTCCACAGCTCATCAGAGAAGTCACATGCAAAATCCTTCTCTGAGTGTTGCAGTCCTGCTTTCACTCTGCAGGAGGCTGGGAAAGAGAATTGAACCTATGAGACACGTGGTTTTCCTGAGAAAGGAAAATCTGAAATGACCAAGTCGGGTACACAGGGGTTTCACACACGGGCAGTGACCCTGCTGTCAGGGAGTCATCCTCCCAGCGGCCGAGGCAGCCACAAAGACAAGAAGAGGAACTGGAATGCGCAGACACAAAAGTGACCAGCGTCCCCACTCCCAGAGGGACCCTCCAAATAGCCCACGATGGCAGCGCTGTCACCGGGCCGTCACGGGGCTCTGTGAATAACCAGAGTGACAAGCAAAACTAATTGGTGGTGGCAGTTGACGAACAGGTGCCCACGGAAGAGCCACCACCAAGGGACTCCTTTCTCCAAGCTCTTGGGAACAAGCGAGGCTCCAGGAGAGGCTCCTGGTTGGTGAGGGGGACTCTCAGCTCAGCGTGTGTGGGTACACGCTCGCACGCACAGCGTCGAGGGGAGCACTAGACGAACCCACATGTGTTCCGTTCCTTCTGTATACATCCAGGATGACAGAGCAAGCTCACCCCCAAGGTACAATACGATGTTTGAGAGCCTGCTTCATCCCAACGTGCCACCAGATCCTTCCCCGGGAATCCAGCTTTCAGAATGCGACTGTCAGAGTGGGTCGTAAGAAAGTAAGAGCAGAGCAGGTGCAGAAACACTTAGCCACGCGAGCTCTGCAAGTTGCAGAAGAGGTCCTGTGCTCCGCAAACAATCCTCCGATGCCCGCGAAACCCCCGGGCTCCGTCCTCACCCTCTGCTTGAGAAACAGTTCCACCCCTCAGAGTGGAAAAAGGCACCAGGTGCAGACACAAGCTTCTTCCTCCATGAGATCGGCCCCTTCTGCCCTACACCTGGTGAGGAGGGGGCCCCCGTGATGGGGTTGACACTGCTTTGGCCTCCATGCCCTGCGATCAGCACGGGGACATTTTACCATGGCGCCGTGAGGAGGACCCTTGGGCTCACCACCCTTTCCTTCGGTTTTCCCACACCGTTACTTGGAGCAGGAGCAACACCAGCAGAGAAAGAGAAAGGAAAAGGAAAAACCCAGAGGCTTCAGAGGGGAGAGGAAATCACCAGAGTCTTCGAGGAGAGGGAGAGGGAGTCACAGACAGAGCCCGGGAAGCTGTTTTCCTTGGAAGAGTTCAGACATGCCGAGGCAATGATCCTGGCAACATGTTAGCAAAACATTAGAAACACTTTGGTAAGCAAATAATTTAATTACAGCCTTCTCCGAGGCAGTGGATATTGCCTGACCCCTGACCTTGTATATTGCCCTCCCCCCAACTCAGCCTGGGATTCACGCTTCCCATTCTTGTCACAGCATCTCTCCATCTTGTACCGTTTAATATAGTGTGCTCCAGGTGTTCTGTGCTGAATGAATAGTTATATTACTACCTGTCAGACACAATCACACTCTATTCATCATTCTCGGCTGGCTGCATGAGGCCCAGCTTCCAGCAGGCTCCCGCTCTATTTCCTTGTTCAAACGTCTGCGGTGCTTTTGGCCCATCTGTCAAGGCTGTCATTTAGAGGGAAAACAGTATCAGCGCTTTAAATATATGGAGTTCTCTATTGAAACAGTGCTGTGATTGAACCGTCAGCGTCCTCAGTATCACAGCCCGGCATTCACGGCTGGTCAGGGCTCCGGTGAGGTCGTGATTACGACGCAGACCCTGAGGGGGTCACGCGGAGGGTTTGTGCTTCGCGGTTTGGTCTATAAATAGTGCAATTAACCTTTCAGGAATTACAGAATGCTCGTGAATTCTCTTTACCTTCGCTCTGTGCCTGCACGGTTTCAAGCCATGGGAAGAAGAAGAAGAAGAAGGGAGGAAAAAAAAACCACACTAATTTGCTGAGATATGGGCCATAGGAGAAAGGAAAAAAAAAAAAAAAAATATATATATATATATACACACACACACACACACACACATATATATATATTTGAGAGAGCAAGCATTTGAAATACATGAATGTATTTTAAGCCACCGTTTGCTGTTTGGGAGCAAGATAACATATGCTGAGATTTCTGCTGAAATTAAAAGGTTTCTGAATCTGAAATCGAATATGATGGATATAAATGAAAGGGCTTCTTCTGTTCAGCCTTATGGAAAGGAAGGGAAGGTTTTCAGTTCCCTGAATTGTCACCTTTCCGAAAACACAGGGTTCCTCACTGCTCCCAGCTCCAGCGTCGCGAGCAAAACACCTGCATTCCCCACCAAAACTGGAGCAAATGCTGTCAGAAGCCAAGTGCTATCTCTCATCTTAAAACACAATCCCCAAAGAAAGAGAATTCAGGATGCTGATCAGGCAGCCTTCCCTCGACTCCCCTGCATTTGAAAGGCTCAAATCACTGCAAGGGTTTGTCTTTTCTTCTTGAGGAAATCAAGGCACTCGCACAAGGCCAGCAGAGCCCCAAATACAAACCCCAACTCCCCATCTCAGCTTTCTGCAAAGCCCTGTCTGGCCGGCCACCGCCTGGCTTCCCTTCCAGAGACCCGACCAGTAAGACAAACCCTTTCCAGTATCTCTCTACGGACAACGACAGCGAAGTGGTTCAGAGGAGTCCCTCGTTTTCTTCTGGATGCCGGGGACGGCTCCTCCGAGGAGAGGCGCCTGGTGCAGTGCGCTTGCCTCTCACACGGACATGTGCTCTGTTTCCTCTCCTGCAGGATCATTTCGTGCCCGCATTATGCCAGTTATCCCCACAGCTACCACAGCACAAAGACTGTCCTTTCCTTTCGGTATCTGACCAACTTGTTCCACGGACAAAGCCAAGGAGCATTTTTAATGTGGGACACAAAGATCGCACAGCTAAGAATAACCATTGATTTCTGTCACTGTACTTGTCTTGCTTCAGAGGTAATTTTACTCCCGTTTGTTTCTTTCAGGGAAGGAAAGAGAGGCTATTTGTGTGTGTCTGCTGGGCGGCAGGGGGAAGCCAAAGACCCGGCAAATGGTCCTTTATGACACCTACTTAGGTCGACCATCCTCTAAAAGCCAAATAACACATCATCTTCTTGAACATGCTCATCACCAAAGAACTGGGAGTGAGGCACTATTTCAGCCAGCTTAAAGGCTTGCAGGAGGCAGAAAGAAGAGTAGAGAGGTATCAACCTTCCCACTAGAGCTATTTTCTGGGAAAGCTTCTCCCACCCAACCGCAGCTACGCCGAAGTAAAAGCCTGTGCTTATTATAGCCCTCGAACCAGGATAATTAAGAGGTAATTTCTTCCAGTTAGGGTGCACTTTCCTTTTAGGAGCCGATCATAAAAGGCAGACTGAGGTGCCCAAGAACCCCGTGTTGTCATTGTTGCTCACTTGCGTGACTGCGTCCTTCTCTTCCTGTCCTCAGTTGGGAGGGAGGCTCAAAACCTTTGCTTATTACAGAGGCAGAGTAAGTGCTGGTCTCATCCCATTAACTGTCCTATTACCGGGCTCGGTGCCATCCCATCTGAGTTGCGTGGAGTATTCCGAACTGCTTAATTATGTACAGTAAGGACAGTCTGCTGAGGCTTTCCTTCTTGATTAATATGGGGGGGGAGGTGGTTAAGGGTCACCTCCAAGGTTTACTCGAGCCTCACACAAAGCTAACTCGTGTGACAAAGGCTATTGTGAGTTAAAAAATAAATTAAGGCACGTCGGGAAACCAAGATGCTTGCATCAAGGGCTAAGGCTACTTTTGATTCTGCGGGCTAACCACAGATATTCCCCCCTCTGCATTGGCGTGAAACTGTAGAGTGCATTCCTTATAAATTATAGCACCCCATGTTAATTACAGTGTGCTGACAGTGCTTGTCATTACCCAGCCTGCTCCAGGCTTTGTGTGTGCGGATGTTAATAGCTGTTTGCTCTGCGGAATGTGGCAGAGCTGCCGAAGCGGCTCAGCCGGGCCGCGGCTAACATCCCTCTCTGCATCTCTCTCACACAGGCTCTATCTTTACCCCCATGATCCCCCCTCTCGGGGCCCCTGGGCGCACCCCCTCCCCGTGGCGGGCAGATGGGACAGGTTACAGTCTAGAAATGCCAGCGCCTCCGCTCTCACCGACCGCCCTTCAAAGCCCGGGGCTGAAGGGCTCTTTCCTCCTTTGCCTGACCTTGGGGCAACGACAAGACCCCTCTGGTCTGAGGGCAATGCTGGAGGGTCCTTCTCCAAATTCGAAGGCAGCCTTCTGCCCTCGTGTTTATGGCGACCGCCTGCAGAAGGCAGCTGCTCCAAATAGGAAGGTCAAGTCATGACCCAGGCTCCTCCTGGGGCTTACCCACAAAGTTTCTATTCCGGACGGTTGGGTCTAGAATCATCAACAAATATGAACACAGAAATCACGCTTTCACCAGAAAAAAAAAAAAAGAGAAAAAACAAAAACAAAAAACCAAAAAAAACAAAAAACAAAGAAAACCAAAAAACAAAACTCCTACCACTAAGTGGGCACCTACTACATCCTGGAAACAAAGCCCAGATTCTGGAAAAACAGAGATGAGTAAAATACAGCCTCTGGGCTGCAGGGCCTCCAAGCCTCGGAGGAGAGCAGAAGGGTAAACCAGGCCTGATTATTCCACGTCAAGTGTGGTAACAGAGGTGACAATTGAATTTCTCTCAGCCTCACCAGCCTGTGGATACAGTTAACAGTAATAATCCAAATTTCTGTTTTGTGCTCTCCCCAATTTCTCAGTCTGCACTAAGAAATGCCCATCCCGCTGGGACTCTGGCTTTTGTGTCGAGCCTCATGGTGACAAATGGTCACAGCTCCTATCCCCTTCTATCCTTTGAGTTGTTCCCTATCAGAGGGTTGCCAAGGTAGTGCCATATGGGCCGCAATCTCCTACAAAATTTCTAGTAAAGGAGCCCACCCTGTTCTCTGAAGTCACTAGAAAAGAATTCACCCAGTGTTGGCCTATGGGACAGACCCGAGGGGAAAGCCCTGTCGTAGGTACCACCACAACCAAGCCTTTCCTACTGGGCCAACCTCCCTGTGCCAGACTCCTTCCTCTCTCAGGTTGACTTCTCCCACCAAGTTCCTTTGTCTTCCTCTCCTGAGGCCTCCCTTGGGCTGGGCCCACTTCCCCGGTGCCCAGGAAATGCCAGCCACATCTGTACCCTCCACACACTCAAGCTCTGACAGTGTACGAGATGTCTTGATACACTCCGACAGTCTGCACACATACACACACACAACCAAACACACACCACACATGCTGGATGAACTGTGGGAAGAGAGACCGATATGGCTATCGCTATCTCTAAAAATCAGAAGTGGGGCTGCCTGGGTGGCTCAGTCGGTTAAACACCTGCCTTTGGCTCAGGTCATGATCCCAGGGTCCTGGAATCCAGCCCCGCACGGGGCTCCCTGCTCAGCGGGGAGCCTGCTTCTCCCTCTGCTGAAGGAGATGAAACCCATCTTCTGTCCAGGTACCACAACAAAGAGTACGAGGCAAGTACCCACAATAAGGAGAAAATTACTTCCCAAGAAAAACTCCCTTAATTCAAAGTTATTTTCTCAAAATAAAGCCTAACGGCACCATACTCCTTGACCTTTTGTGAAGACTTTGGAACCTAACCCCAATGAGTTGAGAGAAACCAACATCTCTTTTAAGACCCAATATTACAAAAAAATGGTTGTTTATTAGGAGGACAGGAGCCTACTTTTAAGACAAAACAGAGTCCACTCTGTCAGAAGGCTGAAATCCCTTCCTATCACTCACCCGTCATCTCACTCAGGTCTTGAAAGTTGTATTGGATGCTTGCTATCCACACCAAGGGGAATGATTTGAAGACCCAAGCATCAGCATTAAGATTCTGTATTCCTTCTTCAGGCTAGCTCATTTTGTGCAAACTGCAACTTCAGTTTGAGTGAACTTCAATGTATGAGTGTTGCTATAAAAACAAAAAAATGTGTGTGCTGTTTTTGAGTGACCTCCAACCTTTCCAAGAATAAGCTTGTAATATAGGACTTCTGCTTTACTTGTTGACTCTTTAACTTGATCACAACATAAGCTACAATGCCAGCGTAGACACTGCCGTGTGTGTGTGTGTGTGTGCGCACGCGTGCACACACACATATGTGGGGACATAAACTCGGTTATGTAAGCATTCATCTATAGATTTCAGCATATAGATTGATAACTGCTAATTGTAAAGCTTCCCTAGAACCCAGAGGATCACAGAATTACACATTAAAAACCTCTGTCCTCATCCATTAGTTACACAATATGACCTCTATCTTGGATTCCTAGGGCAAAGTGACACACTTGACCCTCACTGTTTTCTTATAAAACTTACTTTGTATGAGAAACAAAGATTCCTTCTCTATCCCTTAGTTCCCAATGTTGTTCATATATACAGTGGTAAATATATATATGTTCACATATATAATGGTAAATACATACATTGACCATATATAATGGTATAGAAATATAAAAGGGAATATATACACGAGAAACAGAGAAATCTTTCCCGAGATAAAGAATTTCATAGTCCCACCTTATACTCATACCCCCACATCTCTAGATTAGAGATTTTTGAGGCCACTCCCTACTTCACAGGCATTCAAGTGAAACTTCCTTCCATTCATTTTTCCTGCCACATTTTTGCCTTTACCTACCTCAAACAACTCAATCAAATTAGACTCAAAAATCTACCAAAATTTTTTTCAGAGATCAAGATCAGTTCTGAAAGATCCATCCTTGGTGGGACCCGATTTTTTTTTTTTTTTTGATGATTTATTTGAGAGAGAGAGAGAGAGAGAGAGAGAGCGCACACATGAGACAGGGAAGGACGGAGGGAGACAAACCTGAGCGGACTCCATGATGAGCACAGACCCGGATGTGTGGGGTGGGGAGGCCTCAACCCCACAACCCCCAGATTCCGACCTGAGAGTAGGGCCCATTTTGGAAACACACACACACGCACCTTTCTGTCTTAGCCTTTGCTCCCAGAAGCCCCTCTACCATCAGCTTTACCATGCCACCTCCCACCCCGAAACCAAGGACAAATATTCTCAGGCCCTTTAGGAGTGCTTATTGGCATCCTGCTGGGCACAAGGACCACTAGCTACAGGAACACTTAACTTTCATTCCTGCAGCTTTGCACGACGGCTGTGGGAAGCACAGAGCCCTTAGTAGACATCACTTCCTCCCCGCCTCTCCCAGCAAGCTCTCGGCTCATCTTTGCACACAGCCCAAGGGCCTGGAGGCACCTCAGCCAAACCCACCTGTGAGGCCCCGCCCCCTCGCACTGAGCTGCTGTTTCTGTCGGAGATTCTGCAACACACCTGCAGGGCAAGCTCCGACCTCCCATGTCCGCACCATTACCACCCACACTGGCGCAAGCAGCTGCAAACAGACAATGACCTTGGCCCGCAGGTCAGGCTGTCACGGGCTGCGTGGGACGGAGAGCCAAAATAGGCCTCAAGACAACTCAAGACTTATCTTTCGTCCTCAAGACAACTCGCTCTGGCTGTTTTCCTTTCTATTCCAACCAAGGACTAGAATCAAGTGACTCGAGGGCACGACCCCAATCACACCACAATAATAAGGCGTCTTTGGCGTGCTGTCAGCATCCACCTGACAGAAGTTGGTTTCCGAAGAGGCGAGACGTCCAGCGGGCTGCGTGCTCGCAGAAACATTCCGCTCACTTTCCCTGTTCCAAGACTAGCCTGTCCTGGTCTCCGCCTGCACGGGCCCACCCTGGGCATTGCCAACTACGGCTTAGGAACTGCTGACGAGTGTATCTATGCCCAAGCGACCAGCTCCGTGATTGAAATGGCACAGTGATTGCAATACCGTCTTCTCCTCCCCTAAGGAGAAAGCTCCGCATTGCAACTAAGTGTTTATACCTCATCAACCAGCTTGTCTGACAAGTACAACCAAATGTCATTCTTCGGGGCTTTAAACTGCGTTTGGCCCAATGATGAGTCAGGTTTCACACGTCACAAGACAGGAAGAGTTACCTACACTAACTACAATTAAATAAAATACCTAATAAAATGCACTGTTTGAAAGGCTACCTTATATTTCAGAATGTTTTACCTCTTCAGTGTTGACCAAAAATTTCTACTGTGATGGGGTAAAAGAAATCCTGACAATAAAAGCCAGGAGTGAGGGATGGTTAAGCATCTGCCCTGGGCTCAGGTCATGATCCCAGGGTCCTGGCATCGAGTCCTGCATCGGGCTCCCTGCTCAGCAGGGAGTCTGCTTCTCCCTCTGTCCCTCCCCCCAACTTGTGCACATGCTCTCTGACAAATGAAATATTTACAAAATATAAATAAAAAATAAAAAACAAGGAGTGAATTGCAATTTATTTTTTTCATTGTAAATTGTGTGCCCAAAGGGAGAACAGGTGATAATCTGAGTTTGTTCCAGAGAATGGTTGTGAAATGGGAGTCTCCAATTTTTCTCTTGCGGCCATGATTTTGATCCTGTTTGTTAAGATACGCCAAGTACTTTGAACCTGTTTCATAACCTGTTCTGGGGTGACCACGTGCACAAGCACCAGCAGCCCCACACTTCAGGGGTGTACTCAGCCAGCACCCCGGTGACTGGGAGCAGCCCATGATTTGTGCCAAGTGCTCTGAATACAGGCAAGTGAGGCCACTCGGGGAACAGAAGGCCAAACCACACGCCCCTTTGTAACTGACGTGCAACATTCTAGCAGTTCCAAGTACACAATGTGACTCCCTTTTAGTGGAAGTCACAAGAGCCAAGCTCCTGGTAGAACTATTTGTGCCGCCGCCTTGCAAACTACAACTTCCAAAAAGGCAAATCAGATATATGATTGGAGTTGTTTTGTTTTGTCTTGTTTCCCTAGGAGGACTTTAGAGGAAGAACGTGGCTTTCTCACACCCACTGATTCTAGACCACAGCTTTTCTGTGCGAAGGCACCAAAGGAGAGCAGGCAGGTCTACTTAGAAAAAGTTGTCAGGTCACTCTAATACTCCAACTCCTTCCCTTCCCCAGGGAGAATCCCTGAGTAGACAGACCGAGAGAATCAACGATTTCAGACTCCTGGTGACAATGAGGTTTAAAAGAGGAGTCATGGGATCCAGGTGGAGAAAAAGAGGAGAAAGAGAATGCAATCATAAAGAGTTTACAAACTCAGAGACTAGAGGAAGGTCAAGTTTTGGGCGGGGCTGGATAAACATGGAGGACAGATGAGCTGGACAATTCTTTTTTTTTTTTTTAAGATTTATTTATTTATTTATTTATTAGAGAGAGAGAGACAGAATGAGAGGGGAGAAGGTCAGAGGGAGAAGCAGACTTCCCGCAGAGCCAGGAGTCCGATATGGGACTCGATCCCGGGACTCCGGGACCACGACCCGAGCCGAAGGCAGTCGCCCAACCAACTGAGCCACCCAGGCGCCCGAGCTAGACAATTCTAAAGAGATTCCTACTTAGCTCTGCTCATTGGGTGTATTGGGTGTGTCTAACACTCCTTTACTATTATTTTCCTAACTTTACGATGGTGAAGCAGAGAAGTGCATTTTGTGGTGATGAGAACGTCCCAGGGGAAGAGGTGAGTGAGGGTCAGAACTCCTGTTTCTAAGATAGGAAATCTTACAGCATCCTTGTTACTCAATCCTGCGGAAAACCCCCTGGAGGCTGGAGTAAGATTTCAACTTGCAAGATAAAATATGAGATGCCCCGTGAAATGTGAATTTCAAATGAAAAAAGTCAGTCACTTTTTAGAAAAAGTAAGCCCTGTGACATATTTAACATTTAACTGTATTAAAAATCCTTTCTTTCTAGGTTAAGTTCACATTTAATTGGACATCCTATACTTTGATTAGCTCAATCTGGGGACCCGAATAAAATAAAGCCTGAATTTAGCAACTAGCGCAAACCATTAATTGGTGCCATTTCTCTTATAATCCCTGGGATTCTAAATGGAAAGCTATTTCACCAAGTAATTTACATCCTTCTAGGTCAAAATTCCTCTTTTTTAAACAAAACCCAAGCGTCCAGAGTCATTTCCACTTTGAGCTGGGTTGGACTGTGCCCTTCATCAAAAGCTCCCTTCAATTTCACTCACAGGATGACAGCCAACAAGGCGTTAACATGATCTGTGGCCCTTTGGCAGTGAATGTGCTGCCAGCAAGTTTGTGAAAACTTCCATCATTTCTGTCATGTTGCTGGAACACACTCAGTCTTGTGTCCTCACTGCCATGACTTGTAATTTAAAAAATTCCTTCCTCATCTGCATATATAATGAAACTCATTAGAAAGATAAATATGATTTCTGTACCAACTGGCAAGAAACGGAGCGCAGCATTATCTCGAAGTCTTGTTTATCAAAGTTGGGGAATTTGGGCTCTGGGCGGCATACGCAAAACGTAAAATCCTCATTCAGACACTAGTTGACGGGGACTTCATGACAAAACCATCAGCGAGATCTTGACTCCTAAAATGGAGGTTACACCTCGCTCAATGACCACACCAGTCATTCTCAACCCTTGGTACACTTTAGCATTACCTGGGGAGTTTTAAAAAGAACACTGATGCCTGGACCACAGATGCATTATATCCAGATTCCCTCAGGGGCTTGTATAGGGTCCAGAAAGAGCTGAGATCCACAGCCACGCGTGGATATAAATGCGTAATTCTTTGTTTCACGGGAGCTTGACTGAGTGACGTTGGTCATGCAAAAATGGCCAGAGCTTCCAGTCACGTGGGAGTTTCTAAATTTTTATGTTTTAAAAACATACCGATCCTATGAGAAAAATTAAAGTGGAAAACATTCAACTTTAGAGTCTATTGGGGCTGTTGTTTTTCTCCTTTACAAAGTAACCTCTTGTTTTTTCACTTCTTGAAAGATTTTTAAGTTTGAAAGCTTCTGATTTTTGAGCCATTTTATATCCTATCTACCCAGAATGCTCAAGACCTGGGGCACCTGAGTGGCTTAGTCAGTTAGGCACAGACCTCTTGGTTTTCGGCTCAGGTCAAGATCAAGTCCCACGACGGGCTCCGTGCTGGGTGTGGAGCTGGCTGGAGACTGAGATTGAGTGCCAGACCAGTTTTCCTTTTTTTTTTTTTTAATTTTATTTATGTATTTGACAGGGAGACAGAGAGTGAGAACAAGCAGGCAGAGGGAGAAGGCAAAGCAGACTCCCCGCTGAGCAGGGAGCCCCATGTGGGGCTCGATCCCTGGACCCTAGAATCATAACCCGAGTCGAAGGCAGATGCTTAACTGATTGAGCCACCCGGGTGCCCCTCTCTCCCTCTTAATTAAAAAAAAAATGCTTCCCATTCTCTAATACCTCACTTTACCAAGAGAAGCCATAATGATATCATGTACATTTTAGGCTATACCAAAGATTTCCTATCAGTCCAGAAGGACTATCCGAGGATTGCTGTTATTTTTTAATCCAGGCGCTTCTTTCTTCAGGTAAGGGAAACTTACTTTCTCTAAGGCGGCAGTTCCCACATGTGCCCCCCAGACCTGCAGCATCAGCACCACCTGGAAATACATCATCAGACTTGATCCTTAACTACCATAATGGAAACTCTGGACATCTGGTTTCATAAGCCCTCTGGGTGTTTCTCAGGTCTGAGACTGTATCCTCTTGTGTTTGTACTACCCTACTCTTTCCTTCCCCTCAGCAGTATTTCACTGTGTCATCTTAACTTCTAGGAATACCAGATTCAGTGCAGGGGCCTTTGACGGTGGAAGGAAAGCACCTACCCCCAAACCCTCATCATCCCTGAGTTGAGCTTCATGGGGAAGCCTGGAGTTCTATGCACAGACTCTGTGACCAGATGATGGAAGGAGCAGCTGTAAAGGACAGAGTTCAGTGGGTCCACGGATGGGGACCTGAGCCCCACCTTCATGGAACAAGTGCAGGCCAAGTTGAGGGAACCCTGAGGAACACCATGAGTCCCTTTAAAGGGTTGTTTCCTAGAAGGGAGGAATGACTGTATCTAGCATTCTTTACAGAAACTAAAGCAAAACCACCACTGCTCTGTTCTATGCACATGTTCTCATCCCTTTTCTGCATGGGGGACTCCTTCAAATGCTCCTCCACTGTGAAGACGTCTCTGAAGACTCCTTCCCTTCCTCCACACTGAACCTCAGTAAGACGAAGCATTCCTGCTCATATTCACTTGACACCTCTGTTGTCCTTTCTGAAGTTAAAAATGTCTGCCTCTACCACTACATTTTGAATTTATCAAAAGCAAGGACAGTATCATCATCAGATACTCAGTAAATGTTGGCTTAAGAAATTACAAATAAAGGGGCGCCTGGGTGGCTCAGTCGTTAAGCGGCTGCCTTCGGCTCGGGTCATGATCCCAGAGTCCTCGGATCGAGCCCCGCATCGGGCTCTCTGCTCGGCAGGGAGCCTGCTTCTCCCTCTACCACTCCCTCTGCTTGTGTTCCCTCTCTCGCTGTGTCTCTCTCTGTCAAATAAATAAAATATTTAAAAAAAAAAAAAAAAAGAAATTACAAATAAGTAGTTCCAGAAACTTTTGGGTGACAACTATAGAATCAACATTACCAATAATCAGATGCCCCAATGTCATCACCTACTATTTTCTTTTTGTTTTTACAAGCAATAATTGAGATACCAGAAAGAACTACCTATGATTTTCAACAAACTTATAATTCCCAGGTCTTTGCAATTTTCCTAAATGTAATACTGTATCACCTGAGTAATGTTTGCATTCAAAATTAGGATTTTATGAAATAAAAGATGTAATTGTTCAAATGAAAGATGGCTTTTTTTTTTTTTTTTTTGGAGAAGCAGAGGCTTCCAAAGATTATCATTTACTTCAAGAATGTTAAACACGACTTTTAAAGTATCTCTCAACCTTATGTTCATGCAACATTTTTAATTTTCTTCCTTAACAGAATGAACTTACACCAATCTACCAATCTAATATGCTTCTGACTAAAACTTGCCAGTCTTGAAATATACTGAAGAATACTTGACATTTTTTTCCTTAGAGAAGAGTGAGAATGACCACTCAGAAAAAAAGAAACAGAAAACAGGTTAAAAAGGAATAAAGGGGGGCGCCTGGGTGGCTCAGTGGGTTGGGCCTCTGCCTTCGGCTCGGGTCATGGTCTTGGGGTCCTGGGTCCGAGCCCCGCATCGGGCTCTCTGCTCAGCGGGGAGCCTGCTTCCCCCTCTCTCTCTGCCTGTCTCTCTACCTACTTGTCATTTCTCTCTCTGTCAAATAAAGTCTTTAAAAAAAAAAAAGGAATAAAGGGATTTCCACTAAAGACAAGAAAGGATTGATTCAGATCTCAAATTCTGATATTATAGACTGTTCCTTTGAGACATTTTTAGTGTTAGAATTTCCATTTAATCTTTTTTTAAACACATTCCTCTCTCTAGTAAAATTCTCTACCTTGTCATACATCTTTCTAAACATATTAATCACAGTTATGATAATGTCTGTGCTTGAGAATTCCATTATCTGGGAGATCTATTAATCTATTTTTATAATTTGTTTTCTAGGTTTTTGGTACACATGGCCAACTGTTATTAACAGATTAACATTACATATGAAAGACACATGGGGGGCCCCTGGGTGGCTCAGTGGGTTAAAGCCTCTGCCTTCCACTCAGGTCATGATCTCAGGGTCCTGGGATCAAGCCCCGCATCAGGCTCTCTGCTCAGTGGGGAGACTGCTTCCCCCTCTCTCTCTGCCTGCCTCTCTGCCTACTTGTGAGCTCTCTCCTCTCTGTCAAAGAAATAAATAAAATCTTTAAAAAAAAAAAAAAAAGATACATGAAATACAAATGAACAACATAGCAAGAAAATATCTTGCTCCCAACTCAGCTGCCCTTAACATCTCCTGAGCAAGTGAAATGGGGCATTTCAGTATAAACAGGAAGTAGGCTAACTAGACTGCAACACATCTTTTGACCTCTGGTTTGCCTTCATTTCTAGCATTTGGCTCTTTAGGCATCTCAACGATGACTGGGAGGGTTTACTAGGGTTCCTCCTCCTAACCAGGTCATGCTCTCCAGTTTGGTTTTATGCCCTTGGCACAGTGAGAATGCCAAAATTTTAATTCAACGCAGCCTCTCAACTCCTATACCTTAAGAACTTAGCAAAAGCCTCAACAGGAAAACTACTGAGTGTAAGTCTTCCTTTTCTGCACCTTATTCTCTCTAGCCTCTTGGCTCTACATGTCTTAGCTGCTTGGGAGCTCTCTGATGCCTTCGCCTGGATTTTCTGTGGCCATTGTATCCATTCTTCCAAGAGATAAATCAAAACAGAGAAACTGGAATTTATAGAACAATTGATAATGACCACCAATACGGCAGTCTATGTAGATGAGATCAATATAGATTTCAGTCAGCAGTCAAAATAAAACCAAGACTTAACATTTGCGGCAATTATAATTATAGAAGAGAGGGCAATCTTGGAAGTATAATTATAAAATAAATCAAAAGACAGGAGCAGAGAAAGAGAAGGGACAAAAAAGTAGCAAAGACTTCATAATGAAAGGTTCCAATTTTCATAATATAAACATCAACTATTACTGATGAAATCTGAAACACACAGAGGGTGGAAAACCTGACTTGAATTTCTGAACTTATGTAATCTTTCATCTCATCCCTAGTGAGATCAGTTGGAATGCTGCAATGATTTACAATGGGAAAAAAAAATCCTTCAATTTTCATCAATTCCTTCGGTGTCCCTTTAGTTTTACATTTTACAGTCAAATTGCAGTTTGGTAATTGTTTTTAACGTTTAAAAGATACAATTTTCACATTAGTTGAATCTATTTATATTTCTGCCTGTATCTACCTATCCTACTTCCTACTTTGTGTATTCACAGAGGAATTCATGGAGTGATGATTACTTCATGGTAAAAACAGTTATTTGAGAGTGGTAAAGTTTTATAATTTTTCGCTTTCCTTTACACATCTCTGTACTTCCCTATCTTCTTAAGAACATGTATTATTTCCATATTTGCTGAAGTGGAAGACTCTTTTCCTGTTCTTAATTGTCAATTATGAACCGTAAGCTCCCCCAATAGACTCTTTCCCCTTAAGCCCAGGGATTTTTGTCTCCTTTATTATTCTTGCATCAACTGCTACTTTAGGTGAAGCCCAAACATAGAAGGTACTCAATAAATAGTTACGGCATGTTTTTGAATTAAATTTTTAATTCATACTCTTTAAGTTGAGGTTTAAATCCTAAGACAAAGGACTGAGTATTGTCAATTACTGAGGAAGAATCAGGTCTCAAAGAAGCCAAGGGATTATAAAAGAGCACTCAGTTCATATCTGAATAGAAATACCAACCTGTTTTCCACCACAGAAGCTCTCTCTACTCCAAAGCCTGTGCTAAATGCATTTCGGTCCAGCTGACCCTCTACTTACTTGTCCTTGTTCACATACTTTGAAAAACATCTTTGCCAATCCTGTTTCCTCTTAGCTTTGGCTAGTACAGTTACTGCTGAGGAGGAGGCATGTGCTTCTCCCTCCTGGGTATGTCATCTCACTGACTCCCAGCATATTAAAGAAAAGGCATCAAACTCCAGAAGTGAAAATTCAGCTGAAGTCATGAATACAGCAAATGGTAGTATATGAAGGCAGTTGACCCTCTACTTGGAGATGTAAAGACACTATAGATCAAAGAGCTAAAAATAGGCAAGTGACTCAAAGTCCCAAAGCTGACTTAATCTCTAAAATCACTTAAATGTATTTACTTGGAAAACCTGAACAGCAGCAGCTCTGTCACTGCTTGCAGGAGCATCTACATCTACAAAACCCCAAACACGCGACGATAAAGCCAAAGAATCTAACTTCTCCATCGGAATCAACTCTGAACGTGAAGTAACTCTTTCTCCATCAGAATGTATATGCCATCCAACAATGCCTCCCCTCTTTGTTTTACAGTGGTTCTGCCCCTTGAATTCATTTACCTTGTGTTTTCTGTCCTGGACAACAGAACCCTTTTTCCAAACAAGCTCTTATCTCTAAGCTCACTCGCTTAGATGTGAGACTCCCCACTACCCATCTACTTCTCCAAACCATGTGCAGAGTATTGTTTTCAATTTTCCTGGGCTCCTCCTACGGTGGCCTCGATCTAGGCTCTGACACCTCCATCTCCAGCTCTCGGAACACCAACAGAGAGCACACGTAATGATCCCTGTTCAACTCATCACCCCCTTCCTAGAAGCGGCACAAATTGCACAGGCCAATAGTACAGCTTTTACACAATAAAACTTGGATGGAAACATTCTTAAAACATCAACAGAGGTTGCTTCTGGGTCATGAAATTAAGAACTAGTATCTGCATGATTCTGTATACTCTATTTTCTGATACTTTACCTATAATGGATGTCATTTGCTTTTTTCAAAAAAAATTATTAAACATAGCACCATGAGGTATTATATTGTATAAGCATATGCTAATGTATTCAAATCTTGGGTGAAATGAATCTTTTCCAGCAAACTATGAATTTCAAAAACTTAAAGGTTAGAAAGCTGAAACAATAATAAACAAGGAACAAACTGCCAGTTGTCAGTCATCTTCTCCATTCCCTAACACCACCACCACTATCAACAATAGGCTCAATGAGCTAGAAGTTGATTTGTGTCAATCTATCAAAAGAAAAACTGCCCATGTCATTTTAACTATTTTAGAAAATAAATCAGTCTAACACTAGTCTAAAATCCGAAAAAGTTAGCCAATAAAAATGTAACAAATTAAACTTACTTGTATATTGTTGGCCAAAAATTTACTTAGGAATAAATACTTAGCAAATAAAGCCAGGATTTTTTTTAAGTCAGCATAATCTAGCGAGACTTACTAAAAATGCAAGGGATATGAAATGTTAGAATGTCTAATTTTATTCCCAACACCAAATTAATAGTTCAATGAAAAAAAAAAATCTTGATGACAGCATTTATGGAGGCCAAAGGAGTATCAGATATAACATTTGTCAAAATGTAACTTAAAAAATTAGTACAAGAGGTATATAGAATTTTTAAGGTATCATACTTATTTCTGAAATATCATTTAGTGACAGAATGCTCTTAGATAATGATATTCTACTATATTTAGATATAAATATATTAATATTTTATATATTAAACATAATATATATTATATATAAATATAAAATATCTAAAAAATATATAAGTATATAAACATGTATATATATAAATTATATATACTTAATATATATATTTATACATGATATATATAATATCTAAATATATGAATTATAAATTATAAATGTATAATTATATATATGAATATATTAAAATGTGTATATTAAAATATTACATTATATACAATATTACATTATGTATATTTTATATATATTATATATATTACATATTATAATATAAAATATAAATATAAATATAGAAATATATAAAATTAAAAATATAAAAATAATAAAAATATAAACTATAAATAAAATATTTATGAACTATACATTATATACCATTATATGTAATTATATCAATATATATTATGCATAATATATTTATATTAATATACTTACAGTATATAAAATATATATATTACATAGAATTTAATATATTATAAAATATATATTTATATTCTACCATAATTAGACAATATAAATAAAAAGAAGTATATTGGAAAAGTGGAGTTAAAAATATTATTTACCCTAGATGGTTAAGGGGGAAAACACAAGATGACCAGCTAGAAAAAAATGAAAACTCAAAAAAATCACTTAGAGTTAAAACAAAACATCTACTTATTTCATATAGATAGTGGAGATTTACAAAGCAGCATAAGGTTTAATCACAGTACCAACAGAAACAATACATTTTATAACCAATCTACAGGTGGAGAACTTATATTTGCACAATTATTAAAAGTAGTTGAGGAGCAAAAGAGGGAACTTTAGTAAACTTTTTAAAATATGTATCTTTTTCTTAAATAGCAAGAGTTCATATTGGAAAAAAGGTGAGTTATCCCTAAATTAAGCTGAAATTTAATGCTGTCCCATCAAATTCCAATAGAATGCATCTTAACGTGGCTAAGTTACCCGGAGTAATACATACGAGCGAACACTGACGAAAAAACATGGAAGTGATGACAATGTTTGGGAGATGCCATACAAGTGTCTTTGTGACAGATACCAGAATATGGTAAAGCTAATATGTTAGTCTTCTGGTTTCAGCTAAGACAGAATAGACAGTACCAACCATGCTCTCCCACTGAATAAGCCTAAAACCAAACAAAGGCTATGAGGCCACTGCTCTTAGGGACTCAACAACAGGCAACATCAAATTGTGATCTCTGGCAGAAGAAAAATACACGAGTTGAACCCCCTTGTTACCTTTTTTTCCTTCTTTGGATCCCTTTCTGAATCATGGAACAAGAAGTGTTAGCCCAAGCAAAGAAGTCTAAGATTGTGCAATGCTAAAACTTTCAAGTTCCAAGTTTTGGATATACCAGAATACATACACGTCCGTGACCACATTAGGCACTCAACTGAAACCCCAGAAAGTCATACATGAGTGACGACCACACTGTATGTTAGGACCATGATTTAGGAGTAAGAGCAAAACCAAAATGGATACACAGAAGCTTATCACAAAATAAGCCTACAAAGATCAACAAGATCTGCTAGGAATTTGACTGCCTGGATGAATACAACTCAACCTCTCTCCCTTAAATGTAGGATTACAATTTCCAGCATAAAATAAAAAACTACTAGCCGCAAAGAAAAAAGAAATTAAGACCAAAAATTAGGAAATAAAATAGCTAATGGAGGACTTCCTCTTTCCAGTCTAGCACGTACAGAACTTAGAAGTCTCTACTTGATCCCAACAAGTAAAAAGCTGTTGAACAAACAGAAAAGTCAACAACTCTTCTCAGATCCACCATTTAAGTGAGGTCACAGGACAAACTGCTATCCTCAGTACTGGACAGACAAACAAGGATACACAGAATCACAGCTTACTACAGCAGGAACCCACAAGCAGAAATCTCCATGAAACCAGTGTTGGGATAGGAATAACTGAACTATAATTGGTGGACCTCCAGCAGCTCAGTGTAGACAAGTCTGAGGATTTTTTAAAAACCTAGGAGGAGCTCCCACAATGAGTTGTATATCCTGGAACCCAACCAGGTTTACACAATAAATACTAAAGAAAAATCATGTTGTGCTTCTGGCAGGAGTAAGGAGAAAGTAGCCATTTTAAAATATGCCAGAGCTGGGACGCCTGGGTGGCTCAGTTGGTTAAGCAGCTGCCTTCAGCTCAGGTCATGATCCCAGCCTCCTGGGATTGAGTCCCGCATCGGGCTCCTTGCTTGGCGGGGAGCCTGCTCCTCTCTCTGCCTCTGCCTGCCTCTCTGCCTGCTTGTGTTCTCTCTCTGTTAAAATAAATAAAATAAAAAATCTAAAAAAAAAAAAATATATATGCCAGAGCTTTCATAACAAGACTTTCCCTTAAAATAAACTGTCTTACCAGATCAGAACCTGCTGGGGTTTTATCAGAGGCTAACTCACCTGGGGGAAGGAAATACTCAACTCCAGCCAGCTCTAGCTTTCTATACAAGTTAAAGAAAATACAGAACTGAAATCCCTCTAGCCTTCCACATGGAAGAAGGGAATTATCTAACACCAGAACCCTCTAGTCATTTGGTTCCATAAGACTGGAAAAAACTGAGAAGCACTCGGGAAGTCCACAGCCCAGGGCCACTGGTTCACTGAAAACCCTACAGAGCGTCACAGGACAAGAGAATTACTAAAAGCCTATTTACAAAAGCTCCTTTTGGTCAGTATATTATGCAACAATATCCATAATCACTTTAAATGTCAATGGTTCAAATATACCAATTAAGAGGTGACAGATTATCAGATGGATCAAATAATAAGACCTAACTACAGAAGAAATCCATTTTAAATAGAAAGGTACACATACATTCAAAGTAGAGATGGAACAAAATGTACTATGCTAACACTAATTAACAGAAAGCAGGAGGAGCTATGTTTAATTTCAGGCAGATTTCAAAGCAAGGCAAGTTACGTGGAATAAAGATGGCATTACATAATGATCAAAGGCTCAATTCTCCAAGAGGACCAATCAATCCTTAATGTGTATGTGCCTAACAATAGAGTGTCAAAATACATGAAGCAAAAACTGATAGAACTGCAAGGAAAAATAAATGAGTTCACTGTGATAGTTGGAGACTTCAATACCACTCTATCAGAAATGGACAGATGCAGTGGGCAGAAAATCAGTAAGGACATAGTGGAACTTAACGGCATAATCGATCAAATGGATGTAGCTGTCATCTATATACTGCTCCCCCCAAAAAGCAGCAGAATATACCTCTTCAAGCTCAGATGGAACATTTGCCAAAATAAGCCATATTCTGGTTTATATTCTGGGCTTTATATAAAACCCACCTGGACAACTTCAAAAGAGAAGAAACTATACTATGTCTGGTTTCAAAGTACAACAGAATTAAACTAGAAATTAATAGCTATATAGCTGAAAATTCCCCAAATGCTTGGAAACTAAACAATACCTTTCTGAAAAAAAAAAAAGGGGGGGGGGCGCTAAAGAGGCGCCTACGTGGCTTAGTTGGTGACACATCTACCTTTGGCTCAGGTCATGATTTCAGGGTCCTGGGATCCAGCCCCACATTAGGCACCATGCTCGGTGGAGTCTGTTTCTCCTTCTCCCTCTGCCCCCTGCTCGTGCTGTCTTGTTCTATCTCAAACAAATAAATACAATTAAAAAAAAAAAATCAAAGAAGAAATTTCAAGAGAAAATTTAAAAACTAAAATATAGTGGTAATAATATAACTTATCAAAATTTGTGGGATTCAGTGAAAGCAATGCATAGTGGGAAGGCTAAGGCATTGAATGCATATATTAAAAAAGAAGGAAGATTTACAAAGCAATAATCTAAGCTTCCATCTTAGGAAACTAGCAAAAGAAGAATTAAATCCAAAGTAAAAGAAGGAATAAAAACTAGAGAAGTCTAGGACATTGAAAACAAATAGACAATCAAAGGGGCGGGGGGGGGGGGCGGGAATCAATCAATGAAACCAAAAGCTAGTTCTTGGCAAAAATCAGTAAACTTCATCACCCTACACCAAGGTTAAGTAAGAAAAAAAAGAGCATGTGAATTACTAAAATCAAAATTAAAGACGGACAGGGGCGCCTGGGTGGCTCTGTGGGTTAAAGGCTCTGCCTTTGGCTCAGGTCATGATCTAAGGGTCCTGGGATCAAGCCCTGCATCAGGCTCTCTGCTCAGCAAGGAGCCTGCTTCTCCCTCTCTCTCTGCCTACTTGTGCGCACTCTCTCTCTCTCTCTGTCAAATAAATAAACACAATCTTTAAAAAAAAAAATTAAAGACATCACTACAGATCTCACTGACCTTAAAAAGATAACTAAAGAAATCTATTTCCACAAATCTGTTAACTTAGATGAAATGTATTCTTTGAAAGATAGAATCTGCCAAAACTGACGCCAGAAGAAACAGACCATATAAATAGGCCTTTATCTATTAATGAAATTGAATAAGTAATAGCTTTCTAAAAGAGAAAGCACTGGCTTCAGATGGGTTCACTGGTGAAATCAACAAAATATTTAAGAAATTATACCAATTCTCTACAATCTGTTTTAGAGACTGAAGCAGAGGGAATACTTCCTAAATCATTTTATAAGCCCAGCATTATTCTAATACCAAACCAGACAAAGACACTAAAAAAAAAAAAAAAAACTACGTACCAGGGCACTTGGATGGCTCAGTCATTTAAGCATCTGCCTTTGGCTCAGATCTTGATCTCAGGGTTCTGGGATTGAGCACTTTGTCAAGCTCCCTGCTCAGCAGGGATTCTGCTTCTCCTTCTCCCTCTGCCTCTCTCTCCACTCATGCTCTGTCTCTCTCTCTCTCTCTCAAATAAAATCTTAAAAAAAAAACCTATATACCAATATATCTAATGAACATAAACATAAAAATACTTAAAAAATATTAGCAAACCAAATTCAACAATGTATGAAAAAATTATACACCACGACAAAGTGAGAATATCCCACATATGCAAGCCTGGCTCAAAACTAAAAAAATCAATTACTGTAATTTTTTTTAAGATTTCAGTAACATTTCATTAATATTTCAACACTGTATAAAATCCTAGCTGCTGCAATCAGACAAGAACAGGAAAGAAAAGGCACACAGATAAGGAGGAAAAAAAACTGTCTTTTTTTGCAGATGACAATGATCATACATGTAGAAAATACCAAAGAATTAAGGAAAAAAAAAAAACTGTGGCAAGTAATTATAGCAAGGTTTCAAGATAAAATATTAATATACAGAAGTCATTCACTTTTCTATATACTAACAATGAACAAACGGAGTTTAAAATAAAAAAAAAATCAATACTATTTACATTAGCACCCCAAAAAATGAAATATTGAAGTATAAATAGAGTAAAATATGTACATGGTCTATATAAGGAAACCAAAAAACTCTGATGACAAAAATCTAGTAAGGGGACGCCTGGGTGGCTCAGTGGGTTAAAGCCTCTGCCTTCGGCTCAGGTCATGATATTAGGGTCTGAGGATCAAGCCCCGCATCAGGCTCTCTGCTCAGCAGGGAGCCTGCTTCCCCTTCACTCTCTGCCTGCCTCTCTGCCTTCTTGTGATCTCTCTCTCTATCAAATAAATAATAAAAAATAAAATCTTTAAAAAAAAAAAAATCTAGTAAGAACTAAACAAATGGAGAAATATCCCATTTTTTGGATATCATGAATTCCATAGATAAGAAGACTCAAACTGTCAAGCTGTCTGGTCTTCCAAAGTTCATCTATGGGTTCAATGCAATCTCAAACAAAATTCCAGCAAGTCATTTTATTGATATCAACAAATCATTTTTGAAGCCAACACAGAAAGGCAAAACATCAACAGCATCCAAACGTTATTATAAAGTCAAAGTAATTAATGCAATGTGGTACTGGCAAAAGAATAGACAAATAGATCAATGGAACAGAATAAAGAGCCCAGAAACAGACCCACATAAATATAGTCAAGTATTTGGTGACAAATGAGCAAAGAAAGGCAGCACAGTAGACTAAAAGTATTTTCAACACATGATGCTCAACTGGAGATCCACATGACAAAAATGTTAAAAAATTATCAGTTCAGAAAAAGACCTTAGACTTTTGGAAAAATGAGCTCAAAATGGATTACAGAACTCAATTTAAATGCCAAACTATAAAACTTCTAGACGATAACACAGGAGAAAATCTAGATAACACTGAGTTTAGCAATGACTTTTTTTTTTTTGCAATGACTTTTTATATACAACACCAAAGGCATGTTTCATCAAAGAATTATTAAGTTTGATTTCATTAAATTTAAACTTCTCTGCCGAAGATAATTTCAAGAGAACAAGAAAAGAAGTCATATACTAGAGAAAAATATTTGGAAAGAAACCATCTGATAAAGGACTCTTATGCAAAATATACCAAGAATTTTTGGAACAGTAAGAAAATAAAATCTAATTTAAAAAATTGACCAAAACCTTAAGAGATACCATTTCCCAGAAGATCTACAGATGGACAACAAGTACAGAAAAAAATGCTTCACATCCTAAGTGATAAGGAAAATGGATGTAAAATGCAATACTACTACACACCTATCACAACAGTCAAAATCTACACTGCTGACACCACCAAACCCTAGCAAGGATATGGAGCAACAGATACTCTCATTCATTACTGGTGGAACTGCAACATGGTACAACCATTTTGGAATAATTTAGGTCGTTTCTTATACAACTAAACCTACTCATACCATATGATCTAGCAATTGGGCTCCTTGGTATTCACTGAGACAAAAACTTATGACCACATTAAAGCCTTCCCATAAATGTTTATATGAGTTTCATTTATAATTCTCAAAACTTGGATGCAACCAAAATCCTCTTCAGCAGATGACTGGATAAACTGTAATTTATCGAGACAATCGACTATTCATCTCTACAAAGAAATGAGTTACCAAGGCATGAAAATACATGAAGGCAACTTAAATGCATATTACTAAGGAAAAGAAGCCAGTCTGAGAAGACTATATACTATCTATTTACAGCTATGTGATATTAAAAAAAAAAAAAACCCAGACTACAGAGAGAGTAAAAATGTTTAGTGATTCCTAGGGGTTGGGAGTTGGGGAAAGGATGAGTAGGTGGAGCACAGAGGATTTTTAGGGCCGTGTAACTAGCCTGTTTAACACTACAATAATGGATACATGTCATTATACATTTGTTCAAACCCCGAAAATATAGAACATCAGAAATGAACCCCAACGACCTTCAGGTAATAGTGATCTGTCAACAGAGGTTCATCAACTGCAACAAATGCACTACTTTGCTGTAAGATACTCAGAGTGAGGAAAGCTATAAAAGTGTGGGGCACACATCTGTGGACACTCCCTATACTTTCCTCTCAATTCTTCCGTACTCTTCAAACAACTCTAAAAAAATGGAGTTTACATTATAGGGGGAAAATAGTCTATAAAAACAGACTCCAAGATGACACAGAGGTTAGAATTAGTAGAAAGGGTCTTCATACCTATTATTGTCAAAGAGTTAAAGTAAAAGGCACAATGAGCTTATAGATGGGAAATACCAGTGGAGAAATGCAAATGACATAAAATTAAATGGATGTAAAAATGTACTAAATAGGTAATAGAGGATAAGAAACTGTACATTAAAGAGTCAATAAACTTGAAGACAGATCACTAAAAATAATTAAATATGAAGAACAGAGGCAAAAGGATTGAAGACAATAAAAAAAGACTCTGTAGCCTGTGGGACAATAACAAGTAGTCTGGTCCATGTTTACTTGGAGTTTCAGTAAGATAGAAGTGCAACAGAGGGACGCCTGGGTGGCTCAGTTGGTTGGGCTGCTACCTTTGGCTCAGGTCATGATCCCAGGGTCCTGGGATCGAGTCCCACATCGGGCTCCCTGCTTGGTGGGAATCCTGCTTCTCTCTCTGCCTGCTGCTCCCCCTGCTTGTGCTTGCTTTCTCTCCATCTCTGACAAATAAATAATAGAAATCTTAAAAAAAAAAAAATAAGAATAAAATATTTTTTAAAAAAAGTGCAATAGAAAAAATCTTGTGAGAAAAATGTAACTGAGAATGTACAAAGTTCAATAAAAAAGTTAAATTTCAGATTGAAGAAACTCATCAAGCCTCCAAATAGTGACAAAAAACTTCAGACATAAGCACATATTTTATCTTTTGAGATAAAATATTAAAATCTGAAAAGGTAAAAGACATTACTTAAAATAGAATTATTTCACAAATGAATTCTATTTGTCATCAAAACAGTGGAGGTAAAAAAGACAATGTAATAACATTCTGAAATGCTGAAAAAGAGTTTGTGATCTCAAAAATGTCTATGTACCAAAAATAACCTTCAAAAATAGAGGTAAATCCAGGCCATTTTTAAACAAAAACAGAAAATTTGTTATCAGTAGACCTAAACCACAAGGGAATCAAAGAAACCTCTTTAGGCTGAAGGGCAATGATGTCAGGCTGAAATTCAGATCCACAGGAAGTGAAAAAGAATACTGGAAATTGGGCGCCTGGGTGGCTCAGTTGGTTGAGCAACTGCCTCCGGCTCAGGTCATGATCCCGGAAACCCGGGATCAAGTCCCACATCGGGCTCCCAGCTTCACGGGGAGTCCGCTTCTCGCTCTGACCTTCTCCCTTCTCATGCTCTCTCTCACTCTCTCTCTTTCTCTAATAAATAAATAAATAAAATCTTAAAAAAAAAAAAAAAAAGAATACTGGAAATTTAAGAATATAGGAAAATATAAAAGATTGGCTCTTTTTTCAATTTCTGATTGTATTAAAGGCAAAGGCTTAAAAAAATAATAATACTGTATTGTCAGAGATCATAATAGATGTAGAATTAAATTAAATGTCATTAATTGCTCAATGGATAAACACAATTATACTATTATATGGTTCTTATTTAAGTAAAACAGTATAATATGAATTCCAAGTAAATCATAATTATATATGTTAATCCTGAAAGCAAGCAATAAATGCCTACAAAGAAGTATAGCTAGAAAGTTAGAGGAAATAAGTTGTAGTCAATTAAACAATAAGGAATACTGGTTAATAGGAATAAATAAAATAAAAACACAGACGTAACAAAAACCAAATAGATTTAAAGTCATACAGATCAATAACTGTCTCAAATGTAACTGAATTAAACATTCCAAATACAGATAGAGAATATCAAAATGGATAAAAAGGAAACAAGATCCAGCTATTATCTTCCTATAGTGGACATTCTTTAAAGATAGAGTTGTTAAAGGGAATGATGGGAAAGACAGTCCATGTAAATAGAAAGCATAATATAACTAGTGTGATTATATTAATATTGATAAAGTAGACTTAAGACAAAGAGAGATATTTGATAATGATATTTCACTGATAATCACCAACATATCCAGAGAATATAATAAATCTAAATGTGTCTGCACCCACTAACAGATATTCCAACTACAAGAAGCAAAAAAAAAAAAAGTCAAAAATTTAAAGAGACATAGGAAAATCCACAATTATAGTTGGATATTTATAACCATTCTATTGGGTAACCAATCAACAAAAAACAGAAAAGCCACAGAATATATAAAAGATTTAAACAAAACTATCAACCAACAACCTTTATTGACAGTTATGTCCCACTAGTTGTAACATTCTTTTCAAGTGCACATGGTAGACTCGTTCAGTTAAACCATGTGCTGGGCATAGAAAATTCAATAATCATCATTTGAAATCTGGCAGAATATGACCTCCAATAACAATGAAAGTGAATTAGCAAATAATACCAATGAGATTCTAACACATTCCCAACTATGTGGAAATTAGGGTACATATTTGTAAATAACCTATAGGTCAATGAAGAAATCACAATGGAAATTATAATATATTTAAATGATTAATAATGAAAACATTATGTATCCATTTAGGTTTAAGGTTAGATTGTCTTAAGATTTTTCTTTTTCTTTTTTTGGAGATTTTATTTTTTCATTTGACACAGATACACAGTGACAGAGGGAATAGAAGCAGGGGGAGTAGGAGTGGGAGAAGCAGGCTTCCCACTGAGCTGCAAGCCTGATGCAGGGCTCCATCCCAGCACCCTGGGATCATGGCCTGAGCCGAAAGTAGAAACTTAACTAATGAGCCACCCAGGCACCCAAGATTTTTCTTTGTTCTTGAGGCAAATTTGGTCATATTAAGCATTTTTACATCTCTGTTCATGAGGTAGTTTGGTCGGTAGTTTCCTCCACTTGAAAATACACTCTGCATGTTTGCAGAAGAATGCTGCAATTCTGCCAATGCTAGAATTATGAATATTGGTAAGTAAACATATTCTTGCCTTTATTTTCTGAAAGATTGTACGTAATATTTGCAGATCAATAAATGTGATACACCACATTAATAAAAGAAAGGATAAGAACCACATGATCCTCTCAATAGATGTAGAAAAAGCATTTGACAACGTACAACATCCATTCTTGAAAAAATACCCTCAACAAAGTAGGGATGGATGGCACATACCTCAACATCACGAAGACCATATACAAAAAACCCCCAGAGCTACTTTGATCCTCAACAGGGAAAAACTGACAGCTTTTTCTCTACAGTCAGGAACAAGACCAGAAGGTCCACTCTCACCATTACTCTTTAACATAGGACTCAAAGTCTTAGCCTCAGCAACCAGACAACGAAAAAAAAATAAAAAGCATTCAAGTCAGCAAGGAAGAAGTCTAACTTTCACTATTTGCATGAAGACTCTATGTAGAAAACCTGAAAAGACTCCACCAAAAACCTGACAGAACTGATACAAGAATTCAGCAAAGTTGCAGGATACAAAATCAACACACAGAAATCTGCTGCATTTCTATACACCAATAATGAAACAGCAGAAAAAGAAATCAAAGAATCAATCCATTTACAATTGCACCCAAAAAACCCTAAGATACCTAGGAATAAACCTAACCAAAGAGGTAAAAGATTTGTACTCTAAAAACTACAGGAGACTTAAGAAAGAAACCGAGGAAGACACAAATGGAAAAATGTTCCACACTCATGGATTGGAGGAACAAACTTTGTTAAAATGTCTATACTACCCAAAGAAATCTATACATTCAATGCAATCTCTATCTTACCAAAATACCAGGAGCATTTTTCACAGAACTAGAACAAACAATCCTAAAATTTGTATGGAACCACCAAAGACCCCCGAATAGTGATCATGAAAAAGAAAAAGGAAACAGGAGACATCACAATTTCAGATTTCAAGCTTTATTACAAAGCTGTAATCATGAGGACAGTATGGTATCGGCACTAAGAGAGACACACACATCAGTGGAACAGAATAGAAAACCCAGGAATGGACCCACACTTACATGGTCCACTAATCTTTGACAAAGTAGGAAAGAATATCCAATGGAATAAAATAAAGACAGTCTCTTCAACAAATGGTGTTGAGAAAATTGGACAGCAAACATGCAGAAGAATGAAACTGGACCATTTTCTTACACCATACAAAAAAATAAATCCAAAAATAAATTAAAGACCTAAATGTGAGACAGGAAACCCTCAAAATCCTAGAGGAGAACACCAGCAGCAACCTCTTTGACTTAGGCCGTAGCAACGTCTTACAGGACACACTGCCAGACGCAAGGGAAACAAAAGCAAAAATCAACTACTGGGACTTCATCAAGATAAAAAGCTTCTGCACAGCAGAGGAAACAATCAACAGAACTAAAAGGCAGCCTATGGAATGGGAGAAGGTATTTACAAATGACACACGTGACAAAGGGGTAGTATCCAAAATCCATGAAGAATTTATCAAACTCAACACCCAACAACCAAATAATCCACTTGAGAAATGGGCATAAGACACAAATACTTTTCCAAAGAAGACATCCAAATGGCTAACAGACCAATGAAAAGATGTTCAGCATCACGCATCATCAGGAAAATACAATTCAAAACCTCACGCCGGTCAGAGTGGTTAAAATTTACAAGAAACAACAGGTGTGGACAAGGATACAGAAAAATGGGAACCTTTGTGCACTGCTGGTGGGAATGAAAGCAGGTGCAGCCACTCTGGAAAACAGTATGGAGGTTCCTCAATATGTTAAAAATACAGCTACCCTACAACCCAGCAATTGCGCTATTAGGTCTTGACCCAAACAGTCAAAAATACAGATTCAAAGGGGTACACACACACTGATGTTTACGGCAGCATTATCAACAATAAGCAAACTAAGGAAAGAACCCAAATGTCCCTCGATTGATGAGTGGAAAAGGAAGAGGTGGTGTATGTGTGTGTGTATATAGACAACGGACTATTACCCATCAAAAAAGAATGAAATCTTGCCAATTGACACGAAGTGGAAGGAGCTAGAGTGTACACAGCTAAGCGAAATAGGTCAGTCAGAGAAGACAAATACCGTATGATTTTACTCACATGGGAAACTGAAAAAACAACAAAGATGTTTTTGTTGTTTTTGTTGTTTTTCCCCCCCCCCCATCCCAACAGAAGGCGGGATGGGGGGGAAGAAAAAAAAAAAGAGAGAAACAAACCGTAAGAGACTCTTAAAGGTAGAGAACCGAAGCTTGATGGAGGAGAGGAGGGTAGGGGGTTGGGTTAGATGGGGGATAGACATTAAGAAAAACAATTGCTATGATGGACCTTGGGTGTTGTATTTAAGTGATGAATCACTGAAATCTACCTCGAAAACCAGTATTGCACTGTATGTTAACCAACTAAAATTTAAATTAAAAACTGAAAAAAGAAAAAAAAATTCAATATCCACTTGTAATAACAATTTTCAGTCAACAGGAACTTAAGAGAGATTCCTCAGTCTGGCAAAGTGCATCTGCCAAAACCTACATCAAAACCACATTTCTACATGCAATACTAAAGGCTTTCCTCCATAATATATCAATGAAGAAAATAATACCAAAAAAATTACTTAGCTATTTTTTAAACTTCAAGGATCTATGTTGTAATAACTAATTACAGATTTAATATTGGTGTAAATAAAAGTAAAACCATGGAAAATACAGAAATAAAATATGGTTTTATTTCTGACTGAATTAGGTGTAAAAAAGCCCTTACTAAGGATTAAATTGGAAGCAGAACCTCCACAAAATAATCCATTCCAATTACATTAAAAGGTCAAGGTCTTGAATGGCATGGACAGACGTGCGCACACACACATGCAGATAAAAGTATGGCTGAAGAAAGCTGAAGGACACTTGAACATGAGAAAATATACTTGCACTGCTTACTTCCAATCTATAAGGAACTCTTTAAATAAAAAAAAAAACAAACAGATATTGTTTCCCATAAAATGAGCAAAAACACGGTTTTTAAACAACGACCAACATATTTTTAAAGATACCAACCTCGGTAATGATGAAATAAATGAAAAAACTATTTGTGGTTTTTGTGGGGTTTTTTTTAAGGGAGAGGGAAGGAGGTGATATTTTTGTAGCAAAGATTCGAAAGGCCTAAATAAGCCCAGTGACCAGCCAGATGTGTGAAAATTGACAGTCTCAGAACTCTTGATGGGAATATAAAAAGGTAAAACTTTTCCAGGAAATAGTTTGACAGCAGAGATGCAATAATAACAATAACAACAACAGCATAGCTATCAGTTACGATAATTTACTATGCATCAGTCACAGGGCACTGCAACATGAATCACCCTACATCCAACGTCCTGTTTTGTCCCCACCACAAACTTAGTGTGTTTTATCTTCATTCCGATTTTAAAAATGACAAAACTGAGATCAAGCATTAAGGAACTTTCTGAAATGAACACAAACTAAGGGGAGAAATTCAAGTACAGTCACACTAATTCCAGAATCTGCGATCTTCATTAACTATATACTTATATCCTACCTCAACATTTAAACCCGTATAGTCTTTAACCTAGTTTTTTTGGTTTTGCTTTTGTTTTACTATTTTTTATTTTAAAATTGATTATTTAACGTACAGTGTATTATTAGTTTCAGAGGTAGAGTTCAGGGATTCCTCAGTTGCATATAACACCCAGTGCTCATCGCATTATGTGCCCTCCGTAGTGCCCCTCACCCTGTTACCCCATCCTCTCAGCCTCCCTCCCCTTCAGCAACCCTCAGTCTCCTGTGATTAAGAGTCTCTTATGGTTTGTCTCCCGCTCTGGCTTTGTCTTGTTTTACTTTTCCCTCTCTTCCCCTCTGCTCCTCTGTTTTTTTAACCCAGTTTAAAAAGAAAAAAAAAATTAAGCAGAACTGAAAAAAGGAAGAGATATGCACCAGGATATTGATTAAAGGAAGTTAAACCTGAAAACAACTTACATGTCCATCAATATGGGGCTGGTTAAACAGATTTAGTTGGTATATACATTCCAATAATATAAAGCTTTTTCAAAGGATGGTAAAGATATTTATTGAAAGATCTGTTCAAAGCATTACTTCTTAAAAAAAAACATTACTTCTTATAAAAATAAGTTACTAAGCCAATTTATTATGATCACATTTACATGAAATTCCAGACCTATAGTGTAGATGTCTATATGCATATATATAAATCTGGTGAGTTGTTTGGAAACATATCCACCAAAATAAAATCAACATGAAGTGATTTACCTTCCTTGAAATCTTTGGTTTAAAATTTTTTACACCATACTTTTAATTAAAGTCTGCCACAGCATGAATTTTGGAATAAGATTTCATTCCTACCACAGCCTTTGTTGGCAAGTTTTTAAATCTCTCATCTTAAAACAAATAAATAATCTCTCATCTTCAGATTCTTTACTTATGAAGTAGAGAAAGTAACAGCCCACCAAAGGCCTGTTGAGAAAAAAATTAAATAATATCCATAAAATGCTCATACAGTGTTCACTCAAGGAGTTCAATAAATGGCAATCAATTTGCCCAGAAAAGCTTTTCACACATCCTTGTCAAGCTTCGCACGTGAATGGCTAACCCTACAGAATCTTCCAGCACCATGGACTCTACACACAAAGGTCAAATCAAGGAAACAATAGCCCAGCTGTGTCTCCCCCAGGCGGTTTAATGTCTCCCAGGGCGGCTCCAGGGACCCAGAAGACTGGCACAGCGTTCCTGCCCTGAAACAGCGCCCCCTGTCGGGGGGAGCCAGGGAGGAGCCCTCTCTAACAAGCCTTGGGCTCGCCTGTTTCCATACGTTGTCTGTGACAACCCAGCGATCTGTGTTCCTGTCTGCTGTTTAAGTCAACGAACATACCCACATCACAAGTGCGCCAGATAATGAAATTTCCAGAGTATGCAAATTGAGCAGTTTTAACAAGCCCCGGCAGATCCCATTCCTTAGTAAGCAGACGCCGCGTTAGAAGAAAACATCACCATGAAAGACAAATTCAGACAGCGCCTAAATGGATTACGACGAGCGGCAGAGCTACCCAGGTCTGTCTCCTTAGTCAAAAACTCTCATTAAAATAAATGAGCCTGCTCATTTCAGAGGAATTTAAAAAAAAAGGGGGGGGGGGTTTGGGGCATCGAATTGGAAGAGAAGTTCATTCCCACTCATCAAAAGGAGCAAAAATCCTTATCCTGTAACACCCACAGCTGCACACCACACTCAGCCCACCTCTCCTTATTAATGTTCTTATTAAATGTATTCTGTCCATCTGTGTTCAAGCTCATTTTTCTCCCTTCTGAAACAGCATTTCCCTCTTAATGTAGGAAATATTCACATTTGTTTATCTCCGGCTAATGCCACGTTGAGTTCAAAGAGGAGGAGAAAGATGTGGCTTACTGCTTTGCGGGCAACTAGTAAGTTTGCTTACTTACATAACCTGACCATGACCCCCCGCTGCTGCCGTTCCCGCCTTTCAATTCCCTAGCTTCAGGCACCGTTCACATTCCTCGGTGCACTGCCGAGCCCCACGTAAGATCTGCTTGCAGTGTAAGAACATGTGGAGAAATGATGTGTTTTTGTCACACCCTATTAAACAGTATTCAAAACACAATGCCCCAGAAACTAAATTGATTGTAGGTTTTATAACCCTTTTCAGGGTAATGGAAACAATTCAGGACCATGAAAGAAAGCACAGCGAGCACAGCTGTGGGCATCTTAGATGGCTTGGCTCGGCAGTCCTATCCTGGCTTTGGTGGTTACAGTTCAGCTGGATTCCATTCTTCTAGATCTTTGACAAATCATTTCAAATTAATGGGCTACAAAGTTTTCCACATTTCAGGCCGAGGATGTGTATCTTCGGACTGATTCTGAATCGGGTGGGAGGCTGGGCAACAACGTCAAGAGGCAGGAAGATGGTTTCCAGCCGCTGTGATATTACCGCACGTATTTGTGTGGTTCTTTTTGGCATGTCCAGGCTCGAAAACTGGGACGCGCAGAGTTAAGGGACCCGTTGCAGCCACATTCCCCTAGCTGTCATGCCACTGGGACTCCTCTAGTGTGCATATAAAGAACGACTTAGGCTGCTGGCCCGTGACTCCATCGCACTTTGAAATCATGAAGCTGTTGTCATGCTTTAAAAATGAAAAGGAGCATGTGTCTCTCTACGGCTGACCAGTAACCCCCAACTTCGGAGCCGCCTGGTCAGGCCATGCCTTGATCCTGTCACCTATCATAAGCGATCACTCACTCACTCATTACCTGCACGGCATGCTGCTCCATCAGAAAAACATCTGTGAACATTATTTGACAAATTGATCGCTAAATGAGCCATTAGCCGAAGGGGCTTTTAGATTGCCTCTAGGAAGCCAGAGTGGCCCGCAGAAGAAAAATGCTTACAGATGCAAAGCAGTGATTAGAAAGGGAGAAAGGACTCTTGTCTCAGCGCTCGGGGAGGGCACTCGAGGAGGCCAGTGGGGGGATGGCGGAGGAGAGGTGGCAATAAACGATATCCTGGAAGAAAATCCACCTTCTCTAAAGCAAACTGTTTATTAGCAGCAGTAGTAAAAGTGCTTGATTCCCTCAGCGCCTCAAGGGAGAAACCTAAGCCTTTGTGAACTGAGAGAGAGGGGGAAGCGTAGCCGGTGGCGAGCTCGTCCCGAAGGGAGAGCTGGGAAAACAATGTGAGTCATTTTACCTTCCCTGCGTGCCAAGAGCAGACAGGTGTGCAGTTTGCCATTGTTCCAACAGGCAGCCAGATACTACAGTAGAGAATTCATCCTCTCCTCCAGTATGTGGGAGCCAACAGCTGTCTCCCTGGCTGAGGATCCAAGGAGAGGAGCAAGGGACAGGGAGGAGGAGGGGGAAGGACACAGATTTCTTCCCCATTTGCCTCCGTTACAAGGCTTTGATTCACCAACTGAAAACACATGGTCTTCCTGAGAGATGCCTTACATATGGGCAGGTTTCTCCCAGGGGCTCCAAAAATAGCCCACAAACCATAGAGGGAGACTTCCAGGTAAACAAATGGCCAGAGAGGCCGAGGAGGTTCGATGGTGCTGGACCAGTAAGGAGGCCCACACAATAGTCCTTAAGGAAATGCCTTTTATAAATCCTCCGGGGGAGGGGGGGGGGTCTCATACTGTGGACAGATGTTTGGGATTTAGGGGGGAAAAAAAGAATCTTGAATCGAGGAAGGTTATTTTGATCCAAAATGATATGTTTTCCTGTCTTGCTTGGAATGGAAACTATTTGAGTGCCAAATTCCCTGGAGACAGGAAGGAAAGCCCCCCCCCCCGCCCCCAGGACATCAGGAGCCCCCAGACGCAGTAGCTGGAAGACTACAGGAACCAAGACGCCTTCAGGGCTGAGGTCAGCAAGGCTCACCCAGTGTCACTCTACATTGTGTTCTCCTCTAACAAAGGACAAGAAACCAGACATCTGTGCTGCATCTACGGCTCTCCTGATTGAAAACTTGGTGAATACCAATAAAATCGACACTGCTTCTATTTACAAGGGAGAAAATGGATCCCGCCCAACCGTCCATGGAACTTGAGAAACGCTGGCTTTCTCCCAAAAGCCCAGGTATTTTTCTAATAAAATAAGCAGTCAACTTCAAACGGCTCTAAACTCGTGACATAATGGGACAATCACACACAGAACCCCTTAGGCTCACACTGGAACCCACTACCCCAATCCTGTAATGCTAACATAAGCTGGAGGGATTGAATTACCCACCAAAACAAGCCAATTTCAGGTTAAGAACAGAGAGGCCGCCATTGAACAGCCACTTTTCGGGGTAACAAAGTTTAATCCACTTACTTCCTTTACCAAACCGAAACATTCCAATTCACACGCCTGATAAATACATGCTTAAGATTTCACGTACTTTTTCTCCAGGTTCCGTGACAGTAGCGGGGATGGTCCTTCACCCAGAGCTCCGCCGGCTCCTTATAACCTTGCCTGCCCCGTCGTTCAGCTCCTGGAGAAAGGAGGAGAAGGAG
>CM052809.1:15843547-15862999 GCA_028533885.1 Nasua narica | reverse complement strand
CTCTAACTCTTAATGAGGAGAGAATAAAAGGGACCCAACTGGAGCTTCGGAAGCCAAATCCTGACCATGACGCAGATATCATCTACATGCATCTATAAACATCGAGCAGGGCCAGAATGAACAAGTGACCTCAGAAGGAGCAAAGATAATTCATAGTGAGAAAGATAAGTGTTTTAGAAATTCTCAGTGATATCATTAAGTCTTTGAGACTGTACTGTATCCCTTACAAATAAACAAATTAAAAGGAGAAGCTGTTATGACAGGAACCATCAGAGAACAAGAAAACATTCCTCAAAATGAGAAGTATTAGTATCAAAATTAAAAATTTAATAGAAATTCTGGGAGAAAAATTGTAGTAAATTTCCCAGAATGTAGAATAAAAAGGAAAAAATGGGATATTCGAGAAAAAGCAGTTAGTAGACATACATGATCAGTTCAGGAGGTCCAATATCCAATCAATTTACTCAAAAGCACATTCAGATGCTCAAAGTGCCTTATTTTTTGAAAGATAAATAATATGATCATCCTCATGCAACCCTATCTCATCAGTTTCAGAAACCTATATTTTAGTCCAAATCAGTAAATTCAACCCAATACAATAATTTTAAAGTTCCTTGGGTAAAACTCCACCCTCTTAATTTCCTCTCCTTCCCTCTGTTCCCACATGATGGCAGCTGGGGAAGGAAAAGTGTGACACATCTGTGGCTTCAAGGCAGCAGGAGACTGGACAAGATAGGTTCTTTACATCCACGGGCGTCCCCTAGACTTTGGTTCATCTCTATTGCAGAGAATCAGGATTGGGGGATCCTGGGACTGCAACCAATACAACCATTGTATTGGTTGATCTTATCATGTCTCTGGGTATTGTAGAATCTGCTCTCATCCGATTCCTGGTGTCTTTTGGCTAAGTGAGGGCCAGGCCTGCTGATGTTCCCTGGCTGGTGTGGCCTCACTCCAGTTCTTAAAGATGTATGGAATTCCCTTAGCCTCTTCTTTGTGCCTGACTTGGATCCTGGTCCTCACAGCTCTGGACCCCATGGCTTCTCCTGCTGGGGCTCCTACCCCTTGCCACAACATGCCAGGTCTGCAACTCAACCAACTTCCATATCTCCTTTGGGAACTCAGGATTGCTTAGAATATAAACCCTGGCTATATCCTCCCAACTGTGTTGGGACCTGAGCTTACTTTAGTTTTGTAGAGCTCCACACTGGCTCCAAAGTTCATGGAACACCTTGTTCTACTGCCCCAGTCAAGGAACAAGCATTCACCTCACTCTACTGCAGTGACTTGCCTAGAGAGTACAGATCAAGTCACATCGGCTGCTGTCTCCTATACTCAGCAATCAACCTATAGGAACCAGAAGAACAGGTGTGGGGCATTCCCTCTTTCTAGACGGACCCTCCTTTGCTCTGTCTTAGGCATATAACTCTCTGTGGTCTCATCCACCAAGCCTGCCTTTTGATGTGTGAGAGGAATAAGTAAAGGAATTTAGAAAGTTTCTATCTCTCTGATATCAGTAGATTTCAGGTCTGTTACCTTGCTTTGACTTCAACTACCCCTTGTTATGTTTCAGAGGCTGAATAGAGATTCATTTTTGTCTCTTTGCATTTCTACTGTAAAAATTCTAATCCTACTCCTCTAGGCAATTTGATACCTCAAGTTAACCAGAGACAGGGCCATAGACACAGAACTGTAAAATGCGGGAGACTATGAATATATTTCAGTATAAACCCCTCTCATATTCATAAATTCTCTTAAGGACCTAAAATATTTTGAGCTTTAATGGCTACCTCTGGAAGTCTGGCTGGGGAAGTGAGAAACAATAGGGAAATATACAGTTGAGATTTTTTTTTTTTATAATATGCATTACTTTAATACTTTATTTTTTAATATTTATTTATTTTACAGAGAGAGAGTGAGAGCACACACACTCATGAGCAGGGAGAGGGGCAGAGGGAGAGAAGCAGACTCCCCGCTGAGTGCAGAGCCCAACGCAGGACTTGGTATCACAACCCTGAGATCATGACCTGAGCTGAAATCAAGAGTCAGACACTTAACAGTGGGAGCCACCCAGTGGCTTTTAATACTTTAATTACTTTTAATTAAGGCTTTTAATTAAGACTTTTCTACCAGGGGGAACTGAGAAAATACCCATGCCCGTACATCAAGCAAAGATCTCTTCCATACCAGAAAGATGGTGCTGATGGTGGGCCATGGCCAGCAGCTCCAGTGCTCAGCTGGAATAGTGATCTCTGCAGAGCTACCGTTCACAGGGGAGACCATGCGAGTCTGATGAATAGGCCCAAGCAAAGACCCAAGGTGCCTCTTCTTGAGCACCTATGGTGTTATATCCTGGCCACATAAATAGCGAGGAGATCCATCTCAGATACGCAATCCTGACATTCAGGCTACTGAGGACTGGTGCTTCCACTGTTTGGGTTAAAATCTACCCTTACTTCTAGATTAATCTCAAAGCTCTCTACTTACTATCACCTCTACCCTTATTACCACTCAAGCCTTTATCATTTCTCACCCTCATCAATGGGCTGTCTGTCACTCCATGCCTTGTCCCCAGCTCCGTATCTGCCACCCTCCAATGGCACTGAATGAACAAATGAGCGAAAGGCTACTGACTTGCATTCACTGAGATCTGGGACTCTCCAGCCTCATGAACCTCCTAGTTATTCAATCTAGAAAAGTAATTTTCATTATAAAGCATTCCTTCCGTACTTGAGACTTTGTTTTTCTATTATAAAGGGAAATATCTACTTAATGGGTAATATACATATTTTAAATCATGTTAGCATATTTTCAAGTCTTACACTTCATTAAATTATTTACTTAAGTACATAGATATTTCTGTACTTTTTTCTTGATCATTACCTCTCCCAAATAATTCATTTGATCAATTAATATAAAATTTGAGTAGAGAGAGAAGAAAAAAAGAGAGAAAAAAAAATTTGAGTAAAGGGGAAAAAATATCTCCAACCCATTTTTTAAGTGTTGAGATAATCAAACAGCTGCTCCTGAAGATTTAAAGTATGCTACCTCATGGGCTGTTATCTTGCTTTGAAATAAAATGATTTCTAAATCCTAGCTTGATAGTAACGTTTCCTAGCAAACGAATGGAATTACTTTATAAGAGGAGTAGAAATAACTCAGCAGGCTTCTGAATAAAAATAGACTTTGAAGGTGGCTTAGAAATTATTATTCTACTAAATTCTGCTCATCCCTGCAGAAACACATCCCACGAGCACTCTCTTGTTCTCTCCCTCCCTCTGTCTCTCTCCTTTTCTCTCAGTCTCTCTCTCTTTTTCTCCCTCTATTTCTAACTTTTTGAGGTTCATAATTTGACATTTGGAATTTCCCTGCGACCTTAAAAAAGAATTCTCAAAAGGGCTGGATTGGGGAATTGAGATTATTAGTATTATTCACAGAATGAAACATGTAGAGGTGCTCTCAGAGCTCCATCAGGCCAGAGAATTAGCCACTAGACTTGCCGGCAAATTTTCAAATCCAAAACCTGATTGCGGGACAGAAATATAGCCTTACTGAATCAGTATTCACAGGAAAGGGAGTCAAAGGCTTTAACCTTGCCATAGTCTATTCAATTGTGAAACAATACATGGCTAGATGATTTTTTTTTTAATCTGTCAGTATGAGGTTTCTTATTTTTACAGGCCACTCTGACCATCCTTTCTGCCAGCAGGCGGATGAATGATGGCATACGATGTGTAAAAGCTATCCCCAAAAATCAGCGTAGCTGGCAATAACTCAAGAATAATTTAGATGCCTTGAAATCTCTGACATACTAAAGCCATTAGGTCGTCCAACTCTGACATTATTCGGTAACACTATTTTTTTTTATCAGTGAAATCGCTTGGTTTCTTCCAACCTCTGCCCTCCCACATTCACCATCAAGTATTCTTCAGAATGTGTAGAGATTTTCTGAAAGATAATTACAAGAGTCACAAGCAAACCGTGATTCTTGGCCCTGTGCACCGATCTCCCCATTACTGAATTAATTACGGTGTTCTTTTCACCTTCCCTGCATGGTCTACAGGAGGCTGCCTCTTCTTCGGGGAGGAAAACCCAGAACAATGACATGTGCTGATCAATATGTGAGTTAAAAACAAACACAAACAACAACCGCTGAGATTTCAAATGTAAGAACTAAGGAACCTGAAGCCTAACATGGAATCATCTAAACCTAGGAATAGGAATTCTGACTAAAATCTCCTCATTTTGAAATCTGAGCTGAATCAAGTACATAGCTGTAACTTCCTGAGCATTTGTCTGGAAAACTAATTAGAAAATCTGGTGATAATATTTGGTATTCTGAACGTGTCCCGGAAGCCTTTGTGTGAGTTCTTTCGATTCCAACCTCCCATTTGGAAGCAATCCAGAATCTAACAATCAGACGAGCTTGACTCACCAAGATTCACTTTCTCAATGTGTATCAGTCAGAGAGGACATGAGAACAATAACTCGGGGGACGGGGTGAGAGACAGAAAGTAAGAAGAGGTATTCTATTGCGATGACTGTAAAACAGCTCCCTTGTCAAGAGTACATTCGGCTCTTCATAAAACAAATGTGTTGTTCCTCTGCTTTTGTGCACAGAAATGTCTTTGACCATGTGAGAGGAACCACACGGAGTAAGTGGAAATCAATCATGTCAACATTAGGCTCTGCTGAATTCTAAACCACAGGCTTGAATTTGGCTAACCTAAACTTGACGGAATGTTCATGTAACAGCTGGCAACGGGAATAACGGGAATTTAAAAAAAAAAAAAAAAAGGACTCTGAGAGTAATGAAAACAAAAATATAACCCATGACATTGATCTAAGTTTTGACAGACGTTTTTGGTCAGCATAACATATGAGCTCAGAAATGAAGTTCCAGCCATGTACCTTTCAGAAAAAGACTTCCTGTATAAATAAAATTGTTACAGAAAATGACTAGCAGCATCATACCCGCCGCATCTTGGCCAGTAAGAAATTGAACGCTAATGGAAACTGACTATTCCTTACATGTCCCCATGAGCTAATAGATGAAACATCCAAGGCATCTGGAATTACTTTCTCTCTTATGGGCTGTCATACACTTAGTCATCCAAGAGCCAATTGGACATGGCTGGTGCTCTTAGAAGCCCCAGGAACTCTGCGGCTAAACTCAAATTTCATTGGGAGCAAAAGCAGCATGGGCTAACCATCAGGACAGGTGGAAAGAGAAGAGACTTGAACAAAACTACGTATCACGCTCCACTAATATGCACAGAAGAGAAGGCACCTGGCGCATTTTTCTTAAATTGTGTCCAGGCAGCATGTCGGTATTGATTGAAGAATCCGGCGGCATTGAAAAGACTCATGTTTACATTCACAGATGAAGGGGCAGACATCCACTCTCTTTCTTGTCACCTGGCTGGATCAGTCTCTCATTTTTAGGACAAATAATAATAAAACTGGTGAGCCTCTTAGGGTACCTCTAAAGGAAATGTCACTCTAAAGAAAATGGTGGAGAGAGAGAGAGAGAGAGAGGAAGGAAGGAAGGAAGGAAGGAAGGAAGGAAGGAAGGAAGGAAGGAAGGAAGAAAACTAATATTTCTCCTACCCCTCATGTAAAAAGGCAATCTGACGTGAAAATGTTTTCTCCTAAGTGATGGAATGTGTGGTCATGCACCAGCAACCGAGCCCTGAGTATCAACTCACCTGCTCTGGAAGAAACCGCTCTGGGCAGTGGACGGGTGGAAAGAGAGATGCGTCAGTACTTGAGGGGAGGCTGTGCACTCTATTTCAGAAGATGGAGGTTTATCTTCCCGCGCAGGGCTTTGATGTTATTCATATGCTAACAATATCAGCATTTCCTCGCAGTACTCCATACTCAGGGAATAAAAGACATCATTTGCTGACATGGGGCTCAACACTCGCCATCCAGCATACTGATCGACAATCTGCATTCAGCTTCCACAGCTAAGCCTGCCACATAACCTTTAAATGGTTCTCTTAGTGCTCTCAAATTCCGGTCAAAATAATTTCCCATTTTATAGAATGAAATGATGAAACAAAGAATTCTAACTATATTTTCTCTCCACTCCTCAAATGTCCCTTCGGGGCCCCGAGGGCTGCTTTCATCTCATCTGAGGGCTGGCATATGATGTGATTATTACCATAGCTGACCACCAGATGAAGTGAATTATCGAAACTGCCAAAGTTCCTACTCTCTTTCCAATTTAAACATTGATTTAACACAGAAACTGAAGGGTATTATGAAAGCTTTAATAGGGAACCATTTCAGACGTGAGAAGAAAAAAAAAACGACTGAAGGGTTTTGCAAACAGCCAAACAAATATGCAATTTTGTTTTAACATAAAGATAAGTCAGAAAAAAGAATGGAACAGCAGAGCATGCAGGGTCTGAGCTCTAAGCAACGGTGATGGAGAAGGACCCCTTTGTCTCAAATAAACATGCTTTTCAGAACAGGGGAGGATTTGACCCAAGGCAATAATCTGGGGGAACTGTTAAATCATTAACTAAATACAGTGATCACGGGCAAAGTGTAGACTTCTGATTTAAAACATTTCAAAATGCGTCTCATCAACATGGACTATCTGGAATGTTTTTCATAGTCTCCTCTGGATTATTAGGATCCTTTTCAATAGATGACTCACTTTTCTCATGGAAATGGTTTTCTCCGTTTGGATCCCTAGCTGTTAACAGAATGTGCAAGCATATGTACTGCATAACTCTTTGGAAATGAGACCACTTCATACTTAATTCATAACAATAGAAACTGATGCTGTCTCACACAAAATAGAGCACTTCCTATATTCCCCATAAATTAAAGCATACACATTTAAGCCAAAAGGATATGAATTATCAATCTTTTTAAGACTTCACAATACAAATGGCATTAACATGCAAGATGCATAAAGAGATTTATTCACAAGTCTACAAGTGTGCTCCTATCACAATATGAGATTGGAAGACTTGAAATAAGATTTGAAAAGTCATCATTAAGATTTGGAAATGTGCAAGTTGAATATATATGATTTTGCTAGCCAAAAATATTCCTGAAAGTTATCAACATTATTATAGATTTTCCTCTAGAAAATAATATTCTTTAGAGTCAATTAGTATTTAAATAGATAGATAGGTAGATGATACATAGATAGATAAGATAGATGATAGACAGGTAAATTAGCCCTTTACTATACAGAACTGTTCTAATCACCATTTCCATCTTCAAAGTTTAATTTGGGGAGGTGTAAGACTATTCGAGACACATGCAGGGATTGTACAAGACATTAATTACACTCTAGATAAAAGTAAACAAGATATCACCATATAAGGATTGCATGGCTGTTCCCATATGGATTACACGGGGAATATTATTGACAAATTCAGAACAACCATATGCAATGCTCAATGGCACTTCCAAACACAAAATACGAATATAGTACTTAATACATTTACAGCGTGTCGCATACCAAATGATCAAGCAATTTACCAAAGATTAGCATTTAAGAAACAAATAACACTACAAATACCATATGCACCTGTTAATGACTTATGTTTACACTGGTGATATTCATAAGGTTGATCGTATGTTAAAAACAAGTTTTCAGAGAATTTTCTGGCCTGGCTCTCTTGGTGGTAAATTAAAGGAAAATTATAAAACCATCTTGCCAAAAGGGACCTTTGAGATCATGTGGTCTTATTTTAAAACAGAAAAACTAGAGCCCCAAAATGTCAGGCTGCTCACGCAAGACTGCAAAGTCCAGATTCATGGCAGAGACCCAGGTCTCCTAGTTCCTGGGCCAGCCCCCAAATTAAACCGTAATTTGCTCATGTTTACTCAAAACACGTATATATTTTCAAGTCTTCATGGGCTCATCGGCTGTCCAGACGTCATCTGCGGAAACACCCAACTCTGGGCCTGACAATATAAGAACAGAGCTCCCCTCCCAGGATGACTTCACGGACAATGACTCACATTTCCCTTGGAATCACTGCGGAACAGGAGAGGTTGACCTCAACAGGAAAACAGACATGGTGCCATCAAAGTCATAATAGAGCCCAAGAGTGTTTCATCCTGAAATGGGCTCCACGGAAATTGCCTTAAAAAGGAGGTTTCGATCTTCTCCAGGGCACTTTGAGAAACATAGCGCACGCAGGCCAAAGCCCCCTCCCATCCTGCCGCCAACGCCCCCACCAGCAGCCATTACTAGAAGGCAAAGAGAAATAGCGTGAAAACTAAAGCAGGATGTATGGCTCTCACGTGCACACTGCAACACTGTCACTCCCAGTGTTTGTGTGAGTTCTAGTTTGTGTGAGAGAGAGGGGGAAGCAGGCTCCCTGCTGAGCACGGCGCCCGATGTGGGGCTCGATCCCAGGACTCTGGAATCATCTGCCCCCAGCATAAACAAGACGAGCTTCCCCTCGGACCCACCACGCCTCAAAAGTGTTAAACCAAATCACTCAAGTGAAATTCCAGACATCTACCCAGATATAAACTATCAACTTTAAGGAAACCTGGCCAGTCACTCAAAATGTGTTTTTTTTTCCCCCAACAGAGCCTTAGGAACTTTCTTAACACTGAAATGTCAAGTATCCAGACAGATTTTTAGTAAATTAAATCCGGACAATAACTGTTTCCTCTTGAACATCACTTTCATTTCAAGGCAAATACAGCTCCAGCCTAAAACATTCCCTCAAAACCAGGATTATAATAGGAATTCAGGGCATTTAAACTGAACCAACACTTGAAAAATCATGCCTGAGTTTCCAGTTTTGGATTTGGGGAGGGAGAAAGTTAATTTTTAAAATATTACCAAAACAGAGGCTCCTGGGGGCTCAGTGGGTTAAAACCTCTGCCTTCGACTCAGGTCATGATTCCAGAGTCCTGGGATCGAGCCCCACATCGGGCGCCGTGCTCAGCAGGGAGCCTGCTTCCCCCTCTCTCTCTGCCTGCCTCTCTGCCTACTTGTGATCTCTCTCTAATAACTATTTTAAAAAAATATTACCAAAGCAGACTGTTTTTATGTTTATTACAGAAGTACTGGATCTTCTATGGATTGTGGAAATTGGGGATCCCGTACAAGGCTTACAAGGACTTGTTAAGTTATGAAATCATTTCCCAACCATCTAATAATTCAATATCCAATACTGTTCATAGGTTCTGAGTGCTGTCATTAGCCAGATATATAAAAGGACTCTGCTCCCGGATGAATCACTCTAATTCCTTCCCTGGCTCAGTAAACCCCACTCTTTCATCAAGCCAATTATAGTGGAAATTGTCCTGTTATTTTAACTTTCAATAAGACATTTTTAATAGATTAAATATAGTGCATAGAAACATCTATAGGAACCAAGCCATGTACTATGTTGTATGCTAACAATTTTCAAAAAAAAAATCAATAAACCTGAGTGTGTAGCAACTCATTACATGACTGAAGCATGTACCAACCTTTTCTGCTAACAGAATGCAATCGCTACACAAACCAAATGTACTATTAATCATCAGTAATGGGACACTGACCTCCTTACAGAACAGTGGCACTGCCATCTAGGCCCTGAGATTTCCCTGACCAGTGAGAGCTGTTATATCCCTTTTCGACATGGTATACAGTTACTACTCTGGATTCCTTAAAGTCAAAGTCCACAGGGCGCCAGTGAGATCATAGGCGTGGATTTAGCCCCTTTTGAAGACAGCAAGTCAAGTAGTGATAGATGACATCGAACCTGTCGGAGTTACTATGTGGATTCAGACAACCAGAAATATAAAGGAACTGTGCTCTCATAGGTATCTTCCCAGGGCGTTCTCCAGATAGGTTCTGATACACCTTCCACTTATTTATACTGAAGATTTCCTCAATGAAATACTGACCAATAAGCATTGCCTTGACATGGAGAAATGGCAGTTTAGAAAATGTCTCTGAAATAAGAGTCCAGGAAGAGACACGTTATAGGTAAACATTGGTTCCCACTACCATCATGTTTTACATGTATCTGTATTTGAGTTTGACTGATATAACATTGCATCGAGATGATTTTTTCTAAATATTGGAATAATAATTAACTTTTGCTCTCATGGGATACGGAGCAGAGACTTTTTTAAATTCACCAAATTCCTTGGCAAAAGAGAAATAAACTCGTTAACCTGAGCATTCTGTAGATAATTATCTACTCCCTTGCCACTTGAAGTGTGTATCCAGGGATCCGCACTGCCGACATCACCTCAGAACATGTGAGAAATGCAGAATCTCAGATTACCACTAGACCTCTTGAAGCAGAATCCACTGTTTAACAAGATCCCCAGGTGAACACTGAATTGTGAAAAGCAATGATGTGGTTATGTTTATGATGTTAGAACCAAAGAGAAGAATTGAACCGAATATATTATCTTTCTTTCTTTCTTTGAGCCCATGGAAAATGCCAACTTACACTTGATATATATCAGCTAAAGTCCCAGGACTGAACAAGTAAAAGCCAAAGGAACTTCCTAACACCACTCGAGAAACCTGTTTCCTCAAACCATCCAACATTTTGAAACGGAAAACGTAAGGCTAAGAATCAACAGATCCAAACACTAGCTCTCTCTTGCCAGTATTTATGGGTCCTGGGGTAAATCAGTGTCCCTTTCTGTGTCTGTCCTGTACTCGATACGGTGCACAGTTCTTGGGATTCAACACTGGACAGGACAGGCACGGTCCCTCTGCTGCAATTTTTCATAAGTAAACACAAGAGGATTTGAGGCAAAAATGAGCACAGACATCAAATGTCATGATAAGTTCAAAGAACAGTAAGCAATTGTTTAGTGTGGTGCAGGATACATGGTACATATTCCAGCATGAGAAGAGCTGTGTGCTTTCTTCAGAAGTGTGGTCTCGGGCAAAGGGGGAGCCATCACTAGAATCTAGGAATAGGAATGAGGTGAGAACAACCTGAAATTTAGAGCTATTTCTCTGGCACTGATTAGAAGGATCCACTTAAGAGAGAAGAGGCTGAACCCAAGATACCTGGTTAGGAGGATACAGAAGTAAACTAATGAAGAGAAGGTAAGAACCTGAAGGGAGACAAGCAGCCCATATGGAATAGGAGGACTCCAAACCTAAGGCAAGTGCGTGTGCAGGGGTGAGGGGTAGCAATGGGGGGAAGCTGAGAGAGATGAGTAGAAGAAGGAAGAGGTATAGATAAGAACAAAGATTCCAGGAGAAATTTCCAGCAGCAACTGAAAAGAATGAAGAGGCTGTTAACTGGGAGAGACCACGGTAGGAGGAATGGGATGTGGAGCAAGAAAGGAAAGGACAGAGATCATGAATCATGGAGTCCGTGGACTTTGAGAGGCCTAAGGATATTTCAGGGGTGATGTCAATAGACAGAACAGAATGAGCCTTGGCTCCTCAGACAAGATGACAGATGAAGGGCAAACCAAACCAAACCCCAAACTAGAAACCAAACATTCTAAAGAACAAAGATACGGAAGGAGAGACTTCTGATGATAGTGTGTGTGTAAAGACGTCTCAGGAAGAACAGCAAGACAGGCAAGGTAGCACGGGTTCTTTCAACTCTAAGGAAAGGACACACCTTGAAGACAAGAGTGAGAGGAAACAAAATCAGACTGACAGAGACCAGGGGAGCAGGAGCGAGTAACCGCTCCACCAGTGGCAACAGCACAAAAATGTGCTCCACACACATAAAGAGGGATGGATAGAAAGTTTTTCTTCTATCTGTATTCTGTTGGATAATGATTTGTATTTTTGTAATTTCTAGACTTGAGAGGTAATGATCTCAATGTGGCTCACCTTTACTTTGTGTGGGGTCACCAAGTGTTGGATATTTTCCTCTCTCTACAAATGATGAAACACGCGCCAAATGCCCAAACCCCCATTTCCCAATAAGGCGCCCTGTCCATTAGCTTTTGCTATATTGATGCACGCATGTCCCTCTGAATACTAAACACACATGGACCTCACTGAATACCAATGACTAAAGAGAAAGTGGGAGCGAGAACTGCAAAGGGAGATAACCTGCTCCAATTCCTGGCCCAGACACAGACTCATCTCTCTTACTGTGGAGCTATAACGGGGGACAGTATTAGAATCCTTTGCCTAATCGATGCAAAGATTCAAAGGGAAACCCACTTAGGATGACCTGATGTTCTTTCCAGCTGCAACCTGCTCCTTGATTCACAATCTCAGGGCACACCACTGAAAGGAATGCAGAGAATCAGATCTGATGAAGCATCCCATGCAGCATTTTATTTAAAATTAGCACCGTAGTCAGTAACCGAGCATATCTTCCTGTGTAAATCCACTCCATACACACACTTGCTCCTGGTTGAAGAAGCACCAGATCCTATGTCCTCAGAGACATGGTTTCAGGCACTCTCCCTGGGACATCATATTCTGACTCAGGGTCTTGGGGGCAATAAATAGTTTAAGTGGACTTAGAGAAATATGCCATGGTTTTATCTTTTGCTTACCAGCTTTAGAAGCCTGTTTGGATTCCTAGGGAATTAATGGTTATTTTGTCAGCCATCACAAAAACCCATCACACAAGTACTGAGTATATTTCTGGTGGGTGAGCTAAAGAAGGGATGGGGCAGTCTCTCTCCCCTCCCCCACAGCACACACACGCACACACACACACACACACACAGAGTAAAGAGGAATGGGAACCATTAGAAACTCTAAGGGCACCATGGGAGCCAGAGTTGGTTGCTTCTGCCTTTCATTCATGTGAAGGAACAGAGAGGGAGGAGGAAGGAGCAGAGGAGAAAAACAGGGGGAAAAAGTAACAGGACCATGAAGGCAATTAGGGGACAAAGAAGTGGAAGGCGGCAACAGCAGCACACTGAACCCCTTGCTAGTCCAGAAGCAAGTGGTCATCATGGGTTAGTAGAGAAAAAAGCAAGTAGCTTAAAGTTGTTGAGATCCACAGTAACTATGAAACCAAGTGCGGAAGTCAGCAACGAAGCTGATGGAAACCAACTCCAAAGAGACTATTTTTCAGTCTGACATTAAGCTAAGCAGAGGGAGCAGAGGAACCTTCCTCCTTGCTCCTCCGTCTTGTGGCCCCTGTGGCCAGCTGCATTGGGAGGGTAGGGCAGGAACCCGTGTAGGAAGAAAGGGTCACATGCAGACCTAGGTTTGGAGTCCTGCCTGTCCACTTCCTAACTAACTGTGGCACCCTGGGTAACTCACTTTGCACCCAGCCTCATCTTCCTTGTTGCACAGCTGAGGACTTTGAGGCACAGAGAGCTGAAGAAACAGTTCCAGGAACTGGACCCTCCAACAAGTTAGCCCTAGTGTCCGTATTCTAAAAATTATGCTATATTATCATGACAGTCCTTGAGGCAAATCTGTTCAACTTCTGCATTTTGCAGAAGAGGAAACTGAGGCTTTCATGGGTGCTGTTATTTCTTTCCTATCACAAAGATGGTCAGGACCATCAGCCCATTGCTGGAACCAGAGAACCCAGTTCAATAAGAAACATTCCCCAGCCCCAAAGGAATAACCCAGGGCCCGCCCTGAAGGTAGACATGCTTGTCGCATTTTATCCAGTCACTTTCCTCTGCAGAAAATGCAATGAGGCATGTTATTTATTCATATCAGATTCATAGTGGGGACAGCATCTTAGTCACAAAACGCGATGAATTTGCAACTGGTGGTATCTGGTTTAATGCTTAATCTAGAAGAAGAGAAGAGAGGAAAGGAACCAACTTTCATTAAGTCATCGCTGAGCTTGGTACTCTGTGCACTAAGCCTCACAGATACAGAAAGATCCTCTAGCCAGAAGAGTCTAGTAAGTATTAGTAACAATCAGACTGTTCTTTGAGGGGCTACAAATAAAGGATCAGCAACTGTCTTGTTTAGTTACATTTAGTTGGCCGGGGAGGAGGGGGTGGCGGTGCTGAGACAACCATTTCTACTGAAGCAGAAATCTGCTTATCACAGCCTTTGGAATTCACTCAAAATGTGCTATTTGTTCGTTTGATAGGTGCCGAAAAGGAAGCTTCTTTGTTACAAGGCGAGTTACTTCAGACTGAACATGCTCAGGTAGAGTGCGCGTTTCTTCAGACTGAGCATGCTCAGGCACAGGGTGAGTGTCTTCACACTGAGCATGCTCAGCAGGTACAGGGTGCGTTTCTTCAGACTGAGCATGCTCAGGCACAGGGCGCGTTTCTTCACACTGAGCATGCTCATTCAAGCCCGAGGAGCTTTACCTCAAACGGGCACCGCCCCCACAGGAGACACTCAACTTCCAGCAGAGAATTTGTCTGAGGTCACAATGTAGGCAAAGGGACAAAAAGAAGGAACAGTTCCATCCAAAGAGGTATCTGTCCTCAAACTTCCTTGGGAGAAACAATTCCAAGTCAAGGATTATATTCTTCTTCAAGCCTCTCCTTCCCCCACTTCCCTATAAATCAGGTCCCTATCAGTAGCACTTCATTTTCTAAGCTGAGAAGAAAGATTCTCTAAGACACAGGCACCAAAATTCAGCCTCAGAACCTCAAGGGATACTTCCTAAAACAGAGACTCCAGGCTCTCTGCACACACCTCATGTGGAGCCTTCACACGCAGGACCCCCATCACCCCAATGACCCAGGCCTGAAACAAGTTACGACTATGCATGCAGTCTGTTTCCTGCTGTTGCTCTATCCTATCCATTTACCTCGAGTGAACTTCCCCGCCCCTGAGCCATTCCCTAAATCTTCTGTGTTCCAGCTCCTGAGTAACAGCAGGGGTGTGGCTGAAGCAAGACAATCGGAATATGATGCACCAGTACCCACCAGTCCAAGAGCAACCGGAGGGGCCTCGGCAGGGACATTTCCCCTCCCCCCCACCTGCTGGCGCCTCATCGTATGCACCCCGTATATTCCACCAAGACAGGAATGTTTCCAAGTGCTGACTCTGCCGAAGCCGAAGACCTCACCGGGACAAGTGTTACCGAGAGTGATTGATTGAAATTCAGAGCACTTTGCAGAATGATTTGTTTGACATTCCCAGTAGGAAACTCTTGTTTGTTGAACTTATTATTCATTCATGTATTCATGAAAAAAATACAATAAATGCATAATCTCCGCATAGTGCCTCAATGATCACATTGAAATGAACCTGGAGCTTTGCAGTGCTAAGCAAGGTCTTTAGTTTGCAACAGAACGGTTTTACATCGCAATATCATTAACTGTGTCTAGAGTTTACATTATGCTTATAAATCAGCAAGGGAAATTTAACCTGCATTGTAATTTAAGGTTATACAGAGAATCAGACATTAAAAATGCATATGCATAATAATAACTCCTTGTGTGACTTTTTTTTTTTCCTTGGTTTTCCTCTGACTGAGTGATTTAACAATTACCGTTTTGAGATGTAACTGAGTCTTTTCAGCTAGTGTTTGTGTTTTGACTTTTTGACAACCAGAATACAAGCCCGGGGAAATGAAGAAATTATTTCCAACATCCGTGGGTAACTTGGGAAAATGGGCTCTTTAACTAAGTTATTGGAGAAGGGGAAAACATGCTACGGTACTGGGAAAACGTGGGCTGTCAAATGCTGCATTTTAAAACAACAGCTCTTTCGAGGGCCTAAAGCAGTGAGGTCAAAGTGTTATGGCAGCACGTTCTGGGTCTGGTTCTTAATGTTTGCTTTGGCAGCTGCTACAGTGACAGTCACTGGTCCTCCTAGGGAGAGCAAGTGCAGGGAATAAAGGAATGGACCATCACAGCCTGGTGACCTCCTTTCAAAAGTGAATGTTCCTCTTGGTCATCAGAAGACAACAGAGAACTGAAGAGCTATATCATGCATGCTCTTGCCCCTGAGCTTTCTTTCATAAAGATCGCCTTTATTCTCAAATACGCTTCATGGAAAGTGCTAGAGAGAGTATTCTTTTTTAAAATTTTAATTTCCCTGACCTTTCTCCTGTTCACATGGTAAGAGACACCTGCAAACGTGTTTGCAGGGTCTAATTTCAGGGTAGAAACAGCCAAGAAGAGAAAGCCATCACCAGAAGTGCTTTCTGAAGCCTGGGGTAGCCAGACCCTTGAGGTCCCCAGTGAACCTGATCATGGTCCCGCATTTGACTCATGTCTCAGAAATATCTGTAGAATTGTGCACTTATTAACTATCTCCCATCAACTACGCCTCCTGAGCCAACTCCAGCTAGCCCTGCACAGTCTCCATCAAGCACCTCTACCTGAATTCTTCCTCCATATCAATGACACCACTTCTCGGTCCCCGAACTCTTGCCACTTTGCAGTGGGCCTCAACTGAAAAGTTTCCTTTTCCCCACCCCTAACCCTACACATACAAATTCAGAGCTGGTACACACCGCATACTCATCACTAACATATTTTGGGTCTGTCTTCATATTTCCCAAGTGACTCATCAAAACCAATCTGTGTTCTCCCCTGACCTTCTGCAGCAACACTCCAAGAAGACACCTCTGCCTTCAAAAGCTGCACAGGTTGATATAGCCAAAGCTTGTAAATATATCCAAAGTCTTGTTCCGCTATATATCCCTGAAGCTTATAAACATTGCACTGTTGTCATTATCTAATATTTCTTTTTTTTTATTTTTTAAAGATTTTTATTTATTTATTTGACAGAGAGAGAGCACAAGTAGGCAGAGAGGCAGGCAGAAAGAGGGGAGGAAGCAGACTCCCCGCCGAGCAGAGAGCCGGATGCGGGGCTTGATCCCAGGACCCCGAGACCATGACCTGAGCTGAAGGCAGAGGCCTCAACCCACTGAGCCACCCAGGCGCCCCTAATATTTCCATTCAGAAATTTCTTCCCTAACTTTTATTTTTATTATTTATTTTTTTTACTTTTTATTTTATTTTATTTATTTAAAGAGAGAGAGAGAGACAAGTACACTCAAGTGTGGGAAGGGGCAGAGGCAGAGGGAGAGGGAGATCCTCAAGCAGACTCCCCACTGAGCATGAAGCCCAGCACAGGGCTCCAGCTCACGATCTTGAGATCCATGACCTGAGCCAAAATCAAGAGTTGGAAGCTCAAACAACTGTACCAGCCAGGCACTCCTCTTCCCTAACTTCTAAGATACTCTTCAGAATTCTTCATCCCAGCCCCTTCTTTTATGTCATTATTGGCCCGAGATCTCCCTCCTTGCCCACATGCCTGTATGCGTGTTGACTCTCTGCACATAATGCTATCTTCCCTCTTCAGCCCAGCTGGTTTCCTGAACTTCACTAAAAACACTCATCCACTTTGAAAATATCAAACTGTATGATTTGAGAAGACAAATACTGAGAAGACTAAACTGTGTAAAAGGCAGAGAAGAAAAAAAGTTAAATCGATTTTAAAACATTAGAAATGAGAAAGGATCCTATGTAGAGAAGTACGAAGATTTTCTAAATAATGAGGGAATTATATATTTAAATACATAGGAATAAATTTTAAAACAGATGAAATGCAAAAAAATTAGCAAAAAAGGTCAAAAAGAAGATATAGAAAATTCGAGTGTGTCAGTAATTATTAATAAAAGATATTTCAAAGGTAAGTGAAAATATCAAACCTCTTCACCTCCTAAAACATCTGATGCAGGTATTTTCATGGGGAACCTATAAACAATGTATAAATCCAATGTTTTTTAAACTATTCTATAACATGTTAAAAACTTTTAAATGTTCTAAATAAATTTACCAATTACCAGAAGTGATACTACAGTCAAAAAATAGGATTTAAAAATACTATAAGCCAATCTCACATATGAATGCAAGCACAAAAACCCTCATTAAAATACTAATACAATTATCTAAAAAATGTATTAAATGAGTAATAGATCATAAAAAGTAGGATTTCAAATATCAATGTAATTATGAGCAATAGAATTCAGTACATTAATAGAAATAAAAACCAAGAAGTAAACATCCACTTCTGCAGGGAAGGAATAATTGGTAATAAACCTGCTCTCTCACAATAAAGAGAAAACTGGAAAAATTCCAAGAAGCAACTGTCTCAGACACTGGGTAACAGGTAGCACATGAATGTGATCCCTGAGGAGAAGAAAAAAATGAGGTCACTCTGTCTTTCTGCCTGAAGACACTTTTTGGGATCATAGAACACAGAACATAGAGTGGGAATCTAAGCAAATCACACTTAATGAGTAAGGCAAACCTCTATCCAGCCAGGCGGCAAAGAAGTGTAGGGAATTCAAAACTAAACAATCTCCAAGGCCATGCAGAGCTGAAAAATGTTCAAGTTCTGATAAGTCCTAGTGAAGAGACCTCACTGAGAATCTCCCAACACACCGAGGAAAGATCCCCAAGGAGTTATACCTGAATAGCGGGACTAAAGTAGCTAAGTAAAGGCTACTGTAGGTCACTGTGACAGAGCTTAAAATAAGCCTGGAAAAGTTCAAGGTGAAAACAAAATCTCATACCTCTGAAAGGGAAACTAGAAAACCAAGAACTTCAACAAAATGTCTAACATCTAATAAAAAATCACTATATGCATGAAGAAGCCAAAAAGCCACCCACTTGAAAAAGTTCTATCTCACATCATTCATAAAAACAAATTCCAAATAGATCATATCTATAATACATAGATATGAAGAAATTATAATAAATTCATATGATAGAAAATACTGAATTACAAATATATCAGCATATAATATTCATAAAATACTGATATTTTAAGTAGTTATAGGGAATATATTGTATATTATAAATAACACAATGAATTCATATAAAATAACACATGACACATTTAAAGACAGGAATATATATTTGAAAATATAAAATGTTTTTAATAGTCTTGTGGTAGAAAAAGCTTCTCTAAGACATAAAATCTAGAAATGTAAAGGAAAGATGGACAAGTTTGTTTATTTAAAAAAAGCTTATAATCGGAAAGATGGATAAATGAATTTAAAAGACAAGAAAAGGGGTGCCTGGGTGGCTCAGTCATTGGGCGTCTGCCTTCAGCTTGGGTCATGATCCCGAATTCCTGGGATCGAGCCCCGTGTCCAGCTTCCTGCTCAGCAGGGAGCCTGTTTCTCTTTCTCCCACTCCCCCTGCTTGTGTTCCCTCTCTTGCTATCTCTCTCTCTGTCAAATAAATAAATAAAATATTTTTTAAAAATAAAAAATAATAAAAGACAAAGACACCAAGGAAAACGTTTGAAACATCTGTAACAGGCAAAGGTCTTCTGCAAACTACTGAGAAAGAAAAGAACCCAATAAAGTGCACAAAAGTATAAATAGGCAATTGACAGGAAATTAAAAACTCAAATGGCCACAGACACATGAAAAAATGCTCAACATCACTCGGCATCAGAGAAATACAAATCAAAACCACAGTGAGATACCACCTCACACCAGTCAGAATGGCTAAAATCAGCAAGTCAGGCAACGACAGATGTTGGCGAGGATGCGGAGAAAGGGGAACCCTCCTACACTGTTGGTGGGAATGCAAGCTGGTACAACCACTCTGGAA
>CM052809.1:15829985-15843047 GCA_028533885.1 Nasua narica | reverse complement strand
CCTCCAAAACCCTCAGTTTGTTGCTCAGAGTCCACAGTCTCTCCTGGTTCATCACCCCCTCCGATTTCCTCCCATACACCCTTCCTTTCCTTCTCACGATGCCCTCCATGATTTTCTTTATACTCCACACGTAAGTGAGACCATAAGATAATTGCCTCTCTCCGCTTGACTTATTTCACTCTGCATAATCTCTTCTAGTCCTGTCCATGTTGATAGAAAAGTTGGATATTTATCCTTTCTGATGGAGGCATAATATTCCATTGTATAGATGTACCACCCCAATGTTCATACCCGCAATGGCCACAATAGCCAAACTGTGGAAAGAACCAAAATGCCCTTCAACAGATGAGTGGGCCATGCTTTTTCTATTGACGCTTGCCCCTGCCTTCACTCTCAGAGTACCACATAAACCTGCTTGTCCCTGCAGTGATTGGCTGCTGGTGGCTGACTGGGCACAAAAGGCATTTGCTAGTGACCTGTCAGTCGAGGGACTGTTTGGACCTATGGAGAAGTCCACCTTCAGGAAGAGTGTGGAAGAAGACAGGATATGGTCCCCTAATACTCAACCTTGCAATTAACAGCAAATACAAATTTCATTGAGCCTTCTGTCTTTCAGTATTTTTTTTTAATTCCTACCTTGTTGCAATTAGAAAAGAAAAGAAAGAGGAGCGCCTAGGTGGCTCAGTTGGTTAGGTGTCTGACTTTGGCTTAGGTCAGGATCTCAGGGTCCTAGGATCGAGCCTCACTTTGGGTTCTCATTCTTCAGGAAGTTGGTTTCTCCCTCTTGTTCTGTCCCTCCCCCCTCCCCACTCATACTCTGTCTCTCTCTCTCTCTCAAATAAATAAATAAAATCTTTAAAGAAAAATGAATCATAGCATGATCTTGGCTTGAGAAAATAAGTATGTTGATCATTTTTGGCAGGCCATGGAATAGAAACACAAAGTAGTAAGACTAAATCATTGCTCCCCCATCTTCTTCTTTCCAGACATGTTTTTCACCGCTTCTTAGTGTACTTTTTTTTACAATGGTTTTATCTATTCACTTTAATTTCCATAGCTAATAAGCTCATGTGTCATCCATCTTAAGCACTTCACACCGTTTCCTTTGAAAAATGATCCCACTCTTACAAAGGTGAGGAATTTAGCACAATCTTATTTTCCACACTATGCTGATCTTGGCCAAAATAACTTAGGATTTAAACACAAATTACTGTTTTATTACATTTTTATATTATACATAGTATCTGTTAAGGATAATTTTTAATGCTCAAGAATTATCTAGACAGTTCTGTATGTTTAACTTGTATCATTGAATAACAGAGTCTTTTTTTTACTCAGATTTCCTCAATTGTTACTTCTTGTTTTTTACTTTTGATCATTAGGAGCTATGCTCTCCAAACTTTAACGTACGGAGGAATCACCTAGGGATCTTGTTAAAATGCAGATTCTAATTTTGGTAGTTCTTGGGTGGGGCATGATATTCTGCATTACTAACAAGCTCCCAGGTGATGCTGATGCATCACGTTTCATCAGCAAGGAGCTCAAGTAAATTTCTCAACGATACATAAGTCGTGTGTTTTTGCATCTTTGCATATTGGGGAATGTCTTTCTATTACTGATACATGTGAATAATATATTCACTAACAACAGTATACTTGAAGCACAGATGTTTTTCACACATCTCTTTGGTAGATGCTTTGTTATCTTTCAGGGTTCTGCATTGCAGGGAGTATCGAGGCTCACCTTACTTGAGTCCTTGGAAATACAGCACTTTTTTTCCTGCCTGGAAGCTTGCAAGAGGTTTTTTTCTATCACGAGAATTCAAAATTTTGCCATAATAAATCTAGACTTGTTGCTAGTTTCATTTCATTTGGTGAAAATCATAGTCAGCATTTTTAATTTGAAATTTTTTCAAGTTTATGAAAAAAAAATTTTTTATCCCTGATTAAGATATGTGCTCTATATTTTTATATTTATTTATCAATTTATCAATTCTTATTCTCCTTATATTGGATCATCTCCTTTATTCTTCATATCTATTGATTCATCAATTGTAGTTGGAGATTTTAATACCTTACTTTCAATAATTGACAGAACTAGACAGAGAGAGAGTAAGGATATAATAACCTGAACAGTATCACCCAACTTGATGTAATACTTTTATACAACACAACACTATACATTCTTACAATAAAATATATTACAACATTGAAAATGAAAATAACAGATGCATGGCTATACTTGTAAGCATCAATGAATGTTAGAAACAAGGTTGAGGAAGGGGAAGGCATTTCATAAGAGAAAAAAAGGAGCTTCAATATAAAACTATTTTCATAAAAATAAGCAAAACTAAATAGTATGTTAAGGACTATATATATATATTTATATATACACATATATACATATACATACTATATACATATATACTATGTATACATATATACTATACATATATAGTATAATTACTGTAAAATATACTATATATAGTATAGTACATAGTAAATCTACTACATATATAGTAAACAGTAAGGAAAAACAAACAAAAGAGGAATACAACACAGTTCGATATACTATCTACTTCCGGGAGAAATGAATACACAGTATATTTCAAGTTCTTAAATGTTTTACCCCTTAAAATAGGTAATAGATTTATTATTTTTATTTCATTACTATCATAACCACATTCAAACGTTAAAAATACCTATCACAGAACCAACTTCTACTAAGATAAGTAAAACTCAGTGGTGGATGGAATGACGGCATGAGAATCTGTATGAATCTGCATCTACATAAAAGCAGGGAAAACCCTAGCACAAGAGATCAAAATTAACTTTTCAGAATATGAAAATTTAATCAAAGGCTTGCAACTATCTCAGGAATGTTCAGGAAACAGTCAAGAAGTATTGTGAAATCACAGTAAAAATTTCAGGAATTTTAACTTGACTTACTCCCATCCTCTTTCCCATAGCAAAGAAATGGAAAAGTATGGCCAATACATAGAGAACGTAACAGTCGTCAGAAACTGATCTGAAGGGACCCTAAAATTAGATGAACTCAACACAACTTTTAAATTAGCTAGGATATAAATATATTCAAAGAAATAAAGAAAACCATATATAAAGAATTAAGGGACCAAGACAATGAGAAGACAAACCACAGACTGGGAGGAAATACTTGCAAAAAGCACAGCTCATAAAACACTGTTATCCAAAAACAAACAATGATTTAGAAGAAAAGAAGACTATTATCCAAAATATATACAAGGAACATTTAAAAGTCAACAGTAAGAAAAGGGACAACCCAACTGAAAAATCAGCAAAGGATCTAAACAGCTGTCTTACCAAAGCAGGTATACAGGTGACAAATAAACAAATGAAAAGATGCTCAACATCATATGTCATTAGGGAATTGCAAATCAAAACAACAGTGAGATACAACTACACACTTAATAGCAGGGTAGAAATCCAAAACACTAACAACAGGAGATGCTGGCATGAACATAGAGCAACCAGGAACTCACTCATCTGCTGGCGGGAAAGTGAAATGGTATAACCACTCTGGGAAAAACAGTGTGGGAGTTTCTCACAGAATTAAGCACACTCTTACAATATTATCCCACAGTCACACTCCTTGTTTTAACCCAGATTAGTTGAAAACTTATGTCCGCACAAAAACCTGCTTTTTAAAAATACGTTTATAGCAGCCTTAGTCATAATTCCTAAAACTTGGAAGCAACTAAGATGTCCTTCAGTAGGTGAAGGAATAAATACACTGTGGTACATCCATAAAATGGATTATTACTCAGCACTAAAAAAGAAATTAGCTACCAAGGCACTAAAAAACATGAATGACCCTTAAATACCCATTACTAAGTGAAAGAAGACAATCTGAGAAGATTGCATACTATATGATTCCAACAAAGTGACATTCTGGAGAAGATAAAACTGTGGAAACAATAGAAAGATCACTAGTTACCAAGGATATGGAGGGGAAAGGGATGAAGAGGTGGAACAGAGACGACTTTAGCTCAGGGAAACCATATGTGATACCACAATGGTGGATATATGTCAAAATATAAATTTGTCAAAACCCTCAGAACATATAACACTAAAAGAGAAACCTAATGTAAAGTGTGGCTTTTGGGTGATAATGATGTGTCAGTGTTGGTTCGCAGCGTCTACACTCTGGTGCAGGATGTTGATGGTGAAGGGTGTTTGCTGGGAGAGGGAGGGAGTCTATGACTCTGTACCTTGTGCTCAATTTTTCTGTGAAACTAAGACTGCTCCAAAAGTCAAGTCCCTGTATAAGACAAACAAAAAACCAAAGAAAAGAATGACAACAATGTCTCACAGAAAAGCAAAGAGCAATAAAGGATCAGCCATTATAAAAAAGATTCAAATAGAAATTCTGGAGCTGAAAGGTAAACTGAAATGGAAAATTCACTAGGGGGAGTCCAGAGCAGATTTTAGATGGCTAAAGATAGATTCAGCAAGCTTTATCCAGTCCGAGGAACAGGAAATAAAAATGAAGAAAAATTAACACAGCTGCAAAGAGGGGAAACGACCAAGCATACTTTCACCTAATGGGAGCCTCAGATGGAAAAGAAAAAGAAAAAGGTGTAGAAAAAATATATGAAGAAATGATGGTTAAAACATCCCAAATTTGATGAAAAAGATTCATCTACAACCCAAGAAGCTCAATGAATTCCAAGGAGAAAAAACTCAAAGATATCCACAGCTAGACACAACATAATTAAATCGTTGAAAGACAAAAACAAAGAGAAAATCTTGAAAGCAGCAAAAGAGAGACAATTCAGGATACGAAGGGATCCCCAATAACATTAAAAACGAATTTCTCATCCAAAACCAGACAGGCCTCAAAACAGCCCAATGACATAATCAACTTGCTGAAAGAAACAGATGGGTCCACCAAGAATTCTATATCCAGAAACACGACCCTTCAAAAGTAAAAGGGAAATGAAGACAATTCCAAGTAAATATAAACAGAGAATTCATCACTAACAGACCTGACTTACAAGAAACACTGAAGGGATTCCTTCCTTAAAGGAAAGAACAGGAGAATAACTTGAATCCATAAGAAAAAATAAAGAGCACTGGTGAAGATAATTACATTGGTGAACATCAGAAGTATAAATACATTTTTTAACATCTTTCTTCTCCTATGCGATTTATAAGATGACTTCATAAAGCAGTACCTATAAAAATGTCAACTGGTCTACAGTTCGTGAAAGCATAATTTGTTTGACGAGAATGGCACATAGGAGGGGGGCCAGAATGAAATTACGTGAAAGTTAAGTTTTGTGTTCCACTGAAGTTAAGCTGATACTCATGGAAACTAAATTGTTTGGAGTTAGATGTTAATTTTAATCCCAGAGCAATCACTAAGAAAATAGCTTTAAAATATACATATATTTTTAAAATATATATTTTCGTAGAACAGATTTTTTAAAAATATGACCCAGATATATAAAACATACTTTAAACTCAGAGACAAAAAAATTCAAAGTAAAAGAGTAGAAAACAATACCATGCACGCAGGAATCAAAAGAGAATGAGAATGGCTCTAATAACATCATACACGATATACTTCAAGCCAAAAATTCTTTCATAAATTGTCTTAATTTCACCAGTAAGGGAATCAAAGCACAGAGAAGTTATCTAATTGGTCCAAGATCACAAAACATACAAGTGAGAAACAGGGAATGAAATCGAGAAAGTCTACCATTCAGAGACAGGGTGAACTTCGAGGATAAGATGTAATTCTTGGTTCCTGAATTTCAAAATGAATGTTTAAAATTCATACTGTATATACTAGGACTGGAAAACCTTGGTCCTTGGCCTGTTTTTGTGATACCCATGAGCTAAGAACAGTTCTTAACTTTCTAAATGGTATGAAGAACATTTCACAACACATGAACGTTGCTGTGTTAAACCACTATCAGTTCTCTGCATTTCATCAGAATCAAAGCTGAATATTCTCATGTCATACCATACAGCAGTTCCACAGTTCAGTAGAGATGAAGTTTCATTTCCGTTTTTTAAGTTTAAATTCAAGTTAGTTAATATACAGTGTATTATTAATTTCAGGGTAGAATTTAGTGTTTCATCAGTTGCATATAACACCCAGTGCTCACTTTATCACGCGCCCTCCTTAATGCCCGTCACCCAGTTACCTCACCCCTCCCCCATCTCCCCTCCAGCAACCCTCAGTTTGTTTCCTAGAGTTAAGAGTCTCATGGTTTGTCTCCCTGTTTTTATCCTATTTTATTTTTCCTTCCCTTCCCCTACATTCATGTTTTGTTTCTTAAATTCCGCATACGAATCAAATCATATGGTATTTGTCTATCTCCAACTTATTTCACTTAGCATAATACCCGCTAGTTACATTCACATCATTGCTAATAGCAAGATTTCATTCTTTCTGATACATACACACACACACACACACACACACACACACACACACACACACACCCCACCTCTTCTTTGTCCATTCATCAGTTAATAGACATCTGGGTTCTTTCCTTAGTTTGGCTATTGTGGACATTGCTGCTATAAACATTGGGAGGCCTGTGCCCTTTCAGATCACTATTTTTGTATCCTTTGGATAAATACCTAGTAGTGCAATTGCTGGGTCATAGGGTTGGTTCCATTTTGAACCATTTGAGGAACCTCCCTACTCTCTTCCAGAATGGCTGAACCATTGCAAAAATGCTAGTTTGCATTCCCACCAGCAGTGTAAGAGGGTTCCCCTTTCTCCACATCCTCACCAACATCCGTTGTTTCCTGAGCTGTTAAATTTAGCCATTCTGACTCCATGACGTGGTATCTCATTGCGGTTTTGATTTGTATTTCTCTGATGATGAGTGATATTGAGCATTTTTCAGGTGTCTGTTAGCCATGTGTACATCTTCTTTGCAGAAATGTCATTTCTATTTTGTGAGCTCAAGGCCAAGACTGAAATTTTTCTGAATGACAGGAACTACCTCCAACCATGATTATCCAACCCTGAATGGCTTTTGAAATTAGTTTTGCTGAAGATTCTATCATGTTTTTTATAGGTAAAAGCTCTCTCTCAGATTTTTAGCTCTGGCTGTGACCATGTAGAGGGTACTGGACTAATCCTATGGAACATAGTTACGGAAGCAGGACGACATTTAAAATTGTTTGAAGGCATCATAGATAGTCAACGCAGGCTCTACTTCTTAAGGGGCTTTGCTTTCCTTAAGGAAAGGAAAACACAGGAAATGAACTCTACACTCACTTTGGCTTTTTTCCCTAAGGCAATTCAATTTACAGAGGTAAGGAAAGAACGGTGCTCAGGCTAAAACAGGGGTCTTGCTGGGCTGACAAGGCAGAAGCCCAAGTCGGGGCAGCCACAGAGGCTAAAATATAAAGGCAAAGTCTCAGAGGCCAGGGGACTATGGAGGAGAGAACTTCAAAATTTGTCAACCAACCTCCCTTTTGTAGTCGGCCAGAGGCTTTATGTGTGCAGAATCACAGCACACACACACAGCAGAAAACAGTAGCTGCAAGTCTAGAAAGCTAAGCACAGAGATGAGCAGCCTCCCGGTGCTGGGAGACAGGTTAGAATTCCAGGCCCAAGCCAAAAGAGAAGGGCTAGAATTTCTGTACACGTAGAGAACTGCAACCTTTCTAGGAATAAGGGGAAAAAAACCTGAGCCCCAACAAAGACGATTTACAGGGACAAAATGATTTGCTATACCCATCTCCCTGCCAAAAAATTTAAGCCACTTTGATTCACTTTTTAGTCCATGGTCTATTTTTGGTTTGGTCTATTATCAGTCACGTGCAGGTCAAAGTTTCACAACCAGCCCTCCAAGGGCAAAAAATCCTGATTGGTAGCATTTGCCCATTTCTGTGGTGTACATATTCCCGCCGTGACCAATTTCAAGCTACCAGTATGCCGTCACTGAACACAGATTTGGGGAGAGATGTGCAGAAGTGACTCTCATCAGCCGATGTGAGGGAGCCCCGGCACACTCCTGAAACCATGCAGCCTAAACCCTGGAATTCACATCTTCAAACTCAACACAAGAGTAGGAATGACTTCATAAACCCAAACACATCTCATAGTTCAGCATTTGTTTTAACACTTGGAAATGTTGAATTTATGTGACAATCTCTTCGGAGATTTTCTTTTCTATAAGGTAACACCTGCAATATAAGATTATTCTTGAACATAATCTCTCCTTTGGACTGCATGATGAGTCTCTCTCATTCAAAGACCGACAAAAGAAGAAGTGTGTTGGACACCAGTGAAAATTGTTCTCCATGGGTTTACCTTAAACTCATGTTGATGGAACATAGTTGGATTCAGGAAATACTGTGGAGCGTGTTCTCTAAGGCACTCTGCAGTGCAGTGAAGGTTTTCCTGCCTCTTCAGTTGTTCTTATCAAAACAATATTCAACAGTCTAAAAGAAAACTTGTTCTAAGGAAATTTGTATTTTTCAAGATTGCAGGGAGTGAAGTCTGGGGATGCGGGGAACCCAAAGCAAAGAGCAGGGATCTAAGAGCATACATAAGGCTGAAAGATTGGAAAATGAAAATACTGGATTCCAAGTCTCCATCTCTTGTCCATTTAGTAGCATGTGAACTCAGTTTGAAGCTACCTCCACAATGACCCATGACCAACAGGGGACACATTTCCTTTCTGGCTTTGTGAATTGGAGATCGAGTTACCTTATTTGTAGCTCTCCTCCCCAACCAGGGCAGAGTCAGCCAAGTTCTTTGGGGCTATCCTCATTATTATCTAAATCACCCATTTCCTAGCACTTAAGAAAAGTATTCTTTTTCCTCCTAAAACCCTGGTCTTATAATAAATTTATGCCATAGCATAGTGTATCTTTGAGGGGGGAATAAATCGTATGTGATTCTCTAGAGGTGATGGCTTCACTTCCCTTTGTATCTTAATGTATAAAAACATATATTCTAATATTACATTCTCTATCCTGCTGAAATGCAGTATTACGTTTGCCTTGGCTTACACAATCCTGCTTGGGCTAACTTCTGCTTAGCTTTCTTAAACTTAGTTTATCAGACATAGTAATATGTGAAAGCGTACTGGTTTCCTACTGCAGCTCTAACAAATTACCATAAATTTAGTAGCTTCAAACAACACAAATTTATTATCTCACAGTTGTAGACATCGGAAGCCTGAACTCGTGTCTCTGGGTTGACTGTGGCGTCAGCATGGCTGAATTCCTCCTGGAGCCTCTAGCAGAGAACTGTTCTTTACCCTTTTCAGCCTCTAGGCCACGTGCCCCATTCAGCTCATCTCTCTTCAAAGCCATCAATGACCACTAGGTCTCTCACATTTCATATCACTCTAAGAGCGACTGTCCTGTCTCCATCCTTCACTTTTAACGATCCTTGTAAATCACACTGCATCGACCAGGATAAACCAAGATAATCTGCCCAACTCAAAGTCAGCTGATTAGAACCCTCATTCCCTCGTTGCCATGTAACACAACCCATTCGTGAACTGCAGTGATGAGGATGTGGACAGTATAGGAGAGCCATTATTCTGCCTACTGCCGAAGGGGAGGGAATAACAGCTAGAGAAAGACCAAAGAAGATAGAGAACATTGTTACAAATCCGTTTGTTCTCAAAAAAAGGCATGACATATTGTCATCACCAAACTAAAATACATGATTTATACTGGTCAGTCCCTCTCTGCTATATCTGTGGGGCTGAGGCCTGCTCTCTTCATAAATGGACACCCTTAAGAGTGTCCGCATTTCTGCAATAGGGAAGTGCTTCATCTGTTGGCTAGACTTCAAAAGCTGCCTCATGGAACTCCCAAGTTAAAGCAAAAAAGCCACTCATCTCACAAAGAAACAGTGGTCCAAAGAGGTGAGACAACTCACCTACATTTTCACGCTAAGCAAGCCAGAGACGGCCTTAGAAACCCGGTCTCCCAATTCTCCATTCAGGGCTCTTGTCCTATCCAAGGCCATATGCCAGTGACTGAGGGTCTTTAATAACTTTCCTACTATCAGAGTGAGGGAGAAGTTGAGCATAAAACCCATCACTCCTGAAAATGAAAACGATGCCATTCCCTCCAGTGTGATAAAAACTCATCCCACGCTCATCTCAACGCTAGTCTAAGTGCTGAGACAATTTATAGGTGCAAGGAGATTGAGTAGATCATAAATTAGTTCCCAACATTCCTCTGGCAAACAGTATTGATCAGCTGACATCATAACAATTATCCCAAATCCCCTCGCAGAAAAGAGATTAGAAAATACAAATGCTGCTTGTTTGTTTGTTTGTTTACACCATTCCATGAGAAATAGGAATTCTGCCAAAGGAATCAATGATGTTCTGGGAAAGTTTTGCCTTCATGATAAATGGACAGTCAGGCCTAGGTTGCGTCTCCCTTTGTACTCCTACTTGGGGGACAAGAGCTTTTGTGCTTGTTTGCTGCTCTCTTCCAAGCATTAGAAAGTACCTAGAACATACATAGATGCTTTCTGAATAAATACTGTTGAACAATGCCAGCAGTTACACCAGCGGTGTGAAATACAGAGAGAAAATCAGGTGAATCCCAGGGATACCACCCTTGACATCACTGTGCCACTGAATTAATACCAACAGCTGCCTGTCTCCAAGCTGTGACACGACAAAATTTAATTCTACTTGATATTCACCGAACGTATGGTTTTTTGTTACTTGTAGCCAAAAGCATCACTTACCTAGAGAGTCACTTTATGCACCACAATCTGCAAATCAGACATATGAAAACAGCTGCCTAGGGTGCCTGGGGGGTTCCGTTAGTTAAGCATCTGCCTTTGGCCCAGGTCATGATCCCAGGGTTCATCCTGTCAGGCTCCCTGCTCAGTAGGGAAGTCTGCTTCTCCCTCTCCCTCTCCCCTTCCCCCCTACTCGTGTCCTCTCTCTCTTGCTCCAGCTTTCTCTCAATAAAAATTAAAAAAAAAAAAAGCAGCTGCCTCTAGCATAGGGAAAATTTATAAGGTGACAGTAAAGATCAGTATCTTGATGGGGTGAAACTGTTCAATATCTTGATAGAGGTTCAAGTGTGCAGTTTTCAAAAGTCAGTAAATGTACATTTAGGATTCATACATAATTGTTTCTAAATTTTAACGAGAATAAAAGCTGTAAACAAAGGTTGAACTCTGGTTAATGATATGCACACTGAAGTTTTATACATCAGGCAGTGTGCTGATATCTGCAATTTACCTGGCAGTGCAGCAAAAGATAAAATACAGATTGACGGGAGTATTGATGTATGGTAAAGCAAGTACAGTAGAATGTTAGAGGCAAGGAGTGGGTACATGGGAGTACACCGTCCAATTTTTTCAACTTTTCTGTAAATTTGAAAATGTCCTTAACAGCCCTATCTTATTAATATATGTGCCAGACCTGGAAGAAATAATAGTTTCGAAATTTCTATTTATATGAAACCAGAGTAACTTTCTGACTAGGGGTAGGAGGACGTAGCTAGAGGACATCTCCTCCAAGTGTGTTGCAATCATAGTGTTAATCGACACAATAATGAAATTCTCGATGGCAATTTCTTTTTGACCTTGACAAAATTAACACTATATTTTCCTAAAAGAATGACCAGATAATAATAGTTAGGAATTGGGGGAAAAAATCAAGTAATAATGAGGAAGTTATTCAGCTGCCTATTAAAACAAGCAGCTATTAGAAAGCTAATAAGGAAGCATGTACCCTGACTATAATATACTCCATTTCTGGAATTATGGTATATATGATATATCTTTTAAAACTATGTGGAAGAGGCACCTGGGTGGCTCAGTGGGTTAAAGCCTCTGCCTTTGGCTCGGGTCATGATCTCAGGGTCCTGGGATCGAGCCCCACATCAGGCTCTTTGCTCAGCAGGGAGCCTGCTTCCCCCCTCTCTCTCTGCCTGCCTCTCTGCCTACTTGTGATCTCTCTCTCCAACAAATAAATTAAAAAAAAAAAACTTTAAAAATAATAAATTAATAAAATAAAAGTAAAAGCACGTGGAAATACCGGATTAAATGTAGCTAGCATCACCTTACAGGCATAGGTGAGATATGAAAAAAGTAAGATTGGCTCCAGAAGTCAAACTAAGAATCACCTGCAGAGCCCTCACATCTGAGAGTAGAATACATTTGGTCAATGATCAAGTGTGAGAACAGAGACACCAAAAGGAGTAACTATCAAGACTCATGATTTCATTAAATAAGTACTGTGACAAATATTTGAAAAACAGTAACAGCTTTATGGGCAAATGCACAGACGATCGTCTAAATAAGCCATCGCCAACATATTTGATGTACACTTTGACTAGGAAAAAACAATTACTGATCATGACCTCTGTAACTGTCAGCGTTCTCCAGAGCAACAGAACCAATAGGACAGATATAAAGATATAGACATAAATATGTGCATATATACACAGATATGCATATATATGTATTTGTATATACAAATATATACATATATGTATGTATATAAATAGACACATACATTCATATATACTGCCCATATATGTGTATATATGTATATATGTGCATACGTGTGTGTGTACATATATGCATAAATGTATTTGTATCTATGTGTGAATACATATACGTATATACAGATATACATATATATATACATAAATACATATATACTCATATACATATAGAAAAGGATTTATTATGAGAGATTGGGTCAAACAGCTGTGGAGGCTGAAGATTCCTGTGACCCACCTTCTGCAAGCTGGAAGCCCAGGAAAGTTGGTGCTATAGTTCCAGGCCAAACACCAAGGCCTGAGAACGGGGAGGGCACTAGAGTAGGTCCCTGGGTATTTCTGAAGGCCCAACGACCAGGGGCTCAGATGTCTTAGAGTACAAAGAGCTGGATGTGCCCACCCAAGCAGGGACCCAATTCACCCTTCCTCCACTACCTCATCTACCAAGACCCCAGAGATGAAAGGGTGCCCACCCACCTTGGTGAGAGCTATCGTCTCGATTTATTCTACCAATTCACATGCTAATCTCTTCTGGAAAGGCCCTCAG
>CM052809.1:15741794-15820298 GCA_028533885.1 Nasua narica | reverse complement strand
AAAAAAAAAAAAAAAACTGGAAAACTTCTACTACTGGACATAAAGCTACTTTAATTAAGACGGTGATGTATTAGTGCAAACAAAGAAACCAATGTCATACAGTCCAGAACAAGGAGGCAGAATATGAAGCCTCCAACCTTCTTTTCCCCCAACAGAGTCATTGACTCAACAACAATACACGGGCCAATTCTCATTTGTGAGAAACCTAGAAACCAATATAGAAATTCCTGTACACCCACAAAAGCACAAAAACAGCCACCATGAAACCAGTAGGAAAATTCACATCACTCACTTACCTTAGTTCTTCCCCCTTCTGAAAACGGCACCGTCAGGGAAAAACTCCCAGCTCCCAAGCTTCTTCCTGGGGAGGAAAAGAGAAGATTGAAGCATATGTCTAACATTCAGACTTGTAAGGGGGCTGCGTGAAGGACTGGTTTCCTCAATTTGGGCACTGAGAGGACAGAGTACCAGACTGGGGACTGAGGAGAACAAGGGTTTGGAGCGCTCACTTGCTATATTCCCTTCTATGGCTCAGTGTGGAATGCAGGAGAAAACCCAATTCCCAACTTCTCCTGGGAAGGCAAAGAGTTGGAACCTACGTCTAACATAGGTTCTCTGTCTTTTCTGGAGGTTTCCTGAGGGACCTGTGTCTGTCTCCTGTGTCAGAGCATAGGACATAACGTACTCCAGATGTGAGCAATTCTGAATGCTGGAGAGCTGACCAGCTTGACAATGATCCTGAGGACGGAATCTAGAGCAGATGGGATGATACAACACAATGATTGCTCTCCCTTGAGGTAAAAGAAGAGGGGAAAATGCGTCCAAAATTCTGGCTCAATGCTGAACAACAACAACCAAAAATAAAACAAACAAACAAAAAACAAAACAACAAAAAAACAAAACACCAACAACCAAAAATACTATATCGAGCAAAACTATACTTAAAAATGAAAGAAAAATAGAGCTGAGGGAATTCATCATCAATTCATCATCACTAAATTTGCCTTCTAAGAAATACAATTTCATCTTCATTTATTCACCCAAGAAAAATTTGTACCTATGTACACCAAGTCTTAGAAAAAGAGAACTTTTATGGCAGCATGATTAATAATTAGTATTTGAGGAAAAAATCAAATGTCTATAAAGAGGAGAATGAATAAATGAGTTTACGTAACAGGAATAACAGGATAACATACAGCAATAAAAATGAACAAATCATCGCTACATGCAGTAACACAGATGAATCTTATAAACGAAACATTGAGTTATAATAGACACAGAAGAATACTTTCTGTATGATTCCTTTTTTATAAAATTTGAAAAGTCAAAACTAATCTACGGTCCTTAAACATAGTGGTTACATTTTTAAGGGTGACAGGAAGAAATTATAAGCACAAAGGGAGTTTCTGGAGTTGGATCATATCCTAGTTCTTAATCTGAGTGCTAGTTACTTGGCTGGATCCATTTTGTCATAATTTATCAAGATAAAAGCTTATGATTTGTGCATTTTCCTATGAGTATGTTAAGAAAAAAGTATACACTAAGAAGTGTGTCTATACCACTGACTCCTAGCCACTTAGTGACCATATCTACCATCTGACCCACTTTTTCCTTTTTATTTGCCCCACTCTGTGTTTTGCTGGTTCCTGTTTTTTAATTAAGCTCTTTATTTTGATATATAGCTGACATTTGCACAACATGGGATTTAGGAGTGCTGGGCCACTGCAGTCAAAAATCTATGTATAACTTTTGAGGCACCCAGGTGGCTCAGTTAAGTGTCCAACTCTTGATTCCAGCTGAGATCTTTGATCTCAGGGTCATGAGTTCAAGTCCCACAGTGGGCTCCACACTAGGTGTAGAGCCTAGATTAAAAAAAAAAAAAAAAAAAAACTATGTAAAATTTTTCACTCCCCCAAAACTTAACTACTAATAGCCTACTATTAGCTAGAAGTCTTACCAACAAAAAATTAACATGTATTTTTTGTTTTATATGTATTTTATACCTTAAAGCAAGGTAGACAAAAGAACATGTTATCTAGAAAATCATAAGAGAGGGGTGCCTGGGTGGCTCAGTCAGTTACACATCTGCCTTCAGATCAGGTCGTGATTCTAGGGTCCTGGGATCAAGCCCCACATTGGGCTCCTTGTTCAGCAGGGAGTCTGCTTCTCCCTCTGCCCCACCCCCATTTGTGATCTCTAGCGCTCTCTAGTGCTCTCTCTCAAATAAATAAAATCTTTAAAAAAAAATAAAATCCTAAGAGAAAATACCTTATCACACACACACACACACACACACACACACACACACGGCTCTATGTGTAAGTGGACCAATGCAGTTAAACCCATGCTGTTCAAGGGTCAACTCTAATTTTGGATTAGCATGTAATCATAAGAAGTCATATAGATGTAGTGAGAAAGGCCATATGTACCCCAATTTTCATAGCAGCAATGGCCACAATCACCTAACTGTGGAAAGAGCCAAGAGGCCCTTCAGCAGACAAATGGATACAGAAGATGTGGTCCATATACACAATGGAATATTATGCCTCCATCAGAAAGGATGAATACCCAACTTCTGTATCAACATGGACAGGACTAGAGGAGATTATGCTGAGTGAAATAAGTCAAGCAGAGAGAGTCAATTATCATATGTTTTCACTTACTTGTGGAGCATAAGAAATAACATGGAGGACATTAGGAGAAGGAAAGGAAAAGTGAATTGGGGGAAATCAGAGGGGGGAAACAAACCATGAGAGACTGTGGACTCTGAGAAACAAACTGAGGGTTTTGGAGGGGAGAGGGTGGGGGGATGGGTGAGCCTGATGGTGAATATTAAGGAGGGCACTTATTGCATGGAGCACTGGGTGTTGTACATTAACAATGAATCTTGGAACACTGGAAAAATATAAATAAATAAACATAGATAGATAAAATAATATAGCAATATTTCATGGATCCTTGACCCAGTTTCCTCCACTGGTAATATTTTATAAAACTGTAGCACAATAACATAACCAAGGTACTGCTGGTGATACGATCAAGATAAACAACATTTCCTTCAGCACAAGAATCTCTCACATTGAGTTTGTTTTTTTTTTTTTTTTTTAAGATTTTATCTATTTGACAGAGAGAGAGATCACAAGTAGGCAGAGAGGCAGGCGGGGGGGGGGGGGGAAGCAGGCTCCCCACTGAGCAGACAGCCCGATGCAGGGCTCAACCCCAGGACCCTGAGATCATGACCCAAGCAAAGGCTCAACCCACTGAGCCACCCAGGGGCCCTCACAATGAGTTTTTTTGTAATATTTATTTGAGAGAGAATAAGACAGAAAGAGCATGAGCAGGGGGTAAGGGACAGAGGGACAGGAAGCAGCAGACTGTACTGATGCGGGGCTCCATCCCAGGACCCTAGGATCATGACCTGAGCCGAAGGCAGACGCTTAACCGACTGAGCCACCCAGGGGCTCTCACACTGACTTTTATAAATACACCTACTTCCCTCCAGTCTCCACCCCTGGTACCACCAATACTTTTCTCCATTTCTATAGTTTTGTCATTTCAATTATGTTATATAAATGGAATCATGTATCATGCAACCTACTGGGATTAGCTTTTTTTCACTCAGCATAACTCTCTGGAGATTCGCCCAGGTCATTGCATATCAATAGTTCTTTCCATTTTACTGTAGAGTAGTATTCCACAGTACGGATATTCCACAGTTTAGTAACCACTTACCTGTTATTTACAGTCTGGAGCTGTTCTGAATAAAGCTGCCATACGTATTTGTGCGCAGGTGAACATAACTCCTCTTTTCTCTGGTTTACATGGACATGAGTGCAATTACCATCCCAGACCGGAGTTATGTGTTTAGTTTCTTAAAGAAACAGTCACACTATTTCCAGAGGACCATGTTAGATTCCCTCATGCAATATTCGAGTGACCCGGTTTCTCCACTTCCTCACCAAGATTTGATGTTGCCACTAGTTTTTATTTGAGCCATTCTGATAGGTGTGTAGTGATAATATCATAGTGGTTTTCATTTGACTTCCCCTGTTGTCTGCTGAAGTTGAGTCTCTTTTCATATGCTTCATTTGCCATCTGTGTATCTTCAGGGAAATGTCTAGGTCTTTCGCCCATGTGATAATTGGACTGTCTGCTTTTTTATTGCTGAGTTTTGAGAGTCCTTTATATAGCCTAGGTACTAGTCTTTTGTCTGACGTGCGGTTTGCTAGTCCTTTGTCACATATGTGGGTTTTCTCATGTTCCATAGCTTGTCTTTTTGTCTAACAGAGCTTCCCAGAGCATATTTTTAAATTTTCATCAAGACCCATTTATCAATTTTTCCTTTTATAAGTTGTGTTTTGATGTCGAATCTAAAAACATTTGCCTGGCCCTAGATCCTTAAATCTTTCTCTTTTATCTTCTTCTAAAAGTGTTTTAGCTTTATGTTTTACATGTAAATCTATGAGTTATTTTGACTTTTTTGTAAAGTGTGAGGCTTAGGTTCAAGTTTATTTTTTTTTAACCTACAGCTGTCCAATTGTTCCAGCATTATTTGTTGAAAATTCTAAGTCTATTAAATTGCTCTCCCATGTTTACAAAAACTCAATCAGGCACATTTGTGTGTTGATGTTTGTTTTTATGTCTGGATTCTCTATTCTGTTCCCATGATCTACATGCCTATCCCACCACTAACAGCACATAATAAAGATTATTGTAACTACACAATAACTTTTGAGATTGGGTAGGTGGATTCCTGCCACTCTATTCTTTTTCAAAATGCTTCTAGCTACTGTAGTTTTTTCTTTCCATATAAGCTTTACATAATCTTGTCCACAACTAAGGAAAAAAAAAAAAAACGTATCACTGGTATTTAGACAGGATTTGTATTAAAGCTGTTTATCAATTTGGGAAGAACTGACATTATTTTGTTGAGTTTTCCAATAAAGGAACACAGATAACACAGATTTTTCTCCATTTAGAGAGATCTTTCTCTCACCAGTACTGTATACTTGTCAACATACAAGTCCTGCCCAAGTTTTGTTAGATCTCCACTGAAGCATTTGATTCTTTTGAGCATGTGTACATGACATTTTAATTTCAGTGTCCATGTGTTCATTGCTAGTGTATAAACATAATTGATTTTATTTTTTTTATATAATTGATTTTATGTTTATCTTGTATCTTGCAACCTTGCTGAACTTGGTTTTTAGGCCTTTTGTTTTACTTACTTATTCTCATTCTTTTTCTCATTTTTGAACACCAAAGTCCTTAATATAAAATGTTACTTCTATAATATAATCATAAAAAAAATATATCTGAACTTCTTAAAGGCCTAATTCCACTGGCCAGCAATTCTTAGGCATGGTTGATTATTTCCAGGTATGCCATATATTTTGGAGGTTGTGATCTCCACTTCAGTGACACATTACTAGCAGGAACTCAATGTAACCTGATTGATGCAGTTTGTTTAGTTTTATATTTCCTTCCTCAGCACTCCAGGGGTCGTGTTGTCTTAGGATTGATTTTTATGTTAATTAAAAATGTACACATGTGGGGTACCTGGGTGGCTCAGTGGGTTAAAGCCTCTGCCTTCCACTCAGGTCATGATCTCAGGGTCCTGGGATGGAGCCCCGCATTGGGCTCTCTGCTCAGCAGGGAGCCTGATTCCCCTCTCTCTCTACCTGCCTCTCTGCCTGCTAGTGATCTCTCTGTGTGTCAAATAAACAAAATCTTTTTTAAAAATATACACATGCATCATAGCACACTTATAACTAAAAATTACTTGAGAAGAATTTTTTCTTCTATGAAAAAAATTTTTTCTTCTATGCTAATGAGTTAACAGACTAGAAAATGCCAGAATTTTTCTAGTCCATTTTGCACTCAGGGTGCAGTTCTTTAAGGGTTTAAACTTTAAACACCTCCAAATTCAAATTTCCTACCTCATTTGGCATGGTTGGTTTGACCATTAAGATCAAATCCTTTGGTTAATGAGACTTGTCCCATGACTAAGGTTTAAGGCAAGTGCAACATCAACGCCTATTTGTGTCTTCAGCTTAGCATCTCCACCTACTTTCAATTTGTATTTCTAATGACTTCCTTTACTTTCGTAGAGCTCAGTTACACGTTTAGGGTGATTTGTTATACTTTTCCCAGTGTTTCCAGATTTTTGGTAATATGACCACTTTAATTCTATTAAGATAGATGTAATGTCAGCTACTCTTGTTTTGATTACACTACTAAATTCTCTTAATTGGGGGCATCTGGGTGGCTCAGTTGGTTAAGCAACTGTCTTCAGCTCAGGTCATGATCCTGGAGTCCCAGGATCAGGTCCCACATCGGGCTTCCCGCTCAGTGGGAAGTCGGCTTCTCTCTCTGACCCTCCCCCCTCTCTCATGCTCTCTCTCCCTCTCTCATTCTCTCTCAAATAAATAAATAAAATTTTTTTTAAAATTCTCTTAATTGATATTTTACTTAGAATTTGCTCAAAAGTGAAATAGGCTGGTAATTTTATTTGGCTTTGTAACCAAGATTACAGTAGCTTCTAAGTGAGCTGGGTGGCTTTACTGTCTATTTTCTAGAACAAACAGTATAATACAGAGATTCTATTACTAAATTTCTTGGTAAAATTCTCTTACTAAGTATTCTGGGTATGAGACATTAATGGTAGGAGGTCTTTGATCTCCACTTATGAGTTTACTTTTTTGGTTTTTGTTTTAAATGATTACTGGCCAATTCATATGCTCCTTCCTCCTATCAATTTTGGCATTTTCAGAAATGACTCATTTCCCCTTCTTGAGCTGTATGCATGTTTCTTCATAATACTGTTATTATTTTAAATTTGTGCTATCCGTGATTATTTGAAAGTTTTTATGTATTTTGTCTTTTCTCTTGTCTAGTTTAGACCAATCTTGACGGAGGTTTGTCTCTTATAAATCATTTCCAACCCGTTTTTGATTTTGTTCTGTACTAAAGACCTTTAGACACAATAATAAAGTTAATGTCTTCCAGACATTTTTGTTATGTTTTGTACAACTATAAATCCAATATATCATAAAGCAAATCAAGAACTTACTTAAATCTAGATAGTGCTTGAGATCGATGGGGTCTCTTTGTTATTAAGGCCAGTGTTTTTACTAGTCTAACCCTTTCACACCCACTAATCGCCTCAATCATGCCATATGTATTACCCATTGTTATGATAAGGAAACCACTAGAAGAACACTGAGCTGCTCATGCAACACTTTACTCTGGCAGTTCCCACATCATGATGAATAGCATTTTCCATCATATAAATCACATTCCCTCAGAAAACAAAAAACGTCATTTCTAGTTTCATTGATAGAAATGCAGGCTAGGAGAGACCTCCCTGTACATTAAAAAAAAAAAAAAGAAAAAGAAAGCAAAGTGAACTCTTTCTGAATGTCTTCAGAGGGGAATGAAACGATGAACCACAGGATTTTAAAATTAAGAGTGACCCAAGATGTCACATAGTTCATCACCCTCGTTTTGCACTTGAAGTGTTGGCCTGGAAAACTGACATGCCCTGGATGACCCTGGAGAGCCCATGGAGATCACGGAGTACAGACGGATAAGGAACTGAGCTGGTTTTTTCCTTACCGGAACATGCTAGAAAAAGAACATAATTCTGGGACACCTGGGTGGTTCAGTCAGTTAGGCAATTGATTCTTGATTTTGGCTCAGGTCCTGATCTCAGGGTCATGGATCTGGCACATATCCAAGCTCAGTGGGGAGTCTGCTTATGATTCTCTCTTCCTCTCCCTCTGCCCCTCCCCCTCTGCACACACATGCTCTCTCTCAAATAATTAAACCTTAAAAAAAAAAAAGGAACAAAATTCTAGACACTAAGGACTTGGTAGTAACCAAGGGAGGATGGAGAATGGGGGCGGGGGAGATGAGAGAGGAAACAGAACTTAGGGAAGAATCCTACAAAGGAAATTACTGGAGACACATGAATTTGAAAACATTACTAAAATTACCCTATGACAGTAAATGAGAACCGACCTTTCTCTTCATGTCGCTTTTATAAATCAAAGCCAAAGGTCCCATTTGTATTTTATTACACGAGGTGGTATTATCGTTCTCATTGTTCAAACAATGATATCTTTACCTGCAAGCTATATTTGCAGGTAATTATGGAGAGTGGGATGCCAGAAAGAGGGCAAATAGAAAATAGACATCACATTTCTTCTACTAGAAAATGCTAATGATTGCCAATATTTCCCGTCTGTCACACTTGCAATCTAGGAGGGAAGGGAAAATATGTAATGCCATTTAATTTAAACTCAGAGCCCAATCATCAATGACCTTTACGCTCTGAAACCAGTGTGACTGCCCACATGGTAAACACAATCATGAGATTTAATTTCCTATATGTTGTAACCACTGCAACTGTTTTAACTGACACTGGTAAGTATTTGTAATAACTTCTGTATAAATTAAAAATCAATGTCAATTTCAACTCTCTGGGTTGTTGTTTTTTTTTTACCGGACAAAAATTTCACAGGTGCTGAACATTAGCAAATGGCAAAACAACAAATAAAACAAAACAGAGATCTGACACAGGGCTCTGCTGCATGAAACCCAGGAACGAGCTTTGGCTCCAGAGCCAACTAAACCCACGGAGCAACCTTGCCAGACCTGAGCGCGCTTCAGCCTTTAGGGGGGCTCTTCAAATGGCATGAGAGGTGAGGGCCCCTGAGTCCCTTGCGCCGGCGCTCCACCCCCACCCTCAGACTCAGCCCGGTCTCGGCTGCATTCTCGTTTCTGAGACGTGTCTGTTCTGCTTTAGCTGAAGCCCAGCTGAGCAGACTGGAGCAGTCCTGACCCTCATCAGCGTACCTGTGCTCAGAGGCGGCGTCCTGTTCGAGGTGGGTTACCCCGCAAGCACGGACTCGGGTTCCAGCCACCAGGCTTTGAACCCTGCGGAGCGGAAAACTGAGCGTGCGTGGAATATACGCGTGAAAGCACAAACGTGCGTACTGACGCACGTATACGCACAACACATGCGTACGCGCACGCACACACGCGCGTGCGCACACACATACCCATACCCCTAGGGCACTGGTGGGAGGGTTGCTGCTATGGTTGTTCAGACTTCCCTCGGGCATTTACGGGCAGGTGGCTTACAACACTTTGCATCACCAGGGAGGGAGACAGCACTGCAGGGGAGCCGCTCAGGGTTCCTGGACACACCCAGGCAAGAGGAAAAGCAGGCTCTGCGGCAAAAACTAACCCCCCCCTCGAGTGCATCCACTTAAACTCTTCCTTCTTCTACACTGCCGGCTAGAATTTACAGCACTTTTCCTACAGCAAATGCTAGGGATCGGGAAAGCTGTCAGGGCTATTATTTCCTTTTTCTTTTCCACATTGATTTCATCTGAGACTGAACATATCAGCAATTATGCCTGTCAAATCCAGACGGAAACTTCCTATACAATTTTGAAAGTATCCCCTGTTGACACCAAGCCATCTGGAGTTCGGTCTTCTTTACGAATCCCCATATGTACACAATCAGACCCAGCGGGTGACTGCAGGGGTCTCGTTTCAGGGCTCCTCCTCCAAGGGTGCAAGCCAGGTAGCGTTCCTCATGAGAATAAATACGAAAATGAGAAGTACGTGCTTATGTGAAAAAGAAAAGGAAGACCAGGAATCGTTGTGGCAGTAAAAGTTGGATTCAGCTGGATTGGGAATGCTTGCTCAAAACGAATGTGTGATCCAACGTTTATGTTTTTGTATTATATATATATATATATTATATATATATATATAAAAACTAGAGTATAAAACTCAAAAGCACGGTAAGAGTTATGTTTCTAGGGGCCCCTGGGTGACACAGTTAAACGTTGGATTCTTGATTTCGACTCAGGCCATGATCTTGGGATGGTGGGATTGAGTCCCCAGCTGGACTCTGTGCTAAGCGGGGAGTCAGCTTGAGATTCTCTCTCTCCTTCTCCCACTGCCCCTCCCCCCACTCACTCTTCCTAAAATAAATAAATAAATAAGAGGCACCTGGGTGGCTCAGTCATTAATCACCTGCATTTAGCTCCGGTCTGGATCCCACCTCCAGCCCATATCTGGCTCCCTGCTCAGGGGGAGGCCTGCTTCTCCATCTCCCACTCCCCCTGCTTGTGTTCCCTCTCTCGCTCTCTCTGTCAAATAAATAGATTAAAAATCTTTTTTTAAAATAATAAATAAATCTTTAAAAAGAGAGATGTTTTTATGTACTTTTCACGTGCCTGTGTTTTCCAAGGTCTCCATAGTAACCTCGCATTGCTTTTGTTATAAAATAAAAGTTTTAAAGTAGCATGAGATGAGCTACAGGAAGAGTGTGTAAGGAACAGAAGTCTCCTTACAGAGCCCAGAATAGCCAAGTGCATATAAACAGAAGGAAATGTACAATTGTATGTAAATAAACATACACAGAGCTCAGGAAAATAGAGCTGAGCTGGTGAAACTGGCAGAGCTGCAATCACCACCCCAGAATATTTTTATACATACCCACAATGATATTTACATAAACTCCCCATCTAAGACTTCTCATGGTAACATCCATTTAAGCAGCCCTGACACTCCAGCAGTCTCCTTTACAACCCTATATTGAGCACCTTAACCTCACTCTGGCAGATAAATTCAAATGGCCGTAAATTATAATACTGGGAGTCTCTTTCGGTAAAAGCTCAGAACAGAAGAACTCACCAAACTTTTCCAAATGCCCCGAATTTCTGCAGAGAAAGAAGGGACTGAGGGAAAAGACGAGGTGGTTTAAAACAAACACAAACAAAAATACCATTCCGTCCTCACAAGCCAATAGCACTAAATCATAACTGCCTTGTAAATCTCTACCAATTTGTGCTCCATGTAAATCTCCAACTGGAGTTCTCTTACTGAACCCTCCCCTAGAAAGGGCTTGGCAGGATGTTTATAGAATCATTACTGGTACATTTTTCTCTGCAAGAAAAAAAAAGTTGTGGCCGTGGTTCCATTCTTTAGGGGGTACAAAAATGTATTTCAGGAGGCAGTAAGCCTTTTCATTAAAAAAAAAAAAAAAGACTCTAGTTCCACTCATAATTATATTCTCACAAAGAAATTGAGAAATGGGATTTTCTTTTTTTGGTAGATCAATGGCTTTATCCAAGCAACAGCTCATGAATAAATCTCTTTTTAAAGATCTAAAATGTGACACAAGCTCATTATTAGAAAATATTCAAATAACTAAGTATATAGCTTTAAGGGGGGAAATTGCGGTACAGTGTTTTGAACGGGAGCTGCATTCTCAATGATGTATCTTTTTTTTAATTATTGGGAAAGTACATTTTTGGTTAAAGTGTATCTTCTCTGAGATCACTTTTAGTACATATTTCAACTGTAACAAAAAAATGCAACACTAATCTCTAAGACTTTTTTCCGTAATAGATGTTTTTCCTCAGTAAATCAATGCAAAGGCTAATCGGGGTGGAAGGTGACTATCTCTTGTGGTTATAAATACATTTGCATTGCTATCAATCTTTTCCACTACCAATGTTAAACGAGGCTGAACAACCTAAGGGGGGGAAAAATAATAACGTTCAACCCTAGCACATAGTAAATGCTGCCATCAAGTGGCCAAATAGAGAGTTGCCGTAACAAAAAATAAAGTTGTCAACCAAATTGCTAACACAAATGTTTCAAACCTGGAATCAATCTTACTCAGTTTGACAACCATTTTTATCATAAACGGGGGCCTTAAAACTACGACCACTGGGTAAAAGGTGTCCCGTGGCCTGTTTTGAACAGCCTGTAGGCTAAACATGTGGCCCACAAAGCCAAAAACAAAAAATTACAATAATACTCTACAAGTGAATATTCTTCAGGGTATTAGCATTAGTAGCTTATTACTAAATCATATGCCCTCACTGCAAAGCCAGTCTAAGGCAACGTTATATGTTGGTGCCATTGAACTTGAACTATTAAATATTAAAAGACATTGAACTCTATCTTCTGATGTTAATAAAGAAATTGTTTTAATAATCTTAGCACCTAATATGGACAAACTATTTTAAGAACTTTCATTGTTCATTGCCTATAATTAACTTTAAGTAGATACGATGTCTGAGTGATGAGAAACACCTTGCATGGAACGCAGCCTGATATATTCGCAGAGTAGGTGGTGGGAGGTATAGGTTTTTAACGTATAAAAGGTGGGTTCCTATATCTCTACATTAATTGTAACATTATTTTCATTTTGCATGCTGGGGAAGAAAAGTATGAAATAGAGGTGAGAATTGGAAAAACGTGTGATTTTTTTCAATCAACAGATTTAATGATGTTTGTGAGAAACTCATTCTTTTCTTTCACGTCAGTGAAAGCGCTGAGCCCAAGTGGGCATGTTTACTCTCAAAAACATTCTAAGTAATGCAGGCAATTAGATAGTTCATCACTGTTCAATGAACAAACACATTTTAAGTATAATTTCACAGGCAACAGAATTTTGCAAGAGCTGGTTCTGAGGTTCAAAATTCTGTAAAACCTATAGCATAAAGTGGTTCTCAAATTTTGGTCAAGAGACCACCTGCAAAGCAATCACATCAAATGCTTATTAAAAAATGGGATCCTTAGGGGCATCTGGGTGGCTCAGATGGTTAAGCATTGGCTTTTGGCTTAAGTCATGATCTTAGGATCCTGAGATCAAAACCTCACATCAGGTACCCTGCTCAGCGGGGAGCCTGCTTCTCCCTCTGCCCTTCCCCCTGCTCATGCTCTATCTCTCTCTCTCTTTCTCGCTCTCACTCTCTCAAATAAATAAATATTTTTTTAATGGGATTCTGGTGGTGGGTATTGAGGAGGGGACATATTGCATGGAGCATTAGGTGTGATGCATGAACAATTAATCTTGTAACACTGAAAAAATAAAAAGTATTTGGGGAAAAAAATAAAATAAGCACTCTCAAAAAAAATTAAAAAATAAAACAAAGTTGGTTATTAGAAAACATCAACAAAATTGACAACCTCTAGCCAGACTAAGAAAAAAAGAGGGAGGACACAAATTACTAACATCAGAAACAAAAGAGGGGACACCACTACAAATTCCATGAATACTAAAAGCATAATAAAGGAATACCTTGAACAATAAATAAACAAACAAACAAACAAATAAATAAATAAAAATTAAATGGGATTCTTAGGCCTTATCTTGGACCTACTGACTCAGAATTCCAAGGAAGTAACTAAAGAAATTCCTTAAGTTACTTTTATGGCTTTATAGTTTAAGAACCTCCTCATTTTAGTAAATGAGAGACCAAAATGAACTCATTTTCCTAAGATCACAAAGTTAGGATTAGAATCAGAAACAGAAACTACCCCTCTGCCCTCCAGCCCAAAATTCATTATCCTATACTATATAAACTGGGAAATAATTTACCATATCAGATCTCAAAATCTTTGCATGATGACAGGGAGCATACAGAATAGACACTTCATAAGTATGTGTTATGCTCTTTAATAAGTAAAAAGAAAAAGGGCTACATTATTAACAGGAAGGTATAACAGCATGAGTATCCCTTTCTCATGATTCATCACCATTAAAACTAATGATAGCTGTTATTTCTGTGAAGACAACAGTGCAAATGGTCTCCACACCTTTGTTGACCATGAAGCCCAACAAAAGGTTAAGAAACAGAAATCAAAAGATGAACCTACACATGTCAGACTGTTTGCCCAAAGAGAGGAACGATAATTCCTTCCAAAACTGGAGACCATACATAGTGTGATTTCACCAGCCCTTGAACCCGAACTGGTCTTCGGACTTGCTTTGAGCAGAAGAATACGGCACGAGGGTTGCTTCGAGACTTCTTCGGCTTAGCCATGAGAGGTCTTGAAGCTCCTCACCCTCTTGGAATGCAGAGGGCACCCTGCAATGCAGAAAGTGAGAATGAAAACCCTGTGGAGAGGCCCAGACAAGCCGGCTCTCTCAGCCCTCCCAGCAAAGTCTCCAGCTGGCCGCAGCCACATCGATGAGCCCAGGTGAGAACAGCAGAGCCGCCCAGGCAACCAACAGAATTAGAAGCTGTGATACGTTGTGGTTGATTGAAGCCACTCAGTTTTGGGGGGGTTGTTACATAACAACAGATAATTAATACGCCAAGGAACAACCATACCCTAAACCACAACATATGAAGCAACGATCACAGTGTTCAACCACAGCTGCTGCCAAGTACAATGAAAGGAATACAAACACAGGGGAGGGCTCCAGGAAGAGACACGAGCCACCATAGGCTCCGAGCAGAGGGAGGCACTTGTCACACTAGGTGGCAGAAATATACCAAGACAGAATCCCTCTTCACCTGAATGGCCAGCTGGGTTTATGAAGAAGCTATGGGACCCTCAGTAAACCTTACTTTATATGACAGGATAGCACATATTACCCAGCTGAATAAGAAAGCATACCCAAGTGCCATCTTTTCAAGAGCTACTGCAAGTGAAACAGGGTGTCAGAGAAACTCTCGTTGGCAAGGAGTCCTGCAGAGAAGCAGAGAAAATCACTATGAGAAAAGGAAAGAAAGAAGAAAGAAAAGGAAAGAAGAAAGAAAGGGAAAAAAAAATCGTGGCTTTACTGCATGCGGAGAGACTTCTGGCTAACTCCAAGAGAGTGGATTTAAGAGAGTTGATTTGAAACATTAGTGGGAATGTGCTCAAAAGCTGTTGTCTATATAAAATTCAAACATCTTGCTGCAGTCTACCTGGGCCTCCGCTATACTAACCATCATCAAAGAGCTGAATCAGGAGTGAGTTACAGATGAATAGTAGAAAAAAATCAGCTGGAGCTTATACCAACGTAGTACCAAAAGCCTGAGAAAAAGAATATGGCAAGCAGAAGGCAGATACAAAGTTGTAAGACTCTAACACACATCAGGCCAAAAATGATAAACACTGTACTCCTTAAATAACTTATTTCTAAAATCACAACCCTGCTGAAGCAAGAATCCAGGCAAGATATAATAGAACTCAGGGGAAAAAAATTCACAAAATATATGTCATGAAAAGTGATGTGTCAGAGTGAACAAAAGAGAAAAATGCAACTTTTACATAAATGAAGATTACAATAAAGGCTTTAAAAGGGAAAAAAATAAGCCATTTCTAAAAATACAAAAATACAGAAGAGCATAGATTTTTCTTAGGTATTTGAAAGAAAATTACTGTTCTAGAGCCAAAGGAGATCCAACACATATATAATTGACATTCCTAAATAAGAAACATAACAATAAATATTCAAAGATATAATAAAAGAAAAATTCCTGAAACAAAGGAAGAATCAAACATATACATAAGAATGAAGATACTGCATACCAGAAAAACAGTTGCTAAAGAATGATCAGCACATAACCTGAGGAATTTAATGCTAGAGTATTCTAGAGGGGACAAGAAAGAATCAATTTTTTCCTATAAGAAAGAATAAAATTTGGCTGGCCTCCAAGTTAGGAAAAAAAAAAAAAAGGTCAGAGGGATAGCCACCAAGTCTTCAGGGAAGGAAAAAAAAACCAAGAATGTTCAATCTAAACAAGTTTTCATTTCAAGTGTAAAGTCATTGACAGCTAATAACAAAAATACAAGATATCTGGAACACATCTCCTTTGAGCTCTTTTTTATAACAACACCTGCAGTATGATATCCCATAAACTTAGAGATAAATGGAGAAATTGTTGTAAAGACTAAGAATTATCTGTAGAAGAGAATATAAATGTAATAGACCATAACAATTTAGAAATAATACTACAATCTTACCTCAGGTGACATAAGGGAAGAAGTAGAAGTTGGAAGAAAGAGAAAACATTCTCATCTCTCTATCTCTTTGAAGAGGAGTCAAATAGATATTGAATCTTAAAGCAACAGCTCATTAAATCATTATTTAAATATATAAACACTTGGAAAAAGTATGAATACCTCAGACCACGTGGCAACTAAAAATGATTAAAAACTAAAAGCAGATCGGGGCACCTGGGCTCCTCAGTCAGTTGCAAGTCTGACTCTTGTTCTCAGTTCAGGGTCTTGATCTCAGGGTCATGAGTTGGGAGTTCTGATCTCAGGGTCATGAGTTGGGAGTTCTGTGCTGGGCTGCACACTGGGCATGGAGCCTACGAAAGAAAGAAAGAAAGAAAGGAAGGAAGGAAGGAAGAAAGGAAGAAAGGAAGAAAGAAAGAGAACTAAACTAAAAACTGATCATACAAAAAATGATAGGTTCCAAATTAAGACATCATTGCCAAGACACTAAATGGGAAAAAGCAAAAAGTACCCTCTATATTTCCATATCTAATTTCCTTATTAGATCAAATAGGAAAAATCATCTGCTAGGGAACAGAGTGATTCCACAAAGACCAAAGAAAAAGGAAATGAAAGTGCTGGTCAAGGAGGTGCCCAAAATCGAGCAAATGTCCCTGGAGAGATGGGAGGATTTCCTCTTCCTTCCTCCATGGTGAGGGTGATGAGGCCCATTCCCTCCTGCAGGAAGTACATCATCCAGACTGAGAAACCAAAATTAAACAATTATAATAAATCACAGCCCCATTTCAATTCACCTCCTTGCCTCACTCGACATTTATTCAACAGAATTAATAGTGTCAAAGAACACAAAAGACACTTCTCACTATAGCTGTATTAATAAGTCAATTTTAACTGAGAATTTAGATGAGTCTATTCACAACTTTTTAAAAGATTATTTCTTTCAACAGTCACCTTTTAGCGTTGCTTTTACAAAAATACTAACCTTTTTTTATGTAATTGTGTATTTTTTTTTAACCATCTTTCATTTCGCTGGCATAAAGGTCAAGAGAGAAGAGAGGAGAGGGGCGCCTAGGTGGCTCAGTCGTTGGGCGTCTGCCTTTGGCTCAGGTCATGATCCCAGGGTCCTGGGATCGAGCCCCGCATTGGGCTCCCTGCTCCGCGGGAAGCCTGCTTCTCTGTCTCTGAGGCCCTCCTCCTGCTTGTGTACCCTCTCTCACTGTGTCTCTCTCTGTCAAATAAATAAATAAAATATTAAAAAAAAAAGAGAGAGAGAGAGAAGAGAGGAGAAAGGAGTTCATCTGAGAAGTGGTGGTACCTGATTGGGTTTGACATCCTTCCTCTCACCTTCGCATGATTTTCACAACTTGTTTCAATGATTGCTCACAAAGAGTTGGAGTGGGTGGACAGCCCCTGGAAAGCTGTGGTACAGACCTCTAGGAAGGGATGTCCTGATTTTATTCCAAGCAGCCTTGAAGAACTGGAAGACTCTCAGGTGTTCCTGAGACAAGGAGAACCACAGGACCTCAGTGACAGCTACCTCGTTCTCCACTAACTTGGAGGTCATGGGTCTTCCTCCCGAGGAAGTCATGGCCACAAGTGACAATCTAAGTCACCACTTGGAGCTGGAACAGGAGGAACCCACTAGGATATGAGTGAGGGAAGTTTTCCCAGGGAGATGGCAAGTTCGAAAGAAACCACCAACATCACAAAAGCTGGGCATACTAGTGAAGCAAGAAAACCTTGACAGAAAATTCTAATATGTACTGTATGTACCCAAAGAGGGGAATAAATGATCTCAGTTGGTTTAAGTAACTAACGTAACAAATATCACAGTTTTGTATACCTAACCATAAGCTCTTAAAATTCGTTCTAGCTAAGCTCTAACATTTGAAAGTGGATTCACATTAACCTTTCCACTAAAATGGATCCAGCAGGTTTTAAGTGACTGGTGGAGCCCGTAAAACAGAGATGAATCGCCAGGAAAAGCACATCTCTTGCGATCCTCTAACAAAATCATGACACAGTATTCACACTACTTTCAGGAGCTGATGGAGCATATCTAAAGAACTTTGAAAATGCTTCACTTGGGTGTTACCCTGTGTGAGATTAGCTGGGAACAATGTATCTCTTGCTGTCTCCAGCACAAGGGACCCAAGAGGCATACTTAAAGGGGGAGGTGGCCACAGAAAGAGTAAAGGCAAAAAGACATCAAAGAATGACAAGCTCCACAGTGAACTAACACTTGACTTTTCCTTACAAGATGTGCATGGAGCCAACAATTCACTTTTAAGCCGTGAACACTCTCCTCAGAATCGCCTGCTTGAGATTGCCTATGCCTTCATTTCACACAGCTCATCACACAAAAAAGAGAAGGCTAGCTGGGTTTCAAGTTCTCGGGTTTTAGTGTTTTCCTTTTTCAAAGGAGAGCTGAGGAGCTTTAATTCGTAAATACTAAGACAAGTGGCAAGCGATGATCACAACGAAAGCATGGAGTACCTCCATGTGGCAGGCCTTCTCACACACACTACCGGCCATGTAATCCACAGTGAGCAAGTTCAAGGGCTTGAAAAGGAAATGGGATTTTGTTTTAGGGGGTGAGGTTGAGGATGGGCAAGGGAATGACTGGAAATCTCTAAGTTAGGGGGAACGGTCTTCTTGAATAGAAGAGACCAGAATCTTCCTCCAACACAGTATCTGAATAGAACAGAGTGTGGGACAAATGAACCCTAGGAGCTATGGCCTTAAGAAACCACCAAAAAAAAAATTGACTGGCTTAGTTGTTCCTAGGGGAAATAGATGTTCTGAAGAGCATACTAACTCCATTTTAAATGTTCCTACTAGCCTGAAACCATGAGCAGCGTCTGATTATGTTACACGTAAGACAAGAGCCCTTACCCAGATTCCTGGCCTGATTAAATTTCCAAGCACTTGTTCAACCTTAGAGTTGGGAAGGGCCTTCCCCTCAAGACTGATAGTGCATATCTTGCTGACCTTTGTAAACAGGGATAAATATTAAATCATATTTAATTTGATTTAGGAAAATAAAGCAATATATTTTATTATCTTCTATTTAACATAATCTTAATAAAACTTAATACATTTTAATATCTTGCATATGAGTATTATAGAACAAATACACCTCTGCCTCATTTGGCTTTCTCAATCATATAGTCAACACAAACTTTCCCTCAGCAAAAATGTATTATGCTCAAAAAACATCACCGCATTTAATTTAACTATTACCCAATGGCTTTAGCATACCGTCTTTCTATTTGGGCACTGTCCATAACATGGCTACCAAACAAATTTAAATGCTAAGAAACAGTGTGATCTAATAGCAGTGCAATGGAATCTGTATGAGAGTGGGACAGAATTCTAAATTCAAGGTAAATCACTGTGCCTGCTTTGGACTTGCTGAAATTGACAATCAATATGGTAGATGTGAATAGCTCAATGGCACCAGTAGGCATCTTCCTTTACAAGCCAGCTCTATCAATGAACAATGGCTCACACACATGTTGGGAGAGTTAAACCATGTCAGGAGCAAAACATGGTAGCACTGCAAGCAAGGACAGTGTCTTCTGACCTTTTTATCTTGTAGAGGGATGTAGAAGAGCATCCTTCTAAGACATCCCTAACCTGATCCCCAGAACCTATAAATGTTCTCTTATATGACACCAGGGACCTTGTGGACAATCAGGTGAGGACCTTGAGATGGGGTTACCTGGGTTACCCAGGTGGACCCTATGTAATCCTAAGTGTCATTATGAAAGGGAGTTAGGAAATCAAAAGGCGGAGAAGTTAATGTGACTCTGGAAGCAAATAGGGGAGAGACGCAGCCACCAGCCAAGGGATAAGGGGCAGCCTCTGGAATCCGGAAAAAGTAAGGAATGGATTCTCTCCTAGAGCTTCCAGATGAAACCAGCCCTGCCAACAACCTGATTTTACCTCCTGAACTTAATTTCAGAATCCTGTCCTCCAGAAAAGCATGGCAATAAATTTGCATCATTTTCAGCCACTAAGTTTCGTAATCTGTTACAAGTGCCATAGCAAACCGATACATATCTCTTCTTTCCCCTATTCATTCGGAGGACCGAATCGAAAGTTTATGGTGCCTAGTAATTTACATTGTGCTTTTACATGGCTGGCTTAAGAGTTAAACCACTCTAATGCTGAGATTAAATTATCCTTTGGGATGCGAGCATTTCAGTACCAGAGAGAAAGAAACCAGAAACCCATCCCCAGTGAGCGTAATGAAAACCTCTACATCCCCCTCAAACCACAACCCTGTCAAGAAGCTTTTCCTGAATGCCTCTTCTCCCTCCGAGGGTTAGGTAGCACCAGCTCAGCTCCACCCCGCCCCCGCCCCCTCTGATCCCCTACTGCAGCACTCTGAAGGGATTGAGTCGCTCTGAGCACTCTGATTTTTAGTCAGTGTAAACTGTTCATTCACGGTGCCCATCCTCTCTCTCTCTCTCTCTCTCTCTCTCTCTCTCTACACAGGCTTGAAGACAATAACTAGGCTTCATTTATCTCTGTATTTCTAGACGAGTGGCTGGTATTTGGGTGGGATTTAATAAATGGGTGACAAATGTAAGGATTAAGTAAGTACAAAATTCCGCAACGGAGGAGACTACCTGTGATCGCTCATCCACCAGGGATCTTCTGGTTCTCCTCCAAGGACTCAGGGCTCCAACCAGCCTTCTCACTTGGGAACAAATCCAGACGATATACTTCAAACTCAAAAATCAGGCCGGAGATAAAAAAGTAAATAAATGGGGGGCGGTGGAGAGCGGCAGGGGCACCTGGGTGGCTCAGTCAGTTAAGCATCTGACCCTTGATTTCAGCTCCGGTCCTGATCTCAGGATCCTGAGCCCTGCATTGGGCTCGGCGCTCAGCAGGGAGTCTGCTTGAGATTCTCTCTCTCCCTCTCCGTCTCCCCCTCCCCCTCTCTAAAATAAACACATAGATCTTTTTTAGAAAGGTAAATAAGTATCTCTGATTCTTATGTCCAGTTGTTTCTAGCTAATAACTGTGGCTAACTTCAACATTATATAAATTGGCCCTCCTTAACGATCCCTTAAGATCCCCAGCATTTATCTAAGCGGAGACTATCCCATCTTTAGATAAAGTGCTTACACTATTTTTTTGACAACCTACCTGGTTGATAATATTTTTAGTCATTAATTTCAGGTTCAGGAAGAGGGAATTCAGCCATTTTTCACGGCCCCACAGAAGTCATGCATGTTTCTGCTGAATCGTGCACAAGAAATGCTACAAGACCCACTCAACTGAAACCCATCACCTCAGCCACCATACGTTGCTAACTATTAAAACAAAATGGGAATCGGTTTTTCAACCGATAGTTTACCTAAAAGTCTCTCTTAGGCAGGTTTGACCTTTACATTATGAATTTCATTTTGCTTCAAGCTCTTACATTTATATTACTGTTTAACATGCACTCTTCATAGAAACCTGCCCTAACAATTCCTAACTGTATTTATTCATGCTGAGCATTCTGCTTAACTACTCGCCTAAAATGCAGCACAGCTACCAGAAAAATAACATTTCCCGTTAGTTCAGAACGGTGAAGGTCAGACCAGTTTCATGCACTGAGAAATGAAATGTTTTGTGTCTTTAGGCTGTGTGGTCTAATTTCACTGCTTTCCTTGCTGTTGATGGGACCGCCTTCACCCAGTCCTCCTTTCACTGTGTTCTCTGTTGTCCTCCTCTGCCCTCTCTCCCAACCTTTTTTAACTGAACAAGGTGACTTCTAACGCCCTGCCACCCACAGGAGGTAGGCAACATGCTCAGCGTCGAAAATTTAGGTTAAGCACAGCCTTTGTTGCCAGAAAGCAAGAATTACATTCATGAAATGGTTTTGCAAAGTTTCCTAATCAGGGAATTAATCTATCCAATAAAATAAGTTATTTTATCCTCTACACTATTTGGAGGAGTGAAATGATCTCACAGATTGCCTCCTGTTGGTTTCCAATTAAACTTGCACACAATGGTGACATAAGCCCATTTCCAATTTAAGTGGCTGCTTTCCAAAGAGCCTTACAGCATAGTGGCTCAATGCTTGGGCTCAGAAAGACCCAGACTGGAAACTTAGCTCTAGTCAGTTATTTGCTGTGTGAACACAAGGCAGGCTACCTAAACTTCTTGGTGCTACATTCAACAAAATGAATGCCCACTGTTTTATTATTATGGCCCCCTTGCTTATGGAAGTGTGGCAAAATAAACCTCAGAACAATTGTGAAATTTGCAAACATTTTCTCCATTGAAAAGGCACTCTGTTCTGAAATCAGGTCAGAACCCTTGGCCTATGAAAAGAGAAGTTCTATAGGACCAGGTCAAAGTCTGTGCCCACACACGGGGATGGCAACCTAAAATATGAAAAGAACAGAGCCAGCTTAGATGGATTGGGGACGAGAATCAAAATTGGGTGGTTCCAACCTTGCCTGTGAAGCAAAGCAACTAGTAAGATCCCGGGGATCTTCAAAGACAGGCATGTACGTGGACTGACAATCGTCCCCTGGCTTCCAACGACCACTGTCACAATTTACTGTCACAAGCTGTTAGGCTTGAGATCAGAGGGCAAGAAGGAGCTGGGGCTGTCACTATCTCCTCAAAAATCTACAGCCAGCTTATAACTCTCCCATACATCATCCTATTACATATGGACGTGAGAATGTTCTCCAATATGTTTTCCACAATGGGTTGAAGTGTGGCCCCCAAAACATCTATCTACCCAAAACCTATGGCTGTGACCTTATTTTATAAAAAGAGTTCTTTCCATTTCCGTTGTAGTTAATGATCTCAAGATGAGATCATGCTGATTGTACAGGTGGGCCCTAGGTCCAGCAACAATGTTGTTGGTACAGACAGAAAAGACACAGATATTATGTGGAAGGCCATGAGAGAGGAGGCACACTCCCAGGGTCCCAGAACAGGACCGAGGTTGGAAGCCTGACTCTAGTCCTAGAAGGGAATCAAACTATTCCTTTATTCAGCAGGTCTTTCATGGAGGCCACATTTGATGGGTATGGTCCAATCATTTCATATAAGGTGGTCAGTAGGAAGCTGTTTCCATGATTTGTCCACCACCTGAATACCTTGGGCAGCACTCCCAACTCCAGCTCTTACAAGCTAATAGATCTGAGAACATTAACATCTCACCTTGTTGAGGATCATGTCAGGAAACACAGAAGTACAGAGCTGTTAGGAGAACACCCGGGGCTTTCACTGTGTGAGTCCATGCCTGGAGCAAAAAGGCAATGTTTCTTCCCCTTTGGGCAGTTGCCTCTCATGCTTCCCTGGCACTTTTCCGTGGTTGACAATATATGGTAAAAATAAATTCAGACTCCTGTGTTTCTGACTTAAAGTGTCATCATGTCATTAACTCGGTGTCTCCCTTCTAGGAGGTAACAAGGACAGTGAGTGTCAGACCTCAGTGAGAGAGGAGTCTGGGGGCAGTGGCAGGAATTTGCAAATCTCCAGCATTACAGAGAGGTCATCAGAGGAAGGGTGAAATTAACAACTCCTTCCTTGCAAAGGCAAGACCTGGGGGCATGATGGGGCACCGGAGAGTCCCTGCAGCCTCCTGACAACAAGCCGTGGCAAGGGAGAGGGAGCTAAGTAAGGAAAAAGTAATGAAAGAAAAATCTACCTGCCAGAGTAAGAAAAGACAAGAGAGATGGAGGACGATGGAGGACAGGAACCAGCTCCTGGTGAGATGAGATGCACCCCCGAAATCAGTACGCACGAAATCCTGGGGCACAGGAAATTTCAGTATGACCCATCAAAAAGTTCTGCAAGATCATGGCAGAATCCAACTCACGGGGCGGAGGGGGGGCGGGGGGGTGCTGGTCTTTCATCTACGAAGCCCACAGAGACGATTAATAAATTCAGCTCACTCCCGCGGCCCTTCCACTCTACTCTGTCTTCAAAGAAATAGATGGCCCCCCCTAGAAAAAATGGAATCCCAAGCCTTTTCTATTCATCACTGACTAGATTTTCATGCTGTCTCCTCTGTTCGGTGCGGCGTCTAATGTTGTCTTGATTTCTCCTACGGTTTTATTTTTCTCTCCCATTTCTGTTTGAGCTCTACCAGTTCACTATTCATCTCTCTCTGCTGTTTTATCATTTTGCCTTATCGCTCTTTCATCTCCTCGCAACACTCATATTTCAAAAGTCCATATCTTCTTTATTTTGCCAAGTGACTTGGTTTTCCCTCCCCTTTTTTTCCAAAGCCTTAATTCCAAGATAATTACCAGAAATAAGCCAACATGAAATATGTAAAGAGATGTTCCAAGAAAAAAAAATGCTAAAATATATTAAAAGACACTTCAAGAAGAAAATGTAAAAGACAACCAAATACTACACCAGAAACACCATACCACAAAGCATATATATGCTATGGTACTATATATGTGTGTGTGTATCTATATATATACACACATACATATACACACACGTCACCATACACACACACACACACACGTGTCACAACATACATATTTATCACTATATATACACACACATATATACCATATATATCACTACATATATACACACACATGTCACCATATATACGTATCACTATAAATATACACACACCTATATGTCATCATATATCACTATATATATACACACACGTCACCATATATATATCACTATAAACATACACACATATATGTCACCATATATATTTATCACTATGTACACACATATATATTACCACATATATACCACTATGTATATATACACACACGTCACCGTATATCTATCACTATAAATATACACATGCATGTCACCATATATGTATCACTATACACACACACACGTCACCATGTATATCACTATATATACACACACACGTATGTCACTATACATATATCACTGTATATACACACACATCACCATATATATATATCACTATATACACACACACATATATGTTCCAAGACAGGATAATCAATGCTGCTGAAAAAGGAAATAAAACAAATAAAACATAAGTTTGCTAAAAGAGAAAAAAAAGAAAAAATATATATATCACCATATATATATATATATATCACTATATATACACACACATGTCACCATATATGTCACTATATACACAGATATGTCACCATATACATATATCACTATATATATACACATGTCACCATATACATATATCACTATATATATACACACACCTATATGTCACCATATATATATTATATAATATATATACAATGTCACAAAACAAGCAAATTTAAAAAAAAAAGACAAAGGTAATAGGGAGCTTTTATATAAAATTAATTAAATAAAATAAACAGAAAAAATAAAATTGTGATTTAAATGTATGAAACAGGGGTGCCTGGATGGCTCAGTGGGTTAAGCCTCTGCCTTTGGCTCAGGTCATGATCTCAGGGTCCTGGGATCGAGCCCCACATCGGGCTCTCTGCTCAGCAGGGAGCCTGCTTCCCCCTCTCTCTCTGCCTGCCTCTCTGCCTGCTTGTGCTCTCGCTCTCTCTGATAAATAAATAAAATCTTTTAAAAAATATATTTTAAAAAAGCTTTTAAAAGTTGTAAATAACACAATTGGGTTTTTTTTTTTAAAGATTTATTTATTTGAGAAAGAGAGGGAGAGTGAACATTCACAGGTAGGGAAGGGGCAGAGAAAGAAAATTTTCACACAGACTCCCCACTGACCATGGAAACTAACACGGGGCTTGATCCCAAGATCCATGAAATTAGGACCTGAGCCAATACGAAGAGTCACACACAACCAAGTGAGCCACCTAGAAGCCCCTATATATATTCTGTGTCTCAGCAATTCCAATTCTAGAAATCTGTCCAAGTTACATAAATGCTAATAAGTAGTCCTTATGCTAATATGAAATAATTTCTGGGATCTTATTTTTAAATAAAAAAGCAAGGTACAAAACAGTATGTTCAGTATGTGTCTACTTACACAGAGAAATATGAGATACGTGTTTATGTAAATGTGTCTACATACATATATATACATTTTATATATATAGTATATATAATATTTATAAAGTTTACACATGCATAGAACATTTCTATTCAGGATAGGCAAGAAACTTAACACCGGCTGCCTCTGGAGAGGAAGTCTCGTGAATTGCTCGTCTGGCATCAGAAGGAGACTTCCCTTTCCCTATACAAACATCTGTATTATATGGGTTTCCATCACCGGCATATACTGCTGTTTGATTTACTAAAATGATACTTGGAAGCTCTGAGGAGCACAGGTAGCCAGACAAGCTGGGTGCTGAGCTGCACTTCTCAGAGTCCTAGGACCACAGTAACAATGGACTCATTAACGTAAGTCATTAAATGCTTGGTTAATTATAAAAGATGCATGGAGTCAGAGTAATATTATACTGCTCTAATATATCATTTTCCAAAGAGTTAATTTCAGAGTCAATAGCCTATTATCTTAATACCAGCTTGCGAAAACAGAAGGATTATATTCATTATATATACTCTAAAAAACAAAATATGGTTTAGGAAATTATGGAATTATAGAACTCACTTCAGTATCAAATCTCATCTCCTTTACTTGAGACAGATGCTGTGATTTCAAGATACCATTAGGATAAACTGTGAAAAATATCTGGTATATCTGAGGCCCCCAAATACAGCCAAAATAACTCTTGGGTGACCCAATTTAACACAAACATTTAATTTCCCTAATCGATTTACAGGTGCTTAATGAGAACAGATCCTAGTCACAAGGCAGAGTGTCACCATATCCTTGGTGATACCTTCTTAAACATCGGGACTCCCAAAGTAAACTTGAAGCCATAATTTGACATGAACTTAATTGGAGTCAGAAAGAAATTAATGCCTATAGTGTAGCTCACACAAAAATGACACACCTATTCACTTACACCTTTTTGTCCTGAACACATTTTGCAGAAGAAGGCTGCGTTTTTAAGGCATACGATGATGGTACATTCAACTTGGCAAAGGCAAGTAAAGAGGAGTGTGGGGCCGCATCGCCATTTCGGTGTAGAAATCCAAAAAGAAGTCTCTTGAGAACTTTCCGCAACTTAACCACCCATCATCTCCTAAGGGGACCCCCCCTTACAGAGAGAAGAGCCACTAGCTTCAGAAACACGGGTAGTGTAGGGATTCCGGGGGTGAGATGCAATAAAATCAACAGAAATGATCACATGATGAAATGTCACCAGGCATAAAGTAGGAATAAACGAGGAATAGGCATCAAGTACGCATGAACTAGGAATGAAGTACTGATATGTGCTACCACATAGTTAAAGCTTGAAGGCGTGATGCTGAGGGCAAGAACTATTTTCAAAAGGCTGTGGGATTTCAGTTAGATGAACTGTCCGGAGTAGTAAGTCCATAGAGACCCAAGTAAGGGAGGGGTTGTCAGAGGCTGGGATCAGGGACATGGAAAGTGACAGCTTAGTGGGTATGCGGTTTCTCTTTATGGCGATGAAAACGTCCTGGAATTAAGGAGCGGTGCTGATTGCACAACACTGTGAATGTACTGAATTCCACAAAACTGTACAAGTTGAAAGGTTTAAAATGATAATTTTTGGAGTGTGAATTTGCTTTCAATGATACATCAATAGACAAGTACGTAGGTAGGTAGATAGAGATAGATAGATAGATAGATAGATAGGATTATACATCTGTGTTCACATAGAAGAAACCTACAAAAGTTAACATGAAACATTCATGAAATGTCAGCAAGATACATAATACAACTTACATTACCAAGGACTCTTTTTAAAAAGGAGCAATTTGCTTGCAAAACACCTCTTATACGAAAAGCTCTTCTTAAAGGTGGATTATCATTGAAACGGCATGGGAAAGAGTCCTTTCACTCAAACAACAAGTTTCTAATTCAATAATGTTTATGTCAGGAACTTTATACGTGGCTTAAATGAAAACTGAAGGTCAGGGTAGCAGATACGATAACAAAATGGAGTTTGAAATAATTACATTTGGTCTTTGACTTTTTTGAGAACCAACCCCCCGTCTCCTGATGGCTCCATTTTTCTTCCAGATAAAAAGCAACCCACAGGGAGCCTCCTCTCTGCCTCACTCCTATCTCAAGCCAACAAGGACTGCAGAGCCATTCCTGTGAATAACTTTCTCACCGCCCCCCCTAACCCCATAGGCAAGTCATCTCTGCAAAGCTTAATCTGATCAGCCCCTTCTCCCTCATTTGCCCCTTTCTGGGGATTTCTAGCTCATCTCCCCAGAGACTCCCTTTCCTCCATGTCGTTCTTCCTCGCCAGTGGCTTCTACCTCATCCCAAGGTTTGACAGATTTCTCCCCCAGTGGAGAAACCCATTCAAGCTCCTCCAATCCTAAAGCCTCAAGCGAAACACTCTTCTTCCGTGATGCTGTTCCTCCATCCCATCATCTCTTCACCATCTAGCCAAGCCTTCCGAGAGAAGAGTCTGTACCCACAGTCTGTTTCCTCGTCTTTCCACTCCCTTCAATGGTTTCAATCTTTCATTTGCAAAATGCTTTTTAATTCATTCATGATCTCACTTTTTAAGAAAAGCTATTTTCTTTAAAGATTGTTTCAAATTTGCCAGAGAGAGAGTACAAGCAGGGGGAGCAGCAGAGGCAGAGGGAGAAGCAGGCTCCCTGTGGAGCAAGGAGCCCAATGCAGGACTCAATCCCAGAATCTTGGGATCATGACCTGAGCCGAAGGCAGAGGCTTAACCTGACTGAGCCTCCCAGGCATCCCAAACAAAGCTATTTAAAGTCATAAGCAAAATCTCCCCCTCTCCATCCATGCCAATCTCGGTCAGGGGGCTCTAAGAAAACCCGGCCAAGGCTTCTTGACCTCTAGCCAAATGGCCATCCTTCCTTCCTCTGGGATAAAGTTGAACCATCTCCTGAAGAAGTTATAGCATACAGTGTGCACTTTTGTTTCCCAGGGCTAACGTATCTAGCTTACAACTAGGGGAGGCAACAAAAGCATGCAATCATTTTCAATCATTTCAGCTTTCTCTATGGCATGAGAACTGCTGCATGCTTTGCCTGCTTCCAACTTTTCCATTAGAGAAGACAGGAAATCTACTTCTCGGTCTCCTCAACGTGAAGAGGAAAGTGGGACATGCACGTCATCATTGCTGATGATCTCTGCTATAGAAAAAGGACAGCAGGGACCAGAGGGCATGCAGAAGCTTTAACCCCAACAAACCTCCTACTGGACCTCTTAATTCTATCGGTTTTCAAATTAAGTCAAGGAAGAAGTCACACGAGGAGAGAACTGAGAAACTAGTGAGGGTACTATCTAATCATCACTTGGTATTGTCGTAAGTGGAAGCGCAAAAGGTCTCTGTGGAAGAGACTTCCCGTCAGAATTTATCCCTAGTGTTCTGAAACTTGCATTCGCTGTCTTATAAAAAGAACCTATGAACTTGGGGCGTGGACAGGAGGAGAATTTTAGCCAATAATCGCCCTAAATATCGCACTCTCTGAGTTCTAGCAGTTGTTCATTTTTTCTGGCATCTATACATACAACTTCAGAAGTCCGATAGCCTTCCTTCATTTCGTCCCGTCTCTGTCCCCTCAAGTCCCACTGGGCCAGCAGATGTGTTCTGTGGTTCACACCCAGACTACTCTCATCTGACAGTTGTTGGCTCACATTCTTCGTGTTCTCCTCAGAACAAGCTTTTTAATTTTTTTGCCACGTGGATAGGCTAAGAATTTCCCAGATCTTTGAGCTCCGGTTCCTTTTTGCCTCGACTATTCCTTTCTCAACCTGTCTCTCCCCTTTCACATTTTACTATATTTCACCAGGAGGAACCAAGATGTTCCTTCAATACTTAGCTTAGAAATATTCTCAGCTAAACATCCAATTTCAGGGGGTGCCTGGGTGGTGCAGTCGGCTGAGCGTCAGACTCTTGGTTTCAGACTCTTGCTTTCAGCTCAGGTCATGATCTCAGGGTCATGAAATCGGGCCCCACGATGGGCTCCGTGCTCAGCAAGGAGTCTGCTTGAGATTCTCTCTCCCTCTCCCTCTGCTCCTCCCTCTCTCTCAAATAAATAAATCTTTAAAAAGTAAATAATAAATAAATATCCGGTTTCATCCCTTGCAAGCTCTATCCCCCCGCCCCCAAAACACTGGAACACTGTTGAGCCACCTTCTTTGCTACCTTATAACATGGTCACCTTTCCCTCATTGTCCAACAGTACAGCACGGTCCTCACTACAGCCATGAGTTACCGGAATGGGCTTTACCACCCATGTTTCTTCCAACATATTGTTCTTGGGTATTCACATATTCTCTAAGAAGATGGAAGCTTTCTCCACAGCTCTCCTCTTCTTTCTGCGTGCTCCCTAGAATGGCCCATCACAGCCCCGACATGACCGTATCTCAGCCTCTTCTAGCACGCCCCTAAGAATTACCCTAACCTCCACCCACTACCCAGTTCTAAAGCCATGGCCACATTTTCAGATCCTTGCTACAGCAGCATTCCATTTTTGGTACCAAAGTCTGAATCAGTCGGCTCCAGCTGACAGAAAAGTACACCATAGATTGGGGGCTTAACCGACAATGCTAGAGGCTGGGAAGTCCAGGGTCAAGGTACCGGCAGGTTGGGTCCCCGGTGAGGGTCCTCTCCTAGCCTTGTGGACACCACCTTCTCACCGTGCCCTCACATGGCAAAGACAGAGAGCTCTGGTCTCTCTTCCTCTCCTCATAATCTCTAATCCCATCATGGGGGCCCTCCCCTCAGGACCTCATCGAAACCTAATTATTTCCCAAAACCCCCACCTCCAAATACTACTGCATTGAGAGTTAGGGCGTCAAGAATGAAACTGGGGGTGAGGGTGGGGCACAAGCATTCAGTCCCGAACAGTCCCCTTACAGCACTGAAATAGAAGATGGAGCCCATGAAGATGGGAGTGATGAAGCTGGGTCCCAGCTGAACCCAAATAGAACACATTACCAATTTCCTATTCCGGTTCTCTTTTTCGGGGGCCACTGAGTCACTGATGAGGGGGAAGAGAAGAACAGAGAGGGAATATCGGACACTCGCTTAGTCAGTGGAATTACTACCTTCTCTCTCAGCAGTGGTCTGGGTTTTTTTCTGTTTTCTCCAAAATAACTGCAACTTCCCATAGATCTGTGGCTTGCCCCAAACACCTTCACTCGCAGATATTTGAATTATCTGCTAGCTACAGATGTGAGGCTCAGTTGCAGGTTAAGCGTGCCCTTGGGGCTCCACCCTTTTATCCCCCCAGCCCCAGCCCAGCAGCTGTCCTCTCCTGTACTGCTTCAAGTAATGGCCAATAAGAACGACCATTCACGGAGCCCCTACGGTGAGCCAAAGCGTGCGACAATGAACTTATCTCATCTTCCTCACCAAAACCCTATGAAATGAGTTCTATTAATTCCTTTCTTGAAACAAGGAAGCTGAGAGCCACGGAACCGGCTTATCCAACTATGAAGGACAGACCCCCACCCACAACTGCCTCTGCCCTGTGCCCAGGTCCCCCCATCCTGTCACTAGTTCCTCACTGCCCCGTGCTGCCCCAGAAGCTGAGACCGGCTACCCAACCCCACTGATGACACTTTGTCCTCCCGTGAGAAACCTGAAACCCCGAACTGTTTCTCTTCTAAGATGTGGATGAAGGGAGTTTTGCCGCTGTGGCACACACACCCTCTCGAGGAATAAGGACTCAGAGCAATGAGGTAGTCTGGACCACGAAAGCTTGGTCAGCGTAGCTGTCAGACCCGTTTAATACCTTTGGAGTGAAATCTTCCCACACACTGTTGACTATGTAGAATATAGAGTTTTCTGTTTCCTTAAGCACCACATAAGGAATAAATGTATTTCACAATTCTTTAGGGGAGCACTTATCAAGCATTTTTTTTTAAGCAGACCCATTATTCCGACAAAATCATTCCTATAACCCCGGGGTGGCAGTCAGCTTCAGAGGAGAAAGGAGATGGCACCAATGGGGTGGTAGAGAAGTGTCCTAAGTGGACGACTGACAGGAGTGCAGCAGGGATGAGGGAGATCGGAAAGAGCTGAACACAATACCTGGGGTGTGGTCCCTGTGGGCAGGTTGTGGGGGGGCCAGCTGCCTGTGGGAACGTGGCCACAGGACTGTGGCACCCACCGTCCAGTTGTCGGCCACAAGCGCGGGACTGTCACTGATCTGCTCGCCGTTAGAGGGCTGGAGTGAGGTTGCCATCACCTGCTTGTTTTCAGAAGCACGGCCACTAGTGATGTCATCGACTCGGCAGAGCTGGTGAATTAATGTGGAGGTATCTTGGATTAACTGCGGTTACTGGTTCCCAACTTGGGACTCTGGCTAAAGAAGGCTCTTTTCCTTCAGACTCCCCGTGGAGCAGGGAGCCCGATGTGGGATTTAATCCCAGAACTCAAGGATCATGACCTGAGCCGAAGGCATTTGCTCAACCAACTGAGCCACCCAGGCACCCTGTTAATGTATTTTTTAAATGGAATGAGGATGAAGGTGAAAAGAGCAGATAAAAGCCACGGAAGCAACTGTGGTCTACACCACCAGGTTAGAGATGGTCACGAAATTCACTCAAGCAGAGAACTCAGCAATAATTCCGAAAACCATACGTAGCCGTCTTCACAAGAATGCACAGACAGGAAGACTCCGGTAAAAACAGAGCACAGTAACCTTGACCAAGGAGTCACGGACACTGGGTTTAAGATTTCTGACTGGAACACTCACGCGAGAAGGGCGGCAGGGGGCAGTCTACTGAGACGATATGTGCAATGAGGTTAAGGACACCCAAGGTAAACTGCATTGTGGAAAATCCTGGGGCAAAGAAGAGAGGAGAAACTGGCATATGGTTATGAAAATATATTACAGAATGACAGGACAGAGAGAGAAAATCAGACTGGGCGCTAAGTGTAAAAAAGAAAGGAAAGAAAGGAAAGAAAGGAAAGAAAGGAAAGAAAGGAAAGAAAGGAAAGAAAGGAAAGAAAGGAAAGAAAGGAAAGAAAGGAAAGAAAGGAAAGAAAGGAAAGAAAGAAAGAAAGAAAGAAAGAAAGAAAGAAAGAAAGAAAGAAAGAAAAAAAGAAAGAAAGACGTCAAATACATCAACTTTAGTTAAAAGAACACAAAATATGGAAACATAAAATTTAGTAGTAGAGAACTCCAAATGTCCAAAGAATATCTCTTTTTTTTCCCTAAAAGCAGAGCATCTGACAATTTTTTATATGCTAGAAAGCTAATCTTCAGGAAGTAGAGATAGCAAAAAATCTACTCTAGACCACAAAAATGACCAGCAAGAAGGAACTGAGTGATAAAGTGGAAGTATCAGGCATCCAGAGAGAATGTGAGTGACTCATGCTAAGATCTCTGATACCTCGTGAAGGGAGCTCAAGACTGTTATTCCAGCTCTGCTATTAAAAATGATCCTGATAAGGAAAAAAGGAATAAGCTTGCCAAAAAAAAAAAAAAAAGTGTCTCTTCTGACAAGCTCAGCTTTTAAAAGCATACGTACAAGAGCCAAAACTGTGTGCACTGCCAATGAAAATGAAAAAAGGTAACTTCTCAGTTGGGGTTTTGGAATTAGTTGAAGATTTCTTTTTAAAAAATAAACACTAAAGCCAACAAAAAAGGGTTTTATAAACTGTGTCGAGACAGATGACAAGAAAAGGCTACAGGCAGGATGACAAAGAGAATATAAGGCTTAGCTTGTTATTACAGTTTTGTTCTAGTATCTTTTTTTTTTTAAATCAAGAATAACCTTCAGCCAGGAAAGTTAAGGGTGAAGATACGGCAAGAAGGAAATGAAGCCCATCACAGGTACAGATATTTAAAAAGGAAAACCGAGTATCCAGACCTGGACAGATTTCATACCAAAAGACTGTGTGGGTGGTAAATGGAACAAGGCAGAAGAGAGATGAGAAATAAATTTGTTATTTAAAAATAAAAAATAAAAAGACGGATTATGTAGTTTACAGATTGATAAATGTTGATTCTAAGTAAGATTAGACTGAATTCGTTAAAAGGCAATTTGTAATATTAGAAATAGAAATGGTGATTGTTAGCAATATACAAAGATTCACTAGAAAAAGTCCTATCAGACTAAATCCAGTCCCCCCCCCTTTTTTTTTGATGGGAGAATGGAAACGCCAAAGAAATAAACTAGATTGTTCCCCTGCATTTCCACAAAGCATCTGTAAGAAACCGATGGTAATAATGTAGTGGATGGTCATACATTAGAACGCTAAGAGATTGTGGTACCAGTTCAATGAACCGATACTGACTGAACTGATACTTCAGCTAGGATTACAGGGACTCGACACAAGAGTCCAGCCCTGGCTCGCTGTAGTCTGACATTTTTATCAATAAAGGTATAGAACTGATGGCTATGAATTTATCAATGCCATTAAGGGAGACAAGATAGCTAATGGTGCAATGTGATAGGATTAGGGTACAAATACTTCTCAACAGATGGGAACGATGGCTTCCATCCAAGGCAAAGTTTGATAAACACCAGGCCTTATTCTTGTCTCGGAGCGGAAGCTCACTCTCTGCGTGAGAAGTCAAGGTGTTGCTCGGTTGTAAACTCTACTTTATTATCAGGGTAGTGGTAAAAGTTACCCTGAAGTAAGAGCAATGATAAACATTATTCCTAATCCTCAGAGCCATGCTGCAGAGAAGGCATTATCTGCAATTTGAGGGGAGGACGCTGATGCTAAGAAGTCAAGTCATTTTGCTGTTGTTCTTGCGAGTTACGGGAAGAAGGGAGAATCAAATTAAATCTGTCTCATCTCAAAATTCATGCTCTTTCCTGCTTCAACATCTAACTTTGCATGGGAGCAAGATACCTCACTGGCTTTATTTCCAACTCCCGTCTGCACTGCGGTGTATTTTCTTTACTGCTCTCATAATTCTTGATGCTATTGAAAAATGGCCCTTCCTTTCATAACGGGAGAATAGGCTATCTCTTGTTAGATAGTGACATTCAATCAGTTACCAAAATAATTTACTTCAAATAGCCAAATCCATCCAAGGTGGACTAGAACAGAGGTTGGCCAACCATGGTCTGGAAGTCAAATCCAACCCACTTCCTGTTATTTGGTCCACGAGCTAAGAATGGTATTCACATGTATAAAGGGCTGTGAAGAACCCAAAGAGTACTTACTTCATGACACGTAAGAATTGTAGGCAATTCATCTTTCAGTGTCCATGAATAAAGTTTTATTGTAACACAGCCAAGTTCATTCGTTTACATAGTATCTATGGCTGCACCAGGGCTACAAAGGCAAAGGTGAGTAACTGTGACACAGACCACCTGTGGCAATCTCATCGCTACACATTGCCATTCAACACACTCCAAATCTCAATGATGCACTTAGAATTCAACAGCATTTCAAGTGCCACGCATATTGTCACATAGACATTTCACTATTTCTTATTACTAGTGCGTATTTATCATGTAAAAAAAAAAAGTAAAGAAAAGTGAACTTTAAGTGTAGCACTTTTAAGGCACAGTGGAATGTGGATTATTTGTTAGACAATTACACGGCAAAGCATTGCGTTTATTATGCAATGACACTTGAGCTGTGCGAAAGAATGCAATCTATTGTGACATTACCCAGACTAAGCGCTCATCACGATATCCCCAGCTCACAGGAGAGCAATAGTCAGAACAGTTAGAAAACTTACAACAGAAGATCTCATCACGACAGGAGAATTCTTTCACACACAGGAAAAAATGAGAACAAGGGGGTGACTGACCAGTTATGTCCCACGGGGCTCACTGTTAGCCAAGCAGAGCTATTTACTGATGGTGAGTTAAGGTTCATTGTACTGGATTGCAGCAGCCAGAAAGTATGCGCAGAGAAAATACATTTGTCAAAGACTAGCTTTTTGGCATGGACAGGTGCTGGAAGCCTTGAAGACACCAACAGTCAACTAAAAAGCAAGGCCAATGATGTCAAGTAGCTCTCCTTAGCTTGTGAGGAGCCCAAAGACGTTAGCAATACTGCCCAGTGTTTGTTTACTAGAGAAGTCAGTGCTGAGCTTGAAGTGACTCAAGGATTAGTCTTTAGAAAGAGTCTCTCTAGAACAACTATATTAAAGAATATTTTTAAAGAACTTGGGCAAACACCAATTCAGGGCCCAATGAAGTGGCCTCTGCTAAGACGTGTTGCAACATATGGTGGTAAAAATGTGGGGAGTGGACTGTCTCTAATAAATAAATAAATAAAATCTTTAAAAAAAAAAAAAAGGGGGCGCCTGGGTGGCTCAGTTGGTTGCGCGACTGCCTTCAGCTCGGGTCATGATCCCGGAGTCCCAGGATCGAGTCCCATATCAGACTTCCGGCTCTGCGGGAAGTCTGCTTCTCCCTCTGACCTTCTCCCCTCTCATTCTTAGTCTCTCTCTCTAATAAATAAATTTTAAAAATCTTAAAAAAAAATGTGGGGAGTGGAGACAGGTGTCCTGGACAAATTTACGAAGCTTGTCAACATGTAAGATGCTTAAAGTCGGTGTTTATACTTTGTATCACTTGTCAGCAGGGATTTTGTGGAATATACCTGGATCTGCCAGGCGACTGAACCAGGAGTCAGTGGTGTATTTCATTCGCCCTTATGGTCTTAGCCATCGTCACTTCTGTGACGTTGCATCAGAAACAGAAACTGAGGGTCCTGACTGGCCCAACCGTACAGCAGTTGGATAGCGGCGGTCAAGTGTTACCGCAATTTTTTTCCACTCAGGACCAAGCCTGCGAATTTGCTGAATGAGAATCACTTCTAGCTATTACAGATAAACCCTGAATTCTGCCTGTGCGGCAGATTTGATCGTGTTTCTTAATAAATATAACTTAAAATTACAAGGCAGAAGAGCACTTCTATGTGAAACTTACACCGCGCAAAGTCAATAGGGTAACGACTCGTGTTTAAATCACGAGGAATGTCAAGCTGCTCTATACAACTTCCCACATGATCAAGTTCAAAGGGAACAAGAGTTCCATTCCTACACAGATTCGCAGTGTATCCACTTTCCAGACGGAACCGCAGTTCCAGCTGAACTTCTGGATCTCAAAATCCATGTTAACTGTACAACTGAGAAACATTCATTTAGCCTTCAATTGGAAGCGATTATACCTGCAGAGGAATGCTATACCAAAGGGCGATTATCAAGAGTGGAATCTAATGGAATTCTATAAGTACCTTCCAAACGATAAATATGCTCAATGAAAATCACAGACGTGGACTGATAACGGTATTTGGTAGTATCTATCTGCGGGAAGAGATTTTCAAAGATGAAATATGTAAAGTCACATTACCAATTAGTATTTAACAGACAAACAAACATTTGCCATTGATTTCGAGCCCCAGATAAGTGAAATACTATCCCCTCAAAATCATTCAATTTTTATCATTACCAGACTTGTATTTAAAAAAAAAAAAATTGTACTCAGGCGTTAAAATATAATTTGGATTCCGTTAATAAAAAATTAGTGGAAATCTGTTTTCTTTCTAGTATTTAAGAGTCTCAATTTTGCCTTCTGGCCAACAAAAAGTTTGCCAACCTTCAGTCTAGACCAGTGCGGGAGTGTTTTACATTTAAATACAACTGCAATACGTTGAACCTTCCTGTGAACGACTGCTCTTTCTAGCAAAAGCATTTTTATATCCCAGTAATACTACCTGATTAATACCTACGTCTTTCCTTGGTTATGATCATGTTTTCTCATTAAGTCAATTTCCTAAGAAACTAACAATTTCCTAAGAAATCTGGGTAAGATTTAGGCAGAGAGTTATCCTGTAACTAGTTATCCTGAAGGTCAGCAAAGTTTTGTAACTGCACTTATCTGTACTCTTGCAGGAAAAGCAGCTTTTTATTCTACTAATCCACCGCAAACACCTTTAAAGCTCGACAAAAACAGAAGCATGCCAAAGACGCTGAGGATCTCTGTCTTTACCTGAGCCTAGAACATTCTTTGAAGGTTTTCCCTTCTTAGGGATCATTTCTGAGAACATATTCAGATTAATAAAAGTCCAGTAATAATAATGTTTTCGAATTTAAAATGGTTAGGTTTGCCTTTCGGCTGTCTTGGTTTTCTCCTCGGCACGATGGCTGCCTGTGGGTTTTGCCTCGGCGGGGTTGGTTCACTCTGACTTCTGGTACTAATGCCCCCGCTTCCTCTTGGCTAACACCCCTTGTACCTCGTCTCTCAGGCCAGTGTGTCCTCTGAAGGTGGGCAGACAGCCTTCCTTCGGCCGCAGGAATTGGCTCAGGGGTGGGCCTGTGAACCGAGGAAGCAATCAATGTCAGTGTTAGGATTTTTAGGGCTGCCGAGAGGAACTCCCTCTCTCCCGGCTGAGGTTAAGAAGGCGGCAGAAGTCTGAGGCTGCTGGGTGGCCACTTCTCTGTCACACAGGAGAAGTGTCCCTGGCGATGAAAACAGCCCGGGAGGGAGCAAAACTGAGACACAGGGCGATCGCGACTCTACACCGGCATCAAGCCGGCGCTTCCAGTGGACTTCTCAGTGGGACGCGATGAGGGATACCCGCTACCGTGGGAGCCGCTTGCAATGCACAGGGCGCTGGCTGGTGCAGCTACTGCGTCCTTCGGACTGAATCCCCACCTTAAATCAGCTTTTTCTACATCGGGCCTTTTGACCGTTATGTCTCCTCTCCAGATCTGCAGTCTCTGAATGCTGGTGCTCAGCGGGGGCTGCTTTGCCTTATCTTACCTGGAGCGTCTCTCCGTAAGCACAGCACCTTTAACACCGTTTTGGAAAACTCTTCTGATTGTTCCTGGCACTGGATCAGCTGTGAGTGCCTGTCCCAGATATACGCCCTCCGTCTGCAATGATAAAGTCGTTCACTGAAAAGTGGATTAATCGTGTTTCGACTCTGTGCACACCCCAGTATGACTTCATTATTTTACGAGGAATAAAATGATTCTGCTTCTTTTCCTGGCTTTGTGAGTGGCATTAGTTTTAATTAAGTGCTCTATTAAACGGTTCAGGGAAGTATAAAAGGCTTTTTCTTGAACTCTGATTAAAGAAAGCTCAGCTACTTCCTGGTATGTACTCTTTACGACGGGGCTCCCAGAGAGCAAAATCCCAACAGAAACACAAAACACAAAAGCAAATTCCTTTAGCTCGGCCTCTCATATACACACAACTCAATGAACCGGATTTTTGAAGTTCCTATCTTAGGTTATTACGAGTAGCATCACTTCACCCGTGATCAGAGGAAGGGGGAAAAAACGAGTTTAAAAAAACTACCTTTATTTTTTATTTCTTTTTCAGTTACATACTTTTAAACAGGGATGTGTTTCATTATTCAGACATTCAGGCAATGTTGACTTCATTAGTGTTGACAGAAAAGAAGCATAAAAATGCAAACATCGTTGGCTTAACCTGAACATACCTGCATTACCTATTATTGACCAGTTTGTGTTGCCAAAAGACTTATTCCTTGGCATTAAAATGGAGCACTTAAAAATATTGCTAAAAAGCAAATGTCTACACACTGGTCTTTGCAGCAAATAAGGGTATTTATACCTTTAAAATATTTTAAGTCCATAATTGGATTAATATACACACCTTCTTATGTATAAGGAGTTCAGATCATATAAACACTGTACAGTCCAAAAACCCTACTGAGAATAAAACTAAATAGGCTTATGATAAGAAATACAGATATCGCATGTATTTACAAATATCATAGACACACAAATTTGGTCAAATACTGTAAAGAAAAAAAAGTGGTTTCACATTATAATGGCCAAAACATCCATCTACCTCGCTCAAGGCAAACAAAAAATAAAACCTCAGCATGTAACTCCTGTCGTTTAAGACATCATGACAGTATACAGACAGACAGAATGGAAACTGTTAACCAAATTATACAGCAAATGTCTTCTAGGCTGAGCGTGGGCCTTTAAAATCAAGAACTTGAAGAGATCATTCAGACGATTCAGAACCACGATGATAAACAATGTCCTGATTTGCAGTATTCATATGGGCGCCTAATTCATCAAAAAGCAACACGCTGAACTTTTGGCTAATAAGAAAAATAAATTACAAAGTACAATTAAATCCCTGTAAATGCAATAATGAAGTCGAAAAGGTAATTTATTTCCTTTAATTACACATTTCAAATGTTACCTTGAGACAATAAAAATAAATAAGCACGCCAGAAGGCACGCACTTAAAGACAAAGAAAGGGCTGCATGGAAAGAGCAAGTAACAACCTTATAAATGAAAGGTGAATGTGAGATTTCAAAAACCTCATTCTCTTTCTAGCCAGTCTTTTTGTCTTAACTCTTCTTGAAGAATCTGGCTGGTAGAAGGCGACCAAAGAACACCTGTGTCTTTATGGCTTAAAACAAAGCAGACTTAACGAGTGGCATGGGTTTCCTTCTTTTACAGAACTGTTACTTTGTTCATATCCAGGCACTTCAAAAGACTATGGAGGCAAAGCACCTGACCCATCCTTTCCAAAATAGTTTTCGATCATCAAAATTACACTAAAAAGTAGGAAAATTCCAGAGAACCAGCAAAGTTGAATACAAGAGACTAATGTGCACAGAGGGCAATAGAGTGACCCAGTTTTTATTGCTGGGGGCGGGGGGGGGGAGGGGGGCTTTTCTCTTTCTTTCTTTCTTTCTTTCTTTAAATCAAAGAGCAAATAGTTAATCGACACCACTGCATGGCACATCCAGAATTTTCTGCTTAGGGGAGAATGTAATTAATTCAGCAGTAGGTTTCAGTGGGATCTCCTTGGACTTCAACCTTATACATTGCAATGAGATTCACATTTATTCTTCTCCTTAGTGTACTTAAAAAAAAAAAAAAACTCCAACATATTTCATTTCTCAAAGTATTCATTTCTTGCTGTCTAACATACATTATTATCTGGAAGCATAAAGTTACATTATACAAATATTTTGCTTTTTTTTAATCTTTTTTAAAAAAGCGCTTCTGCCACTTGAGCAACACTGAACTTGGCGTCGTGGGGCCACAAAAGCAGAGCTCCTACCTAGCACGCTACGTGTGATTCGTTTGACCGCTACCGTCTGCCGAACCCATAGAGCTTTTTCCTCAGTACCTCTGGGCAGTGACTGTACCATGATTTCACAGAGTGTTAATATGACTCATGAATGGCAGTACCATCAGTAATACTGAAATCAATGCGGATGTCACACAAGAAATGAACTTCTCACAAAATAACTTCTTTTACATAGTTGGGCGACTGAGTCTTCTCTGTTGCATTATCCACGGGGGAGAAACCGCCTGCTTGAGTATGCTCTTACAGAAGTTATAAAAAAAAAAAACCAGATTAGGCATGTGACTGTTTGACACTGAAGACACTGTACTGCTTTTCTACAACAGGAGGAAAGCTTCTGAAAAACGTCCTCAGAACGGTATCTGTCGGTACCGCCTCCTTGGTCCATTCCATTCATTGACGGGCAAAGCACTCATGTTTGGACAAAACTTTAAAGCTTCCATAAAAGTTAAATTAGAAAAAAATATGAATGTAAGACAACCACAGAATGAAGTATGAAAGTATGACATTTTGTTTCTAAGAGTGAGTCCTCGAAAATGTGTGTGGTCACTACAGAGATGATTTTAATCACAAGACAGCAGATGAACACGCAAGTAACTCCCCGTGATCTGTCTGGGTCCAGAGTCATTTGTGACGCTGTATGGTTTTCCTTTTCCTTCGTTTGAAAAAACAGCAGCACCTGCAGACGGAGGAAAACACTTCTTGTATTACAAAGGTACTAAAGGGTCACAGAGTAAAGGCTGAGTTTAGCAGAGTAATTTCAACGGTCGTAAAAAGCAACAGGCTAATGCAAGATACACAGTGAACATGCCAAGGAAGCAAATATATTAGTGAACCTAGGGCAGAGTTATTACTACTGGGTCACCAACGTGCCTTTTAGGAAGGTAGCCAGACAGTCTAGGCAACATCACAAGGAGCCACTAAATTGAAAAGCTTTGCATCAAGATTAACTGAGGAACTCCGAATGCTCACTGACCCGCCAGATTTTACTTTGAATACTTATTAACCTCTCGCAGGGGCATGCTTATATAAAATTCATCTTATACATTCTCTCCCTTTCTTCCTGATATTTATATATGATTATTAATTAAAGTCACTGTCAGAAAAGCAATAAGGATCCTAATACTGAGGATCTGCTTTTCGCCAAGAATGAGATTCCAAAAAGAAAAAGAGAAAGCCCAAAGGGACTCTTCCGCATTTACAAACTGGAAGAGAGAAAAGGCATTAACCAGCATGTCAACACTGGCACTTTTTAATTCTTTTTTTTTTTTTTTCCCCTTTCTTTTTCAAAGACCCTATTCATTATTTATTAGAGAGAGAGAGACCGAGAATGAGAGGGGAGAAGGTCAGAGGGAGAAGCAGACTTCCCTCAGAGGCAGGAGTCCGGTATGGGACTCGATCCCGGGACTCCGGCACCATGACCTGAGCCGAAGGCAGCCGCCCAACCAACTGAGCCACCCAGGCGCCCTCTTTTTAATTCTTTAAGAGTTAAGGTCAAACTGATCCTAAGTTAATTGAAGGAAAAATCGTGCTTAATATTTAAAAGAGCATAATCGAGGTGATTCAATGTTTCAGTCTCTGAGGGAAAAGCATATGGAGTTTCACTCCTAAGTAAAACAAAAAGAAAAACAAAAACAAAACACCTAGAGTTGATGCCTGAGAGACCTGGTCTTTTGCGTCGGAAGTTCTCCTAGTCATGAGAAGATGAGACACACGCAGCCCGTGGGGAGCAATGCTGAGGCTGGTCCAACTCACAGTCAGAGGAGAATCACTGAGCAGGAATTCATACAAAAATACATACACACACGCATAAATCTACTCTAAAAGTCTGGTATTCGTTCAAATACAGGTCTGGCTCTTCTCCCCTTCCACACTTAAAGGAAAGTCCATCTATCAGAATGTCAAGAAGACAGGCGACACAAAGAGGCTCTTTCTTCTTTTCCATCAAAGTCTAGTGTGTGTGTGTGTGTGTGTGTGTACGAAAATACGTAAATCCTGGTAATTAAAGAAAAGCCTACATATGTGGTGAGTCAATCAACAAAATGCGCCCAATTCAAAGCTTATACAGAATGTGACCTTATAACGGGGTTCCTCTCTTACCAGCCCGCCTGCAAAGAAGGATATTAAATGAGTAATTCCAAGCCAAGCATAATGGAGACCACCTAGCTTCAAGTGTCCTCTCCAGCAAAAGGTTGCAGAAGATGAAATAATTGCTAGATACCCTTCATGTCTTTACATGAAAGAAATGCAAACAGAAACCCAGCCTGTCCAGCTAAATTACACAATCTCTCCACCCACATTACCATTAGTCAAAAGTAATTTCAGACCATTTATTGTGATTTATGCTATGACTATGAAATCACTAGGGGGCATTTGAAACCAAATTACATGACTGGATTTTTTAACCCCATTCAAACAGCACAGAATGATTAGACCATGGAGTGTGAATAATTCAAACCTTTATATGTCAGCTACTACAGACTCAACTGGAAATCTGTGCAGTTATCAATCGTTATGACTTACTCTCACTAAGGTGACCACCAGGGCAACCAGAAACAAATTATCCAATCAAGGGCCTTGAAAAGAGCTACCTCTGTGAAAGAAGTCTCTGGGTACAATAGATTTTTTTTCTGGATGTATAAAAATAAGTCAACTTTATTTGTAACTGTCAGGTACCTAAATACTTTCTCAAATCTGTTATATAAATTTTCTAAACCAGTGAAACCAAAAAATTATTTAACTCGGATTTTAAGAGATGAAGACCATTGTTCAAAAAAAAGAAAACCTTTCAGTAGAAGGACTTAGAAAAGTCATAAAATGTTCACATGGTAAAAAAAAAAAAATTGTAATTGCTATTAGGAGAAACAGACCAAATATTTAGAATATTACATTTAAGAATATGATCGCATTTCAATGGAAATTTGTTATTTAATACAAAATTCTATTAATAATGTTCGCTGTTTTCAAATACTGCATTTGTGTCTTCAAATTCCAAACTATAATCTTTTAAGTTTCTCTGCTGAAAAGGTGTTTTAATAAGTGTTTATTAAGCACTTTTGGAACAGGGAATTTAATATAATACATGTTCTAATCAACAAGTTCCAGATTCTCCACACTTGTATTAGCAATTCACCTTGTCTGACTTATTTTTCTAGTATCATCAATCTGCTTTCCAACTCAAGACAGCTGAGTCTTTCCTATTTCCTGGGTCATCTTTCCTTCAATTCTGTATTATTTAACACAGAAAACCCGCCCAAGCATTTCCCTGAGACTAAATAAAACTTTCAAATGAACCATAACTGTAGAAGCATTTTAAATTAAAAGGCCATTCAAAAAAGGACATCTATTTCTTAGAAATAAATCCCACCAAATAAAGAGTACGTCCACCCTTGAAACAGACTTGCCAGGGAAGCCTGCATGCTATTAAATGGACAACCACCAGAGGGCAGCATTGCTCTAGGCAATACCAATGCATCCACAAAGGAGAGATGCTCTCAAAATAGACTATAGCTATCAAAAGAAGAAAACTGGTGTTTAACCTGTGGCTGATTTCTTAAAACTCATAACCAAAGCAGTTGATTTACAGTCTGTGATTAAGAAATCAGGTCTCATACCAATTGCTCTCCATCTAAAGCAGTGCTGCTCCCACATGGCCACTGTGTCACATGACCATTTTACACTCCCCTCAGTCCTCAGACTAATATGAATTTATTTATTTACTGATTATCTGCCTCCACATAGAATGTAAGCTTCATAAGGGCTTGTGCACAGATCCATCCCACAAATGGGCACACAGCTGGGACTCATTTAATATTTACTGAATAAATAGTTGAGTTGCCTCCTAAGTGCAAATCCCAGCTAGTGTACGAATCTAGTCAAAGTTCTACCCCAAGTTCTAAAGCTAGAGTTTTTACATTGGGCCCACAAGCCCTGGGGGAAACCTCCCAAAACGCAGATCTGAGTGCCTGCGGAAGCTTCCCTGGAGAAAATCAGTTTGCATCAGACTCTTACAAGAGTCTACACCCCAGAAGCCCTGCTCTGCCGACATGCGTCTACACTTCCAGCGAGTCCCAGTCCCGGGAGCTGTGAGCTGAGCACCGCACATCCTGAGGGCCCACCATGCCATCAACTTACACAAATGTGGCCTTGTGTAAAAGGAAACCAGGTAATTCTAACACGTGATCCAAGGCAAACAGAAACAGAAGTCATTGGTAACAGTAACTGCAAATAATACCAAATGGTGCAGCTAAGGGCTAAGATAAAGTTCCCAGCGGGGAGGCGAGCAGGTTACTCTGATCACTACATTCGACTAGCTGGTCTTAGAAAATTATCCACACCTTTAAAAATTTTAAGCATATTTTTCTCTAAGCTGCTCAGCGGCGACATTTACTTATTCGTTAGTCCATGCCTCATTTGGGGTCCCTTCGGATCTGGACTACTGACAACCCTGGGGAAACTGATCAAACTGACGAGACATTTAAATCATGTTCTTGTCAACACTTTGCTTTCTCTTGGCTCTTTCTTGATTATGCCTACGTGGTTCCAGTAAGCCAGCATGCTCTCACAAGTCAGGTTCGTGCTTCTGACATGATTCCGTAGCTAGCCCAAAAGCTCTGAAGCCGAAGCTCTACCTTTTTTTTTTTTTTAAGATTTTATTTATTTATTTGAAAGAGAGAGTGAGAGAAAGAGCGCACTAGCAGAGAGGAGGGGTGGAGGGAGAGGAGAAGCAGGCTCCTCGCTGAGCAGAGAGGCACAATGCGGAGCTCGATCCTAGGACCCTGAGATCATGACCTGAGCCGAAGGAGGGCAGACACTTAACTGACTGAGCCACCCAGGTGCCCAGCACAGCTCTACTCTTAAATTCTTTCAAAATAAATGGTAACTCCTGCTTCTAATGAACTTGAGGGCTGTGGCTATAAATACTGTTTAGGTGCTAAACAGGAAATCACAATGCATCAAAGTCCTCAACTATGTAGAGAACATACAGGAGGAGGGCTGAGGCTTTGCTAAGACTCTGCACCAGTTTTCCTTCATTCATTGCCTCTTTTCCTGCCTCTCGGATTTGACTGTCTTCCTGGATGCATGTCTGAGACTTCCTTCTTACATACCTGAAACTGGCACACATGTCTCTATCTGGACTGGAAGTTCCTATGCGTCCTTTCTGCAACGAGTCACTGGCTCTGCCCTCGGTTGAGAGCCTGCTTGATACCTGTTGGGCCCTATTCACTTAGGACTCCGGAGCCTTGCCTCTCCTTATCCAGGTTGGTGAGTATACAGGAAACAGTTTTTAAGACATCTATGTTTAATTCTTTGACAAAGGATTTGCCCCCTTCAAATCTATACATGAAAATGTGATTTCGTATCTCTGGACCTCTTCGTGTAAAAACTGTGGAACTGAGGAGTGAAGCAAGAAGAGTTCAGATAGAGGCCCAAGACCATCCACATAACTACTCCAGCGGGGAACCTGCACATCCAGCCTCATCTTCAATTTCTTCCTCTCCATCCACATGCAAATAGTCCCTCAAGTCTGAAATGACATTCAAAGTTGTCTCATCCTCTCAGGCTGGCTTACTTCAGAACTTCTTGCCTCCCTCACTGCCAAGAGCCTCTTAACAGATGTCCAGGCTAAGTGTCTTCCTCTCTCCAATGTGCCATCCCAACTCACCCCCACAGAGAGATGGTCTTGCCCTCTGCCTTTTAAATCTCACCACTGTTCCCTGCGGGCCAAGGCATTAGGTCCACACGGCTCTTACAAGTCGATTCTCATCTATTTCCCTCTCCTCTTGGTCTCATCCTGCATCAAGCTGCCTTTCCAGGCAGTCAGTACTATAGAAGGGAGAGAAGGAGGGAGGATGGATTGATTTCAGGTCATCTAATGAACCCCAGGAAATGACACAGGCCGCAGAAGTGCTACCAAACAAATTGTCTCAAGGCTCAATCTGATTAAACCATTTCTTGCCTTAAAACCCACAGCTTGCTTGTGTTGAGAAAGGATCATGTCTTTTTTGTTGTTGTTGTTCACCTGGCTACTAAGGCCCTTTGTGATCGGGCCCTAAGACTATCTCAGCTCCCAGGGGGATGCATTCGCACACGCTATACAGGAATGGTTCACTTCTGAGACCCGCCTCACTCTGCTCCCACGTCGCTGAGCCACTTCTCTCGGACTCCTGCACCCAACTCCTCACCAAGCCTGCTCACCTTGGAGAAGCAGGGCAAATGCGCCCTGAGCCAAGAAGATGTCTCTGACCTTCCACGTTCTGGTCTCTCAAATCCAGTCACATTGTATCCTACGAGCTAATCCTCTAATAGCTGGTATTAGACCAATGATTCTCAATCCTGGGTGCATCTCAAATCAGCTTACAAGCTTTTTAAAATTACTGTCAACCAGGGGCACCTAAGTGGCTCAGTCAGTTAAATAGATGCCTTCGGCTGGGGTCATGATCCTGGGGTAGTGGGATCAAGCCCCATGTCAGGCTCCCTGCTCAGCGGGGAATCAGCTTCTCCCTCTGCCTCTACCTCTTCCCCCACACCCATGCTCAGGCTCTATCTTTTTAAAAAGTAAATAAGATCTTTAAAATAAAAAATACTGTTGGGGTGCCTGGGTGGCTCAGTGGGTTAAAGCCTCTGCCCTCAGATCAGGTCGTGATCTCTGGGGTCCTGGGATCAGGCCCCGCATCGGGCTCCCTGCTCAGCGGGGAGCCTGCTTCCCCCCCTGTCTCTCTGCCTGCCTCTCTGCCTACTTGTGAGCTCTCACTCTGTCAAATAAATAAATAAATAAATAAAATCTTAAAAAAAAATACTCAGCCTAAGTGGTAGTGTACTTCTGAAACTCCCCAGATGCCTGGGATTCAAAGCCAGGACTGAGGACCACTCTGTGAAAGTTACTGGTGTACTTTCTATCTTTTCTAAGGAAGCACAGGGGCCTGGACTTTTTGTAGTCAGTAACTGCTCAGAAAATGTTGGAATGGGAACACAAAGAGAAATAAAGGTGAAAAAATGATAAGTACGTACTACTTTAAAACTCCATAACTAAACCAAAGGAAGGCTTGTTTTTCCCTCAATTCCTGGAAGGAATGATGAGGGTGACACCACTTGTGTCACCTATCTTGAAAAGAATTCTTAGCCACGGGGAGGAGGGTACAGTCTCATTACTAATGAACGAGCCATTTTAGACGCAGGACAGCAGAACGTTTTCCATCACTTGAAATTATATATCGAGCCCTATAAGGTACTATCAGGAAGCCTGAGCCTCTAAAATGTCCATTGTGAAATACATGATAATTAATGGGGTGGGGCGAAGGGGGCCTCTGCCAATCAGAGGTAAGAAGAAAGAGAGGGAGTTGGAGACCCCTTTTGAAAGGGAATTCTCGACAGGTTCCTAGAGAACTATAAAACGGTGGGAGAGAGAAGAGAAGCAAGCCTAAGACGCAATTTAGGGGAAAAAAAAACCACACTTGCAGCCCCTCACCACAGACTAAGAAGGTACGAGGAAGGCACTAACAAACTTCCAGGAATGGGAGAGTCACCCTGATAAAAGGGAAAACAAATGCGATAGGCTGGAAGTTTTAATCAGTGAAGGCGCAGGAAAGGTCGGAGCATTTCTGTTACCCATCTGGAATCAGGCTTTACCGAAATTATAGGTTGCTCTCCACGTTAAAAAATAATAATAATAACAGCTCTATTACAATATAATTCAAATTGTCAGAAAATTGATGATTTTGAAGTATATAATTCAGTGGTTTTTAGTACATGCAGTTTTACATCCATCACCACTATCAAACTTGAAACCACTTCCGTCGCCCCCCAAAAGAAACCACAGAACCTAACCTACTGACGGCTTCTCGCACCCTCCTCTCCCCTGCCCTAGGCAATCACTGGCTTTTTTCCCCTGTGGTGGCCTATCCTGGACACTTCACATCAAGAGAATCACAGAACACATGGCCTTTTGGGGCTGGCTTCTTTCACTTAGCCTGTCTTCCACCTCATTGTTTCATACTGCTGAGTAATACCCCACTGTACAGATACACCAAATGATTCACTCGTAATCATTTCGGAGTGAGTTACTGAGGCCTCCTGTTTTGGGCACCAGGGATCTGATGATGAAAAAGGCCTTGCTTATGAGAAATTTAAAAAGTTTCATGAAGTGGGACAGAGCTAAGGAGGAAAACCTACCAACGGCAGATGTAAGGAACCAGGGGATACAGCGTTCGGAACGGAAAACGGGGCAGGGCAAGAGAAGCAGGGGTTGGACTATGAGAGGCACAAAGGGCCATGGGCTATGCCAAGGAAGCTGCGCTTGAGGATCCAGGCTAAGCAGGACCTCTCTGCTTCAGGAACAGCTTTCCCACCACACTTGCTTTTTTCTCATCTTCGAACACCCACGATTAGAAACCCAAACCCACAAGTATCTATACACCCACACCCATCCCAACAAAATAAATTTGTACACCGTTCGGCAAAGCCACCTCCACAAAGCGTTCCCTGATCAGCCTGTCCATCAGTCATCTTGTTCCTTAGACGCTCTCATGGGTTTTTTCTACCTTTCCATGGTAGTTTTCACACACAAACTACGAAGTGTGCTACAACACGGCCACCTTCCCCATGGGGTGCCATCTACTTAAGGGCCGGGCAGGTTCAGATTATTGCTGAAATCCAAGTGGTGTAAGTGGGGTCTGAGAAAAAGGGAAAAGGGAATCGATTTGGCTCCAAGCAGGTGTCTAGGAAGAAATGGACACAGAACAGCCGGTCTCAGCGAAGAGTGAGGGTGTGGAAGTAAAAACAGGGGACACCCTCTGGAAGGACAAGGCTGAGGAGAACAAAGACGGGAGAGGTCGCTGGCGGCGGGGACATAAACAGGGTGGGAACAGCTCCCAAGTACCTGCCATGTGCAGTGCTTTATCACAGTTAATTTCCTCAGTGACCTACGAAAGCAGGTATTATGAGCCTCAGTTTACAGGGAAAGAAACAAGCTTGAAGAAGGCAACTCTAAGTGGCAGAAGCAGGATTCTACGACCCACGCTGGACGCACAGGACATGCATGTCCCAACTCAGCCACACCACTCTCAGAACCCCGCTTACGACTGCACAAGCAAACATCAACGGTGGTAGTTGTTCTCGCTGTAAAAACGCCCAAGTTTAGAGCTGATACATTACATCCTCAAATCCACTAGGTCACGCTGTCAATAAATTCCATAAAGTGATAAAAATGGATACTTGATCACTGCTCTTTAAAAAGAAATCTCGCTAACAAAAGTCTCCTCATCTTGCAGGCCAGCAAATGAGCATTTTTTTGGAATTTATGTAAGATTTCTTTCAGATAGGAGTAGAATGATCCAAAATGTGCTAATCTAAGCAACTTTCTTTATTCACTCCCAGGCTCACTCAAGATTTGTCCTGAAACTGACAGGAACATACGAAACATGGCATTACAACTAGAGGTGAGTATCAGGGAAGAGTTTAAATCCAACACTGACTCAACCTTAGAGGAATATTTCTGTCATAGTATCTGCAATGAGCGGGACCTTGTTAGGTGAGGACTTCCGTAATACTCTCACTATCGTTAATCCTGAATTTATCACGTGCACTCAACGGCAATACAATCAGTCAATGAAATACTCTCTCAGTGAGACTATTGGGGTGGGTGGGTGTGAAGGATCCGCTGTGTGTATTTAATCATCTTTCCAACAGGAAAAAAGGGAGCTTAAAACTCAAAAACCTTTCAATTTCAATTAGCAAACAAAGCCTCTGGGTTACAGAACAAAGGCATGAGCACAAGCAGAGTGGGTGTTACTAGCTACTCAATTAAAAGGCGCCCCCAAATCTATGTCACTTGAACAAAAAAAAAGTTGCAGCAGGCAAAAGAGCTCCTCAAACAATTATTTCTTGGTTTTCAGACCTAATGTAAATGACACCAAATATTTTTGAACAACTTTGACCAATTGTAATTTCTATGTTGAAAGGTATTTTTTTTTTAAAACGCAAAATGATGCTAAATCTTTGAAATTACAGTCAAGGGAGCTATTTCTGCCTGCCTACACTTGAAAACTCACCACATGTTCAACACTTTCTGGCAGCTATACACCAAAAAAAAAGAAAAGAAAAGAAAAATACAAGGAGAGAGAGAGAGAGAAAGGGAGAGAGAGAGAGAGAGAGAGAGAGATCATCAGAAATAGCCCACAATGAAATATCACATTGTTTTCATGCTTACTTTTTTTTTCCCAAGCAGTATTATCATTTGCATTCACAGAAAAAGCACTTTACAACTAATATGAATGCATGCAGCGTACTATAAAATTAATAATTATTCTTATGCTTACAGCAAAAAACTGAACATCTACCCTGCAGAAATAATTTTCATGCATCAATACTCCCATAAATAAAAAGCCGAAACTACACTGTTAATTCTAAGAAACTGAGCAGAGTTTGCAGATAATTATTTTTGTATTATAAAATATTTACTGAAATAGGAGGATTTTGAACTGAGTGATTACCTGAAAACAGCACTTGTTTTGCATGCACGTATTCCTGAAAAAATTTCCTGGAATAACTGTACATGACTATAAATCTCAAACATGCACAGCTGAAGCACGAAAAGCTACTAAAAGAAGTCAAACAAATTCATACTTGGTTTCATCCATCACTTCCACTTCCGTAGGGGCTGTAATGGGCGCGTTGGAACGTCCTGCAGTAGGGTCGTCTGTGTTCAACTCTCCATTTGTAGAGCTTACAACCTGCCAAAAAGAAAAAAACAATTATATATACAACGTAACGGGTTAGACACAATGATAAATATGAGGGTAAAATTGAGGTTAATTTAGAAAGTTAATATGCAGAACATAAAACAATTAGTATGTAGTTGAGCTGTTTATAACTGAATAGAGGGACAGGTCTGACACTTTATTCAAATTCAAGGCCATTCAGTATTTGCCTTTCAACTTCCTTTTCATCTTGAAATTTCTGTCTCGTCTCTTTCCCTCTGCTGTGTAAGGCTAACAGTTCGGCGTCAAATCAACTTCCCCGAGGTGTGCCCATCTCCGCTGGCCCCTTACTACACCACGAATTATTCCCCTTGCAAACCTCAATCCTGCTCTTTCCGATGGATTTCAGGGTGTAACCACCCTTAGGTCTCCCCCGCGTACGGCCCATTCATCTACCCGGTTGTTCACCCCCAGATCCTGGAATCAAAGTGATTCCTCTCTTGGACTGAAACCCCACATCTCATCCATCAGCAGGGCTGCTTAAATTCCACCCCCCAAAACACATCCCCAATCTGATCAGTTCTGCCGCTTCTAATATTACCAGGACTTTAGTTCAAGCCGCCGTGATCTCTTGTGTGGACGAGAGCAACAACCTATGAACTGGTCTTCTGCTTTCACCTGCCCCCACCCTCCATTAATGTGCTGTCCACACAACAACCAGAGTGCTCATTTTAAGACAGAAATTAGATCATGTATAATTAACCTGCTTAAATCTCTTCAATTACCAACTTCCCATTTCACTTAAAGATCATATTCTTTGCCCCAATTTACGAAGCCCCAAACATCTGAATTCTGCCTACCCCTCTGATCTCATACTACCTTCTCTGATGTTCACTCGCCTCCATCCAGTAAGTCAAACTTATTCCTATCTTAAGGCTTTGGCATTATCTAGTCTCGATGCCTGAACTAACTCTCTTCATGCGACTGGCTATATTCTTATCGTTCAGATTCTTAGAGGACATCTCTAAAGCAGCCCTTTTCCATCATACGGTCTAAGACTTCTATACAGGACATCCTATCTCACCTTATACTCTACCGTTAACTCTTTGTATAGCATTTATCCAGAAAGATGTTTTCTGAACTGTGTTTCTTGACACCCTCCCTCGCCTACTCCTGTTTCACGACAGCAAGGACTTTGTACTGTTTCCCCGCTGTCTCTCCCCACTAACCCTGGCAGAGAAGAAGCAATCAATAAATATTTGTTGAAATAAGTAAATGCATGCATGAATAAAATCCTAAAAGAAAATAAAAAATCATAGCAAAATTCCCACATTCTCCCAAATCCTGTCCTATAACGTCACCTCACTGTCCTATTTCTTGCTTTCCCCTCAACTTCTTCAAAACAATAGTCTTAACTTATCACCTCCATTTTTATTAAATCTTCCACTCACGTATTCCTTAATTCCTTGGAATCTGTACTCTCGCTGCATCGGATTTCTAGTAAGAGTTCTCTTGCGGGTTACCAACATTTCCCAGAAAAATATATTCGGTGGCCTTTGCTTGGTCCTCATTTCCCTGTACATTTCTGTATCACTCAGCATCAGCTGATATTCTGGAGGAGACGGGTCTAGAAACAAAGCCTAGCTCTAGCGCTCACCTGCTGTGGGACCCGGGAAGGATACCGCATCGCGCTAAACCTCAGTGTTCTCAACTACGAAATGGCAAACGGTAGCACCCATTTAACAAGACTGAGAGGAGGAAACGGAGTCAGTATGTAAATGGCAGTGACCAGACTATTCTAAGAGTTCCAGGAACGGTGGCCCTTGTTCCTCAGCCAGTTTTGCCCACATTCACAGCTTCAGCTGCAACCTCGACATAAAGGACTTGCCGAGCCCAGCCGCTCGCCCACTTGCCCACCTAGACCACGTGTGGTCCCTCGGGCTCCGTACTTCCAAAGCCGAATTCCTCATACTCCTCTCAGATGTGTCACTCCTCCTATCTATGGTTCCAATTTCTAGTAAATCCTACCATGGTCCCAGACACCCAGGCTCAGAACCTAACAATCAGTTCTGCCGCTTTCCCTGTCTGAGCTCATCATAAGAAAGAAAGAAAAACAAAAGCTAATATATCAAAAGCCTGGAGAGCAGACTGACATCTGACTACTAGACTTAACAGGTGCATCTACAGAATCCCATTTTACTGAAACCTAACGAATTCTTATGTTTTTACCGAGAGGCTACAACATGCCAGGCGCTGTCCCAGGAACTTGGAAAACCACAAGAAAAACACTCCGGCCCTTGTGGGCCTGATATTCCAGGGCACAGAAACAGGCCTCTCACCCCACAACTCCCGGAAAAGTCACTAGAAGTCAACCAACAAACCTAGACAAATGCAGGATTATGGAGGCTGGGGTATCTGTACCCCCACGCAGAACAAATACTTGGAAATAAACACTGCATTTGTGCCCACAGCTGAAAACACACAGAACGGCCTCCATCCTTGTCAGAGACAAGCAGGCCAACGAGAGGAATACCCCTGTGTCACAGTCTGCTGCTCTGCTTCCTCCTTTCTGGCATCTACTGAGTTCCATGTCAATTCCTTCTCTTTCTTTCTCCCTCTTTCTGAAAACACTTAACAGTCATTATTGGTTCTAATTATCAAACATAATTTGGTTCTTTATTCTTAATTTGTAAAATGTCAGAGCTCCTACGCTGAATTGGAAAGGAGCTACGAAGCAGGATTCTTATCTTACACTTTTGTATTCGCCACTATCTGTAATTAGCAGAATGCTTTGCATGCAGAAGATAAACAGTTCACGCAACAATTTCCATTGCTCTCCCCTCAACATGATATTCACGGGTTTCTTTTCCTCCTTCGTGTTCAGTGGCCCGACCGAGCTGGAGGGACCCTATCTCCAACTACGAGCAGCTTCTCGAACATGCCTTCCTTTATTTTCAGCAGCAGAATTGAAAATTCACAACCCAGGTATTCTAAACTTCCAGCAAGAGCAACCATATGAACATGGTAATTATATAATCTGACTTAGTTCAGTTCATACAAAGTCATACATGACTTTAATAAGCTTTATTTTAGCGAAATATTTCAAATCTCATTCCACCTTGTTGATCAGAAACAGACTAGAGGGAAATATTATCTTCATTTATGTAATTTCACTTTGGTTTCCCAGATTCCCTAGCTCTCTGAGTAAAGGCTAAAACCTCAGCCTAAGAACAAAAGCAATGTGGTAAAAGAGTTCTCCGGGTGGCCTACTTAATACTGGTGACATGAGAGTTTATCAGGGCATTAAAACTGTTTTCACTTCAGAAAATATGTATCTTTTAGCAAAGGGGTTTTACAAAGAAAAAACAAAGACAATATTATAAATAGCGCATGTCATTACATTCCTAGAAATCTAAATCAAACATGTATGCACAAAATATTTTTATAAACCAAATTCTGAAAAATTATTCATTTTTAGGTAATATCTCCAGAATTTTATCTTGAAGGAGAACATAGGAGTCTCTGAAATATTGATGTGCACCAGCTGATTTTTCTAATGAAATTCTACCTAAAAATGACAGCTGCTCAATGTCCACAATAGCCAAACTGTGGAAAGAGCTGAGATGCCATTCAACAGATGAATGGATAAAGAAGATGTGGTCTATATACAGAGTGGAATATTACTCAGCCATCAGAAAGCCGAATACCCAACTTTTGCATCAACATGGATGGGACTGGAGGAGATTATGCTGAGTGAAATAAGTCAAGCAGAGAAAGTCAATTATCATATGGTTTCACTTACTTGTGGAGCATAAGGAAAAACATGGAGGACATTAGGAGAAGGAAGGGAAAAACGAAGAGGGAGAAATCGGAGGGGAAACAAACCATGAGAGACTATGGACTCCAGGAAATAAATGGAGGGTTTTAGAGGAGTGGGGGTGGGGGATGAGTGAGCCGGGTGATAGGTATTATGGAGGGCACAGATTGCATGGAGCACTGGGTGTTATACACAAACAATGAATCATGGGCACTACATCAAAAACTAATGATAATTTTTAAAAAATTACAGCTGCTTTGAGGTTTGACATTTAAAAAAATAATTCAGGTGTTCTACAGGGTTGTTGTTCTTGTTTTTCTTAAGGAAATTTTCTCTGATATTCCCACTTTGATAAGAAACTTAGTACAGGTCTTATTTTAAGATGTTATAAAAAATAAATAAAAAGGCATCTAGATGCATGTACAACAGTTTAAGGGGAAGGGTCCTTGAACCTGAAGGCAAGGATGGGAGAGAAATGATGGTTCACTCGATGGCTGCCTGTCACGTCTAATTCCAAAAGAAGCCATTCACAAAGACTGAGTACAAAGATAACACACGGTATCTTTGTAGTCAGCGATTTCATAAGGCCAATTAATTTACTTTCCACATACAATGACTTCATATCAATCAGAGTACCATCTTCCTCATTTCTGTATGAGTTATTGAAAGCATGCTGTCACGTGCACAGTCGAGGCTCACTACCTTAATTAATCAGATCTCCTTCTATCCAATAAATATACCAGAAATACTAAAATGTTATCTTACTTATGCTCTAAGCTTTTCAAAAAGCCATCTATAGGGAAGCACACTAATAAATGAGATACAGTTAAGAGTAATTCCCAAAGAGTCTTCTGGAACTGTGCTAGGGTTCCCATGTACTACATGAAACCAACTTTCTTACGTATTCTAAAACCCAGAGCTAGAGTTATAACCGATCTTCTTGATATTCCAACTGACAACCGGAAGGCACCGTGAGAGGCTCGCTGACTTACAGCAAAGAGAAACCAAAATGGATTTTCGATCTAACTTTCACTTATAAAGTACTAAGCAAAGCACTCAACTGAGTATTCCAGCCTTTTGAGACATTGCCGTAAAGGTTCCTGTAAAAGGCTAGGAAGTGAACCTGTAATGCTGAGTTGCCCCAGTGACATTGGACAAGGCACTTCCTAAGCTACATGGACGGAGCGGAGCTGGACGTCACGCATCTGCCAACAGCTCTCCTCACATAAATGCTCCCTTACAGATTCCAGCACCCTGGAAAACAGGACAGAAAGACACGACTGCGCTCATCACTCAACTCCACCCCCCTTCTTAGCACCTGTGTGCCCTGAAAGCAGAGTGAGGGAGAGAGCAGAGTGAAAGCAGTGACTGGCCGTGTTTCAGAAAGAGGAGCATTAAAGACGAGCACTACGGAGGAGGGGCTGAGGTGTGGCACCTGCCACTCCCGACTCATCACCACATGTGTCTCCTGACCATTCCGAAATTCACTCGTCCATTCTTTTCTGCTATCTTCACCCGCATGGGTATGTGTCAAGTGAGGCTGGCGAAAATCCTGGCGCGCCGAGCACAAGGGGGAATGTTCGTCCTTCCCTTCCAGGAATGGCGTCAGACCGCACAACACAGCGGCACCGTCTGGGAGTCAGCCCTTTCCCCGTCAGGGGCTCAGACGCAACAGTGTTCCTTTAACTGCAACCAAAGGCTGTACGACCGGCCGAGACATCCCAATGATCGGGCCCTACACCATCGTACGAGAATAGTCTTCAGCCGTGCCCTTAACATTTGTCTTCCTCCCTCTGATCAAAACTGCTTCTCCACTTTCCAGGACTGGGCTTTCAGTTGACCCTGAGCTCAAAGGAGCCGTGCTCCAGCGAAAGGCACAGCTCCGGTGGGATTCGAGATGAGCACTACCTGCCATCAGTGGTACACTTTAAAACCTCGTGTTGGAGATTCTGGTTTGCCAGGCAGAGACACATCAAAAAGGTAGATAGGTGACATGACCTTCCCCTTCAGCCCTGACACCAAACTAAATTCTACCTTCTAATTACCTTGCAAATCCTCTCGTTTCTCTTCATTTCTGCTACCTATCACTTTCCCTCAGCTAGACTTCTGAGAGCTGTGTCCCTGCCTTAGACTTGTTTTCCCCTCAGTCTAGTCTCCAACAAAAGTCATCCTTAGAAAAAAAACTAATAGAGTTACCTTGCTTATCTAATTCTCTTTACGGCTACCCAATATCCTCAAATGAAGTCCAAACGTAATAACGAGACCTATTAGGTCCTTCATGACTTGCCTCCTGCCTACCTCTATGTCTCATTTCTCAACACACACACCAGCTTGACTGGACTGCAGTCAACTGCTCAGGACGTCTCTCTCTCTCTCCTCCACCACCTTACATGTGCTGCCTTGTCTGGGACACTCCTCTCCATACCCCTTCCGTCTGCTAACGCCTCCTACTAATGCTTTGCTTTAGAAACAGGTGAAAAAGCAGAATTCAGAAAGGTTTTGCTTTTTCCAGGAAATCTTAACCAACTAAATCCAGGTTAGGTGCTTCTCGATAGGTTCTCATAAAACACTATACATTCTATGCTTACCATTCTGCCTGTTTAATTAACCTTCCCCATTGGCTGAAAGCTCCATGGAAAGGCTCCCTATCTTTGTTATCCTTCCATCTATTCAGAGACTCCAGGACAATGCCGAGTACCTCCTAGGAAACATTTATATATATCTGCTAAGTAACGACTAGCCCAGAAACTTAGGTCTAAGTTTCTCAGCCATATTTATTACCAAGGATTCTAAAGGGAGCAGAGAGGAATACGCCTGATTTTCCATAACACATAAAAGCCAAGAACAAATTCAAATTTAGTCTTCAGATATTTGAATATAATTTTTAATCTCTTCTGTGGGAAAAGTTTATCGAAAGTGTAGCTGGATCCTTCTGGTCCGTGGATTAACATGATTACACTAAATATATAGAATAAAATTGGACAAATTCCAATTTGACAATGCTTTCTTTGGGTTGTACCACTAGACTTCACTTCCCATAAATTAATCAAGTTTCTTAATCTGAAAAAGCAATAGATTATTCTAGTATTTAGTACTTCAAAAGGCCCACCTTGTATGCTATTCTCATGACAAAACCATGAGGTAGAAGTATTATTAATATTTCCATTTTGCTGGGGCATCTCTCGGTTGGGTGTCTGCCTTCAGCTCAGGCCATGATCCCAGGGTCCTGGGATCGAACCCTGCGTTGGGGGGGGGGGGTCCCCTGCTCAGCAGGGAGCCTGCTTTTCCCTCTGCCCCTTGAGTTCTTGCACACTCTGTTTTCTCTCCCTCTCAAGTAAATAAATAAATAAATAAATCTTTAGAAATCTGAAAAAAATTTCCATTTTACTGATGAATAATCCACGGCATAGATTTTAAACTCGAATATGACTCTGGGGCTTGCACTCTTAAGCACAATGAAATCAACCTGGCAAACCAGATGTGTGACCTGTAATACATATAGTAATTCTGGAAAAACAAGGAGTTCAAATTTAGACTCCACCATTCAGTTCCTATTAAAAGCACATCTGAAATAATGAATAGCCAAGGATCCTTCTGTAAGTCAAAATAGCAAGAGGTTTCATGTTGTAGGTCAACTGGAAGCAGCCTGGAATGCTTTGTGTCTCACTGAGAGCCATTCTAGGCTCCAGGAAAACACTGCAGTGACAGAAGAGGGATGAATGCCACAGGCCCCAACGGTCTTATTTGCGATAACTCCTGATTCTGCTTCCAAATATCCTAAATCTGTACCATATTTATTCCTCACCAGATAGCTATCAACTTATTACGGTAATGCCTTTCCTAAGAAACTGATTTGATGACGGGGCCTTAGTATTTCCTGAAGCCTCGTTTTTTAATTGCTGTATAAAGTCTTTGCATCTCTTAGAGAGTCAACACTGGAAAGTGTCCAACAGGTAGTATAATGATCATCACACAAAGAATCTCAAGGTAAATTAGTCTCATGCTTTTGTATTAATAAAAAGGTTCTTCTCTTTCTCTCTTCCCTTCATCAGAATGAGAATGACTGAATACATTGTTTCCCTTCCTTTGTTCAGAATCAAATGTAGTATTCATTTATTATAATGATCACATTAGCTTAGATTTTAGGCACTTTTCTTTCCTCTTCTTATTATTAGTTTTAAATTACAATTTTATTAGCTCAATTATACAAATGTCATATTGTAACTTTTCAAATTTTTTATGTGGGTAGGCTATAAAGCATAAATGAAGTCAATATTTTAGGACAGAACAAGACTCAGGCATAAGCCTACTTATTTAGGCTGTCAGTTCATTTTTCACAAGAGTTAAGCTTGCTTAATATCCATCATGGCAGGTTAGTTAATGGTGTAAAATATATTCAGGAAGTCAATAGAAATAATGTAAAATTTTTTGTTTTACTTATGTATTACTAAAATTCTCCTAAGTAAAACTGATCATGTCCTGAATATTAGGATGAAGCCAGATGTAGCCTCTGTAGGCAGAGAAGCTTTAAAGAGATGGTGAGAAAGGAGGAGAGTGGAAATGTCTCTTGGGGAACGTATGAAAAAAGAACATAAAGTACTAGAGTGAGGAGCCAATAATCAAACTTATTCACCCCCTGATAGTCTGGAGATCCCATGAGCCACCTTGGGGAATCCCACAGAGTAAGAAGAAACTAAGAAAATAACACATTTGTGGTAATGGTGCAGAAGTGGCCGAGAAGCTTTCTAATAGTGTCGTAACTGTTGCGAATATCCCTGAACCCTGGGCCAGACACCTGCTATCGTAGCATACAACACTCAGAAACATGGAAACGTGTACAGACACACACACCATCCAGTTTGTGTTATGGAACTAAACATAATTTGTTCTAGTAACTTTTCCAAGGCTATGAATTAGGGTCATAAAAAATTTTTATAATACAGGCACTCTTGCCTCTAAGTCCTCTGCAAATAGGTCTGTTACACAGGATTGAAAGGTCCACAGACTACAAAGTTCTATAAAAATATTTGGTTACATACTTGTAATTACCTCTAAAATTTAATGGTGAGAAAAACATGAGAACTTGCGAGATTCAATCAAGAATTGACTTTAAGATTTCAAATCAAGAAAGAATAAAATCCAGAGCAGAGATCCAAAAGACTCAATATATATACATATTCACTAAGAAAAATGCAAATTTGGTAAAACATAATGGAAAATTATTCAAGTGGAAATACATGGAGGAAAAAAAATAAAAATTTTTAATGGAAGTTCTAAGTTGAAATGGATGGAGATAACATATTTTATCTTAATTACTTTAAACCGGCATTTAAATTACCTTAAGCTAGCATTTTTAAAAGGAATAAAAGACTTGGTAACCTTCCCCTTTCTACAATTCACATAAAAGACAAAAATTTAGGGGGCATGGAGGACAAGATAAGGTATTCTAAGGGTATAGAGAAGGGGAGGAATGAACACTTCAAAAAAAATAAAAGACTGCTTTAAATTTTTAGAAATATCCAGAAAATCGAGGGGAGTATTTAATAAATACTCGTTCTTAAAATTATTTTCTCCATCTAATATTTTCTAGAAACAAAATACACCATTATAACAGTTAGGTTATGAACAAATGAACAATGTTCATTTGACCAATTAATCAGAAAGTATATTCTGAGTACTAAGGATAAAAAATTCCCTATCTATTTAACTGACTGAAGTGTGAAGAAGGAAAAATCGATGAAAGGGAAAAGTTATAAAAGTATTCTACTGCTTCCAGCATTAAAAAGTCTGAACCTATTACTGAAAAATCCAGCTTAACACATATTTCAAGTAATACAGTTTGTTTTTCTAATCTGTTGTATGACTTACTTAAATACTGTTGCACGTACTTGCAAAAATGAACAAAGGCAAAATCGTAGTATCCATAGTGGTCTTTCCAGACCATGTTAATTTTGCTTTTTGGTTAAATACAAAGGAAGAGAATTATGGAGAGTTCAGCAACAAGTTTTTCATTAGGATATGAAGTCATGCCATGAGTTCCAAAAAAGGGTTAGTTGTATAAATCTGGGAAATAATCACTCATGCAAAAATCAGAAAATACCTGTACCGAGCCACCATGTCTGTCTGCTGCAAGGTGAGCTCTCAAATGGTGGGGATTTGCCTGCTGGGAGTCCCAAGCTGCCCTGTGGTCTGCCGACTGCCATTTATTTAATGCATGTGGCATGCATGGAAGAAGAAAAACCCAATATGTTAAACATCTCATCCTTATAATATAGAAAACAAACGTATAAAAGGAAATTTAAAATACCCTTGCTGTTCTGAGTCACAGATGCAGTTATCTTTGCATACTGGATGTGGAGAGGTTTTCCTCACATGGCTACCATTAGGTAAAGATCAACCACAAAAATAAAACAGAACCATAGAATTTAGAAGTGAAAGGGCTTTAGGTATCATACGCTCCACCCTCCAGTTTTATAAATGAACTTAACAAAGAACCAGGGAGGTAAAAATGAAGTCCCCAGGAAAGCATTCCAAATAAATCACCAAAGTACTAAAATGCCATCCACTATATTATCTTACAGTAGAGGTCCCTCTTGGTTTTCTGATGAGGAAAACATCTTACTTCTAGAAAGATTTAAAAAAATAAAATAGTCTTTAAACAGCTGTACTTAGATCCTAGAAAACTTTTCTCTCTTGCTTAGTACTGTGTTTCTGATCGTGAGGTTAATATGAGAAAATAGAAAAGTTCTTTATAGAGAACACTATGAGTATATGACAAGCAATTTTTTTTTTAAGAGACAATCCTATTTTATATGAATCCCTTTGCTTCCCTGACCTCTTTTTATCTGATTCAAATTAAGGAACCCATTCCCATGATAGGCTGATAATTGTTGATGCTTTTACACAACTTGGCTAACTGGCATGGCAATAACCACAAATAATAATCTACTATCAGAATTAGGAGTAGCTGTTTAATAGGGCTGTTTTTGTGTTTCGGGAAAATAGGGACAGCAATAATAAAAAGATGGGGAAGGACTACAATATTTAAGATTCTTTTACATGATCAGTTCTGCATTAGCTGCTTTGCATGTGTTATCCCACTTTGGGATGGACAGTATCATCCCCACCTCAGTGATAAAGAGACTGAGACTTTAAACACTGGACTAAGGTCAAAGACACTGCAAGAAGTACAGCAGGGATTCTAACTCAGGAGCCAGCTGCTCGGCCAATAGTACCAACTGGCTCATTAATACAATGACATATGTTTCAAGTGTTGGGTGCTTTTTTCTTTCTTTTTCAACCTAAGTCAAGAAAAACTTGCCAAGGGGTACCTGGGTGGCTCAGTGGGTTAAAGCCTCTGCCTTCGGCTCAGTTCATGATCTTAGGGTCCTGGGATCGAGCCCCACATCGGGCTCTCTGCTCAGCAGGGAGCCTGCTTCCCCCCCTCTCTCTGCCTGCCTCTATGCCTGCTTGTGATCTGTCAAATAAATAAATAAAAATCTTAAAAAAAAAAAACAAAAAAACTTGCCATCAAGTGCCAAGTGTATTGGGCCCTCGGGAGCCTGAGCCCATTAGTGGCCAGAGCAGGCCTATGGGAGATGAGATGTTAAGTCCAAACAGGCACAATGAATAAGTCTGCTGGCACTAAGCCTCCCGAATTACATTGTACAATGCAAAATTATGTAAGAAGTATGAAGAGGCATGAGGTCTATCATCAAAGCAATCACAACAGTTCTAGGTCTTTTCGTTAAACCCTCCATGTTCATGACCAGAATTTAGCAGCTGGGTAGCTTAAACTAAGGTAAATTAGATGAGATTAAATCTAAAGAGGATGAAAGAATGAAAATGATGCTAAAATGGAAACAAACACCAAACTACTGCCTAAAACAACGGGTAACATTTAAGGATCATGGAGTTCTTTAAGAAGACTGGGACAGCTCTCCAACCTCTCCTCAGAAACTAGGGTTACGTGCATCTAACACCTTCTCTGAAATGTCAGGAGATTCTGAACTTCAACCAGCAGCTCTAGAATAAAAACTGTTTATCTGGGACACTGCAGCACCATTTCAGTCATGTAACTAAATGTTCTTTTGTGATTGTCAATTTTGAGTTTCTCACACACCTGAAATGTTTACTGCTTCAATGATGTCTAGGCAAGGTTTTTGAGATATACAACTTTTCTATTATGATGACAGTGCACATATCCAGGTTTCAAATTTAATACATAAGCTACCCTAAAGGGTTTCCTGAAAAAAACACAAAATGAAAAACAAAAATCGACTCCCTACATTTAGGGCAACAAGGACTACACAAATAAAACATGGTTCCCGCCTTGACTGAGCTCACCATCTGGCTAGGAAGACAAGTCGAAACACACAGGAAGTTCAACTTGAAGACATCTGAATTATAACTGAATTCAAAATTAAGAGAAGAGTTTCCCTTATTACAATACCTAACAGCTCAAGAGGACATCTCCAGAGAACATGAATTATTGATCTTCATCCAATTGTGAAATTAATTCTGATTTATAAAACACACACTCCAAGCCTTCACTTTGGAGCCATTTCTTTCTATATGCAGCATCTTACCAGAGTATTCAAACTATCAACTAGTACTAACTTATAGCTAGAGAGATTTGTATTTAAGACCCTTTACTGTCCCAATTTTTCTAAGGCAAAATTCTGAAACTACTCTGTTTTAATTGGCTGTACTTTAAAGCAAATATTGTTAAATATCCCCTAAATGAAGTATTTTATTTTGCTATGATTTTTATTGTGTTATGTTCTTTCCTTTGATTTTCGTCTCTTGTTTAACTCACTTGAATTCCAGTGGGATAAAAGATGTAAGAGTAAGAAAAAATAGCACATAATCCTTCCCCAGAAAGGGTTAGAACTGGAAATTCTAAGGACACTATTTAACTCCCAATTAGCAAAATGTTTTATGTCAAAGATGGATTAAATCAAGCTTCTTTTTACAAAAAAGAGAAAAGCGAGAACACCACTCAAAAATTTCAACAGCTTTCAATTACCCTACCCAGGATATACCAACTCTTCAGTCTCTATTTATCTGCTAGGCTTGCCTGGAACCTATTCTCTGCTCAAAAAAACCTGAAATGCTCACTCTTTCTAAAACAAGCTACATTTTTAAACTTCTGCTTCCTATTTTACACTGTTCACTCTCCCCCAAATGCCCTTATTCCTTCATCTGCCTTTAAAAAAACTCCATTTATTCCTTAGGCTCATCTCAAAAGCCACCTTCTGCCTAAAATCTTTATAGATCCCCCATATCCCAATGATCTTCCATGGCACTTTATTAATATGTTTCATGTGATAGAGGTTACACTGTTTGGTAATACAGTTATTTATGAGTTTATTGTAATAATCACCACAACAGTAACACCAGCCATGAGATTTGAGACTTACTGAATGCTTACAGGAAGTAAAGAGCATTATTTCTGTTTCACAGATGAGAGAACTAAGGCTTTGAAAGATAGAATGACTTATCCAAGATCAAATCATATCCAGGTGTGTCTGATTCCAGAGAATGAATGGCTCTTAGCCACTCATTACAAAGTAATTTCTTACAGATTACGTTGTTTTCCTTACTTGTGCATTTCTGTGACATGCAGAATAGTAGCTTTCAAATAGGAGAAACTCAACAAATAATTTATTGAGCGGAATTAGACAGCAGTTAAAAAGATCAATTGCTATTATAATTTATTCCAACAAGATATCCAAACACTTCCACTTTAATAGAGTATCAAATATTGCTCAAAGTTATACTAATTTATACCACTATTTAGAAACTTATCATTAAACATTTCATGTGATTTTTAAACTAGTAAAGAGTGAACATGAGGGGGCAACAGTTTATTTGTTGCAAATCTTTGCATTTTCAATCCTTATTATGCATGTGTATATTATCTGTTTTATCTGTTGAAGAAAAAAAATGTATTTCAATCTTTCATTACGTATCTGTATGTGTAGATATGTGCTCACATCCACACATCCACATAGGCACATCTATAAAGCTATCAGCAGGGCATGATAAAAAACCAGATTTATTTTTACACTGTCAGGAGGTAATACAGAAGCAAATCAAGACATTTCATACGTGAAAGGGCAGCAAACCTGGTTTTTGGATTGTTGCATCTTGTCTCTGTGTTGATGTGCTTCTCTGTTTGATGACAGGGCAGGATCCTGCTGAACTGCACCCACTGGAGTAGGCTACAAGACAAGAATGAGCATCAGTACCCTCTACTTCAGAAGTCCTACTCAAAATTATTCAGCTGCTCCATGGAATCAAAGAAATAATAAAAGACACCTAAAGTAAAGCCTTACAAAATGATAACACTCTCAAATTACATCACTAAAAATAAGTTAAAACGAGAACATAGCTACTTTTTACATTGTTTTCAAAAATATTTAAAGGCTTTCTAATGCTGTCTTTACTTTCAGGTTACTTTTTCATATCAGAAAAATGAAAGTGTATTTATTTATGCCTCTCATTTTCGAAGCTAATGTACAAACAGAATAAATCATTTAAAGAAAATAAGGACATCATTTTTAAAATAAGCTAATAAAATGGCTTATTGTCAATATTTTGACTCAGATGAGACTTATATAGCCCATTCACTTTGGATCTAAGAAAAATGTAGAAGAAAACTTAATAAGTCAGTCGTTCAAAAATACTTGAATCTGAGAGTTTGGTAGTCCAAATATGAACAAAAATTTACCAACAGCTAGCCACATTTAAGGTTTTATAAGACATTCTCGTAAGCATTCTTACTTATCAAAAACAAAACAACAACAACAAAAAAACCTAGTGAGAATAAATATTTTAAAAGTTGTCCCTTCAAAGAAAGAATTTCATGATGTGTCCCTTTAAGTGATGAGCACCAATCCTACAGTTACAGTCAAGACTAATTTTTTTAAGTTACAACAACTTAGGACAGTTTTAAAAAGCCAAAACATGCTCCATTTTTTAAGTACCAGTCTATTTAAGACATAACCTAAAACTGCTAGTATGATTAAAACCTATAATTTACAATTACAAATGTTTTGAGAAATGGCTGAAATAAACAAAACACAAGACTAACTGACCTTTTAAAGTAACAGAATAGTATACCAAAAAAAGTAAATACTTGACAGTAAGAAATATCAGGAATGAAAAGTTAAAATAACTCATTACTTTAAAAAGCAGGGGGTCCAATTGTGGGGTTTCTATAAAATTCAAAGAATAATATTAGTATTATGCTGCCTAAAATGCCCAGGAAGATGAAATAAAATAAATCCTTTAAAAAAATTATTTGTACTCAACTCTTTTCACTGAAGAAGCTATACTGTTGAGAAAAAAAGTACTACAAATAATCTTTCATTTTATAGCACAGAGTACTCACCAACTGTTTACCAATCCAGTCATACTCATAATCAAACATATATCCTTTTCGATCAAACAAGTCAGTAAAAAGCTTTCTTAGGTAGTCATAGTCTGGTTTTTCAAAAAAATCTAGCCTTCTTACATAACGAAGATATGTTGCCATTTCTTCTAGAAAGGAATAAAAATTATTCTGATTATACTTTTCTATATACTCATTAATAATACAATTATTTAAATGTCTAAAAACACAGTGTTATAAAAATATGAAAAAATAACAAAATTCTACAATTGAAAATTTTAGGAATTTAGTCACAATGAAATTAAAAAGGAGAAGCAAAGGGAAGAAAAAAATAGGGTCAAAGGAGAAATAAGAGGTTTTACTTAAATACTTCTGCTTCATTTCATTAGGAAAAGCTAAAATTTTTATTTTACATTGTTATTTTGAATGAAAACCTTGGGTAGTACTAAAGATTGAATTAGCAACTTAATAACGCATAATTACTTAAACACAAGCACCATACTCTGCTCATAAACTTCAAAATTTATTTTTGGGAATTGATTTATGTATGAAAGCATCTGCACTAGCATGATGGATTTCTTCTACCATCAGGCACATTCAACTAACTGACCAACTGAGGATTCAAATTCCTAACTTGGACCACGAGCAGAATTCTAACCAAACAAAGCTAAGTGATCTCAGAAATAAAACACAACAGCAGAGTTTAATTTTTCATTTAATTTCCAGTCATACAATTATTTGATAATATATAAATTTCTCTGTGCCACTGTAATTCGCAAATGTATTAGAGGTAAGTATTTTTCTTAAGGATCCTACTTTCCTAGAGGAAAAGAAAGAAAAAGCCATAAAAATCAACAAACAAAATGGTGAGCAAATAGTAAAATGGGGTTTCACCATCAGGACACAGAAAATCACCTTAGTGAGAGATGGCAGGTTACTCTCGGGTACTTTCCTGATTCAATTCACTGACAGAGGCCAGTGAGAACAGGATCGTGCACAGCCCAATGTGCAATGAGAGTGGCACCCAGTGACCTTCCTATTCACTATTCTTCATTCTAATTAATTACCTGGTTAAGTGACTCTGACATTTGATCCGGCAGAAATGTGTATACGCTTCATAATAATAACACAGAGCCACCCTCTGTCTACACCCACGCTGCTAGTGTCAACCAAAATCTCTTTTAATGTTCCAGTTCTACATGTTACAGCAAAGATGAAAAATATGCAATTTAAGTTTGCTGTCCTAGAATAACAGAAGCAAACTTGAGGAAGGGCTCCCTGAGATCGCACTGCTTGCTGATTTTCCAGCAGCGATACCAGTATCGGACAGGAGGACGTGTGAATATTGAAGTGAGGTATGAACTCAGTCTTGGAACTCAGTCTTGGACCAGTTTGGTTCACTTTTTACTTACCGACATTAGCAACATATTATTCTTATTCCTTAACTGATTAAGGAATCTTAAGTAAATTTTTGTTGGCTTAACCTGAGTTGCCAAAACTCGGCATGGAAGTAAAACTATTTTAATAAAGGTCCCCAATGTAACATTGGCCAACCAATACTAAGGTTTGTAAGATCTTAATGTACTTTGAAAACTAAATCATACATCACACACCTCCTTCAAGTTTGACAATGAGACTCAAATGACTAACAGTGTGCACCAAAACTACAGCTGGCATTTCTCAGCAAGTATTTTAACTTATTAAAAGTATGCCACTGATATTTTAGCTGGTATAACTATCAACACTATAAAAAAATGGGATTTTCGTCTATTAATTCTTAACAGAGCAAATATACAAATTATCCCTGTGGTCTATGCATCTGAGGGACATATTTTAAATCATACTTTGAACTTGTTTGTTTTCTAAGCATGAAAACCAGTCATAAACTTGAGCAACGGAAGTTAACTGCTGTGGTTTTCTGTGTATGAGCACATATTACTCATTACCTGGAAAATTTTCACATAACACTTCTATTGGTGTGGCTCGTTTTGTATCTCCAATTTTCTGATACCTCTCTTTTAATGTGTCGGCCTAAAACAGAAAAGAAAAAAGTCCTGAGAAGCTGGTGATTTTAAAATTAACTACTCGGAAGACAGAACCGTAACATATTAACAATTTATAAAATTCAAAAGGAAACACGAAAACAATTACCTTTAAACCTTGCCAAGGAAGACTGCCTCTCAGAAAATACATGAACATATGACCTAAAGCTTCTAAGTCATCTCTTCTACTTTGTTCTGAAATATAAGAGAAACATCAGTTTCACTTTCCTCTCCCGATTAAGGATTCAAGAATAGAAAACTGACTTTTTCATTATGTATAAATCAATTCCCAAAGTTCAGTATATAAATATAAACTATCTAGCACTTATAAGCAACAAAACATGTCCAGTTAAACAATGTTTTTAACATTAAAATTATTGTGCATCTGTAAAATATGTCAGTACGGTTTTTTGGGTTTTTTGTTTGGTTTTTTAAGATTCTACTGGGCACTCATTGCTCTCCTTAGACATCTATCCATAGAAGTATAAAGCAAGTCAGAAAGGTCAAATACAGAGTCACTGTGTACTACAGCTCCATCTTTTTTTTTGTTTTAAGATTTTATTTATTTGACACAGAGAGAGAGATCACAAGCAGGCAGAGAGGCAGGCAGAGAGAGAGGGAGAAGCAGGCTCCCGGCTGAGCAGAGAGCCCGATGCGGGGCTCGATCCCAGGACCCTGAGATCGTGACCTGAGCCGAAGGCAGAGGCTTTAACCCACTGAGCCACCTAGGCGTCCCTCTACAGCTCCATCTTAAAGACCCAGGATATAGCATATTAAAGGTTAAAGAAAAACCCCAGAGGTAAAAGTGATTCACTTTATTTAACTCTGCATTTCCTGAACTTATATGAGCACAAAATGTCCATCCTATATATTCTCCATTAATGTTAAATGCAATTAGGATTTTGTGTAATATACTCTTAAAAACACTTGTAGTTGACACATCCCAACATTAATATCCTCTCTACCACCACCAAAAAAAAGCGGCTAGAACAAAGTGTCACTTTCAAATCGCTACTGTTGTTTTTAGTAACAAAATGTTGTACAGCACATAACTGAGTGACAAATACAGAGAAAGACTTGAAAAGGTAAGTACTTTTTTTTTGTTAAGGGGAATTTTTTTCAATTTTTTTGTCACTGAAGTTAAACACTTAAGATTCCTTACTATTTAAAAATACTACAAAAACTCTAACAGTAAGAGGGGGGAAAAAACAGTACTTTAATTATAAATGTGTAAGATGTTTTACCCAAATCGGTCATCATCGTACTACGGAAGCAGTACTGAATGCTTTTGAAAAAGCAAACTTTTCAAAGCCTGGGTCTGAAACCGGCGTGAACGGGACAGCAAAGGTTTTAATTTCTACTCTGTAATCTCATTCCACAACTGTCTTCTGTGACGCTTGCTACAGCATGTGTGTGTGTGTGTGTGTATGGAGGAGAAAGGCAGGCACTCAACACAGACTCCTTAAATAGAAAAACGAACATTTGAAAATATATCATACTAGATATGTGTCCCTACCCTACAAGGAAACAAAGATATCCAGAGGAAAATGCATCCAACGGTTAGTAATTAGGGTTATGAGACTAGAGGATTAGACAGGACATTCCACCCTCGAACTGCAGCATCATGGCAGATTTTTCTTTTTTGCTTCTAGTTTCTATTATAACAATGTACGCATATGCTATTAAAAACAGAAAACTTTCAAGATAGATAAAACAGACTCTAGGTCTTTTTAAAGCCGTTAAGAAAAGTGGGGAGTGAATAACACGAGAAAGATGAATAATATATTTTATATATACAATTTGACTTTATTAGATCCTGGGAACCTTAGGAATAAAGAGTCTTGCAAAGAAAAAAAAAAAAAACTATTTCTGAAGTCCCACTGAGAATTAGAATCACCTCTGAAACTTTTAAATGCCTCAAATGAGTGACTGATTCCTTGGGTATGACATGAGCTAGAACAATGTGTGTTTTAAAAAGCTTGGCAGATGATTCTGAAATACAGCCAGAGTTGGTAAGCACTAAAAAAAGAAACACTTTTTATTGAAGCATACTTTACACATAATAAAATACATCCTTTATAAAGGGTACAGTTTGAAAAATTTTAACAATGTACACCTAAGTACCACCACAATCAGCAATTATTTCCAAAAAAAAAAAAAAAAAAAACAATTATTTCCAACACTCCAAAAAATTCCCTTATGCCCATTGCCGGCTATTCTCCCCTCCCCTGGCCTCAAAACAACCACTTATCTGCTTTCTGTCAGGCTACATTAGATTTTTTTTTTATAGAGTTTCATACGAAAAGCATCGTATAGTATGGACCCTTGGGTCCAAATTCTTTCACTCAACATAATCTTTTTATATTATTGTGTGCATTGGTAGTTCATTACTTTTTATTGCTGAGTAGTATACTACAATATACTTATATATTCACCAGTTGATGGGCCATGAGTAACCTCCAGTTTGGGGCTATTGTGAATAAAGCTTTTACAAACAGGGACGCCTGGGTGGCTCAGTTGGTTAAGCAACTGCCTTTGGCTCAGGTCATGATCCCAGCATCTTGGGATCGAGTCCCGCATGGGGCTCCTTGCTCCGCGGGGAGCCTGCTCCTCTCTCTGCCTCTGCCTGCCTCTCTGCCTGCTTGTGTTCTCTCTCTGTTAAATGAATAAATAAAATCTTTAAAAAAAAAAAAAAAAAGCTTTTACAAACATTCTTGTACGAGTCTCTGTCTGGACATATGTTTCCATTTCTCCTGTGTAAAGTTTTAGGAGGAGGATTACTGCCTTATACAGAAACTGTAGATTTTACTTTTTAAGATACTTCTACACTGTTTTCCAAAGGAGGGATTGTGTCATTTTATATTTCCACCAGCAACGTCTGAGAATTCAATTATATATTGACCTTGTATCCAGTAGCTAAACTCACATATTAGTTGGTGTAGCCCCCATTCCACATTTTAGCATGGTCACTCTTTTACATTTCAGCCCTGCTAGTGGCTGGGGTGTTAGCTCACTGTGATTTAATTTGAATTTCATCAGCGACTAATAGTTTTGAACACTGTTTCAACTGTGCTATTGCTTATTCAAACATCATTTTGTGAAGTGTCTATTTAAATATTTTACTCATTTTTTTAAATTGTACTATGTGTCTTGTTATAAAGTTGTAAGCGTTATTTGTGTATTCTGGATACAAGTAGTTGTCAGTTATAAGTTTTACAAACATATAGCTTGCTTTGTTTTCTTAATATCTTTCAAAGAACAGAAGTTCACATTTTGATGAAGCCCAACTTAACAGGGTTTTTTATTGTTGTTTGCTTATGCTTTTTTATGTCCTATCTGAAAATCTCTGACTAGTCTAAGGTTGCAAAGATTTTCTATTTTTTCTTCAAGAAATTCTACTGTTTGGGTTCTTAAAGTTAAATCTAAGATTCATTTAAGATAATTTCTCTTCTTTTTGCTTCTTGTGGGATAAGCGTTTAAAGTCATTTTCTTCAACACCAATACCTCGTTATTATCATAGAGTTTCTTTACAATACAATACTCTCTCCCCTTGAATTAACTTTGAACCTTTCTCCAAAACCAACTGAGATTTGTGTAAGGGTCCAGGTCAGGACTCTGTAATGTGACCCATTTATCTATGTCTAGGCCAATACCACAAAATATATGACAAAAGGAAAAAATAAAGAAATATGAGTAAACCAATGATGACAAAATAGACAATCAATTGAGAAAACCACAAAATCAAAAGCTGGTTACATGAAAACTTCAATAAAATTGTCTCGCTAAGCTGGAAGAGAGAAAACACAAATTCCTTCCATCAGGAGCAACAAAAGGACACCAGGACAGATCCTACAGACATTAAAAGAATGGTAAGAGAATATTATGAACAAACGTTACGCGAGTAAATTTAACAACTCAGAAGAAATGAACAAATGTCCTAAAAGACAAATTACAAAGATGTGAATAGTTCTATGCCAATTAAAGAAATTTAATTTATAATTTAAAATCTTCTGAAAATATAACCAGAGGCCCAGATGGCATCACTGGTGAATTCTATTAAACAGTTAAGGAATAATACTAGCTCTACACAATCTCTTTCAGGAACCAGAAGAGAAGACCATCTTTCCCAACTCAGTTCATTAATGATGTTACCAAAGACATTTTACAAGCAAAGGAAAGTACAGGAAATGCTCTCATCAACACAGTCACAAAATCCTTCAAAAGCTAATACACAATGACTAGTTCATCCTATGAATTTAAGGTCAGTTTAACTTTCAAAAACCAATCGATGTAATTTCCCATGTCAATAAGAGATATAAATCATATGATCACCTCAAAAGATATAGAAAAAGTACTTAATAAAACATAACATGAATTTATGATATTTAAATAACACTCATTAAATATGCAATAGAAAAAAACTTCATTCCGACAATGGACTTCTATGAAAAATCTGTAACATGTTAACATAATTCTTACATGGCAAAAGGCACTCCTAAGATCAAGAACAAAACAAAGATGTTCACTCACATTACTATTCAGTGTTTGTACTAGAAGCCTTGTTAGTCCAAAAGAAAAGAAAAAAAAAATCAAGAAAAAACTTAAAAGGTATTCAGATTGGAAATAAAGAAGTGAAACTAGTTTTCTCTGCAGGCCATGTGACAATATATGTGGAAAATCCTAAGTAATCTAAAAAAACTCTATTAGAACCAGTATATGAGTTTTAGCAAGGTTACAGGATACAAGTTCAATATATAAAAATAAATTGTACATCTATAAAAGCAATCAACAATTGGAAAACAAATTTAAAAAGCAGTACCCTTATAAGCAGCATATGAAATACTGTAGAGATAAATTTAAAAGACTGAATGATATGTAAATACTGACCCCTCCCAAGTAGCATTCTTTGTTAAGGAGAGGAACACAATATAAAAGGCAATTTCTATCTAAATTCAAGGTGTGGGGCTTCAGTTATCACAGTGTCAACAAGCCATGATCATAAGGTAATCTTGCCTATATGGTTGTCTCAGAAAGCAGTATTAGTCTCAAAACCTACACAGTATTTAAAAATTCAAGTCATAAATATAAACTAATAAAATAAACCACTTCTGTAACTCAGCCTGAAATGTTCCTTATGCTCATAATTCTTTTCTTTGTGTTCTTTCACCAACTGAAAAATCTGGAAGTGAGTTTCACCATGTAGTGAGTAGCAGAAGTCATGGGGAAGGCTTTCTTTGTGAAACACAGTAACTAAAGAATACCTCCTCAGGTCTTTAACAGTTCTGTTTCATGGGGGGGAAAAAAATTCCCAAAGGTAACCTGGCCCTTATTAAGCCCTGTTCACATTTTATAAAGCACTTAACTACAAAGGCCTGTTTGAAAATGGATGTTTCCCTGGAAGCCAAGAATCCTCATTATAGGAACCCTTACTATGAGCAACTAAGAAATGAGAAAGTGATGATTTACTCTACAATAGGTATCATTAAAGAATCTTTTAAAGTAGGCTTTTCAATAAGTTTAAAAGTTATGTAAAGAGTCAATTAAAATTTTACTATTTAAGAATATATGTATCACATAAAATACATAAACCAGCATATATTAAGACCCTAGTATGGGTCAGTGTGTCATACTGATGACTGTTTAAAATTCTAGCTACACTGAAAGCAACAGTAATCCCAAATAAGAAAACAAAGGCTCAGAAAGGCTAAAAGACAAGCCTAAAATTATGCACCTAAAAGAGTAAGGCAGAATTCTAAACCACGTCTGCACTTTTTTCATTTCAGAAAGCAAAAGCAAAGTAGAATCAATCAATTAATCAAATATTTATTGTACACCTTCTGCAACGCTTTTCTACTTAAAAGTCCTGTCTTTATCTGAACATTATTTTCCTCTTTTTAAACTGTTTTTTTCTCACATGCCTAGAACTATTTCCATTTTCACTTAATTTCAATTTAATTTTCAGCAACAGAAAAATATTCCCTTTCTTTTTAACTCAAATTTACCTCTGTCATAAAAAAATATATCAAACGCTTAGAAGCAGAAAATTTTCTAATATATGCATAAGTATTTGCAAAAACATAAGCTCATTACTGCATTTTTCTACAAAAATGAAAAACAGTGAGGCCGAAAGACATGTTAGTTAAAACTAAATACAGGCAAGACAAGAAAAACAACAACAACAACAAAAAACCTCTCCCTGAAGAAAATTTAAACCATTCTTTATATATAAAAAAACAAAAAATTACTACAAGCAAAGGTTTCCACTTTATATTTCCTCCTAAAATGTTGAAAATTATTTTCCCCCAACCTCTCCCCTCAACACAAAAAAAGTCTTCTTCCAGCTTCACTGAGCTCATTAACATTTTTCAAATTACACAATTAAGATGGATTTTGTTAAATGAAAACACCAACTTATTTAGCAAAAGAAAAGGCACAATTATACAAGACAATGTGCAGCAACAACTCACCAATCCAGATACCCAATCTCACGATAACAAGAATGCATAAAGAAAAAAAGAAAATTTTCAAAGCAATGGAACCCAGCACATGTATTCACCTGATTCCTAAAGAAGTGCTCTTGAAATCCAGTTTTCTTAATTTAGATAAAATCCAATAAATTTGGCTATCAAGAGAAGCAAATCAAAAGAAGAGAATAGCAAAGTACTGCCAGCAACAGGACTACACATTTTAACAAACAGTATGCAAGACATTTAAATACCAATAAAACCCTACTAAAAAATAACTAATCTCAGACTATAAACCTATAGTAATCAACGCATAAGAAAAGATGCTACACATCCTATGTCATCAGGAAACACAAATTAAAACAACAATGAGATAACACTACTGCCACATAATGATTTATAAGAAATTTATATTTGTTCGTTCAGATGACCAGAATATAAATCTCATGATATATTCGGTCTTTAGTCTCATTTCTTGAAAACACTTCAGAGCCATAAAGGTGAAATGGGTGTCTCGTTACTAATGAAGGTGAGTCTTGAGCCCCCCTAGGTCAGGGACTGGTTGCCAGGGAGTTCAACCAGATGATTAGAGGGTTAGGACTTTCAGTCCCACCCCCCAAACTCCAGGGAGGGAAGAGGCTGGAGGTTAAATTAGCCAACGGCCAATGCATTAGTCAATCATGACTATGTAATGAAGTCCCCATAAAAACCCAAGAGGACAGCTTTTTGGCCCTTTTGGGAGAACTTCCACACTTGGGGATCCAGAACACTTGCATGTGTCACCAAGCCGGGGCCCAAGCTGCACAAGGAAAGAAGTTCCTTTGTTTGGGCTCTCATCCTACATCTGACTGTTGGTTTGTATCCTTTATCCTATCCTGTAAGAAACTCGTAAACTTAAATAAGTGCTTCCCAGAGTCTACAAAACCACTCTAGCAAAGAAATTGAACTTAAGGAAGAGGGAGCTGTACATGACCAGTCAGAAGCACAGGTAACAGCCTAGCGTTTGCAAGTGTTAACTGAAGGAGGGGGTTGGTGAGCGGTCTTGTACGATGGAATCCTTCATCTTGGGATCTGATGCTATCTCCAGGTAGATACTGTCAGAATTTAAGTTGAACTTCCAGACATGCTGCTGGTGTGTGAGGGCTTCTTACAACATACTTTTAACATATGATCCAGCACTGTCCTGGGTGTTTACCCAAAGGAGTTGAAAACTTAGGTCCCACAAAAACCTGCACATGGATGTTTCTAGCAGCTTTATTCATAACTGCCAAAACTTGGAGGCAACCAAGATGCCCTGCAGCGGGTGAACAGGTAAATAAACTGTGGTACATCCAGACAATGGAACGTTATTCAGCACTAAAAAAAAAAATGAGCTATCAAGTCATGGAAAAACACGGAGAAACCTTAAATGCATATAAACAAGGAAAAGAAGCCAGTCTGAAAAGGCTACATATTGTTTATTTCTAATTATATGGTATTTGGAAAAGGCAAAACTATGGAGACCATAAAGAGACTAGTGGTTGCCAGGAGTTTGAAGGGAGGAAAGTGGGAAGCTGAGGGATGAGTAGGTGGGGCATAGAGGAGGCCAGGGGAAGTGAAACTCTCCTGTATAATACTATAATGGCTGATACATGTCATTATAAATGTATCCAAACCCATAGAAGGTGCAATATCAACAGTAAACCATAAAGTAAACTATGGACTCCACAGATGATAATGATGTGTCAGGGTAGGCTCATCACTTATACCAAATGCACCACTCTGATGAGGGATGCGGACAGTGGGGTTGGGGGGGAGGGAGGGCTGCCTGTGTGGGGGCAGGGAGTATAAGGGAAATCTCTGTACCTTCTGCCTAATTTTGCTGTGAATCAAAAACTGTTCTTAAAAAAAAAAGTTCTAAAAAATTACATTTAAAAAAAAAGCACTACTATTTAAATGCATTTTCTCTAAACTTATTTAGATCAAGACATACATCCTAACAGTCTCCAACTAAACTTGAGGGTATCACCACATAATAGTAATCATACAGAACTTACAAAGCTGAATCCTTTAGAAAATGTAAATTATGCTCATTGTATTTTAAGAAGGCAAGGAATTGTACAATTCATTTTTAAACTGTTAAGATGTAATTATAAAATGTAAATACATGTTTTTAAACTGCTAAGAAGCTGTTTGGGAGCCTAAGAGGTGTCCTCAGGAATTTGGGCAATTAACCTAGAAATTAAATGGATCACACACCATCAGATGACAGCACAGAAAGAAAACATTTCTGTAAAACCATAAATTTTGTGATCCCTTCACAGAGCTTGCCACTTAGAGGCTTGAAATGTTATTCTTCTATGCAGCACAAACTTTTTATTAACACTTACGAAGCAACTGACAGTTTATTCCTAGTCTCTTAGTTCATGAATATTCAATGTTAATTTAAAAAACAAAATAATTATAATGCTACTTAGTAAAGAGAAATGCAGAGTATTTATTTTACTTCAAATGACTACAATGAGAACAGTTTTGTCATGAAAGGAAAAAAGAGTGATCCAAAGTAAGATTATAAAATGAGGTTCAAAGCAGTTGACCAAAAAAAAAAGTCTTGAAAAAGTATTAAAAACAAGACATTCAAGCAGACACGATTTAAAATAACATTTCAACATAATAGTAGAGAAGGCTTCCACTAGAGCATACCATAGAAATCCACGTGTCACACACAGCCTTAGTAAGATTTCATCTTCAACACTGACTCAAGAAGGTATAAGAAGGTACACAAGTGAATAACAACATCTGCCTTCTTAATATTAATTGTCCAGTGAAGATATGTATATATACATATATATACATACACATACATACACGCACACACATATATACATATATATATACACACCACAGGAATAAAGAGGCTAAAATCTGCACTGTGATTTTACACTATTCTTCTAGCTTTTTCCTTTTTAAATCTGATATAGAGTGCACCAATCTCCACAAAGGAAAAATACTTATAAACCTGTACAAAGGTCTGTCTAGCCAAATTCTCTATTTTGAAATGCTCATGTATATAGAAAGTCCTTGAATGCACAAGAGTAAATGAATGAATAAGAAGGCTTTAATTCCTCTTAAAAGAGTAATCACATTCTGTACTCGAGGAACTATAGAACACTCATGAAAGAAATTGAAGAAGACACAAAAAGGTGGAAAAGCATTCCATGCTCATGGATCGGAAGAATAAACATTGTTAAAATGTCTATACTGCCCAGAGCAATCGATACTTTCAATGC
>CM052809.1:15680790-15741294 GCA_028533885.1 Nasua narica | reverse complement strand
CCAGGAGAGACTGTGGACTCTGAGCAACAAACTGAGGGTTTTGGAGGGGAGGGGGTGGGGGGGTGAGCCTGGTGGTGCGTATCGAGAGGGGCACGTACTGCATGGAGCACTGGGTGTGGTGCATGAACAATCAATCTTGTAACACTGAAAAATTAAAATAAACAAATTTGGGGAGGAAAAAAAAAAAAAAAAAGAGTAATCACCAAAGTCCAGGCAAAGCCAAAAGGAAAATATACATGCAAATTAAAATCACCACTAGGGGCGCCTGGGTGGCTCAGTGGGTTAAAGCCTCTGCCTTCAGCTCAGGTCGTGATCTCAGGGTCCTGGGATAGAGCCCTGCATCGGGCTCTCTGCTCAGCAAGGAGCCTGCTTCCCCTTCTCTCTCTGCCTGCTTGTGATCTCTCTCTCTCTGTCAAATAAATAAATAAAATCTTTAAAATTAAATAAATAAATAAATAAATAAATAAATAAATAAAATCACCACTAGAAGATCCCATTTTCACTACTTTTTCTTTTCTATCTGTTACTGACTCCTCACAAAGCTGGTGTTTTAAACTCAAAACATCACTAAGAAGCCCATGTTCACAGCCATCTCACTTACAAAAATGCTTTAACTCTTCAGCTTTAACTCTTAAACTCACATGACTTTAGCTAGGTCTTAATTTCTTAAAAAACAGGAAATCATGTAATCTGGGAAACAAATTTTCTCTCTGCTAATGGTGCCCATCTACTTCCCAAGTACTACATAAAAATTAAGAAGCAGGGCTTTTGTAAATAGGAGAAAGTAAGGAAAAGCTTTGGTTCTTTGCAATACTTGCCAAAGAAATATTTTGTTTGTTTTCTTGCTGAAAAAGGAGTAAAAAGAGATTACTGTAATAGTTAAATACCATTTCCCAAGCTCCGAAGGCTTTTCCTAACAAGGACAAACCTATCAGATTCGCTTTGCCATTTCTACAAATAGAATGCTGTTACTTGTACCATTGTTCAGATAAAAAAACATCGGGCCATAAGGAAGTTGTGACTTCATGTCTCACAATAAAATGGTGGTGAACCTTTGTTAGTTGTTATGCAATAGTCTGTTAACAACTACCATGAAATGAAAATCTCTCACCGACACTGTTCATATAAGCCACAGGTGTGCCTGATTTTAACAGAAGACACGATCCTGAAAGTTGTGCATCTATGCAATCTAATTTTAAATCCGTCATGCAAGTTTGCTATTGAAAGGCACTCCCCCCACAAACACTACCTGAATGCAACTAATTTTAGATATTTGTAATGTACTTTTCTTAAAGTAAGGCGGATTTACATTTTTCAGACATTTCAGACAGCTGAAGAGAAAAAAATGCCACAACTCTTCTATCCGGTGCTTGTCAGGGAAAATGCCATTAGTGAGCAAGTGCTATTAGTTCCAACTGAGAGGAAGAAAGAAGGAATGCCACAGGGAGCAGGTAAGTCTCGGAAGAACAGTCAGAGAAGAAGCTAGGACCAGGAGTTGAAGTCTGGGTCAGATGACTGCTAAGGTCTTGAATAAGTGACTATATACCACAAGGTACATTTAAGCAGTGATGATGGGTAAGTACTGATTGGCGTACGTTTCTATTTTTCCTTGTCAGTGAGATGTCTGGGATGGAATCTAAAGGCAGAAAATAAAGTCTGACTTTCTCTGATATGAAAACTGACCACGGTTTGAGACTTAAGAATAAACTACTATAAAAAAAATAAACTACTATAAACATAACCTAGAACTGATTTTTTTAGAAAGGCAAAAAGGTAACTCAATAGGGAAAGAATATGGTATCACAAAAAGAACCTCAGCCCCTAATTCACACCATACAAAAATTAACTGTAGATGGTAGAAGAAAACTTAAAATGTCTTCGTCTCCTGGGGACGAAGATTTCTTAGGATTCGAAAAGTAGTGATCATAAAACAAACAAAAAAACCTGATAAATAACTGATTTCACAGATATTTACAACTTTTGCACATCTACTGATATCACTAAGAAAATGAAGAGATAAGCTACAGACTAGAAGCATCTATTCACAGTACATATATTTGGGAAAGAATTTATATCCAGCATATATAAAGAATTCCTACAAATCAACAATTACATGACACATGAGTCACAAAAGAAGATAGACAAATGGTCAATAAGCACAAGTAACGGTGCTCAGTATCATTAGTCATGGAGAGACAAAATACCACTATATACCCACCACAACTGCTAGAATGGAAGAGAAGGACAACTTCAAATGTTGTCAAGACTGAAACAAACTGAACTCTCATTCGTTGCTGGTGGAAACAGGAAATGGTATGAATGCTTTGGCGTACTGATGGGCAGTTTTTGATAAAGTTAAACAATACCTAACGGTAATTCCAATTTTAGGTATTACCCAAAAGAACTGAAAACGTACGCCCACTGCAAGATTTAAAAATTCCTAATAGTAAACACTATTAATAATCAAAATGGTCAACAACATTAGAATAAATAAACCATTTGTGTGGTGTATTTGTGCAATGGACCACTACTGAGCCTCAAAAAGAAACAAATTACAGGGGCCCCTGGGTGGCTCAGTAGGTTATGTCCAACTCTTGGTCTAGGCTCAGGTCATGATCTCAACTCAGGTCATGATCTCAGGGTCATGAAATGAGCTCCATGTTAGGCTCCGTGATGGGTTTGGAGCCTGCTTAAGATTCTCTCATTCTCTCTCCCACTGCCCCTCCCCATATCTAAAAAAAAAAAATTACTGATACTTGAAAAACAAACATTAATCTCACAGTGAGCAAAGGAAGCCAGATGATCCCATTTATAAGAAAGTAACAGAATCAGCAAAACTAATCTATGATGACAGAAATCACATCAATGGCTAATTTTGGAGAAAGTGGGGAGGGAGCACAAATGAAGTCTAGGGGATGATAATCGTGTTGTAAATCTTGACAGGGTTGTGGGCTACCTACATGTGTACATACGTCAAAAATCACACATTATATACTCATATGTTATAAACTTTACTCAATGTAAATTTTATTTTATTTAAAAAAATGAACTTTTCAATAAAATAACAATTACAAATACAGTCAATTCTAGTAGGCCTGCTTTACATAATGTATTAGTTACCAATTCTGAAATGACATTCTGAGGATCCTAGGCTTCTAACAATGAGTAAAATAGAGTAGTGGTAGCCAGAGTTCCCACTGTTGGCAAAGGAAGACACAAATAGAGAAAAGAGAAGGGAATTACACATATGGAAAACGGGGATACCATTTTGTGATCTTAGAATAAAATTAAAAGTATCATAATCAACTCAGGATCCTTAGTAGATAGGTATTAGTATTTGTGTACATATGCATGTTTGCATGTGGAAGTATGTGTGGACATGTGTTTCACACACACATATGCATTTCCTAGTTCTGCTGCAGGAGGGGCCTAGAAGCAGTAACACACCAGTGGCAATGAGTACACCCAGTGACCAAATCTTGCTTTCCATAGAACATTATCCAATAAAAGGACCCAGGAAAACTTGGAGAAATGTCTGTTTCTGGGCTGGAGCAGAGAAACGACAAGATGAATTGGAACAACTTGGAACTCCAGAAAGTAAAGTTCTCAAAGAATCATGAGGATAAGCCAAAAGAACAGAGCAGCCAGCTTGACTGGGCAACCAATGGCCAAATCTGGGACAATGTGAGTATCAAAATAAATAATGACAGCAATGAACTATACTACTTTCAGTAAGAATCCATGAGTCCATACTTACTTTAGTTAATAAATGGGAAAAGAAAAAGCTTCTGCTTCCATTAGATTATCGATAAATACAGAAGGAATGATGTATTAGGAAATCATCAATGGATGCTAACTAAATCTAGTGGGTAAAATTTGATGAGGAACAACATATTTGCATTTACATAATCTCACAAATCTACTTATAAAATAATTTTGAATTGCAACAGGAAAATAGGAAACTTGTAAGTGGAGGAACTTACAAGGGAGTTCCTAAGTGAGGGATGAAAACTACATGCAACCGAATGACATCACACACCTCCTGAAATGACGCACTGACAACACATCACTTGTGATTTTGTGCCCAGATGCACACTCAAATATAATCATGAAGAAATTATGAGACAGACTCAAATTGAAGACATTCTACAAAATACCCCAAGATACTCCACAAAAATAAGAAGGTCATGAACCATAAAGAAAGGTGAAAGAGTGTTCTAGATAAAAAGAGACTAAAGAGATGTGACAAATAAATGAAATATATGTTCCTCGAATGGATCCTGGATGGGGAGGGAAAGCTATAAGAAACTCTGTGAGGTGGATATTATTTTAAAAGGAACTCCCTTAAAAAAGTTAAATAATTTGTCTCAAGTCATCGAGTTTCTACACTGTAAACAAAACCACTAAGGTATGTACTCTCAGCATTCAAGGTATTGGGCAGGATGCCATCTCCTTGGCTGGCTGTATCAGAAAGCCCAAGTCTAAATAAAAAATCTCCACACACACACTAAATGCAGTTAAAATTAAGTATTATCTCATATTCTTTAATAAAAGTAATCATATGCATCAGCCTAACTATATTAAAGTTGAACATTTCAAGTTGTTATATTAAAAAAAAGAGTGAATGTAAGGATATCTGTCATTCATTTACTCTAGAGCAACTTACATTAAAAGAATTGTATTAAATATAAATCAAAATAAACTCTAGCCAGATCTGATAAATAAAAATTACAATCGAAGCAACTGTAATCCCCCCCAAAATTGAACAATAACAAATAAAAATTCACACTGTCAGGATAGTTACTGAATTCAAATTTGTATACTTATGAAAGGTACACATACCTTTTCCTAAATGTGTGTTTATGCTCATATATCTAGCTGTTCCTGTAAGGCTCTTGTGTTCTCTGTATGGTATGTGTTTCTTTGTCTCTGGATCAATATATTCCTTTGCCAAACCAAAATCTATAATATGAATAACTTGCTGGGTTTTGTTTCCTGGTCGTCCTATTAAGAAGTTCTCAGGCTTTACATCTCTGTATATCAAGTTCTTTGAGTGGACATATTCCATGCGAGAGATCTTGATTCACAAAAAAAAAAAAAAAGAAGAGAAAAGAAAGAAAGTTTTATTTTAGGCTGTCACTAGCATAAAAAAGCATGATAGAGACAAGATAAAATTCTCACAATGAAAACAACATAAAGAAGACACCTATCAGAAATTGTTTCAACCCTTTAAAAGTAACATAGTATCAGTCTATAGTTTCTCAAAAATATATATCCAAAAAATACATCCAATTATGACCAAAAGTCTTTGCTTTCACTTAATAAATGGTCACTTATAAATCAAAGTATTTGAATTTCATACCAGTGAGCTGGATTCAGTTAGCACTTATCGATGATGCCACCTCAGATAATCAAAAGCGTTACTAATACCAAGTCTCGAACTGAGACTTACAAAGACACATATTCATAAAGTTGCCACTTGTTCTTACTTATCAATTCAATCACTGAGTAACTGTTACAGTTACATTAAAGAAACTTAAAGTCTAAACCGTTAAATAAAAATAACACAGTACCCTTCAGGATATCTTTCTTTTTCCTTTTTATAACTTATTTATGTCTTTCCATATGTATTAAACATTTTAAAAGATCTTGAAACCAAAAAATTTTGGAAGACCACTTTAATGATAATCTAGTACATTTTTCACCAAATCTTTTACACATTCTCAAACAATGTTCATTGTACAAAATGTCACACCGTAGACACTACAAACAAGAAAACAAAATTGCTTCATTTAGTGATACTAACGGCTGACAACACAATGTAAACATATAGTCAGGCCGTTTTTCTTGTTAACAAATTCTGGATCTTAATATACAATATTTCTATGACCCATACTTTTCACTAATGATATATATGTTGAGCATTTTTCAGATTATAAGACCTTCTTTTAATATGTACTTTTTAATGGCTATTATTTTACATCTATTAATAATTTACTCAATTAATCCTATAATTTCTCTACATTTGGGTTGTTTCCCATGTTAAGATAAACATCTTTGCACAAAAAGCTTTAAGTATATGTGAACAGTTCCACCGGATATATTTGTAGAAGTGGAATTAATGAGTCAATGGAGAAAAACAACTCGAAGATTTTGCAACATAGTACTGGCAGAGATTTCAAAACTGCTTTAAATCATCCTCTAAGTTGTTTCCCCACAGGTTTCCTGAAATTTAAATATTTTATAAGACTCCCTCATTGTTTCTTCTTTTCCTGGGCCATTAGAATTTATTACTAACATTATAAATCCATGTTTCTGCGAGTTCTCTTTTCTAAGCATTCTTCTTCTGTATGAAAACAGAGCTAGAAACAACTCTCAAACTTGAGAACATTCTGGTCTTAAAGCAGTAAGGTATTAATTCTTTCACCCAAATAAATTACAGTTGGCTCAGCTATTTTAAGTTCTATGCATTCTAAAATGACGGTGAGATGAAAAGTAGAAACTTCATTAGATAAAATGGTCTGTAAAGGTAACGTCCCAAAACTTGAAACTTGCAATATGAATGTGTGACCAAAAGAACCATACAAACTATTCAAACAGCTTCAGAGTCTCCTGCTTGACTTACCAGCTGGATAGCGATCATGAGAACGGTCTTAAGAGAAAACGTCCTGTCACATAAATCAAACAAATCTTCCAAACTAGGTCCCAGCAGTTCGAGCACCATAGCGTTGTATTTACCACAAGGGCCAAAATAGTAAACTTGAGGTATACCATCTGGGGGAAAGAAAAAGGATTTTAATCACTTTCTCATCTTAAACGTCAAACTTCTCTTCCTAGAAAATTAATAAGCAGGGCGCCTGGGTGGCTCAGTTGGTTGAGCAACTGCCTTCGGCTCAGGTCATGATCCTGGAGTCCCGGGATCGAGTCCCATATCGGACTCCCGGCTCTGTGGGAAGTCTGCTTCTCCCTCTGACCTTCTCCCCTCTCATTCTCAGTCTCTCGCTCTCTAATAAATAAATAAATAAAAATCTTTTTTAAGAAAATTAATAACCAATTTAAGAAATATTTTTGTATTTTTAAGAAGTGCAGCAGTAGGGACGCCTGGGTGGCTCAGTCAGTTGAGTGGCTGCCTTCAGCTCAGGTCATGATCCTAGGGTCCTGGGATCGAGTCCCACATTGGGTACCTTGCTTGGTGGTAAGGTACCACCTTAGAAGCCTGCTTAGCAGCTGGCTTTTCCCCCTGCTTATGTGCTCTCACTCTCTCTCTCTGATAAATAAATAAAATCTTTTTAAAAAATTAAAAAAAAAAAAAGAAGTGCAGCAGTATTTGCACTTTTTGCCTACACACAATGAACTTTTCCTGAGCCAGCCTTCTCCCTCCCTGTACCTCTTGCGTGTGCACGGGCAGCCTGGTCACCCGTTCTGTAGCCTCATTACTGAACGACATCACAGACAGTGCTTCTGTGTTGGTCTCCAACACCTCACCAGACAGGAACAGAGTCCTTTAGCCTCATATTTCCATGGCCTAGAGAAACACTTGCCGCACAGGAAAGATTCAATTTTTTTTTTTTTTTAAACAAGTAAGTCACTGCTCTCTTGAGTAAGTCTGAGGGAGGAATAATGTTAGCTTCACCTTCCCAGGTTCCCATCCTCTGGTGCACACATGCAGTACAATTCCCTCCCCGATTTCACTCTTGTGAGTAGGTTATGTTATGTGACAAGGGTGACACAATCAAGGCCCCAACAGTGGGCCTGACCTAATCAGGTAACTCCTGTAAAAAAGAAGGCCTAAAAGTCAAAGATATTCAAATCAGCCGAGAGACTCTCTTCTTGATTTTTAAGATGCAAATTGTCGTGTCGTAGAAGACGCCACATCCCCTGAAATGGTGGGCAGGCTCGAGGCGCTGAATCCCATAGCCATGAGGAACTGAACTCTGGAAATAACCAGTGAGCTTGGAAAAGGACTCTGAGCCTCAGGCCAGACTCTCGTCCAGCTTACACCTTGATTTCAGCCTGGCAAAACCCAGAGGACCCAGTTCAGCCATCCCCGGAGTCCTGGCCCATGGAAATTGGGAGATAATGAAGTCTCTTGCACTATGCCACTAAGTACTAAGTAATTTATTAATGATAATGTAAAACAATACAAACTCCAAGTAATGCACAGAATAATGCACAGAAATCATCTGTATTTGATTTTTTGAGCTAAGATTTTCACAATAAACAAACATATCATCAGTGATCAGTTTATCTTTAAATACATTTATTTATTCATTTGTACAAAGTAAACTTCTTCCACCTTCAATGTCTCACTTTTACTTACAAGTGATTTTTTTCCTGCTTACTAGTTGTTTCTAGTAATTTCAGAAGGGAAAACACTGTCTCAAGATAAAACTTCCTATTCTTTTTTAAACTGTCCTGTTCTTTTTAAAATACATTTCAGTTTGCTTCTCCATAACATTAGTAGTTTAGATAAGACCAGTTTTTCCCAAATGTGAATGAGTGAGGCAACAGGCCATCTGGGGACAGGAAGGGAAGATAACAAATCATGGTGGGGGTGGGGAAAGGGGGACAAGTTCAAACTGCATACAAGAATCCCCCTTCCCAGAAAGAGATTCCCGTCCAACCCTTCTATGTATGTGTCAGCACACCCCGCCACACACACACACACACACACACACACACACACACAAACACACACACTTCCCGTCATCACAGGGTATCACTATTTTAGTGTAAGCCACTCTTATCAAAGCCTATCTTGCATCCATGTGTCAGATCTACCCCTCTCACGGTAAAAGCAGAAAAAAAAAGTTCAGAAATAGTGAATGAGAAGCTCACTCAAGTTTATTCTTTACTACTGCTTTTATTATGTCGTTAAGAGCCTGGAGGTGCAATTAAGACATTAAAACGTCTCAGCGACTAAGTTTTTAAAATTATTTCCACAATGCCTTTTTCCCCCTACTCTAACCCCTGAAAGTTAATTTTCATGCTGTTAATTTAGCAATCTCTAATAACTCACTTCTACTCTACTTTATTGCTTCTGATCTGTAGGATGCAAGCAAACCAGATCAATCAGGCTTATTAGAATTATATAAGGAAGGTATTTAGAAGGTATACAGTTTTTCTGAGGTTCTTCAATGAAAGGACTGTCAAAGGGCTTTTTGACTTCCTTCTGAGTCACCATCTGTATTCCTAATAATTAAAGTTGTTGTGAAATGACCTCTCAATAAGGTAGCAATATACTTTGGTTGGTTAAATGACTGACTTAGGGACGCGTGGGTGGCTCAGTCGGTTAAGAGTCTGCCTTAGGCTCAGGTCATGATCCCTGGGTGCTGGGATGGAGCCCCACATCGGGCTCTCTGCTCAGCAGTGAGTCTGCTTCTCCCTTACCCCTCCACCTGTTGTGCACATGAGAGCGCACTGACAAATAAATAAATAAAATCTTTCCCAAAAAATAATAAATGACTGATTTATTCAAATGTTTTCAAAGGTTTTCAAAAACAGAAAATCATTTAAGAAATCTCACTGTCTTAAGTAATTCAATGAATGCTTACAGAATAAGCACCACATCCTTATGCACATGGTGGGACACTATGTTAAGGGTGGACAAGACATCATGATCAAGGATAATTTAACCCAGGAACGCAAGTTTAGGTTAACATCCAAATATCCACCAATGCAACTCACCACAGTAACAGAATAAATATGAAAAGTCATCACATCATCTTAACAGATACTAAAAAAGCATGTGACGTTAACTCTCAGCAAGTCTGGAATTAAAGGTAACTTCTTCAACTTGGTAAACAGCCTCTGTGAGAAACTCACAACTAACACCATACTTAATGGTGAAAGAATGAATGCTTTCCATTTATGGCTGTGAACAAGACAAGGATGTCCACTTTCACCTCTTTTATTCAACAGTGCAATGAAGCAAAAGAAAAAAATAAGTAAAAGTCATTCTCAAAAATGAACAAAGATAGTCTGTTACTTTAAGAAAAAGTGAAATAATTTACTTGTTCCTATTTGTTACCAATAATAAAATTCAAGCTTTCACATAAAAATCAGATTTTGGCTAAATTTGTATCTTCCAGGATGACCTCTGAAAGCTTCCCAATATTAAAAAGAGAAAAATACAATACCTTTTCTGATGAAATTGTGGTGACATTAACTATTATGATGTAATTTTAGGTAATAAATATGGCAATAATTGAAAATCTAAGTCAGTAAACCAGAATTTTCCAAGTGACCAGTGCATGAGTTTATAAAACCGTGCACAGGTAAATGATCTAAAGTATAATGGATTTTAACGTAAGAGAGATTAGAAAAAGGTTTTTCCATACGGCTTCTAAGTCTATACTGCAACTTCAAGAAACTACCACTGGTCAAGTTTTAGTGTAGTGCCAAAAGGATATTTATAATTTAAAGGTTAATTAATTAGCCTAGACTAACAAAGCTGTGAGTTAAAATCTTGTTAGAAAAATATGAATCGGGACATTCGGGGGGCGGGGGGGAAGAATTGCCCTAACCTTTCCCAAAGCAGCAAAAACATGCATACAACTATATTGAAGCTGTGTTGTTGGTAACAGTAAAAAAAAGAAAGAAAGAAAAACAAAGAAGGAAAGAAGGGAGGGAAGGAGGAAGGAAGGAAGGAAAAGAAAGAAAGAAAACAAAAGAAAATTTAAAAAGTTAAATTAAATTAAAAAAATTAAAAACAAAAGAAAATTAAAAAAAAAGAAACCAAATGGGAACCAACTGAACATTCATCAATTCCAGACTAATTAAACCAACTATGTCATACCCACACTGTGGAACTTAACATAGCCTTTAACTACCTATAGAGATAAACTGTGAAGGACAAACTTATGCTTTATACTTCTGTAAGTCTGAAGTGATCAATTTTGTTGTTTACAACAACCATACATTATTTTTAAAATAAAATGCTTCTAATTAGTCATTAAACACAAATATGAAAAGCTACTGGAAGGAAAAACCAGAAACCTAACAGATTACTGGAAGCGCAGGTGATTTCTACTCCCATTTTTATACTTTTTAAACTTTTCCAAATTGTTATGAACAACATGTGCTATTTTTACAATCAGGAATAAAATGCTCATTTTTTAACTTCCTCTGGGACCACAAAGAATATCTTGAACTGGCAAATGATTTAGACTCCAGTTATTTAATCCATGTATTAACTCACTGAACACGTAATTCTTAAACATTCCCCCAAATACTGAAGATTATAGTACTGAAGAGTAGAGGGTGTACCTCTACTCTTATTAACTATTAGCTTCATTCTGGAGCTCCTAGAAACAAAGCTAAATATACCATTCTGACTCTGTCATCTTATAATGTCTGTGGCTTTCCCAGCCTTCCCAGAGCACCCCACTAACACAAGGAACAAACCTACCCAAAGGTTCCAATTTACTCTGCCCCATTTTGAGCTCTTCCAAAGCTGCATTTCAAAAATTTCTACTCTCGTCCTGCCATCCAAGCTGCAAAGTTCAATTTTTACCCAAACTTCAAATCTCCTCTTATCAGACTATCTCTATTAGGCATGACACAAAATTTTTAATTATTCACACACAATTTCCCATAGACGAGGAAAAGCATACATAAGGAAATCTGCTCTGCTCTATTTCATAAAAGCCAACTTGTTGCCAGGAGAATTACCATGAACCTAACATGCACATTCAATCAAGCTATTTACATAATATACCTTTGAATAGAATAACACCATGAGAAAGATCAGCAAAGGGACAAAAACTGTTGTTTTCTCAAAAACTCCTTTTCTTTAGTGGCTTCAAAGTGTCTCAAAATTGCATAGCTTTTCCTTACTCATGATGGCTAAATTCCATAAACAGCATTACATTTTACCAAGTAAAGTTAACACTTAGTCTATAATTTGAACAAAGATACTTCAGCTTTATCAAGCAACATAATTTTACCTTAAAATATGACTCAGCATAAATCTCTGAGGAAAAAAGAAAACTCTAAATGACTCTTGAAGATACATTCTGTTCTATGAATCAATGAGTGTACAAACTTCCAATACCAATTTCATGTCACTGAAGTGTAAAAACAAGAGTTGTAATTTTTCTTAAAAAATCAAGAACGAAAAAAAAAAATCAAGAACGTAAAGCAAACACTGTAAAGGTCAAACTAGGGTTTCATTTCCCAGGACAAGTTGGGGCAGTTTCTAAGAGTGAGCAAACAAAATTGTTAGGGGTTAGGAAACGTTGCAACTAACAAAGAGGAGCTAAGCAACAACAAAACAAAACAACCACAGCAAATATGAATATGGGAGGCAAGACCATCAGGAAGAGGATTTATGGAAGGAGAGATAAAGGAAAAGAAGGTGAGAGAGAAGAGAAAGGCAAAAAGAAGGCTTAGAAGGAAGAGTAATGAGGTGTTACATTTTTACTTATGCCTCTTGATCAAAGTACTTGGCTACTTAATTGCAGGAATGCAAACCAAATCAGAGGCAAGAGCAAGCTTTGTATTTGGTCTTATATTCAGTGAAGTTTCGACTCTAAACTTACAGTGCACCCAATTTGAGTTGTTCTAAAATTCTTTGTGAGACTACTATAAAGTGCTATCTATGTAAATTTATGAAAGTTAGTTCTGATAATTTCCAATATCACTAATTTTCAGGGCTGCTTATTAGCACCACTCATCTTCAAGACAAGTATATCTATCCCCAAGAAAAGCTGAAGAATGGGCAAAAATACAAATTTCATATATTATTTGAAAATACAATCTCACCCTCAGTCTCCTAAAATTGATTTTAGGAGAGTAAATATGCTCTGCTCTATTTCATCTAAGCCAACTCATTGCCAGGAAAATTACCGTGTACCTAACATGCACATTCAATCAAGCTATTTACATAATATAACTTTGAGTATAATAACTCCACGAGAAAGATCAGCAAAAGGACAAAAACTGTTCCAGTTTTCTCAAAAACTCCCCTTCTTTAATGGCTTCAAAGTCTTCATTTTCTATTTCAGCCTTCCATTTAAGTGATAAAACATTCATTAATTTAAGTCACAGAACAATATCAGCAGGTCTAACAAACACTCTTAAAGACTGCTTAGTACTTTAGTAGAGGTATTGAAGTACTTCGGTTCCTTAGAGTTGGGTGATAATTAAACATTATCACTAAAAGAAATAATATCATGATATTTCTTTCCATTTTTCAGGTCTCATACTGTTCTTCTGGGAAGGATTAGAACAAAAGCATTAACATTCTGATTAGGAAATTTGAACTCTACAGATGTGCTTAAGAAAACTTAAAATCTGATTAGAAATACTATACAGAATTATCACACAGGATATGTTCTTTTCCAAGGAAGTTTTACTTTAAGGTGTTCTTAACCTTTACCATAAATGCTTACACTCTTAGCTCAGCAGTTCTCAACATGTGCTCTGGAGACACACAGTGGGGGGTAATGGTGACCCATGAGACCCTCTCAGGAGGTCAATGACATCAAAATTATTTTTACAAAAACACTAAGATGTCATTTACCTTTTTCACTCTTCTCTCACAAGCAGACAGGCAAATTTTTCAGAGGTTACATGTGATATGGCAACGGACTGAATGAAGAAGAAGAAAAGGAGAACCTAACTGTTTTCTAGTAAGCCAGACATTAGAGAACTGTGCAAGTTTGCAAAATAAGAACGCTTTTCTCACAATTTTTTTGATTTGGAAAAATATGGTTAGTTGTGATTTTAAAATGTCAGTGTTATTTTAAAATGAATTAATATAGCAACATTTTCATATTTCTGTTTTAATTTCTAATATGGTAAATATCAATAGCTAATAACTCACAACAACTAAAGGTCTCTGGGATCTTCAGAAAGTTCAAAGGGTAAAAAAGGATCGTGAGACCCAAAAGTTTGAGAATTGCTGACCCAGCTGAACAGCAAGCTCTGATGTGAACGAGCAGGTGCACTGGGTTCCAGACTTGGCCAACAGTGGTTCCATTACATTCCAGCACCCACACTTAGTAGTAAAATTCTACCAATTAACCCCAAATAAAATAAAGCCAAAAAAAAAGTCCTTTCTGTGATAATTCTATTCACATATTGAAATTATTCTAAATTTCAGAGAACATTAAAAAAAACTACAAATATTATTCTTTATATCAAATATTGAATATTCCAGGAATAAAGAATATTGCATGAATTTCGAATAAAGTTATATTCATTATGTAATGTTCTATTATTCATTATTTAGTTATTATCCTCTGGGCCTAATTAAGGAAAAAATAAATCCTCTGTATCCTTTTTACCCCCAATGTGCTCGCTTCGGCAGCACATATACTAAAACTGGAACGATCCTTTTTACCCCCAAGCTTCTAGTTTGCAAATTTTTTTCTCACAATGTGCTACTTTATATTTAAATCAAAGATTAAAATGAAATATGAAATCATACCATTTTTAATGGCCTTATATTTTCAATCTTTTTACTATTACATAGAGAAATCTTAAAATGATGCTGCATTTTAGAAAATTAAATCCATGACCATTTAGTGCTCCCCTATCCTAAGGTATTTTTTTTTAATTTTAGATTCTTATGCGATTAATTTCTCATGAAAAATAATATAATTACCACATCACATACAACTATTCTAGTATCTGCACCATATCAACCAAACTAAAACCACTAACAGTTAACCCTTCTTTCTTATATTGGTAACGCATAGCATTCTTTCAATGTACCATCAACCATAAGGACTTTAACACAAAAACTGTGTACACTTCTATCAAAAGTAGCAACGTACTTACGTACTAAGAGTTCAACAATGCATAACTGACAGAAATCCCCATACAGAGAGGCCTCCGTAAGGAATGAGAAATATTATGTATACTTAAGAGGTCTTCTAAAAGCAATTCAGCTAAGAGAGAAAAGGGAATTCTCAAAAGCTGCTACATCAACTGTTGGTTATCCAAGCTGAGATTAAGTCTATACTAACCACTGGCTCACACATACAACATTCTTTATTATGTTTGTTCATACCAAAATACAATAGGCGACATTTTAATTAGATTAGTCACTTCACTTTAATGGTTTTTACAATATTTTCTCTCAGTTTTCTCAGACAGACACAAGATACATGGGAAGAATAGAATTTCTTATATTTCCTCAACACAGAAAAACCCGAATCAGGCTTCTCAATGAATAAAAGGAACTTCAGATATTAACAAATGGATATAGCCAGGCTTAAAAGCTTTGTACTGTTATAACCTTTCTTTAAATAGTACCATCAAATTTCCATACATTATGAAATCACCAACATGCATTTAGCTAGCAGACAGACCTAAACTGCATTGAAAATATGTGAAAATGGAGGCAACTGTAAACCAGTGCAAAATACAGAGGCGACACCTAAATCCTGACTTTTTAACAAGGCACAAACCAAGAAGGCAGAGGGGTCAGTACAAGGCAGAGAGAGGAGTTCTTTTAACAGCCCCCAGGAGGCAATACTCCGGAGAGGTATAATTTTAGAAAGAGCCACTGCAGCTATTATCAAATTATTGTTTGGAACTACATAGTTCAGATCACATCAAAAAGCCAAGGCACTCACTTAGAAACAATGACAACATACGCAGGGTCTCAAACAGGGTGTTTAATATCACTCCTATACTTGTAGATGGCTAACAACAATAACTTATAACAGAAAAAAAGATTATTCTACTTCCTCTGGTAAGCAATAATTTATGACAAGGAAAGGTTGTTTTACCCTCTGTGAGAAAGATTATCAGCTAATAAAGAAATTCTGAGGAATGAATAATTGCAAAGTTTCCCCCAACAGAGACTATGAAAACCATTTGATGTGAAGAATTAACATGAAGAAGTAATACTCAGAATCACTGATCTTCAGAGAAAATTACCCCATAAATTTCAAAACATAGCCCATGCACTCTCATCAAGTAGCAACAATTCAAACTTTTTTTTCAGGTAAATAAAAAAATGGATTATTCTAATAATTAAACCCTACACTTCTCTAGAAAGCGATTATTTTTAGATGGCTGACCTGTACAGTTCAGTTATTTAGGTAACTATCCAGCTATCTTCTAGGTTTATCATTTCCGTTATTTTAAAAAACACTTTTCATTGATCTTTTTCCTTCTACTTTCGGATCCCTAAAATGAGGAATTAAATTTGCCTAATTAGAAAATAATACGCAAATGAAAGAAGTTAAAACAAAATTTTTGAAATTGTATGACTATGCTTCTGTCACAAATGGAATAAACTAAAATTTTAATACTATAACAATCTTTATAATACTGATATATCAAACTTTCAACACCAATCACAGAAGTTAAAAAAAAAAACTACAGGAAATTTTGGGAATTATATATCACAACGTCACATCTAGTAGGAGAAAACAGTCCTTCACATTTAGGAATTTATCAGTTCAACCATATACCAAGGAACTACGATTGTCAAGCCTTCTGCTCAGTTTCAAGGATAAAAAGGCAAAAATATAGCATTTTACTTGCCTCAAAGAGTTCAAATGTTAATGGAGGGGACAAACATAAGCAAATAATAATGAAATATAATATGATACAAGAAAACTAAACATATATTCAAAATAATGTCCGGTCAAAGCAGCAGCATTCTTGGAGACAATGGAAAACAATGTCAGGAAATGCATTGCAAAAGAGGTGACACTCAGCTAGGGCCTGAAGAAAGAAGGAATTCATTGAGAAAGAAAGACATTCCGAAAGGAGAAAACACATAGATGAAAATATTAAGATTTTTTCAAAGAACAGTAAATTAGTAAATTGAGAGCAACCAAAAAGTGGATTAGCAGAAAGAGAAAGAAATTTGGATTTTATGCTAAATGGTAGGACAGAACTTTGTGTTCATCCCAACCGGCCGAAATCAAAGGCAACTAATTATTTTCAGCTTGACTGTGTGTGCCATTAATGCCAAAAGATAATCCAAAAGAGCAAACAGGTCTTTGGGAAAAGAGAAAAATCACTGGAAAAGTAAGGAGAAAAGAAGCGAGGGAGCAAAATTCTAGTTATACAGAATTTCTCATTCCACTAGGGACATAAATGTATAACTAAATTTTAAGAATGGAGGCAAGAGATAAAGAATTGGAAGTTATCCTTATTTAGACACAAATTTCATCTTTTTTTCCTTCCTCCAGTTTAAAAAAAGTCAGGATCTTAAGACGAAAGCCACATACGAAAAACAGGAGCAGGAAGCTAAAGGGAGCCAAGGCCTTACTTTTGAGCAACTATATCAACCCTACAATTGTCTGAGAACACCTTGTTTATTTTTCCTCAAAACAAAACAAAACAAAACAAAAAAAACCTTCACTTGTGTAAACTACTGCCATCGTGATTTCTGTTACAAAGTCATTCATGCCCAACGCCGTGGTCATGTGGTTTTGTCTATGTTCCTCTTCTCACATCACACTCTGTACTCTCCTCTGGGGGATCTCAGCCATTCCCTTAGTTTTAGAAACCAGCTATGTTCTAATGACTCCCAAATCTAGATCTTCATTTGACTCCGTAAATGCTGACTGAATGTGACAAAACAAGACTATTCAATATAGCTACATCTTCGCTATCACAGAAAGTGATCATGGCATCAGACACAATATTCTAATCCTATGGAAAGCTAAGTAGTAAGAGAGAGGCAATCCCTCATCTATGCACTAAGGCTGTACAGTCCCACTGTCTGTATAGAACGGATTCAATGAACAAAGGAGAGAGAAAACAGGGATATTCTCCAGGCAGTTAGAGAAAGAGAATGAGAGACATAAGGACTTACTGGAGGTTCAAAACCCGGACAGGCAGAACTAGAGAAATTACGTATGTTTACAGAGATATCTCAAAAATAATTCTAAATCTTTTTAAATCTTTTTTTATATATTTTTTTTAAATTTATTTACTCGACAGACAGAGAGAGCACAAGCAGTCAGAGTGGCAGGCAGAGGGAGAAGGAGAAGCAGGCTCCCCACTGAGCAAGGAGCCCCGTGTGGGACTCATTCCCAGTCCCAGGATCATGACCTCAGCAGAAGTCCGAGGTTTAACGACTGAGCCACCCAGGCACCCCAAAATAAATCCATCTTTTAATTTTTGTTTTTACTGTGGTCAGGCATACATGATAGAAAATGTGTTATTTTAACCATCTGTCAGCGTGCAGGTCAGTGGAATGAGGCAAATATTCACACGGGTGTGCACCCGGCACCACAACTCAGCTCCAAAACACTTTCCTCACTTCGTACTGAACTCCGTACCCATGAAATAATATTTTCCCATTTCCTTAATCCCTCAGCCTCTGGCAACCACCATTCTGTTGCCTGTCTCTATGAATTTGACTACTCTATGGACCTCAAATAAGTGGAATCACATAGTATCTGTCCTACCGGGAAAGGCTTATTTTAGTTAGGAAAATGTCCTCAAGCATGTGTCCAAACTTCCCTTCTTTTTTAGGACTGAATAATATTTTGGGGCACCTGGGTGCTCAGTCGGTTAAACATCTGCCTTCAGCCCAGATCATGATCCTGGAGTCCCAGGATCAAGCTCCACATAGGCTCCCCGCTCACAGCAGGAAGTCTGCTTCTCCCTCCAACCCTTTCCTTTCTCGTGCTCTCTCTCTCTCTCTTTCTCTCTCAAATAAATAAATAAAATCTTAAGAAAAAAGACTGAATATTCCATTGTATGTATAGATTGCATTTTGTTTATCCATTCATCCACTGATGGACACTTAAGTTGTTTCCACCTTTTGCCTACTGCAAATCATGCTGCTCCGAATGTGATTACATGATTATCTATTAGCAGGCGATCCACGGTACAGATAACAAGAAGTGAGACTGCTGGATCAAATGGTAATTCTAGGTTTAATTTTTTTTTTTTTTTTTAGGAACTGTTTTCCAAGACGTCTGCAGCTGTACCATTTTACATTCCCATCAGCAATGCACAAAGATTTTTATTTTTCCACATTCCTACCGACACTTGTTTACTGGATGCTGGATGTTTTTCATTTGTTTGATAACAGCCATTCTACGGGTATGAAGTGGTGTGTGTTTGTAGTTTTGATTTATATTTCCCTAATGATTACTGATACTGAGCATCTTTTCAGGTACTTATTAGCCATCTGTATATATTTGCAGAAATGTCTACTCAAACCCTTTGCCCACTTTTGAAGTGGACTGCCCATATGCTCGTGGTCAAGTTTTAGGAGTTTGTTAAATAGTCTGGATAGTGATTAATTATACCTATTTTTAAAGAGAACACTAACAAGCAAACTGCTACTTAAATAAAACTTGAAGCACCTTAAGAGAGTTATAAGTTAAACTACTTTGAATGGCTCATTAATGATTAAGAGCAGTCTGAAAATATAATCTTTTCAAGTAACAAATCAAACTTTTTTTTTTTTTTGGAGGCTCCACGCTGACTGTGGGGCTTGACCTTAGGACTCTGAGATCAAGAGTCACATGCTCTACTGACTGAGCCAGCCAGCACCCCCAAAATCAAACTATTTTAAAATCATCAGTCCCTCCCCAAACAACTAAACTCTTGTTTTTCTACAAACATCCCACCGGCACTCACGAATGTTTTTAAAATTCATGATTGATAAAAAAAAACTACATAATAATCTAAATTCACATGATTCACATAAAATACTCAAAACTATTCACACTTTTGTCAGCTTCATGCAATACCACTCATATTTTGATCTACGTAAATGCTAGGCCACAGAGCACAAGGGAGCACCTGATATATACGTACTGTCTTTTACATGCTGGGCCCTGCCATTTGTAGCCTTACGGCATTCAAGGGTAAAATGTAGGCTTCATTCTTATTACTACTCGGACATAATTTTTAAAGTTCAAAAAGGCAAAGAAAGGGACGCCTGGGTGGCTCAGTTGGTTGAGTAACTGCCTTTGGCTCAGGTCATGATCCCAGCGTCTTGGGATCGAGTCCCACATCGGGCTCCTTGCTCCGCAGGGAGCCTGCTCCTCTCTCTGCCTCTGCCTGCCTCTCTGCCTGCTTGTGTTCTCTCTCTGTTAAAATAAATAAAATAAAATCTTTAAAAAAAAAAAAAGGCAAAGAATACAATAATAAAATTAAGTATATCTTTGGTATTCAATTCAATGACTCCCTAAACTCTAAACTGACTTATTCATTGTTCTCTAATTAAAGTGTTCAACCGTATTTTTCCAAATGATAACTTTACTATGTAAGTAATCATCGATTTGTTGTCTTTATCTCCCCAGCATTCAATCTTCCTTCTGATTAACACCTCAGTTTCCCAATAGGCAACCACCTTGCCCCATTCTCAGTCCTGGAGTTTCAGGTACCTACTGAGATGAGCAAAAGATCTAAGTTTGGGCAATCAAATTCATAGCAATTAAAACAGGAGAAGTCATAGGACATAAAATAATACAGTAAGATTTGGTCCTAGAACTTTTGCAAGAATTTTTGGGAAAGAAAGGACATTAGAGGGTGCCTGGGTGGCTCAGTTGATTAAGCACTGCCTTTGGCTCAGGTCATGATTCTGGGGTCCTGGGATCGAGACCCACATCAGGCTCCCCACTGAGCAGGGAGCGTCTCCCTCTCCCTCTGCCATTCTCCCTGCTTGTACTTGCTCTCTCCCTCTCTCTCTCTCTGTCTCTCTGTCAAATAAATAAAATATTAGAAAAGAAATGAAATGACATTATAATTTCTAAGTTCAGCTACTGGTGACCACCTCTGCCATCACATAAAAAGGGCCAACCAGAAAATGAAGCTTACACACACACACACACACACACACACACACGCAGGCAGGCAGGCAGGCAGAGCACAGAAACAAATTCAAGAATGTCCCTGATGGCAGCATTTGAAATCCTGGATACAATAATGTCTTATAAATAGGTCTCTTCTCTGAATTTCCAGTAGATGAGCCAGTTAACTCTTTTTTATTTCCACTTAGTTTCTCAAGGCTTTCTATCACTTGCTAGTTCTAACTAATATGTATGGTTTCACATATAATTGGTTTTATTACCCCCATCCTTTAAATCTCAGTTGTCAGTGATAATTTTGATAATTCCTAGAGGGCTGTCTGTATCAGATTTAGATGTGCCTTATAAGAAGCCTACAGTGATAAAAAAAAAATAATACAAAATTTCAATTTATTGTTCCCACAGTGACTATTCACTTGGAAAATATGCTGTTAGAAAAAAAGAATGTGCAAAATTAATAATGCATTAAGTGCTCAGTTCTATGAATTAGAATGTAAACATGTGCTTATAAAGATACATGAAAAAAATTCATTTTATTAAATCTGGGGAAACAAAATATCCCTACCTAATAGGAAACTACACATACAAAATCATTATTTAGCAGAACAGAAGTAAACAGAAAAAGTATGGCTAGGAGAGGCTTCCACATAAAGGCAATGCAACATACTATAGGAAATTTTCTCATCAGTTTTTTTCCAATGGCAAAAAATATCCATTTTTGCTAATTTTAGAATTTACAAAAAAATACACCTGTACTAAAAAAAAACAAAACAAACAAACAAAAAAAAAACACCTGTATAACTTCCTACAGCCAGTGAAATTACTGCATGCTTATGGCTTAAAATAGCAATTTATTTTGTCACATATCTAGAGGCCAGAAATCTGAAATCAATCTCATTAGGTTGAATCAAGGTGTTGGCAGGGGTAGATTTCCTCTGAAAGGTCTAAGGGAGAATAATCCTAGAAGCCTCTTCTAGGTTTTTGTGACTGCCAGCATTCCCTGCTTATGCTCTATCACTCCAATCTCTGCCTTTGTAGCCACTTTGCCTTCTCCTCTTCTGTGTATATAAAATATCCCTCTGCCTCTCTTCTACAAGGACATTTGTGACTGTGTTTAGGGGATACCCAGATAATCCAGAATAATCTACCCATCGCAAGATCTTTAACTTCATCAGATCTGCAAAGGTAAATTCACAAGTTCCAAGGATTATGATATGGATATCTTTTATGGGACCATTTTTCAGCCTACCACTATGTCATAAGTCATTTCAATAACTGTATTACCAAAAAGGCTAAGACTATAGAAGTCATACGCATCTTGTAGTCTCAAATTAAAATTTTTTCACAATGTTCTCTATTCATATTAGCACCAACACAGTAAGCTCCAAAAATTGTCATAATTAAAATAAAAAGAGGGACTCCTGAGTGGCTCCATCAGTTAAGCATCTGCCTTCAGCTCAGGTCATGATCCCAGGGTCCTGGGATTGAGTTCCATGTCCAGCTGCCTGTTCAACAGGGAACCTGTTTATCCTTCCGCCTCTCTCTCTCTCTGACACATAAATAAATAAAATCTTTTAAAAATAAAATAAAATGAGAACATTAAGACTCTAGTAAGGAAATGTCTTGTAAGCATAGCCTTAGGAAGTGATCAGTTTTTTTTTTTTTAATTTAAAGATTTTATTTATTCATTTGACAGAGAGAGACACAGTGAGAGAGGGTACACAAACAGGAGGAGGGAGAGAGGGAGAAGCAGGCTTCCTGCGGAGCAGGGAGCCTGATGCGGGGCTCAATCCCAGCACCCTGGGATCATGACCTGAGCCAAAGGCAGATGCTTAACGACTGAGCCACCCAGGCGCCCCAGGAAGTGATCCATTTTAACCAAATTAAAATATAACTCTTTGAAAGCAAAGAGTTACAATAACCATTCATTTTACTACAAATTTAAAAATTAATAAAAGACTTTACCTCCAGATCCTAACTGCTTGTAGAATCTGTATTCCAAATGTAGCTGTGGTGCTCTGGATTTCATGGGCTCCTAATTAAATAAAAATAACAAAAAATATTTAAATTATTAAAACATCACTAGGCCCCAATCAATCCCAAATGTTATAAATCTTGGTTCAACTCTTACATAATTAATATTATACTAGGCATCTTTCTCTAAGGTTAGATCCAAATAAAAATCAACTTTACATTTAAGTATTACCAACTGATACCTTAAATGTACATAAAGTTAACTGGCTATTAGAAGCAGAAGCAGTAAAGAAATCTCTATGTCTGACTCTTCAACTCTAAATAAAATCATACTCCGAACATTCATGACTAAGGAAAATGGTGGCCCTTACAAAGATCTTTTTCTCCCATTCCCAAGAATTGACCTCTGAACTGTGTATTTCTCATGTAAAGGTTCTAGGTTAAAGGGAAGTCACAGACAAGTAAGAAAGAACAAAGAAGAAAATATGAAAATTTTGACGAGAGCAGAATATTTTTACAATTTTTTTAACTAGGGTATAGCTTACAATAAAACACAGAGGTCCGAAGTATTATGCCCATGAGCTTAGGTAACTACATGTACTCCCACAGCCACCACCTCAAAAAACCTTTAGAACATTTCCAGCATCCTTCCCTCAGACGCAGTCACGTGTTGAGTTTCATCACCTTTGGATGAGTTTTGCCTGGTGTTAGATTTCATACAAAGGACATTACACAGTCTATGTTCTATATGTGTGTGTCTGGCTTTTTTCACTCAACATAATGTTTTTAAGAGTTATACACACAAACAGAGAAACAACATAAAAGCAAAAGAGGCTCTAGATATAAGTAATAAACAATAAATGTGTGACAATATCTGCAGAAAGCAGGAAACTAGCAATGTAACAGGCAATCTGTACAAGATCCAGTAGGAAAGTATAACAGTGTAACAATATTTAAACAAAACCAACAGAACTTCAAAAAAATTTTTAAGACTTCGATAAGTGAACTTGCAAACTCAGTTTGCCAGTAAGTTAACCCAATAGAAGAGAGAATTTGGAAACTGAAAGATACACGGGAAAATGGCTACAGAACTAGAAAATGATGTAGAATGCCTCTATAGAGATTATATGGAATGCATTATGAAAGAAGAAAAATGGAAAATACAGAAAAACAAAAAAGATCAGAGACCTAGGCAATACATGAAGAAAGTCTTCTAGACATCTGATAAGAGTCCCGGGAGGACAGGAGGGAAAGAAGTGAGAAGCAGCAACAACTGAAGAAGTAACTGCTATGAATCTTCGAGAACTGATGAAAGACAACAACCCACAACCACAGACTCAGGAGGAATATGGAGCCCAAAAAAAGAACTAAAAACAAATCTATACCAGGACCTATCATAATGAAAACTATAACCCACGACAAAGACTTGGGATAAGGAATGAGTAAATCCCAGGGGAAAGATTACACGCATAAACATTATTGTAAGAGAAAACAATGAGCTTAGCTCTTGAGAGGCAGGACAGGATAGCTAAAAGCACAGACACTAAAACTATGCTATTCTGAGATTGAATCCTAAATCTGCTCTGTACTGGCTGAGTGGCTTTGCCAAATTACTTAACCTTTTTGTATTTCTCAGTTTCCTCCACTACAAAAGAGGAATAAAACTTTATCCTTATAATTATACATATTCATATAATTATTTGTATTATATATATATGTAAATATACACATATATTTACATATATGACTTAAAACAGCGCCTTCCCCATAGTGAGTGCTATAATACCTGTAAATTCTTCACTTAAGTCTACAGAAGTACGTAACCATAAAATGTAATGAAAGATGCCCACTTATGCAATCACCAGTGAAATTAAATAACTTATTTACTCACTAAAACTCCCTAGATAAAAACAGAAACTCATATCTAAATTACATGAGTCATTTCAGCTTGATTCCAGTACGTTACTAGCAGTAAAATTTTATGACACCATCATATAACCAAAGTCTAACAGGCTGACATTCTCATTATTCATGAACACCAGGTTATTAGGTAAATGCAAACAACAGAAGAGGGTACCAGCTGAGGTCACATTAACAAATTACCCAGAAATAAACGATCAATCTGAACTAAGATAACATTAAATAAAAGTGAAAATCTTTCTAAGAGATAGCAGAACTGAAAGCAGTCACTGAAATCTGCTCTCTGAACGCCACTATTATCAAAATGTCCCTATCTGTAACCAAAATATAGAAATCAGATGGGACTCGCAGCAACTTCTTCCTAAAAACATCGCCAAAGGCAAGGGAAGCATGGGCAAAAATGAACCACTGGGACTTCATCAAGATCAAAAGCTTTTGCACAGCAAAGAAAAACGGTCAACAAAACCAAAAGACAACTGACAGAATGGGAGAAGATATTCGCAAATGACATATCAGATAAAGGGCTAGTATCCAAAATCTATAAACAACTTCTCAAACTCAACACCCAAAGAACAAATAATCCAATCAAGAAATGGGCAGAAGATATGAACAGACATTTCAGTAAAGAGGACATCCAGGGGCGCCTGGGTGGCTCAGTGGGTTAAAGCCTCTGCCTTTGGCTCAGGTCATGATCTCAGGGTCCAGGGATCGAGTCCCACATTGGGCTCTCTGCTCAGCGGGGAGCCTGCTTCCCCCTCTCTCTCTGCCTGCCTCTCTGCCTACTTGTGTTCTCCCTCTCTCTGTCAAATAAATAAATAAAATCTTAAAAAAAAAAAAAAAAGAGGACATCCAAATGGCCAACAGACACATGAAAAAATGCTCAACATCACTCGGCATCAGAGAAATACAAATCAAAACCACAGTGAGATACCACCTCACACCAGTCAGAATGGCTAAAATTAGCAAGTCAGGGAATGACAAATATTGGCGAGGATGCAGAGAAAGAGGAACCCTCCTACACTGTTGGTGCGAATGCAAGCTGGTACAGCCACTCTGGAAAACTGTATGGCGGTTCCTCAAAATGTTGAAAATAGAGTTACCCTACGACCCAGCAATCGCACTACTGGGTATTTACCCTCAAGATAAAAATGTAGTGATCCGAAGGGTCACATGCACCTGAATGTTTATAGCAGCAATGCCCACAATAGCCAAACTATGGAAAGAACCTAGATGTCCATGCACAGATGAATGGAAAAAGAAGAGGCGGTATATATATACAAAGAAATACTATGCAGCCATCAAGAGAAACAAAATCTTGCCATTTGCAACGACGTGATTGGAACTAGAGGGTATTATGCTAAGCAAAATAAGTCAGTCAGAGAAAGACAATTATCACACGATCACTCTGATATGAAGAATTTGAGAGGCAGGGCAGGGGGTCATGGGAGGGTGGGGAAGAGAAGTGAAACAAGACGGGATGGGGAAGGAAACAAACCGTAAGAGACTCCTAAACTCATGAAACAAACTAAGGGTGGCTGGGAGGTAGTGGGGGAGGGTATGTGCTATGGCAATTGCTGTGAAATGTGTAAGCCTGATGATTCACAGACATGTACCCTGGGGCAGATTATACATTATATATTAATCAATCAATCAATCAATCAATAAGATGGCACTAAAGGTAGACAGACACAACATTTTCAAGTGATTACTTTTAAGGCAGGTTCTGAACAAAATTATGTTATATGTTAAGAAGAGATACAATAGGGGCGCCTGGGTGGCTCAGTGGGTTAAAGCCTCTGCCTTTGGCTCGGGTCATGATCTCAGGGTCCTGGGATGGAGCCCCGCATCGGGCTCTCTGCTCAGCGGGGAGCCTGCTTCCCCCTTTCTCTGCCTGCCTCTCTGCCTACTTGTGATCTCTCTCCTCTCTGTCAAAGAAATAAATAAAAAATCTAAAAAAAAAAAAAAAGAGAGATACAATATATACAAATAAGAAAATATATAAGGAAATATTATGCATATTTTATATACAAAAATATTTAATAAGCTAAGTACCAAACTATGGTCCAATAGTTTGTGAAATGTCTTCTATCCTACCAATATAATTTTGGATAAATTCAAGGCAAAGATGCCTCTGTACCATACTTAAGCCTCAAAATATTAGACACAGATGTAAAAAATTGCCAGTTTCACAAGGAAACCACAATTATCATACGTAGTGCTGGTCACTGTGCTTTATAAAAAGGGGCAAATCAGAGCAGAGGGAGACTGTTTAAAAAATAGAAGGAAAACAATAAGGGAATAGCGATATGGCATGAAGATAAACTAAAAAGAGTTGTACACACGTGTGTATATATAAGACTGAAAGATGACATACTAAATGTTTACTAAGGCATCAATGGAGCAATCAGGGTAAACAAGCCCCAAATCTGAGAATAACAAGACCTAAGAGTTACCAATTAATGCCTGAAACGGACAAGGGCAGGTCAGCCTAGAAGAGTAGCTCCTGCTTCCACGCCACGGTCGATACGCCTCGGCATTATCAGTTCAACACCACGCCCGAGTTCCCGTGAGTGGAGGTGCTCACCACGGGCTGCTAGAGCAGTAACACCGAATATGGGCTGTGCCACATTCTTATCCTTGCGTGCCACCCCCAGTCCCAACACCACACAATGTCTAGATCCTAGACCGCTGGCCTAGAACATGGAAAAAGGAAGAATTCCAAAAAAATCAGTCAGCAGTGCCCTTTCAGACACTGTCCAATGCCTGCAACCTCGGCCTCCCTACCGTGATTCATACAAATTAATGCGCCTTATTCTGATTTCATGGTCAGAAGAGAATCTTGTCATTTTAACTCGCTTTCTTTGCAGATCAGCCTACAGAAAGCAGATATGTTTACACCGATTTGGGGATTCTGAACGTGTTGATAGTAAAATACCTCATTCTAAATTAGAAGTTAATTCTTCCAAATATTTACATGTCTGAGAACTTGACTGATTGTGTGAACTGAATGGTTACTGTAAATCCACTTTTAATGGCCAGCCACTAGCTTAACAGATGACCTAACCAGGTGTGCTACCATAAAGCCGAAGAGCAGACCTTAAAACTAAGGTGAACTCATCCAGGCAAAAGCCAGTCCCAAACTACATGTCAGCCAGCCAGTCTCTCATGGTGGAATCACAACTCTATTGTGCATCTTTACTTCCCAAGGAAAATAAACAGCTTTTGTTACAGCCAAACTTTGTCTACAATCGCAAAGACTCTTAAAATTAAGCAGTACAGTTTTCTATCTCATCCCAAAAGTTTCTCTATTTCTCTGTTGCCTCTTCTTCTAATAGTCTCTCCGTATATATGAATCTCACATTACCCTATTAACAACGGCTCTTTTGGCAGAAGCAGGATTGCCAATGGCAAGAGGACTGGAAAAACCAAGCTGAGCTTAACCTCAGGGAAACCTGGCTGGCAAGCCAGAGAGAAAAGCTGTGCCTGAAGAAAGTTAAGTCTCATAAAAATTCCCAGATCCCAATTCCTCCAGAGAAGAGTTGCCTCACAGCTGTCATAGTTGGCACAGTCAGGACTAGAGAAAGGTCCCATGGGACTGTGCTTTCCCTGCTATCCTCCACTCACATCAATCATTTCTGAATCCCTGAAGGTCAAACAAGAGCCAGTATTATCATACAAAAAAGATCGGTAGAAAAACAGATTTTGGAAGCTACATTTTCAAAGAATGTAATCCTGAATACTAAGGACACTTCTGTCCAAATATTTCAATCAGTAAAATAAATTTTCTTTTCTAGTTTTTCAATAGTTAAAAATGCCAATGTGCCAGCTTCTTTAAATGAAAAATTGTGCCAGAACGCGAAAATGAAATTCTAAAATGCCATCAAAATAAAGGGATTGAAAAAAAAAAATATAAAGGGATTGAGTTTTTGTGGCACATTTAAGACAAAGACCTCTATACATTAATACTTGAGGGGCGTGCTGATGCTTGCACCTTAATAACAGAAAAACCAGTTATGTGTATCACTTTCCCAGCAAACACTCAAATTACAAATAATATGAAGACAGAAAAGTAATTAAAGTATAAGCTAATCATCAAAGACAAAACAGGAAAATAAGGAAAATTAGAAACATGAACTTACCAGTTTAATTGCCACATATTCATTTGTATATAAATTTTTCCCTTGAAGAGGAAAGAAAAAAAAGTCAGATGCTACCAATGATTATTTTTTATAGATGCATTATGTAAAACTCCAGGTTTAAAAAAAAAAAAAAGCACATAATCTATTTACATAAAGCTAAGGGGGGCATCTGCGTGGCTTAGTTGGCTTAAACATGCAACTTTTGAGAGTCCTGTGATCTTGCCCCTGCCTTGGGCTCCTCACTCAGCGGGCAATCTCCTTGAGATTCTCCCTCTCCCTCACCCTCTGCACTACCTCCTGTGCATGCGCATGCGTGCTCTCTCTCGCTCTAACTCTCTCTCTCAAATAAATCTTTAAATAAAGCAAAGGTCTTCACTTCCAACTATATAGCAAAAATCTCAATGACAAGGAAATCTTACATTTATTGACTCAATGATATATTTAGCATTTCGCCTGGATTCAAAGTAGAAGGTGATACTAATAAATACATGAGCTCACTCACAAAAATGAAAAGATTATTATTTTGCTGGAACACTGTGCACACCTCAGAAAGTAAATCAATAGGCAAACACATGCTAAAATAAATGCCAAAACCAGAATTCCTATATAAAAAGAGGAATACAAAATTCCTTTCCCAGTCACTAACTCATTTTAAATCCTTCATTATTATGAGATGTGATCTCATTAGAGCTCATATGTAATCTTTTTTTTTTGAGCTCATATGTAATCTAATAAATAAATTAACACATAGAAAAAATCTGGAATATATTAAAAATGAAACAAAGAAAGAAACATATTATTCAATAATTGCCTCTGACAAACTAGTTAACTACTTTGAGGGGAACAAGGGTTATTAACTTCTTACCTTATAACCAAATTAAATTCTGAGTATTTTAAAATGTATTTACAAACCATAAAACAAAAAAAAAAATCTATCACTCAATAGATAGGAGTCTTTCTGAGCATTTTTAAAAAGTGGAAAAAAGTTAAGAAGATTTTATACAAACCAGAAAGCATAAAATATGTTAAACTTCTGTATGTTGAAAAAAATTTACCATATAGAGGTAAATAACAAACCAAAATAAAGATTTAATATCTTTGATACATAAATTAATGTGTTTCTTCACAAGGATAGTAAAAAGAATAAAAAAAGAAGACCATTTCTGAAGTTCCAGCACTGTTTCAATAAGCATGTATTATTTCTATAATGAGAAAAACAGAAAAATAATAGCTTTTTTTTTTTTAAAAAGCCATGTGGCCCTGCTCACATGGCTGAACACAGAATAGGCAATCATCAACTTTCACACATGGGATTTTCTACCATAATACCCCTAACTTCCTTTTCAACAGTAACTAATGAATGGCAGTAAAACTAGGCAAAATTCAGTGTCAGATACACACAGCAGTGTTTGTTCATACAAGTACAATAATACACTTTTGAATTTTGTCCTTATTTTATAAAAATGAATGGGAAAAAAGAGCTTTAAAAAGAGAAACATTTAAAAAAAAAAAACAAAAACAAAAAAACAAGCATTTGTACCCATGCTAAATAGCATAAGGCTCCTAAGTCATGAGAGTTGGCACAGAGATGGAACTCAGTAAGAGTGTACATTCATTCAGGTATTCACTGATTCCATAAATAAATAAACAAATACCAAAAAAGGTGACATATTTTTAATCACTTGGTTCAATATTTAGATGTGCCTTCATCTATATCTTTCAGAATACAGTATGTATAAAATTGCAGGTGTCCTCGAGTAAGCACAGAGTGAATCATTTAATGATACAGTGAGGAATTCATCTTGAGGAACTGGTGTCTCATAAAGGAATATTTTTGTTTTGAGTGCAAAGACAGAATTTGTATTTCCTCAAGACATTATCATCTTTTCACAACTACGCATGTGATGCTTAGTCACAGGTACCCAAGGGAAAATATCCGCAAGACAAGAAGTGAGGTAAAACACAAAGTCCACAGAACCAAAATATACCATATTCTTCTACAAGTACTGTTTTTTTACCGGCATTTATACTACCAAATTTCTGCTTTTAGGTAAGAGCAGAAAGCACTAAATCCTTAAAGCACTGTCTTTTTTTTTTAACAATAAAGATTTTACTAAACTCTGAGGATTATATTTTTAAACATGAACAATGATGAAATAATAACCACCAATGCATCTGTGTTCCCTGACATAGGCAGGGCCTCACACAGTTGGTTTTTAATCAATGGGGTTTTTTTTGTTTTTGTTTTAAGATTTTATTTATTTGACAGAGAGAGAGATCACAAGTAGGAAGAGAGAGAGGGGGAAGCAGGCTCTCCGCTGAGCAGGGAGCCCGATGCGGGGCTCTATCCCAAGATCCTGAGATCATGATCTGATCCGAAGGCAGAGGCTTTAACCCACTGAGCCACCCAGGTGCCCCTAATCAATGTTTGTTTTAGGCATGAACAAACAAATGACATGCAAAATATGTCTTTGTGTGTGTAATATGAGTGAGAGGGAGGGAGTGTATGTGTAGAGGGAATTCAGTTAAGACAAGGCTCCAAGCAGACTGGTTCCAATTAAGTGATGTTTTAATCCAATTTCAAAGGACACTCCCAGTAGAGTTTTTTGCTATACTGAACTCGAAAAGATGGTTTTACCAATTTGGTGGTATTTGGGGGGTGTTATAGAAACATATGTTCTATAGAAACTATGTATACGTTTACAGCAGGAACTGCTAGTTGCCCACCAATATGCAAGCGCTCCATTCTATACCAATAGAATGACTCAATTTTAAAGCGGCTGTCCAGTGAGAGATGGTATTTCCAGCCTCTCTTCTAGCTTTGTGGGCCCATGTGATTAAGTTTCAGATATGAGCGGACATAAGGTTTGTCATTCCTCACTTCCAAAAACGAATGTGTGCTCTCCTGGCCCATTTTCTTCTTGCTGGCTGGCTAGCTGGCTGGGAGAGAGCAACCAAAGGAGAAATCACCTTACATACAGAGACTGAAGCCATATACTGAGGATAGAGAGGTGCCCCGGCAGCCTAGGGGCTCTCTCTCTGCTTTGTGTAATGTGAAAAAACAAAAAACAACGAAAACTGATTTTGCTTTCTACCACTATATTCCAGGATCTCTTTGTTTAGGGCATCATAATCTGTTCCTTATTGTAACAGTTTTCAGTTAAGTTCCATAAAATGCTTCAGTTAGTAGCAGTAGAAAATCAATAAGCAAAAAATGATGAATGCACTCAAATCTGTGTGTTTATTTGATATATTATCATAAAGCCTGCAGAATTTTCAATAAAACAATTCTTAAATAAAACAATCAAACAAGAAGAATTATCAACTACCTAGAAGAAAAGAAACAAAAGTAAGAGAAGTTATTAAAACTCCTGTGGTATACTTCATTATGTCGAAAGTTCCAATAACTTATTTCAGATACTGTATCCCATAAAGATGTATGTAACAACCTTGTTCTATGTTCTTTTATGGGATGGTCAGGCAGGGGTAGCCACAAGAGGGGACACAGAAGAGGCTCAAGAAAACAAAGTTTATTATCCTCACAGGTCCTAGACAAGGAGCCACAGGAGAAGTACCACGTTTTGGTCAAGTGGTAGGAGACAGAAACAAAGGAAAGGGAGCTTAGGCCAAAGGCTTTATTAGAGTTTCTGCAGAAAGCCAAGGCAAGGCAGGATCAATAGTTCAGGATTAGCTAGTTTGGATAATTCTGGTAGCAAATAATTCCAGGGTTTTTGGGCTACATAGGTGGTCTCTCATCTTGTACCTAGCCATGGGATGATTAATGAAGACTGCCTCCGAAAATATACAGGCCAAATAGAGGAGATAGAGCTCTGGATTGGTTATTCTGCAGCTCAAAGGCATGCTCCCAACTGAGTACTTTGCTATCTCTGAGAAATGACTAGTCCTAGCAGGAGTAGTCTCTCCCCCGGCAAAAAGATTTTTTTAAACTGTCAAAACATAATAGAAGAAAAATGAAAAAATATAAACAATAAAACACTGTATTCTACCTAGCTATGTTTATTCTTGTTCAGTGCCTATCAATATTTCTAGGGGTTTCAGTTGACTGTCTACGCTAAACAGAGATCTACAAATAGGAAGAACGTAAGCCTTACCACCAATACATATAAAAATAAAATAAAACTGGGTGCCTGGGTGGTTCAGTGGGTTAAAGCCTCTGCCTTCGGCTAGGGGCGTGATCTCGGGGTCCTGGGATGGAGTCTCTGCTCAGCAGGGAGCCTGCTTCTCCCTCCACCTGCATGCTGCTACTTGTGCTACCTGTGCTCACTCTCTCTGACAAATAAATAAAATCTTTACTATCAATGTACTATCAATTATTTAAATGTAAATTAGATTATTTACAATGAATTAAATTATTACAATGAATTAAATTAGATTATTGACAATATAAAACAATTTATTTATCTATTTTTTTAAATCTCAAAGAATTTGGACAGCTTTATGTCAAACTTTTTTTTCTTAATAATTACCTGTAAGAGCAGTTTCAACAGTGCATAATACCTGGGGGATTTGAAATTGGCAGGGGAAAGATATTTGGGGTTGTACGTGGAGATACAACTTTTATTTAGTGCCCAAGAAGGAAGTTCTCAACAACATAATGTATTTGGAACAGTCCTCTACAAAAAAAACAGAACTGTCCAGCCCAAAATGTCAAGAGCATCTTGGTTGAAAGTTACTTACCTATAACATGTATATTCTTATATTCTTCCTCACAAAAATCACAAAATCACTAATCACAAAAATTTTAGGGCCAGGAATCAAATTTTCAAGATGTGTCTATTACTGTTGTTTTAAAGGGAGCACTTTTAGAATCCAAACCAGCTTTTAACATTAGCATGTTTACCCAAGTATATATAGAATGCTGCTTTGAACAACTTTTCTTATACAGAGAAATTATCTGGGGCCTTTAAAAGAAGGAGTAAAATGCTGCTTTCTTTAGTATCCTATCAATAAAAAGGAATAAAATTATTAAATTAGCTATATAAGTATAAATATTATATTATAAACACACATAAGACAAAATTACACTGTGTACAGATCAAATATTTAAATAAATAAATATATACGCACATACAATAAATAACCATAGACAGATTAGATACAGATATACAGCCAGGTGTCTGACAAATGGATGGATGGATGGATGGATGAATGGATGGACGGAAGGACTAATAAATCGTTTTACTCCTATTCCTGGTTATTCAGCAGTATTTTACTGTTTTTTCACTATATGTAGCATATACAGGTTCAGTATATGGTACACATAGTTTTTCATATTGACCTGGTGAAAAGGGTCAGCTAGATTTGTTGTGTGTGTGTGCGCGCACAGACACACACACACACACACACACACACACACACACACACACAGGTATACATACACAAAAATGTATTTGTAAACATATATGTATGTAGTTATTTTGAAATTACATAAAACCACTTTTAAATAAAAATGGCCAATGTACTATAGTCCTACAGTCATATCCAAAGAGATAACAATACGAATACATATATATGAAATATACCTATAGAGATAATTTATACATATAAATTTAAATAAAAATACAAACAACATGCCATCAATTTAATTTCAAAACAGAACAAATATCTTGATACCATCTTTTAAGGAAGCAGAACAATCGCTGTTTTCCTAAAATATGCAGGTATGGTGTGTGGTCCTTTATATTATCATCTAAATTTCATCTCCACAATAAACTAGAAGTAGAAATTATTCCATTTTAAGAGGAATCTGAGGCCCCAAGTGGTTCCCTGACTTATATTTTCAATGACAGCGGAGAAAATTTTTATATTTCTCCAGTATTATCAGTGCCAAATCATGCCTCCTCCATGACAGACCAGAAGTACGTTTGGAAGAATGAAGGGTGCTGAACGTTACACAAGTAAATAACCTCGTTTCTCTAATTCCAAAATCAGAAACAGTTTAAGAATTTCCATATTGCAGGGAGCACGGGGTATGGTGCGTGAACGATGAATCTTGGAACACTAAAAAAATTAAATTTAAAAAATTTTTTCAAAATATCTAACTCAATATCCTTCAGAAAATGAAGTGTAAATCACTCAGCCTTTCAAATATGTGAGTCCCTACTCAAATACAAGACTCTGCCAGACACATCAATCACTGCTCTTTACAAAGTATACTATCATCCCCTTTTATTGGCTTGCTTCATGAAAAGACTTAATGTACATTAACGACACAAAATAGTATTAAAATAAAGGGCTAACTACAAATTAGGGTGTTTTATAAGATGAAAAGGAGATGTAATTGAGTAGATAAACATACTACTGGAATTTTTTTTTTTTTTAAGATTTTATTTATTTATTTGAGATAGAGACAGTGAGAGAGAGCACGAGAGGGGAGAAGGTCAGAGGGAGAAGCAGACTCCCAGTGGAGCCGGGAGCCCGATGTGGGACTCGATCCCACGATTCTGGGATCATGACCTGAGCCGAAGGCAGCTGCTCAACCAACTGAGCCACCCAGGCGCCCACAACTGGATTTATTTTTAATAAGTGGGGTTGTATCTAAGGAAAATCGTAAAGCTAAGTTTTTCACTTTTACATCTCAAGTTTCCACTCTTGGTGGTCCATTGACAAGAGAGACCTCAAGGAACCTTGGTACTGACACCCATATAACCATGCTGCCCTGTTCTTACTTCTCTTCAATCAGGATACCCATATTTCTACCATACTAGCAGTTAAAAGCCTAGATTTTGGTCCCAAGTCTGTCATTAAATTGCTGTGTGACATCTGGCAGGCAAGCTTCCCTCACTGAATTTCAATTGCTTTAAAGGTAGAGTTAGAAGGTTTAATTAGACCAATGTTTACCAAATCAGCCTGATTACAAAAGTAAACTCAATCAGTACTCTGTGTCCCTCATTAAGAATATGCATTTCTTGGGACGCCTAGGTGGCTCAGTGGGTTAAAGCCTCTGCCTTCGGCCCAGGTCATAATCTCAGGGTCCTGGGATGGAGCCCCACATCGGGCTCTCTGCTCAGCAGGGAGCCTGCTTCCCCCTCTCCCTCTGCCTGCCTCTCTGCCTACTTGTGATCTCTCTCTCTCTGTCAAATAAATAAATATAATATTAAAAAAAAGAATATAGATTTCTGGGGGCACCTGAGTAGCTCAGTGAGTTAAGTGTTGGACACTGATTTCAGCATAGGTCATAACCTCAGGGTCATGTGATCAAGACCCCCCTAGAGCTCCAAACTAGCCCTGGTACCTGCTTAAGATTCCCTCTCTCCCATGTCCCATCACTCCCACTGGGTCTCTTAAAAAAAAAACACAAAGTGGGGAGTGGTGCCTGGGTGGCTCAGTCGGTTAAGCGTCTGACTTCAGCTCAGCTGATGATCCCAGAGTTCTGGGATCGAGCCCCACATCGGGCTCCCTGCTCGGTGGGAAGCCTGCTTCTCCCTCTCCCACTCCTCCTGCTCATGTTCCCTCTTTCGCTCTCTGTCTCACTGTCAAATAAATAAATAATAAATGACCTTAAAAAAAAAAAAAAGAATACAGATTTTGGAGCCCCAACCAGGATGTACTTGGTTGGAAAGGGGGTGGTGATAAAATTACAATGTAAATTTCACCGATTTTTTTTTAAGTCTATTTATTTGAGAGAGAAGGGGGAGGGGCAGCATGAGAGGGATGGGGAGTCTTAAGCAGACTCTCCAATGGATGCGGAGCCCTATATGGGGGTTCAGTCTCACAACCCTGAGATCACAACCTGAGCTGAAACCAAGAATTGGATGCTTAACCGACTGCACCACCTAGGCTCCCCAATTTCACTGATTTTTACACAGTTTCAGTATATTACCTTGACTTTAAGCCATACATACCCTCCTAAAGTGGTTCATTACTATGTTTTCAAATATGAAAAAAAGAGCCTAAATATCATTCTTAAATAATACACTGCAAATAGCTCCTTAAGGAGCCATTTTTTTTTCCAGCTTGTCGGGGCTTTTTAACTTACTTTCTTTTTTCTCATATTCCAGATGAGTGATCTCATGTAAACAGACATTCATATACTAGGGAACTCCTTACAAATGAAAATACAAGCATGAAAGAAATTCCAACATTTATATTCTTTAAAATTATCACAAACACCTAAACAATAAGTATATCATTGTCATTAGAAAGTACTTTCAGTTTAAATAAAAAAAAAAGCTTCCAGCATAATGGAATAAACAAAATAGTCTTACCTAATCGTAATTCTCCAAAATTGCCACATCCAATTTTTTTTCCAACTCTAAAGTTAGGTCCAACCATTAAAACTCCAGAGGATGAAGACCCAGTTCCTCGAGGGTTGTGTCCCGAACGACCACTAGGTCGTGCCATTCTATCATCTGATTTGTCCTTGTCTTTCTTTTTATTATCCATATCAAGTTTGCGGTACTCCACTTTGAATTCTTTAATCAAGACAAGCACGATGAAATAGGGTATTGTGAGAATAGGTACATCACTAGGTTAACTGTACCAGGCGGGTAATTGTTAACATTCAAAGTGCAGCAGGTAGTCAGTTAACTGGAGCGTGTTCATCCCATTCGTAAAATTTTTCTCAGTTGTCTTTTCAGCAAAACATGTCTTCAAAATTATCTTTTCAGTGATGTAGGCTGATATTGATAGAGAGCTAGAATATTAAGAAAAGAAAATTAGTTAACCTGAAGAATTTAAAAACATATTTTGGGGATATTAATAACATAAGTTCAAGCAATGGATTACTGCTATTTGTTGATTCCCACTTAAATCAAACCACAGTAGACTTAAAGTAACTGTTAGATTTTCTACACTTTAATAACAAAGCGATGATAAAAACAAGGATAATTTATTAAATATTACAAATATATCAAAAATGTGCTATTTCGTAAGCCAATATACATTCACTACCCTAGAACTTATAACTTAAAACCATTTCAGTTTTACCAGTAAGTCAATATATGATTTTCCACTTAAAAGCAGAAAAAGAGAAGACATTTTCAGTAAAAGATTTTAATAAAACTGTCTTCCACGTGTCCATACACACATACATACAAATTTCTAAAATCTTTTCAAATTTATATTCTCATCTGGACTCCATTCATTCAAATATTTATTAAAAATAATACAGGGCGCCTGGGTGGCTCTCTTGGTTAAATGGCTGCCTTCAGCTCAGGTCATGATCCCAGGGTCCTAGGATTGAGACCCACATCAAGCTCCTTGCTCAGTGGGGAGCCTGCTTTTCCCTCTCCCTCTGCCTCCTGCTCCCCCTATGTGTTCTCTCTCTCTCTCTTTCTCTCTCTGTCAAATAAATAAATAAAACCTTTTAAAAAAGAAGAATTCAAATACTATTTATTAATAAATAAATAATACTTATTTTTATATATAACTATATACGGAAATGAGCTTCAGAAATGGTAATGCAAAGAACATTCTTGCCGCCCATCATGGGAAACAATTCTTATATAACATTTGAACTAGGTCTTTAAAAAAAAAAAAGTAATTTCACAAGGTTAAGAAATACTGGCACCTATCTTACGAGGTGAAGATTGGTTTTTATATTTTCTAATAGATACTTGAAAACAATAAAGCTTTAAAAAAGGCTTTTGGAGGAGTCTTCCCCATTCATCTTCTCTGGGAATTTCACCCATCTAATATACCTCATTTTTACAAGCTTAAGCAATTCTCCTACTTTTGTTTGAACAATTTGAGTGGATTCCTATTCTCTGCAATTAAAGAATTGACTTCAAAACATAGTCACTAATAAGGAAACCTGGGTCAATATCAAGGAGTTCTTATTCATATTTCTGAAACTGATTATGTAATGCAATCACAACAAGAGTTGAAACAAATAGTATCTTCTGATCAATTCCCAGCAATCCCCCAAATAGGCAATTAATCCTTACACACAATGTGTTTAAGGTGTTTCACAGTATTTCTGTCATACTCATATTCTGCAGATAAAACTGTAGGCCTCTCTTTGGTATCAGTAAAAGACATGTACTGTTTATTCTGTTTCCAAATATAATAGAGTAACTGATACTGAACTTCCCATCCTGCTGTAAATAACTATACAAACGGATAAAACTTAGGAAGCACCGGTTTTCAGGTATTGAATAACAGGCACTGTGGTCTGTGATCTTCAAGAAAAGGCAAACACATAAGGTGAGTCCCACCTTCACCCAAGATCTCTAGGGAGGGATAATTTTCTGACTACAGTATGAGGAGGCAAAACATAGGTAGAACACAGTGATCACAGATCAGTCACTGTTGAAACAAGTGAAATTTGCAGGATGTGGTACACAGGTGAGGCAATGGTACAGCGCTGGGGGTAAATAGTAGGCAGAAAGCTAGACTACATGTGTAGCAATATTCTGAAATATCTAGTAGACAATGGCTGCTATGGGGTTAAATGAATAATGAACATACTAAAGGCTGCACAGTGCTGGGAGAGTTGTAAGTTCGTATGTAGTCATGGTGGAGGAAACTCATTAATATCCCAGGAATTCAGCTGAGACACCACAAAGACCTGGTCTTAAGAGTAAAGACCATACTCTAGAGTAAAGACTACCATATAGAGCTCAACTAAAGCCTAAAACCAAGCCTAGATATATTAAGAAAAGAATCAGTTAACCTCACTCCATTCCATAAAGAAACTCAACATACTAAAAAAGACAAAAGACTCAGACTCTTAACAATGTTGAACTTACAATGTCTAGCATAAAATTAATAACATTACCAGGAATGCAAATAAGCAGAAATGCTCACAGCCGGGAAACCAAGCTGCCAAAAGAAATAGACTCCAAAATGATCCTGATAGTGGAATTAGAAAACAGGACTTTAAAACTAATAAATAGTGGTCAAAGTCCTAATAAATTGAATAAACAGAATGGGGCCAAAAAAATATTTGAATAAATAATGGTTCAAACTGTCCTAAATTCAGCAAAAAACATTAACCTATAAATTGAGGAAACATGAAACTTCAAAAAGAAGTCAAGAGTACTGGAAATCAGAAATGCATGGGTATTTATTTCCTTAAATGATAAATTATTGATTAAAGCATAAATAACTTATTCGTGTCATTAATAACAAAAAATGGAAGTAAAATTTATGACAACAAAAATGGGGGACTAGTATATGGAATTGAATTATTTTAAAATTGTTATATTTGTGGGAATGATGTGGTTCAATATTAAGTAGCCAATGTCAAGTAAAGAATGCTTATTTTAATACTTAGGCCAAATATAAAAAATTAACTGAATAGGAATAACTAAATAGCTAAGAAAAAATATAAAAATAATAAACAACATCTGATTAAAACAAAAGAGAAAGAAGACATGAGACACAAAGAAAACAAAGAGCAAGACACTGTAGTCAAAAACACACAAAGGACTATGAAAATGAACCATATTCTCAAAAGGGAAAAATTGTCAGACTGTATAAAAAAAGCAACAAATATATTCATCTCTAAAAACAATTTCAAACACAAAGAGACTGAAAGTAAAAGAAGAGACAAGATACATGATGCAAATTCCAAGTATAAGAAAACTTGAGAAGCTACAATATTACCATTCAAAGTAAATAGCAAAACAAAGAAATATCTCCAAAGATACAGAGGTCCATTTCATAAAGCCAAAAATATCGAGTAAGCTGAAAAACATAAAAATCATAAATACATATGAGCAAAACAAAAAACTAAAAAAAATAAAATTAACAAAACTAAAACTAAGAAAACTGAAGGAAAAAAGACAATCAAAATGTTAACAATGTTTCAATAAATGATAAAATAGAAGACAAAAATATCTAGGGGCACCGGGGTGGCTCAGGAAGTTGAGGGACTGACTCTGGATTTTGGCTCAGGTCATGATCTCAGGGTCATGAGATCAAGCCCCACCACATCAGGCTCCACGCTCAGCAGGGAGTCTGCTTGAGATTTTCTCTCCTTCTCCTTTTTGCCCCTCCCCGTGATTGTGTGTGCTCTCTCTCTAAAATAAATAAATAAATCTTTAAAGAAAGTAAAAAGGAAGCAAAAATATCAGGATGTATACTGACATAGTAGATCTAAATAATATCATCAATACCCTGCACTTAACTGACATTTATAAAATATAACATTCAGTAACTACCGAATAGTATTTCCTTTAAATGTTCACCAAGAAAGATCATACGCTGTGTAATAATTTAAGTCTCATATAGCTGAAGTATTACAGAGCACATTCTCTGATCAAAATAGAATTTAAAAAGCAATAAAAAATTATATACACTTTTGTATATAAAGGGGGGTGGGGTGGCTAGGGGATGGACACTGGGGAGGGTATGTGCTATGGTGAGTGCTGTGAATTGTGTAAAACTGATGAATCACAGATCTGTACCCCTGAAACAAATAATATATGTGTTAATATAAATCAATCAATCAATAGTTGAAAAATCAATCATGTGAGAAATTAGAAAAAAACTATAACAAATAATAATGAAACATTAAATTTTGTAAGCTATATCTAGATCAACACTTAGAACAAAATCAGAAGCTTTAAATGCCTATAGTTAAAAACTTTTTAAGGAATGATCCAGGTTTTCTTCTTTAAAAGCTAGAGAAGAACAAATTGGACATCACTTTGAGAAGCACTTTAATAGAGCTATTATTAATATCCCATGGACTTATATGAAAATATAGTCTTAATGAGTGAAAACAGGAGTTTTGGCAGATAAATGCCAAAATATCATTAAAAAAACCAGAAACTCTAGGACAAAAAGACTCATATCTGAAATGAAAAGCTTCACTGGATATACTTAAAAGTAGATTCAATAAACCAGAATAAAGTGTCAACAAACGTAAAAGGAAATCCAAAGAAATTATCTGGGGAACAAAATCAGTAAGTAGAAAATAAACAACAGAGGAAGTAAATAAAGCCAAAATACTAATTCTCTGAAAATGGACAATAAAACTGATAACTCCTAGCAAAAATGATCAAAAATAAAAAAGAAAATATACAAATAACCAATAACAATACTGAAAGAAGGGACATCACTGAAGATCTTACAAATTTTAAAAGGATAAAGGATAATTATGAGCAACTTCATGCCAACTTTTTGATAACTCAGATAAAATGGACAAATTTCTTGGAGCGCCTGTGTGGCTTAGTTAGTTAAGCAATTGACTCTTGATTTCGGTTCAGGTCGTGAACTTGGGGTCATGAGATCCAGCCCCACGTCAGGCTCCAAAATCATTGTGTAGAGTATGCTTGTCTTTCTCCCTTCCCCCTACTGCTTGTACATGCAATCTCTCTCTCTCTCTAAAATAAAATAATTAAAATCTTTTTTTTTAAAAAAAGGGAAATGGACAAATTTTTTGAAAAATCCAACATAGGATTACAAGATGAAACAGTAAATATCAATAGCTCTGTATATATTAAGAGAACTTAATTTTTTTTAGCAAAATCTCTCAGATATTTGAGTGAACAAAGTCAAGAACAAATGAGTACATATTATATGATTCTAGTTATGTGAAGTTCTGGAATCAGCAAAACAAGCTGTGGTGATAGAAATCACACCAGTCCTGCCTAGGGTGTTGGGATATCTGAGTGAAGAGCAGCATGAGGAAACTTTCCGGGGGAAGGAAATGTTCTACAATTTAACTGGAAAAGGACTACACAGGTGTATACGTTGTCCAAACTCATAAAATGATACTTAAAACCTATGCATCATAGGTCATAGTATCAACAACACTTCAAAATCTGACTTTTAGAAATAACCCACATCCACAAAACAGTGCTATATCGGAAAGCTCATGTTATTTCCAACCTATATTATCATAAAAGTTATCTGAAAATGCTACTTTTCTTAAACTTAATGAATATATCAGTACTTTAACTTTAGAAGCTTAAAGGGCCTTTCTATACTTCTATTACTTCTAGAAGTAATTTTCCTTTTGCAATTTTTTATGTTATTTTCAATACATAGCTTTTGGTTCATATTTAATCAAATACCCAAAACACGATGTACATGTAATTAAGAATTCAAATAATAAGGTAAAAATACCCCTTGGGATACCCACACCCCTTGTCCTCCAACCCACTTGCCTATGCAGAAGCAATAACCATTACTTTCAGTTTGGTGCATACGCTCCAGACCTTTTTTGTAATGCGTGCATGCACATACTTGCATACAGCAATTTTACAGGTTTATTTGTTTGCTTTACAGAAGTCCTCATGAAGCCTCTGACGAACCAGAAGTGCCTCACGAAAGAAAGAGCATGTGAACGTGTTTCATACATGAAAGGACTTTTGCCCTTTCACCTTCATACCCCTCTACCCAATCGGAACAGTAGAGGAGCAAGGGCCAGCATAATGAAGGGGGTGGGGGCCAGGAAAGAGTTAGTGGACAACCAAATCCCTTCCCCAAACGAAGTTCCAGAGCCAAGAGCCAGGCCTGAAAGTGACAGGTGGGGAGACAGTCGTTGAAAGAAGCAATGAATTAGCTTAAAACTGAACCTCAAAACCAGAACAGGTATTTTTAATACTTGAAAATACATCCGTTGCTAACAGTGAATTTATTCTTATAATATGTGACAAGAAATCAATGGAAACTAAGATATCATCTACGAGTGGGGAAGGGAGAATAATCAAAGTAGATATATGATGATAATGGTTAGTGAGAAATGAAGTTCTTTTCTGTTTTAGCCCATCCAGTTCGCCACATTCCAAAGAAAGTCTTCATGAATGTATAATAATCGCTTTTTTTAGTCTTTACAATATTTTTACAAACTACATTTTTTACTAAAGTATTTTCTTATTAAGGATCTCAAACAGCACCAGTACTTTCCCTATTATAGCAACTACCCAACAGTATTAGTAGCGCCTACAAGTCTGGCTATTAGCTATAATCACAGATTCCAGCCTACAGGCTAAATTCAGCCTGTGGTTTGTTTTGTACACCACAAACTAAAAATGGTCTTTACATTTTTACATGGTTGGGGCAAAAAAATCAAAAGAATAATAACATTTTATAACACATGAGAATCCACATGAAATTCAAATTTTATTGTTCCTGCTAAGTTTTTATAAGAATGAATCCATGTTAATTCATTTACATATTTTGATGGCTACTTCAGGCTACATGAGTGGAGTAGTTGTGAGAGACCATACGTGGCACGCTTGTCATTTCCCACTGCTGCACAGCGCACCACAAATTGCTCTGACTGTCATGCTTTTAAAGCACAGGACAGGGTGGACTAGGTATTTCAAATTAGATGGTAAAGCACTGCATTCATTATAACACGACACTGAAAAAGACAATGTGCTTGGACACGACCAAAAGTACTAGCTTTCTTGTACTCTAAGACAAATGAGTGAAAACTTTAAGCCTTATAGTAATACACACTCATTAGTTCACAGTGTCCGTGGGTCAGAAGTCTGGGCACGGCTCGACTGAGTCATTTGCTCAAGGCTTCACAGCTTCATTCGAGGTTATCAGCTAGGCTGTGTTCTCATCTGGAGGCTAAAGTAGGAAAGAATTCTCTTTCAGGCCCTTTCAGATTATGGGCAGAATTCACATTTTAGCCCTGTAACAGTAAGGGCCCCTGTTTTTTTGCTGGCTCTGGGACGGAGGCCACCCTCCATCCTACACTACACCTACAGTTTACTAGAAGCTGCCTACAGTTCAGCGCCACGGGGGCTTCTCTGACATAGCCACTTCGAGTCCCCAAAAAGAATCTCTAACCCCAATTTTCTAAGAATGAGTTTGATGTAAGGTACTATAACCTTCTCTCCTACCTAAGGTCTGATCTTTGTATCCTGCTCTAATACAACAGTTCTCCCAGGTATGGGGACCCTCACTCTGTGATTCCAGACCTCTTTGATGCGACGTGCCTATGGAGGATTAGAAAAAAAGAAGTCTTGGAATACCAACTAGTAGCAAAGACTTGGGCAAGGATTAATATGGCTATGCTTATTTTAATAATTATAAAATAGGATTAGACTAAGAGATTTCTAAGGATACTCTTACATTATGCACAGTATTAAAAATTGCCTGTTGAATTTGATGACAGTGACTCTTATCTGTAACTTCATGATCTCTGAACCTAGTATACTACTTAGCATGTAGGGCACACAATAGATATTGTAGATTAATACATGAGTTATTTCTCTCTCTAAACATTTCCAAGTTTTAGGTGTATAATTCCTACTTAGAGGCCCCCCCTCAGCTACTTATCACCAGACGCCCTAATATCAGGCTCTTCATTCACCTGAAATGCCTCAGTGAGCATTATTCGCATATGCCAACCAGTGTGCTACCAGTGCTCCCAAGAATTTCCTGGATGAGATGGCATTCCCTTGCCTGAATTACTCTGTTAATACTGTCTGCATTTCTGTCTTCTGTAGTGATTCATCCTAGCACCAAAAAAAAAAAAAAAAAATCAGTCCTGAAAACATGATATTCTTTCAGCTCTACCTAACACCAATAGATCATGAGTCACAAATCCAAATCCCCAAACAAGTAAGGCAGGTAATATGTATGAGTGAATCAAGCAGAGACTAAGACAATAAGGAATACTGGGGACTACAGGAAACTAGAAAGCAAATACCCCACTTGAAAAGGGCAGCTATTACTCAGCTGTAAACAGTACCAGTGCCATTCAGGAATTTAGACATTCTAATTTTTCCAGAAAATGCAGAAGCCTTTTGAGTGTGTGTGTGTGTGTGTTTGTGTGTGTGAGAGAGAGAGAGAGAGAAATCTCTGTAGTTGCTATTTGCTGAGCACTTACTACACCAAGTATTTTAAATAGATTAATTCATAAACTCTCAAAACTATTTTTTTACTGGCAAGGAAACTAAATTTTAGAGAAATTACACTGCACAACCAGCATCATGAAGTTAGTAACTGGTTCAGTGAGAATATGATTTTAAAAAGGAGAATTCCTGAGTTGATATTCTTACCCACTTTATCTCCTCATGTTGTTCTTACTAACCATCTGACCTCTCAAAGTACAGACTGTACCTTTCTAGCTGGATCTGCAGCCTGGGACTTCCCCCTTTTGCCAGCCTATAGTCTCAGTATCTATAACACCTCGATATTGGCAGTTCCTAATCTGAACCAAACTGGGGTGGGGGGACTCCATCATGTACGCAGGGCTCCAAGACATTTCTGAACAAAAAGATGATATACACACATGGAGCAGAAGAAAAAAAAACATTAACCTACAAAAGTGTAACATGCTGTCTTACTATGATATATATACCTTTCTGTTTAAATATTCTATTTTTTAAGAGTTAACAACTGTAACTATGTATATTCTTATCAGTAACACTTGGAGACATGAAATATTAATAAACTTTTGTTAGATGGGAAGAAACGCATATACTACAGGTGAAACGTGAAGGAAGCAAAATCCCAAACTAAGGGCCAGAAAATACAACAGGTAGGTAAAGAGGTGGTCTGCCCGACAGAAGTCCACAAAAGCTTCCTAAAGGACGTTAGGTGAAATAGTAAGCACGAATGAAAGAGGGATGGGAGGCAGGGATAAAATGGGGGAACGGGAAAATTGTTACTAACTACAATTAACTATCTCCTATGTGAAACAAAACAAAGCAAAACAAAGTAAAAACAAACCTCTAAAGAAGCCAAAGGAGGGTCCGAAAGAGAACATGGGGGAGGGGAAATTATGCTGTGGGATCACAGAATGAAACCTGTCCCCATTTGGCATTCTGAAGAATTCCTTGCCTAAAGACGGATGCCCTGAGTACTCTAACATGGAAACTCAGAGTCAGTAAGAACCATCGTGTATACATAACAGCAAGAGACTAATGAACCGACAATCCAGAATTACCATATTTGTGGAGAAAGCTAATTATATGAAAGAAAAATACAAACAAAAAGCAATTAAAAAATCTGGAAAAAGGAGATCACACACACAAAAGAAGAGGAAAAACTACAAAAAATATTAACGACTAGATCCTGAGAGGCTTTTGAGAAGAACAGTAATATAGAGGGAGAATGACAAAATAATGCTACATTAAATGGAGTAAGCAAAGATCAGATGGGGAAACAATCTTCATATGCAAAACAAAAATAAGAAAACAAGTAAAGGAAAATGCATAGGATGAAGCAATCAAACACCTCCAACTTCCAATTAGTAATTTCAACAAAGGCAGAGGACAGAGAAAATTAAGAAAATTTTTCAAAGAAAATTTTCCTGAGCTAGAGCAAAAAGGGCCCAAATAACACTAATCAAGAATGATACCCTCTGTTTACGGCACCATTATTTATTTAAAATAGTCAAATTATGGAAGTAGCCCAAGTGTCTACCGATCGATGAAAGGGTAAAGAAGACATGGCACATGTATTCAATGGAATGTTATTCATCCATAAAAAAATAAAATCTTGTCATTTGTAGTAACACAGAGGAAGGGAGAAAGTTTAAGGCTAGGTGAAATAAGAGAAAGACCAATATAGGATGTCACTCATACATGGAATTTAATAAAACAAACAGGGGAAAAAGAGAGAAAAAACCAAGGAACATATTCTTAACTATAGCAAACTGATAGTTACCAGACAGGAGGTGGGTGTGAGAATGAGTGAAATAGGTGAACCAGGTGATGGGGAAGAAACAGTAAACTTACCACGATGAGCACTGAGCTGAATCACTGTATTGTATACCTGAAACTAATATAAAACTGTGTGTTAACACTGGAATTACAATAAAAAACAGTAAAAATTTTTTAACTCTAGCATACTACTTGGTTCTCCAGCATGTCCTAACAGTGCAAGCATGGTTAGTTGATGGTCAGTTTTCAGAATCAATCCTACCCAAAAAATGCAAGATAAATGTTACAGAAGAGACTATAAATTTGTCCAACCTTGATACAACTGACAAATGTTCAGCTGTAAACGGGAAGTAGAAGTGGTAACAGAAACAAGAGAAATAAGAACATCTGCACCTTACAAAGTATGGAGTAGAGATAATGTAAAATTTGCTAGAACAAAACAGAGATGTAAGAATGTTACTTAAAGTGTCAAAGGTAAGCAGCAGAGGACATACACATGGTAACTACCTAAACATTTAAAGACAGAAGGGTAACTGGAGATGTGTAGGCTAAAATTTCATCACTCTTAGTAGAAAATTCTAAGATAATACATCTGCAAAAAAAAAAAAAGATAATTTTGCTTCTTCCCTTCTAATTTGAATACCTGTTATTGATTTTTCTTTTCTGACTGGTATGGCGAGGACTTTCAGTATTCTGTGGAATACAAGTGGTAAGAGAGGGCATCCTTGTCTTGTTTTTGATCTTAGAGGAAAAGCTTCAGCATTTCACCACTGAATATGATGTTACCTATGGGCTTGTCACACGTGGCCTTTGTTATGTTGAGGTACATTCTTTCTATACATAATTTCTCAAGACTTTTATCATCAACAGATGTTGAATTTTATCAAAGGCTTTTTCTGAATCTATTAAGGTGCTCATACAATTTTTAATGTTTATTCTGTTAATGTGGTGTATTACATTTATTGATTAGCAAATGTTGAAGCATCCCTGTATTCCAGGCTTAAATCCCACTTGATCATGGCATATGATCCTTTAAATGTTCTGGTAAATTCAGTTTGCTAGTATTGTATTGAGGATTTTTGCATTTATATTTACTAGGGATATCGGTCTGTAATATTTTTTTCTTGTAGTGCCCTTATCTGGCTTTGGCATCATGGTAGTATTGGCCTCGTGAAATGACTTTAGGAGTATTACTTCCTCTTCAGTTTTTTGGAAGAGTTTCAGAAGAATTGATATTCATTCCTCTTTAGATGTTTAGTAGAATTCACCAGTAAAGCCCTCGGGTCCTGTTTTTTTGTGGTTGTTGTTGGGAGATTTTTGATTGGTAATTCAATCTCCTTAGTAGTTACAAGTCTATTAAGATTTTCTATTTCTTCCTGAATCAATCGTGGTAGGTTGGTTTCTATGACTTTATTTCCTCAGATTACACAATTTGTTGGCAATAATTGCCTACAAGAGTCTCTTATGAGCCTTTGCATTTCTGTAGTATTAGCTGTAATATCCCCTCTTTTATTTCTAATTTTGAGTCTTTTTTTCTTAGCCTAGCTAAGACTTTATCAATTTTATCCTTAAAAAAAACAGCTCTTCATTTTGTGATCTTTTCTGTTGCTCTAGTTTCTATTTCACTTAGCTCTGCTCTGATCTCATTATTTCCTTCCTCTGGTAACTTTGAACTTTGTTCTTCTTCTAGTTCTTCTTCTTTTACCTTGAAGTATAAACTTAGGTTCCTTTATCTGAGGCCTTTCTTTATTCTTTTTTTTTAAGATTTTATTTATTTATTCATGAGGGGGGGGCAGAGGCAGAGGGAGAAGCAGGCTCTGCACTGAGCAAGGAGCCCAACACAGCACTCAATCCCCGGACCTCAGGATCATGACCTGACCCGAAGGCAGATGCTTAACCATCTGAGCCACCGAGGTACCCCTTTCTTTATTCTTAATATAGGTTCTTCTCATTATAAATTTCTAAGAAGTATTTTTGCTATATTCCATTAGTTTTGGTATGCTGTACGTCTGACAATTCTACCAAGAACTGTTAGCTATAATAAACAAATTTAGTAAAGTTACAGGACAGAAAATCATCATACAAAAATCACTTGAACTCCCATATACTAACAATGAATGCTCTGAAAAAGAAATTATGAAAGCAATTCCATTTACAATAGGATCAAAAAGAATTAAATACTTAGAAATAAATTTAACCAAGGAGGTGAAATACCTATACACCGAAATGTATAAGACATTAATGAAAAATACTGAAGAGGCACAAATACAACAAAGATAGCTGATGTTCTTAAATTGGTAGAATTAGTATTGTTACAATGATTAAATAACCCAAAGTGATCTAGGTATTCAATGCAATCTTATAAAAAATCCAAGGGCTTTTTTTACATAACAGAAAAAAACAGTGCTAAAATTCACAGAGAACCACAAAAGACTCCAATTACCAAACCAATGCTAAAGAAGAACAAGGCTGAAGGCATCACACTTCCTGACTTCAATCTATATTATACAACTACAGTAATCAAAACAATATGGTATTGACATTAAAAAAAAAAAAGGCACATAAATCAACAGAACAGGACAGAGAAGCCAGAAATCAATCCATAAATATATGGTCAACTAATCTTTGACAAGGGCACCAAAAACATAAAATTGGGAAAGGATGGTCTCTTCAATAAACGGACAACTAGACATCCACATGCAACAGAATGAAACTGGACTCCTATCTCACATCATTCACAAAAATCTACTCGTAATGGGCCAAAGACTGAAATACAACACCTGAAACCAGTACCCCTAGGAGAAAACATAGAAAAAAAGCTTCCTGACACTGGTCTTGGCAATGATTGTTTTGGATATGATACCAAAAGCATAGATTACAAAAGCAAAATGAACAGATAGGACTATATCAAACAAAAAGTCTTCTGTAGCAAAAGGAAACTACCAATGAAATAAAATGGCAATCTATGTGATGGTAAAAAATATTTGCAAATCATATGTCTGATAAGGGGTTAATGTCTAAAATACATATGGAACCCATACAACTCAATAGTAAATAATGTGATTAAGAAACAGGCAATGAGGGGTGCCTGGGTGGCTCAGTGGGTTAAAGCCTCTGCCTTCGGCTCCAGTCATGATCTCAGGGTCCTGGGATCAAGCCCCGCAATAGGCTCTCTGCTCAGCGGGGAGCCTGCTTCCCCTCTCTCTCTGCCTGCCTCTACTTGTGATGATCTATCTCTCTCTCTGTCAAATAGATAAATAAAAATCTTAAAAAAAAAAAAAAAGAAATAGGCAATGATATGGATAGCGATTTTTCAAAAAATATATACAAACAGCTAACAAGTATACAAAAAAAGGTGCTCGACAGCACTAGTTATCATATAAGTGCAAATCAAAACCACAATCAGATTACTTTACACCTGGTAGGACAGTTTTTGTCACAAAGATAAGAATCAACAGATGTTGGCAAGGATATGGAGAAAAGCAAACCTTTGTGTACTGTTAACGGGAATATAAATTAGTACAGTCATTATGGAAAACAGTAGGGAAGTTCCTCAAAAAAATCAAAAATAGAACTACCATATGATCCAGTAATCCTGCTTCTGGGTATATACCCAAAGGAAACTGAAATAAGTATCTCAGAGAGATATCTGCACTGCCATATTCCTATTGGCACTATTTCCTAATAGCCAAGGTATGGAAACAACCTAAGTGTCTGTCACAGATGAATGGAAAAAGAAAACAGGCTATATTCAATGGAACATTATTCAGCCATAAAAAAAGAAGTAAGTTCTGCCACTGGGACACCATAGATGAACCTCGAGGGCATTATACTAAGTGAAATACACCAGACAAAAAGACAAATACTATAGGGAGTTGCTAATTTGTAGAATCTAAAAAAAAAAAAAAAAGTCAAACTCATAGAAACAGAGTAGAATGGTGGATGCCAGGGGCCAGGAGAAATGGAGAGAATTAAGTCAAAGGGCAAACTTTCAGTTATATGATCTGTAAGTTCTGAGGACCTAAAGTACAGCAGGGTGACTATAGTTAGTAATATTGTACTGTATCTTAATAATACTGTATTGTATATTTAAAATTTGCTGGGAGTAGATAACTGTCCCCACCAACCACACACACACACAAAAAGGTAATTATGTAATGGATTTGTTAATTAACTTGATTGTGATAATCATTTTACAATGTATACAAAACACATTGTACACTTTACATACAATTTTATCAATTACGTCTCAATAAAGCTGGAAAGAAATAAAATTAAAATTAGAAAAAAAATTTTAATTTGACACAGGGGGCACCTTGGTCACCCAGTTTGTTGAGTGTCCAACTCTTGATCTAGCTCAGGTCTTGATTTCTGGGTACTGAGTTCAAGCCCTGCATACATTGCTGTGCATGGAGCCTACTTAAAATAAAATAATTTGAGATAGAATCAAAGAGAATATTATAGGCATATAATTTTAAATTATAGAAATAACTACTTAAATCATTTAAAACATTAAAATGCATTTAAAGCATTAAAAAACATTTAAAGGATTAAAATGATAGGCTTTTAATTCTTCCTCAAGGGTAAAAAAAAAGTGGTTTCATCTACTGAAAAATTCAAATACTGGAGATACGAGGCAAGACATTATTACTTATACATCTTTATTATTTTATATTCTAGCATACAATCATTAATTTAATAAAAATATTAATTCTAACATGAATAAATAGACTTAGTCCTAAAATAACTAAAAGCACTGTCAAAATCTAATAAGAATATTTCAAGTTATTGAAAAGTAAATTATAAGTGCCTCTACAAATCATAGTTTTTGTTTTGGTTTGCTTGCCTTTTACTTTAAATGAAAACAGAGTCCACTAGTACTAGAATTCTTTTTTTTTTTTAGTACTAGAATTCTTAACCTGAAAACCATGGACCTCCTGAGCATTTTCTTAAGATAGAATCCATAACTTTCAACAGATTGTAAGATTATATAACCCTAAAAAAGTTAAGAACCACTGAATAGTGTATCATTTTCTCACTAAATTATAGATGCATTTTTAGAAACAATCTATCCTAAAAACTAACATCTGTTCTTTATTTAAAAGCCAACCTGGTTAGAGAAAAGTATTTAGGGCAATTTACAATGTACACACTACGAAACAACTGAGAAAATTTTCAAGTTAGGAAATCAGGCAAGAAGCTAGCTAGGTCATGTTAGAAATATAACTATATAATACTAAATACGAAATGGACACCATGCAGTTCAGTACCCATACTTAACAAATTTATTTTTCTAATTTCTAATAGTCAAGCAAAAACAGAAATATAAGCAGATACAAGATTCATGTTCATTAAAGTCGCTCCAGTTGCTAAAAGCCAACAAATAATCACAGTACTGTATTAGACCTACAGATGCAGTAAGACTAGTAAAAGAACATTTCTCTCAGAAGTTTTAAATTTAAAAACTACAAGGAAGAAAATGGAAAAACACAACTTAAAAACTTAAAAATTAGGCATTCAGAGAAATAAAAACTACTGAGAGAACGAAGTATCATACAAATATATGCCTCACATACACCTTCTGTTAAAGCAAATTAAATAATGATCCATATGGCTTAAGGATATTTTATTTTTTTTTAAAAAAGATACTACCCTTTTAACTGAAACTCTAAACTGTCTATAACCAAAAGAATGGACATGGATTTAGTTAACGTGAATGAAGCTACATGAATGTGCATAAACAGTAACAAAATATTTGCACATTATGTTTGATTCTATCACTATTCTCAGCATACCGACTTAAATACCTACATTTAAAAGACATAATTTATTAAAGGGATGTATTTTAAAATTATCCTCAAGAATTGATAAACAAATACAAATAATCAATTGTTTTGCTTTTATAAACAAGTACAATTTTGATGTAGTAACATCCACAAATAAAGAAAAAAAAAAGAACTGCTAAATACAGAAAACATTAGACATAATCTGATCAGATGAACAGAAATGTAGGCCAGTGGCATACCTCTAATTTGATGATCAATGATGAATCTTCAAAACATAAAATAGAAAATCAGATTCTCTAATCTTCATGAGCCAATAATTTAATACATTACAGAGCCAACTGACCTTCTTTAGATTGCAACTACATAAAACAAAGTAGTCTGAGAACATATCAGTATAGTATGTTCTAGCTCATAAAAAACCACCCAGACCTAGCAAAAACTTTCAAATATTAATGGGTAGTTCTAAAATTTCTCAAAATGCTTATTAATACTCCATCTAGCTTCCAAAATATTGCTGCAATACCTATGGAATTGTTCCATGTATCTGTAATATTAAGTATGAAAATTTCCTATGGTCATCTTTTCATGTTCAACATATTTGTCAATGTTTTTTGCAAATACAAAATTAGAAGTAATAGAAATTTTAAAATTAATTGTTTTTCACATGTTACTTGTCAAGGCATTGATTTCTCACTGCTTTATAACTTAAATGAAAAAGTCCATACTTAGTATATGAAATGACCCATTCAGTGTTTCAAATGCTTTATTCAGTCTCTAAAAATTACATTACAATACATGTCTCCAGGCTTCTCCGAAATTTAAATGAGTAAGGATATTTGTGATGTGATGGCTAGCCGGTACATCACATGCTTCTATTAGCAGCAAGTGTCCCAGTTACTGGTTTCTGGCATGAGCTCAACTGTGGTTGTCTAAGAAAAGACTAAACACTTATTTTTAAAAGCTAAATCATTAACTGTAATGTCAAAAATGGAGATTAATTTCTCTAATTACATACTACAGAAACTTATTCTGTCTCAGAAAACATTTAGTAACTATCATCAACAACACTACATTTTTGAAACTTGACTTCAGTGATGCCCCCTGTATAATCCTCTCAAGATCCAGGAAACTCTAGTCTAAAAATTGCCATCAGTTCTATTAGAGCAGGGTTTTCCAAAGTGTGGATCATAACCCTAAATTAGTGGGTTGTTAAACTAATTTAAGAAGTCTTGAGCAGCACTTTTTAATATGAAATAGTATTATACAGAAAAGAAAATGGAATACACATATGTCATAAAGAATAGTTCAATGAGATTTTGTTTTTGTTATTTTTTTTAAAGATTTTATTTATTTATTTGACAGAGAGAGAGATCACAAGTAGGCAGAGAGGCAGGCAGAAAGAGAGGGGGAAGCAGGCTCACTGCTGAGCAGAGAGCCCGATGCGGGGCTCGATCCCAGGACCCTGAGATCATGACCCGGGCCGAAGGTAGAGGCCTTCACCCACTGCGCCACTCAGGCATCCCTGTTTTTGTTCTTTAAATCAATGTGTATATATCTATGGGTCACAATGTAAAAATACATTTTTACAGGTTGTGATAAACAGATTTCTGTGAGTTATGGCCAGAAAGGATTTCTAAGTTTGAAAGATGTAATAAATACGTAAGAGCACAGGAGTATCAAACCATGCTAAGTTATAATCAGTGATAACTGAGTTAAATTTTAAAGAGAAATTTTATTAAAGTGTAAATTTTCTTAATATACATAAACATTACTGAATATCTAATTAAGTAAATTTTCTAACTATCCAGGTCTGACTCTTCTAGTAACTAGGATATGACTATATCATAGGTCTTCAAAATATCCTTTGTGCCTCCTCTTTTCATTTTCACAGGTGAACTTATGCTCTCATTGGTAATACCCCTTAGCACAGCTAAGGAGTCTCAACGGTTAGAACAGGAAGGAAAGTTTAATTTGAAAATGTCCAGCCCCCTAAACATTTATTACACGTGCAGCCAGAGAAGCATGCATTGCCCTCATCTCCTGTCCCCCTTAAGTATGATGGGAATGAAAAATCAAGCAGAGGTCACAGTAAATTCCTATTAATGAAAAATTCACAGTATCAATCTCTACGAGCAGGTCATCTGAGTATAAAATTGCAAACATGGCTGCAAATCCCAGTCATAAGAACAGGATTAAATTTAAACTCCAAGTTATCAAGGAAAGTCATGTTCTGTTTTGGGGGACTCACTTGCATTCAACAAATACTTACTGAATATCTACCCTGTACCAAACACAGTCCAAGAATCTGGAGATACAGAAATGAACTTGTCCCAGAACATGTCTCACCATCCCCTTTTAAGTCTATCTACTTCATGACTCCCATGGCACAGTAGTATATTTTTTATATTGATTAAAAACACGATATTCTTCTGTACCTGAGCAAAACTAAAAAAGGTTGGTTCCCAGGAGTTATGTTCTACAAAGTTGCAGCAAACTCTGAAACAAGAACAATGGACCAGTGCTCCTAGGGAAAATAAAGGATTCAGTTCCTGCAAGTCTCTGGTCACAACATTTTCAGCAAATGATTAATATATAACCTTGTTCACGAATGTTTCTGTTTAAAGATGCCTTATTTAATACATCTTGTTGAGTCATTAACATTGAACTCAGAGTCGGGGCGCCTGGGTGGCTCAGTGGGTTAAAGCCTCTGCCTTCCGCTCAGGTCATGATCCCAGGGTCCTGGGATTGAGCCCCGCATCCAGCTCTCTGCTCAGCAGGGAGCCTGCTTCCCCTCTCTCTCTGCCTGCCTTTCTGCCTACTTGTGATCTCTCTCTCTCTGTCAAGTAAATAAATAAAATCTTTAAAAAAAAAAATTGAACTCAGAGCCAACAGCACTAAAACTCATGCCTGAACTAAGCCCACATAACACACATTTTCTCAAGAAAGCCTATCACACAGGCTTTTTGAGTACAGGAAACACCAGACAGCACTTCCATACTACATTTGGGGGTCATTTTAAACAGCAAAATCACCCACCAAAAAAGCATTAAATAGGCCCCAAAAAGCAAAACAAAAAGGCAGAGCATCACCTTGTTCAGTCTTGGGTGAGAACATGCATGTTGGATAATTCAAATTTTTTGCTGCTCTGAACATGTGCATACCGTGAATGCCTGGGAAAGCACCAAGAACGTTGATCTGGGGGCCACAAATAAATTTTAGCAAGTAGAGAAATCTGCAAATATAGAGTCTGTTAATAATGAGCATCAACTCTAATAAACGAGGGGAATTTTCTCTCTTTAAACATATGCCCATCTAATAAGTAAGAAATGACAGAATTCAAATATCATCATTATGCAACTCCTAGTGAACTAATGGAAGTAGGTAAGTATCACTTGCTGTTAACGTCAAAAAAAAAAAAAAAAAAAGATAACCTTTGAGCTTCCTGATGGAAGGAAAAAAAAATTAAAGTGAACCTGATGAAACCTCTACATTTTACAACCAATTTACAGGAAAGACAAGGTACAATGTTTTTACTTTTCAAACTTAAGATAGCCCATTTATTTTATCTGATGGCCTGAAGGACAGGCATATTTTGTTGAGCCCTATCTCCCCATTATCAATTATAATACATAATACATAGCAGACATTTATTAAAAGTTTGTTGAATAAATGAGTAAATGAATGAATGAGTGAATAGACGCTAACGCTTAGAAGTTTAAGAATGTTAATTTATAAGATCAAGTCTTTTTCAAGGAAAGAAGGAAAGAAAAAGGTATGGACAGGCAGGCAATTTACAGCTCAAAGGATACTACAAGTGGAATAACACCTCAGGAATCAAAGGTCATTTACACTGTAGTTTCTAATCTCCAAATTGTAGCAATGAACCAGAAGAAAAAAAATGTACTAAAAGAGGTCACAAAATGCATATTTTGCTCATTAAACAAAAAGAGCCCCTAAACTATATTTTACTTTAATACTAAAATAATTCTATTATTTTTTTTAAAGATTTTTATTTATTTATTAGAGAGCGAGAGACTGAGAATGAGAGGGGAGAAGGTCAGAGGGAGAAGCAGACTTCCCGCAGGGCTGGGAGTCCGATATGGGACTTGATCCCGGGACTCCGGGATCATGACCTGAGCCGAAGGCAGCCGCCCAACCAACTGAGCCACCCAGGCGCCCTAAAATAATTCTATTATTATTAGAAAATCAAACATAACTGGAACAATTGAAGTGACTAGCAAAAATGGGACGGAGAACAAAGAAGACAACCTTATACACCCTGATAAATTCAATTTATGCATCACAGCATACTTTGTAACTGATGTGCAGAATGAGAACCCTGACTCAGCAAGATCTGAACACGTTTAGAAAACACTGAGAAGTGGGGTGCCTGGATGGCTCAGTGGGTTGGGCCTCTGCCTTCGGCTCGGGTCATGGTCTTGGGGTCCTGGGTTCGAGCCCCGCATCGGGCTCTCTGCTCAGCGGGAGAGCCTGCCTCCCCCTCTCTCTCTGTCTGCCTCTCTGCCTACTTGTGATCTCTCTCTTTGTCAAATAAATAAATAAAATCTTTAAAAAAAAAACAAAACAACAACACCGAGAAGAGTACTACCTCATAAAGTCGATCATTTAAAAAAAATATTAAAATAAAAAATTTTAGTATAAATTCACTCTTCTAATTTATCTAACAGGTCACTGACTGATAATGCCAGATAAATGAAAAAGTACTTCAGAAAAGTCAGTAGCTGCTTCATACATAGTTCTCAAAATGAAGTTATATTTCTTTTAACTATCGCGCTAATTCCTAAATTTGTAAAAATACGTATTTACAAATAATCATTGAGTGTAGGCAAAGGTTACAAAAGTAAAAGGTTCACTCAAGAGTATGAACATCTGGGGCGCCTGGGTGGCTCAGTGGGTTAAAGCCTCTGCCTCGGCTCAGGTCATGGTCCATGATCTCCGGGTCCTGGGATGGGGCTCTCTGCTCAGCACGGAGCCTGCTTCCCCCTCTCTCTGCCTGCCTCTCTACCTGCCTCTCTGCCTACTTGTGATCTCTTTCTCTCTGTCAAATAAATAAATAAAATCTTAAAAAAAAAAAAAAGAGTATGAACATCTGAGGGATGCCTGGGTGGTTCAGGCAGTTAAGCATCTGCCTTCTGCTGAGCTCATGGTCCCAGGGTCCGGGATTGAGTCCCTCATTGGGCTCCTTGCTCAGTGGGGAGCCTGCTTTCCCCTCAACCCTGCCTCCTCCTGTGTGCGCGCCTGCGCAGGCGCTCTCTATCGCTCTCTCTTTCTGATAAATAAAACTTTAAAAAAAAAAAAGAGTACCAACATTTGATCACTTTACTTAGGAAGCTAATATTGTCTCATCATAGAAAGAATATTGTAACTGACAATAAATCATAAATAACCAAGTTGACTTCTACAAAATTCTAGAATGAAATATACAACAAGTGATAGAAAAGCTTAAACTATCGGCCTCTCGCTGTACACTCGCAGCCGCTGCTGTGGCCGCCACTTCTGCTCTAAGAAAATTATGTTACCTAACACCGGGAGGCTAGCAGGATGTACAGTTTTTATCACAGGTGTGAGCCGTGGCATTGGCAAAGCTATTGCATTGAAAGCAGCAAAGGATGGAGCAAACATTGTAATTGCTGCAAAGACTACCCATGCAAACCCCAAACTTCCAGGCACAATCTTTACTGCTGCTGAAGAGATTGAAGCGGCTGGAGGAAAGGCCTTGCCATGCGCTGTTGATGTGAGCGATGAACAGCAAATCAATAATGCAGTGGAGAAAGCAGTGGAACGATTTGGAGGAATTGATGTTTTGGTGAATAATGCCAGTGCTATTAGCTTGACCAACACATTGGAAACACCGACAAAGAGAGTGGATTTGATGATGAATGTCAACACCAGAGGCACCTTTCTGACATCTAAAGCATGTATTCCTTACTTGAAAAAGAGTAAAATTGCTCATATCCTCAATCTCAGCCCACCGCTGAACCTAAATCCAGTGTGGTTCAAACAGCACTGTGCTTATACCATTGCTAAGTATGGTATGTCTATGTGCGTGCTTGGAATGGCAGAAGAGTTTAAGGGTGAAACTGCAGTCAATGCATTATGGCCTAAAACAGCCATCCGCACCGCTGCTATGGATATGCTGGGAGGATCTGGTATTGAAAGCCAGTGTAGAAAAGTTGATATCACTGCAGATGCTGCCTATTCAATTTTTAAAAAGCCAAAGAGTTTTACTGGAAACTTTATTGTTGATGAAAATATCTTAAGAGAAGAAGGAATAAAAAATTTTGACTTCTATGCAATTAAACCAGGCCATCCTTTGTTACCAGATTTCTTCTTAGATGAACACCCAGATATAATTATCAAGAAAGTGGAATCACGTGATGCTATTCCGAAATTGAAAGAAGAGAAGTCACAGCCACCACCAAAACCACGTTCTGGAGCCGTGGCAGAAACATTTAGAATTGTTAAGGACTCTCTCAGTGATGATGTTGTTAAAGCCACTCAAGCAATTTATCAGTTTGAACTCTCAGGTGAAGATGGTGGAACATGGTTTCTGGATCTTAAAAACAAAGGTGGGAATGTTGGATATGGAGAGCCCTCTGATCAGGCAGATGTGGTGATGAGTATGTCTACTGATGATTTTGTAAAAATGTTTTCAGGGAAACTAAAACCAACAATGGCATTCATGTCAGGAAAATTGAAGATTAAAGGAAACATGACCTTAGCAATCAGATTGGAGAAGCTAATGAATCAGATGAATGCCAGGCTGTGAAGGAAAAGGAAAAAAAAAATGTCAATCACTAAGCTCAAAAAGTAAAAGGAATCAACAGTTGAAATCTGTTTGTTTTCTTCCCTTTCATATAATAAGGATGTGCAAGTTCTGGAAAAATAGAATTTCTGTATCTATAAGACTTGAAATTATCATTAAAACAGCTAGTTAATCAAACATAAGCTTCATTAAGTGGAATTCTAAGACAGTCTGCTTGTTTTGTGAGTTTTGCCCTCTGAGAGCTAGATTTCACTCATTGTGGGGAAGGTGTGATGATCCAACTAATCAGGTTCAAACAGTAAAATGAGCTCTTTTCAACACTTCTTCCCATATAAAAGGATGTTAATCTGTTTAAAATTTTTCAGTTTAGGATTGTATGCCAATGAAATCTTAATGATATTTTAGATTTTTATATACTTGTTTTAAGGAAGATCTTCTATAATGCATTTTCACAGAAATCACATAAACTATCTTAATAAATACTATTTGTGAAGACTAATGAAACAAAAACTGTTTTTCATTCTAACTAGCTTTCCATGTATAAGTTACCTGTTATTAATATACCTCTGCTAATGTCATTCAGTATATATCCTCTTGCTAAAT
>CM052809.1:15626116-15680290 GCA_028533885.1 Nasua narica | reverse complement strand
CATTTTCACAGAAATCACATAAACTATCTTAATAAATACTATTTGTGAAGACTAATGAAACAAAAACTGTTTTTCATTCTAACTAGCTTTCCATGTATAAGTTACCTGTTATTAATATACCTCTGCTAATGTCATTCAGTATATATCCTCTTGCTAAATGTATAAAAATGCCTTAAAATAAAATAATTTCTCTCCAGAAAAAAAAAAAAAAAAAAGAAAAGCTTAAACTATCACTTCTCCAGACTAATGATTTCTTTCTGCCTGGACCAAAGCACGAGAATCCTTCTCCAAATAAATGCTGTAGCCAGAAGACAGAGACGTGGAATTGAAAGACACTTTAAGTCCCAATATGGCACCAGGGTTAAGGCCTAGTTTTTCTTTTCTTTTCTTCCTTTTTCTTTTTTTTTTAAAGATTTATTTATTTGAGAAAGAGATAGACAGTATGGTGGAGGGGCAGAGAGAAAGGGAAAGAGAGTCTTAAGCAAACTGCATGCTGAGTGCAGAACCCAAGTGATGTGGGGATCAACGTCACAACCTTGAGATCAGGACCTGAACCAAAACCAAGAGTCAGAAGCTTAACAGACTACACCACCCAGATGCCCCAAGCCTGGTTTTTCTTACAGAGATCAAGGCTGGTTCACCATAAGCCAGAAAGAAAAGCTCCAAAACATCATGAAGATTGCATTCCCTAAAAATCGAGGTTCCCCTAAGTATCGATCTATCCAATAGGTCTACAGCAATGAAAATATCATGTTCAGACTGAATATTACTGCCATGGTATTTTGGTGTACAATCAAATTAACAAGCTAATTATTAAAAAGTAATTCAATATAGCAAATTTAAAGTTCAAGAATTGCTTATTACCAGAACTCTTCAACATCATTGGTGGGAATACAAAACGGTATACAGCTGCTTAGAAAAAGTTTGGCAATTTCTCATAAAGTTAAACATATATTTATCTTATGACCATCAATTCCAATCCTAGGAATTTGCCAAGTCAATTGAAAACTTCAAATCACCAAAAAGAAAAAAAAAAAAAAAACCGAACACAAATATTTAGGGCAGCTTTATTCCTAATTGCCAAAAACCAGAAACAAATGCTTCAAATGGTGAAAGGATGGATAAACATGCCGTGGTACATCCATATAATGGAACATTGCTCAGGAGCAAAAAGAAACGACTGACACATGCTTCACCGTGAATGAATCTGAAATACTTTATGCAAAGGGGAAGGAGCTATATTCAAAAGGCTGCATACCGCACGGTTCCATTAATATGCTATTCTGAAAAAGGCAAAAGTACAGAAACTGAGAACAGATTAGGGGCTGCTAGGGGCTGGCAGTGAGAGAAGGGGTTGACTACAAAGGGGCAGCAGGAGGGAAATATTTGGAGCTAAAGGAATTGTTTTGTGCACTGATAGCAGGGGGAGTGAACTTTAGCATGCAAAATTTAAAAACAGGAAAAAGAGGGCGCCTGGGTGGCTCAGTTGGTTAAGCAACTGCTTTCGGCTGAGGTCATGATCCCAGAGTCCTGGGATCGAGTCCCACATCGGGCTCCCGGCTCCGCGGGGAGTCTGCTTCTCCCTCTGACCTTCCCCCTCTTAAGCTCTCTCTCACTGTCTCTATCTCAAATAAATAAATAAAAACAGGAAAAAGAAAAAAACTCCATCTAATATAAAAAAAAATACCTTGCGATAAAATTATAATTAAGTGAAATGTTCAAAAAATTGAATACTTCCTTTAAATTTTCTGGCTACCCCATAAATGCATTTAATTTCAACTTTTGCCATTTAAAAAAAGAAAACCTTTCCATAAAGTATTTCTCTACTTTTAAGCCTCAGTAACTATGTCAGATGCTTGTGTTTATTAGCACATTTAAAGTAGGTCCAATTTATTTGTTTGCGGTATCTCAAACAACTATGATGATGCACACTAAATTGGTTTGGAGTGAGCGCGGTGCCTCAGGAGGCATTTAATCATGGTTGTTCCATGTTAATTCTCCCTAATAAAAAAGATGAAATGATTAATCCATTCATTCAACAAACAAGTAATCACGAGAGGCCTACCATGTGCTAAATACAGGAAATGAAATGGCACACAGGACAATCACAATCTCTGACATCACACAGGTTAAACAAACAGTAATGTAAAGTATGATATGTACAAGAGAATTACAGCACTTTCAGAACACACAGCAAATGCACATAACCTAACTATGTAAGCTCTAAATCTTCCATTAGTAACTACACGATAAAAAGCCTACTATTTTGGTGAATTCAACAACACAACTGAAAAAGCATGCACCACAGTGCTCACCACTCCGTCACCCCTCAGTGCTTAGGGAGGGAAAGAAAGCAAAGACCTATGTACATAGAACACCATCAAGCAGTACAATATTCATTCCCCTATAGGAAGGTCCTCTTCAGGGAAATTCCAGAATATGCAGATTTATTTGTCACCTTTCCCACCAGCAGGGCATTTTTTCCGATTCAGAATACTATACATTATCCTGAACTTATCTTGTTGAGAAATATGATTTTAAAGGAGGGGAGGGTGGAGTAATAAAGAAAAATAGAGAAAAGAAAAAACCAGAAGAGATAGAAAAAAAAAAAAAAAGCCAGAGTTAAGTATATAGATTTTTGCAAGGAAATCTTAAAAACAAATTAAGGAAGTTTAAGGAAACTAAAACAGAGGCATTACAACCACACCCCTGCTTCTCTCTGTTATGAAAAAGGAAGCCAAGATATGTAAAAAGAGGGTTGCCTGCAGGTGCTTTGGCATGAAGTTACCATGTGCAAAGGTAAAATTATATAACTTCAAGGACTAAATAGAGTGTGTGATGAATACACAGCTACACCATTTACCTGAAACATTTTCCATCCCGAGCATCCTAATTACACAATGCTCCTGGGACCACACTGGGGCCCACAGGACCGGGGTTAATAACTCAGTGCCAAAAAAACAGAAAAGCTTTCAACAACTGTTAAACAAACACAGATTAAAATAAAGTGCCTCTTGGTATGTATGTATTTACATGAGGAAAAAAGCACTCGAAATTTACTAGCATCTTACTGAAATTCCCTTTCAGAGGAATAAGATGCTGAGTAGTTTCTATGAAGAAACAAGAAGTAGAAGAAAATTAATGCAGTTTCCACAAGCCCCTTTCCAAAGTTCTTGCAGCCAACCATGTTTTGGAATCCTGAATTTTAGGGGATTTTTGACAGGTGATACCGTGTGTATGGACCACATATTTTGTAAAAAGGCTGTGATGACACACAGAAGTCTGGAATAGTACATTACAATTAAATTTACTATTTCTGCAGTGAAACCAAGAAATCCATGAAGTAAAGACACAACAGTTCGACACAAGTTTAACGAAAAAAAATCAATTTGTGCAAAACATACAAGAAAATACTTTTGGTTTTCTGAGCATTTTGGATGTTAAAATTGTTGACAAGGGAATAGTACCCATTGCTCAGTCGCTGTGTGTGCAAAGTGTTACTGGAAGCCTTGTTATGTGATTTTCCTGTGGAATTTTAGTGAACACAAAATAATTCTAAAAGTCTTCTCCAGGTTCCTACAGAACATGTCCTCTACGCTCCATCGACTCTTAAATTTCTTTACCACAAATTGTCCTTCTAGGGCAGTTTACGTAAGTCTAACCCTTGAAACTTACAGAGGAATTGCCAAACCCAATTTTGCCACCATGCAAACAATGTTCCTTGAATGGAATTTAACATACTGAACTCGTCATAAAAGGGCCTGTGCTCATTGTATCACAAAAAGCTGTTACTGGTAAGGGTGTTTGTGACCTGGGAAGCTACACCAAATGTGGTACAAAAAAGGACCCTCATTGTCATAAATGACAAGATACAATAACCACAAAACCCTTTTATCACAGTACATTTACATGTATACAATCACTGACTACATAGGACATGGACAACATATTACACAATGTACTATAACTGAAGGAAATTATTTCCATTTAGGGAAAACAGAGATATTTCTCATTGGCAATGTTATAAAAAAGAGTAAAGCAGTACACGTGCAGTTATACTAAACTATTAAGGCCTCTTTCAACCTTATGTTCCAGGAAAATACAACTCAATATTATAAATATGATAAATATAAGCTATGACTAATAAACTTTTGATTAGCAACAATTCTTGCCTTCTTACATTTTATTTAACTCAAAAGATAACAACTGTTTTTTAACACTAAGGTTTCTTAAGATTCTCAGGGGCATCTGAGATGATGCTTTAATTTATTCTTGATAAATTTTCCTTTAACAAATATTTCAAACTTCAACAATCCTCTAATTTGGGGGCTGTATGTAGCAAAAACTGCCAATAAGCAGTGAATATAGTGGCATCACTAAGGATTCTGGGTACGAAACGATCAAGAGAAATCGCTTCCTTAACCTGGTCCTCTTGCAAACGTTTCCTATGCATTTCTTGTCTAACTTCAACACCTTACCCCAATTAAAAAGAGAACCTGAAAGTTAAGAGCTAAGAGATGTGTAAAAGGGGAAGGAAAAATCAGACATTTTCAACCCTGCCACACAATGGAATCACTTATAGAAACCCTAAAATATGTCAGTGCCCCGGCCCCACCCCCGGACTCAAATATCAATTAGCAGGGGTAGAATCCCTTTACCTCTCATGTTCTTTAAGGTTCCCCAAAAATGTTCATGTGAAGTCAGAGCTGAGAACCACTGGTACACACAGCCTTCTTCACAAACACATTTCTTTTATTTCTAGTCAGTGGTAGCACTCCAGCAAGGACTGCAAGGATTATCTTTAAAATTAGCCCTTTTGTTCTCATTTACTCCGTCACAGAAAAAAATTTACTAATCTTGAATTGGAAGATTTTAAACATGTGTCTATAATAAAAGACATTTTGACTTATCTCACATCCTCATTTCCAATCCTCAGGATTTTATTTTTCAATCAGTCTTCACAAACAACTTCATCAGTACTTGGCAACTAAAATATATATCAACAGAGGAACATATGATAAACATACATATGACACATACTGTTACCAACATTTAACAGATTATCAGAAAATACTCATATCCAAAGGAAGAATTCTAAAGAGTTGATTACATTTTGCTATTTCATTAACTACAAACACTTTCAGAACTCAAATGTATAAAAGAATATGAGCCACAATATGCCCACATTCATATGACAGAGAAAAGAACTCAGTATGTCATCTACCATTTTTAAAATGAAAATTGGCATTATAAGATTCCACATCTTTAAGATGTATACTTTTTTTGTTTTGAAAACATTGTTTTTGGATTTTTTAGAATAAGTGAATATAGAATAATGCCTTAAAAAATATGGAACTGGGGCACCTGGGTGGTTCATTGGGTTAAAGCTTCTGCCTTCGGCTCAAGTCATGGTCTCAGGGTCCTGGGATCAAGCCCTGCATCGGAGCCTGTTTCCCCTCTCTCTCTGCCTGCCCCTCTGCCTACTTGTGATCTCTCTCTCTCTCTCTCTGTCAAATAAATAAGTAAAATCTTTAAAAAAATAAAAATAAAAAGATCTAAAAAATTTAAAATATGGAACTACAAATACCAGTTTCTAAAAATGTCACCAACAACTGACATCTACTAGTTTCACCTACAAACAATACTAGGTATATTTGCACTGCAAATCAGGATTTCATTAAAAGGTCTTGTAGCCATATATTTGCACACCATAAAACTAGAAGAATACCAGGAATTTTCTCTCTTCTCTACCTATGACATTACCTACTATATTTGCCTGCCATTTGAAAGTATTCATTGCTAGAATATAAAATAAGTATTTCACAAAAATAGAAAATAGACATGACACAGACTGACTGTAAGGGAAAAAAACATTTTCACTTCCCTTTTTACTAAAGGAAACTCTGACTATAACTTTGACTCTAATACAGCGTCCTCTAATACACTGCCAAGTATACCACCTGAAGTCAAAAACAAACAAGTCTTAAAAATAGGTAACACAATTAGTAACTATAAAATACTCAGGAGCCCAGTACTTTTATAGTGATGGTACTTTTATGTGATACAGTATAGTACTTTTATGTGATACAGTACACTTGTATCACAAGGTATCATGTGGCCAATTGCAACTTAAAATTTTAAGGTAAATAGTTTTAAAAAGTACAATTCTAAAATTAAAGACAATTACAAAGTAGCCCTGCATTCCAGGCACAGTTTATCCAAGGTAATATACAAACAAAAGCAGAAGTATGGTAAAATCAAAGTTGGTAAAAAACATCCTACCCCAGGATTCAATTTTTTTCTTCCTCCTTAAAAAAAAAACTCTACTATTTTTCCTGATGGTAAATAATAATAATTATAGCAGAAAATCTAAAAAATATAGAGAAGTAGAAAAAGTGTAAAAATAAAAATTACCACAAATCTCACTATTTATAAATACCTATCATTAACATAAACATCCTTACAGAGGATGGAAAGATTTACTCTGTATTTTTACCAGTGCCACAATGACAATGAGAAGAATTACAACAATTAGAATCCTGGGGGGGGGGGGGGAGTGTGTATACATACACACATACACACACACACACACACACACACACATATATGCATGTATCTCAATATATATGTATAATACACACACACACAGGCGCACACGCATTTTTTTTACATATACTACAGGCACAAAAATATTTTAGATAACAACTTTCTTGAATTTAAACATACATAAATTGTTCCAAGCACTCATTCTGCTTCTGCATTTTCACTTAAGCAGGCCAGGTTTGAAGTTACTTGGGTGTGAGTTGCTGTGCTTAAGGGAAGATTAAAAAATCTGACAGTTTGTTTGACTTACTTAAAACAAAAACAAAAACCACCCAATCTCTAGCTAAAATTTCCAAAGCCTGGAAATACATATCTGTACTAATGGTTCTTGGCTGACTGCTTTACAGAACTACCCATGGTCCACAGCAAAACTGCAAAGTGGACGAATCTTTTCAGGGCCTCCCACCTCTTGGGTCAGAAAGAGCACCATACTAGCAATTAGGATAGGAGAGTCTACCCACCAGGTATGTGCCGTGAGCATTTCAGTCAACCTTCCTAGGATTCATTTTATTTGAATTCCAAAAAATCTGTGATTCTCCCGTTTCTCCACTGGCCCAACCAATTTTTTCCTTCTCAAGATAGGTAAAAAATGTCCTTTCCTCCTATCTCACTAGGATTCTGTGATTCAAAATAAACCCTTCCTCTGACTGACAAATTGCCATTTCCTCACCTCACTTACTGGCCTGTAAGTGTGAAGAACAAAGAAATCTGATGAGATCAAAGGCATGGGCAATTTTTGGAAAAGACGGAGGGTAACAACTCAGAAAAAAATTTAAGTAAGTTTACAGGTACAAATTTTTAATTTAAAGTTATAATGGCTTTATGAGTTTCAGGGGGAAAAGATACGATCTTACAACTTGAATAACTGATTTTATTGATTCAAAGTTAGTCAATAAAAAAGCACTGTTTTAAGCTCCTAAAATACTCATACCTGAGCATATTTACAGAAGCAGCTTTCTAATCTTTCATCCACTACATTTGTACAACCCTTTAAAGTTCAAAGTGCATTTATATGCATTATTTATTTTCATTCTCAAAATAAGTAGATGTAGTGGTCACTACTGATTGCCTCTCTAACATCCATTTCCCCCATATTCTTACTTCCCACAATTTTTTAAAACATCCTCCCTTCACAATGTAACTCGGGAAACCGTGACCCCATCCCCAAAGGCAGGGGATATATCCTGATTAACAGAAATCAACCATGATAACCCTATTCCCCTTGTCATGACTGATTAGGAAATACACATGACCTAATTCTGGTCAATAAAACATGAAAGGAAAAGTATGCTGGTAAGCTTGTGCAAAACATTTCCTGGCCAATGCATGTGTAGATATGATCTCACTACCAGCCTGAGGATGAATCCAACACAAAGAGGAGAGCAGAGCCAAAAAAAATCAGAGAGAGAGACCAAAGCTCTGAAAACCTAGCCCTATCTCAATACTTCACTGTTCCATAACAGAAACTACTGCACTTCAGACATTAAAATGCAGACACCAAGATAAATAGCATAACCTATCCATCTTTCCTTCCCCAACCTGGACCTCTTTTCCTACAACCTAAAAGTTTTCCTTTACACTTGAGCTGAGTTAGGCAAGACAGGAGGGCAGCTCCTGTAAGCTGCTAGACCAGCATGCTTTGCACCAAGCTCAACAGCTCCTGGTACACATCAAGTGTATGGCATTTCCTCTTCCAAGGGACAATTTCCTCTACCAATTCACTCCAGCAGTCCCTACTCCAATTGAGGAGATGCTGGGATTCTAAGAAGGCTCCTCTCTATATAAAAGCTGAAAGGTAGAATACAAAATCAGATCAAGGACCATATAGGGAAGTATGTGAAAACCGCAGGTTGATCACCTGACTAGATAATTAAACAATTCCCCTAAGGTATGAATGATTACACCGGAAATATCAGAAATTATTTTTTTATAAGAGGATGATATTAAATCAATCTCTAAGGTATAAAATAGATGATATTTTAGAAGTAGATACTCTAATTAAACAAGAGTTTTTAAGTTAGTTTAAAAGGGGAATCATGGGGTGCCTGGGTGGTCAGTCAGTTAAGCCTCTGACTCCTGGTTTCAGCTCAGGTTATGATCTTAGGGCTGTGAGATTGAGCCCCGAGTCGGGCTCTGTGCTCAGCATTGAGTCTGCTTGAGATTTTCTCTCTCCCTCTCCCTCTTCCCTCCCCCTGCTCTCTCACACGCACACTCTCACTCTCCCTCACTCTCTCAAATTTTAAAAACTTAAAAAATAAAATAAAAAGACATGAAATGGGAATCATGAAAAAAATCCACATATCTTGAACACTTTATTGCAACTAAAACATAAAAAAGGTACACTCCAATATAATCTTTTAATGAAAGGCCAAACCTTCTCTTCAAGTATCCGTCTACAGATCACAGTTCTCTTCTGTCTTCCTTGCAAAAACCACACCTACTGTGCATCACCTGTGATTTCCAGTTTCTGTTTTTTAAACATGGATGGACATGATGCAGAACTTAAGAGCAATCTTATTGTGGATTCTTTTTAGATTTTTAGGGTTTAATGAGGGTTCCCTCATTGTTTAAAGTTTTCTCACCCACACCTATTTTAACTATAATTACTTTAGCTGCTCACCTCTTTTCAAAGGAGCCAGAGGTTCATAGACAAACAACTTTTTGCCTCCATACTTCACTAAAGAATGTTTCATTAAACTGTAATTACAAACCAAGTACAAGTGCCATCAACCGTTTGAGGGCAAACACAAATAATTCTTGGTAAGTATAAAATAACTAGTGGGATTAAAAATTCAAAAAGAAACTAAAGAGTAGTCTACCGCCATTTCATACAGCATGGGCATCAAGCAGTAAATGAATGAAGAATACCAATCTTTTGATTGAATGGGTTGAACAAGTGAGTTAAAACAGAGTCTCCTGAAAGAGGTTGGTCCCAAGAGTCTTTGCCTATTCTAACCATCAGTCAACCTTCTAACAACTCATCAGTATCTTACGAAAAAGAGTATCCTGAGATTTTACTTACTTCCAGTGAAAGCTATAAAAAATGTGGATGTAATTTAGGCATATGTGGATATAACTCAGCTACAGACTTTCATTAAATTAAATTATAACTGTGTGACCTACGATTAGTCAAGAAAATGACCAAAGTGTGTGTCTTCTCTACCAAATAGATAAACACTGCAAGATCATTGTTAAGAATTCTTTCTTATTACAAAGATGATGGGCAGGGAGTGGCAGGTGAGAATATAACCAATCACTTACTATAGTTTAACAACAAATCACTACACACTTTCCTAAGGTCCCATAATTGGAGGAAAGTCTATGGTTTAGGAAACATTTATGGTTTCTAAATCCCAGCTTTGAGAAGGGAGCTAGAAAAAATATGACGAATAGCAGCCTGTAACCTCTGTATAAAACTTATCTCTCCTTCTATCTCTCTCTCATTCCTTATTTTTTGAGTAATGCAGAGCATCTCCTAAGTCGCTTCACATTCATGGATAATACACACTTGATTTCTACACATTAAGAATCCCAAATATGGTTCTGTCTTATAGATCATCACAAAAGGATACTCTGAGCTAGCTTTAGTCACTAGAACCACAATGTCCATGCCTACGGAATCTCTACAATTAAAGAACTACAGATACCCCCAAAATTGCCATTTCCAGAAAAGTTCCATCTTGGAAGAATCAACACCCAAACATACACTAATAATACTAATCAATACCACTAAGTGCCAACCTCTTGAGAAAACACAAAAAGGAAGAGGATAGAAGATTAGAAAAAAACAGATCACTGGTGGTTTAAGACTCTGAAGTCAGGAAAAAAATGATTTTTTAAAAAGATTTTATTTATTTATTTGACAGAGAGAGAGAGATCACAAGTAGGCAGAGAGGCAGGCAGAGAGAGAGGAGGAAGCAGGCTCCCCGCTAAAGCAGAGAGTCTGATGCAGGGCTTGATCCCAGGACCCTGAGATCATGACCTGGGCCGAAGGCAGAGGCCTTAACCCACTGAGCCACCCATGCGCCCTGGGGGGAAAAAATGATTTAAATAAGCACTGAGCTATATCTTAATAAGGTTGCTTAAACTCTAGTTGACTGTTTCCTACTGTCAAAAGCAAGGGTTATACACCATATAACAAAAAGAGTTGTCTTGACAGTATCATCTATAGTCCTTCTACAAAGTAGGCAGTGAATAAATTTTAACAGGTATTAGTGTTTTAAATGGAAGGCTCATGATAATTCAGTTATACTCGGGTTCACAAATTCAGTTTATTTATATATATATACACATATACATATATACGTACACATACATACATATACACATATATATGTATGCACATAAACATACACGTATATATACATATAACCTTTTTGGACACCTAGAGGGGAAGAGTTAGTAAAATCCATCAAAAATCTTCCTGGAAAGGTGAGTCTACATAGACTTAAACACTGTTATTGTGAGAGTAGTATTTTTTTTTTTTTTTTTAGGTTTTACAAAACTGGAGTGATATTTTTCTAAGTACTTCTTTGATAAGGATATAAAGTTTGGGGTTAAATTCTATAAGGGTCATTTAATATTTAAGATAACTAAAAACCTTACACATATTATCTGGAACCATGAACATTCCCCATTTTATCATCCTACCATCATGGTCAATTCTCTCTGTATATACATTCCTTACATTTCACTTTATCCAGAGTGAATCTCACCTTCAAATGCATTAAGAATAATACAACTATTCAATGACCTGTGTTTTGTTTTGTTAATACTGCAGCATTCTCTCAATTTATTTTGAAATATCCTTTTAGGAAACCCTCTAAAACTTAAACAACCACTTGTTCCTTCTGAAAAACTGTGAATCAATAAAATACACCAGAAAAATAGCCTATTGCCAGTACAGAGAGGATTACAGAGGGGATAGAGAAATAAACAGAGAGCTTCCCATTTCTTCCAGAGGCTCATTTTTACAGCCTGGATTCATTTCATATACCACCAATTACCAGATTACCAGACACACCCATATTCAAATTCAAGCATGAAATATGACAAAGCCAGGTATGGTGTTGTAGATTATAAACTTCTCTGCTTTCCTCCATCAGCATAAATGATAACAAATGGATTATTCTGTTACAGTTCGTTTCCTTGAACTTATTATCCTTATTTGCCTACCTACTTCCTAGAAGCATAAAATCTGGACATTTGGACCTTTATACCTCAAATTGACTCAGTTTTAAATACAAGGCATTCTGGACTTCCATGGTCCGATCCTCACCTATTTTCACAGCTTCCTCTCCCACAAAGACCTCCTGACACAGCAGCTTCATGTGCAGCTCAACAAGTCCATAATACCCAACCAACACACCTCTGTTTCACCTGTTCTCTCTGCCTAGAAAACTACCCTCTACACACACACACACACACACACACACACACACACACACACACAGAGCCCAAACCTCCATTTGCCCATTGAAATATTTTAATGCCCAAATGGAGTGTTACCAGCTCTAAAGTCATTCATAATTCCCCAGTCAAAAATTAGTATCTCTCTCTCTTTCACACATACACACACACACCATGTTCCATGCACCTCTAATAAATCCCACAGGTGTTTTGTGTTGCCATCATTTCCATGCATGTCTGCTTCGCCTTTAAGATACCTACGGAGTCTGATTCATCTTCATATTCTAACCACTCTTCCATCCTCACCACAGAGTAAAGGTCCTTTGCTCATGTTAAAGGTCCAGGTTGAATTGAACTAGTCCTTGATTTTAATTCCGGTTTCTCATTTGAAGGAATAAATGAATACCATGTGCTGAAGATTTTGGTAAGAGTTAACGCGTTGTAAATCTAACAATGTCAATAATTACATAATGTATTAATTTCTGAGTTGGTGAATGGCAGAAGAGGTCAGTGAGCATAATAAATTATCACTGAACATTATCATTTTCTAAGATTCCTCCCCAAAAAAGTCTCGTATATATCAATATTAAAATTAACCTTTCTGCCCCCATTCTAATAAGAAGTACTAATAACTGATGCATATGCAGAAATGCAAGCTCTCTGGAAGCCAAAGTGTCTGTACATTCCAGAGAATCTATGCCAAAGCCATGCAGTTTATTTGATAGTATCTTCCTTTTAATGCCAATAAATATGATTTTCACCTTACGTGCAATGATAAAGGCTAATATATAAAAAGGATACTTTATCCTAGCTCAGAATACAGCCAGAGCAAACTATGGAAAGAGTTATGAAATACACTACGCAAAACTCTCCACCCCACCCCAAAAGTTACTAAGAATGTCACCAACTGTATTTGATTTTTGGTGGAAAATGGTTTCTTAAACTGGCCCCCTATCTTTCTAACCCTAACTCATTCTTATAATTTGTATTTTTTTTCCTCTACTTTTTATTTACATGGAAAGCAAATATTCCTCAAAAATATATCCGTGGGTTTAAAAATTAAATAGTTTTAATTTTAAAAAGTATCTCAACTCAGACGTAGTTGAACATCTCTTACTGTGAGCAAATGCCATTCACTAGTAACTGCACAAGAAATAAATACTGGTTTATTTTCTTAACCTATTAAAAATCAGGAGGTTTTTCATTTTCCAGTTAGAGTCGACGTTCTAAAACAAAAGGTTAAAAAGGGGTCACTTATTGGCCAGCCTCTGTACTCATTACAACAGAGTTACAACTAATTCGCACAGTGTAGCAACAGTAGCCATCTCCCACACAGACACACACTCTCTCTCTCTCCCCCACCCATTAACTTTTCCTCCTTCCCTGGGAAAACTGGAATGATCCTAATACAGGCCTAACTACCCCCACCCCATGAGCACACAACATCTCCATCACCACCCCACGGAAAAGAAATGTGGGAGCTGTGGACCAAGAGCACCGACGCTTCGGTGTGTCACTTCCCCTGCATGTGGGATAAACAAACAAACCAACACCTTAACAGTAGCCAGCAGAGAAATTTTGTTACCCTCGACAAATGCCTGGGTTAAGTTTTAAGCTAAGTCAAAAGCTTTAACAAATAGGTAAATCCCTGCCCCCCCCCAGACACCCCAGCGGGAAGTTTACCCCTGAAATGAATGCTGGCCCCTAACACCTCCTTCCAGCAGCCCGATGCCTCCCTCCCTACAGCCCAAACCCCCACTCCGAGGGTAATTGTCTGGACACAATCAGGAGCTCCAGGGCTGCGCTCCCGACCTCAAAACCCCTCCCCGCAGAAGCCCCCGCCTTCTCCCGGCTCGCCCACCTTCCCCGCGTCCCCACTCGCGCCGCACCGCTCGGCAACTTCTGCACCCTCCCGGCCAGCCGCCCGCGGCCCCCTCCCCGGCCGCCCAGCCTCCGGCGCTCTCACCCCCCGGGCCGCGGCCCCTCCCGCCCTCCCTCTGCGCCGCCCGCCCCCCCGCCGGCCGGGGTCCTCGCCCACCCCTCCTCCTCCTCCGCGGCCCCCGCCTGCGGCGCCGCCCCCGCCGCACCCCAGCCCTCCCAGCCCGGGACCCCAGCCCACCCAGCCCCACCCGGGAAGGAGGGAGCCGCGGCCGCGCCGAGGCTGCCGCCGGGCCGGGGCCGGGCGGCCGCGCGCCACCGCGGAGGGGGCTTTACCTCAGAGGCGCGGCCGCGAGCTGCGGGGTCGGTCCCGGGCGCGGGCGGCGCCCCCTGCTCCGTCAGTCAGCGGTGGCGGGGGCAGCGGCGGCGGCACATCACACCCGCCGGCGACCGGAGGAGGAAAGCGAGCCACGCAGGGAGGGAGCGAGCGAGGTAGGGGGGGAAGGAACGAGCGAGGGAGGGAACGCAGCTCGCCTCAGACTCGCTCCCTGCACTACTGCCGGTGCCTCCTACCGCCGCCTCTGGCCGGAGAGTCGCCGCCCGGGCCGCTGCTGTCGCCACCGATGCAGCCGGGAATGAATGCACAGCGGCGCCTCGCTTATCCGGAGGTCAAACATCCTTCTGCCTCGGGCATCCGGATCGGCGCCGGACCCGGAAGTGAACACATGGAAAAAAAATAAAAAAGGAAAGCGTCTCTCTAGCGGCGGCGGCCCCCAAGCTCCCGCATCAGCGAAAAGAGCCGAGTAGGGCCGAAGATTACAGCGACCTGCTCGGATTGGCCAGATCTCCGACCGGAAGAAAGGCGGCACGTTCATTGGCTGGCAAGGCCTATAAAAGCCAAGCCACTCCTCCATCCACCTCCGCGCGAGCCATGCGTGAGGGGGAGCGTGGAGTACTAGTGGATACGGGTATGTTTCTCTGGGCGAGGAGAGGAGAAGCTTGGTGAGGTGTGTGGGGGAGAACTGGAAGAAAACGCTCCCATAATTAAGGACTGCTACTAAAAATTCCGCGGCTTGGGTGAGCAAAGAGCCTAAGGGCGCCATTGTGCCAAGTGAGGTTCTCGAGGCTTCGCCGAGCACAGCCTCCAGGTGCAGAGTTTTAGGGCCCTGGCCTGAGGGAGTGAGCTCACCGGGTGGACATTTTCCCCCACTTTTTTGTGACCTCAGTGCTAGAGCAGGGATACAGCTGCTTGGAACTCTGAGTTGTGGCTCACGTTTTGCATCCCATTTACGGTCTGTAGAGAACTCCGTTTGTGAGCTCAGGTAATCAATCCCTGGAACTGTATATTGTGATAGTTATTATCTCGGTGTTTTAAATGAACCTCCTAACGTTTCGAGAGGCCAAACATCACTCAGGTTATCAGGTTGTAGAACACAGAGTGGAACCGGTGTTTTCTCACTCCACTTTGCAGTCCCGTCTGCCCACACAGAAAAGGCAGAAGATTCCATACTCTGTCTTTACAGATGGTTAAGTAGGATGAAGAGAACGTCACTTTGAAAAACCGCTGTGGAAATCGATCCACCGTGCAGGCATTTGTAGAGGACTCTGAAAATATGTTTTTTAATTGTTAATTATTACCTAATATTACTTATGTCTAAAGTTTTTTGAAAAGTCAGACGTTAAGATGTCCATGAAGAAAAATCACAGCCCAGTTTAAAGATTGATTTATCAAACAGTTTTATGTTTCGATGCACTCTACCAAGAAACTTGAGTCTCTCCATCTCTCTCTTTCTCTCTCTCACTCTCAGGAAAAACCTTAAAGTCTCCAATGAAACAAATGCACTTTAAAATCATGGAGGATATTTTTTTTTTCTTTCTCCGTACTATACCAGATTGATGATAAGGTTAATGAGTAAACTTGAGACCTATAGTTACATGGAAAGATGCTGGTTTTGTTTTTTTTTTTTTTTTGATTTTTTTTTTACCTTTTTTTTTTTTAACCTCTCTTTTCACACTCTTTCCTAAACTGGAGGTGAAGTGACTACTATTACTTGGTACAGATAATAAGCGTACGTTTGCCACACCACTATCATTTTATTAGAGAGTCAAAAGCAACTAAGATTTTTTGCGTGCTCAGACTAGAGAATAATTTGCCTCTCAAATTACATATCCCAAAGTTTCTGACCTATCCCTTGGTCCAATACCAGACAGGAAACAAAGTTAATCCTATCTCCACAAATGAAAGAAATGTCTGCAATACAGGCTGTCATTGACAACCAACAAACCATTTTATACTCTGCCTCAAAAAACTCAGTTTAAATTAAGAACACCTCCTACCCACCCCTTGAAGTCCGATAAATGTTTAAGAAATATATATAGGTATAAAATATATGGTCAAATCACATGTTTAGATTGGGATAGGAGTAAAGGTTTACGTTTTTAAACACTTAAGTAAAGATTCTTTTGCTAAACTGAGGCCTAGATACTGCTATAGATTAAAACTGGCTGGTAACCTAGAGGGGAAGCCAATGAAATTTTCATATTATTCTTTTGTGAGTAAGATTTGGTAATATGAAAATACTTAGGTTAATGAAGGAAAAACCACAGACATTTTCAACCAGAACTCGTTGTTTAGCAGCATAATGTGTCAACATAAGCAGACCAATCACAGTTCTTCATCTGCTATATTATACATTAAATACTGTTAATTTTTATATTTCCTATTACTGCCACTCTTCAGATATGTATAGTCTATTACATTTTTCATGTTTCCAGAGCAGGGGCACATTTTTTTCCCCCAGAACTTTATTCTGTTCAATGTAGATCTCTGTTGATGCAAGTAAATATTTGTTCCACCATTTAGGCATGCAACAACTGTAACGATTTCTATGAAAAACAGGATAAAACAGCCAACACGAGTTTTGCCTACATATTTCTATTAAAGTGGAGAGGGGGGAGTTACTTCAAAATGACTTCTGTCTAAGACTACCTAAATTTCTTAGAAAAAAAATCAGGATTTATCAAGTGGGAGTTTGAGGAAAAGAAAAGAAAGTAAAATTTCTGGGAGCCTTTAATTTCACGTCTGGGACAGTGTAAATATCCCAGTGTCTCCCTTACATGTTTTGATTCTTCTCTTTCTTCTTCTCACTCTCTGCATGCTCACCTTGGGTACCTAGCCCCACCTACACACACACCCCATGGAGAGAGTATAGAGGTAAGGCCTTCAATTAGAGTTTTAAGCAGGAAAAGTATCCCATTTCCTTCTTTATCACACTTGGAGTTTTACTGCTTATTTAAAAAAAAAGGGGCATCTGGGTGGCTCAGTGGGTTAAGCCTCTGCCTTCAGCTCAGGTCATGATCTCAGGGTCCTGGGATCGAGCCCCGCATCGGGCTCTCTGCTCAGCAGGGAGCCTGCTTCCCCCTGCCTCTCTGCCTACTTGTGATCTCTTTCTCTCTTTAAAATAAATAAAATCTTTAAAAAAAAAAAAAAAAAAAAGGAAAACATGGCCAGCTTTACTCTCCACAAAATATACCTACCTTGTCTCTCAAGCAAAGCATTAGTAGAACATGAAAAGAAAGCATATTGTTGGGGCACCTGGGTGGACCAGTTAAGCGTCCAACTCTTGATTTTGACTCAAGGCATGTTCTCAGAGTCCTTAGATGGGGTCTCCGTGCTCAGGGAGTCTGCTTGAGATTCTCTCCCTCTGCCTCTGTCCCTCCCCCATGCATACACTCTTTCTCTCACACTCTCTATATCCAAAATCTTTTTTAAAAATTTTTAAAAATTGTCAAAAAAAGTTGATAATTCCAAGTTCCTAACGTATCCTTAAAGATTATGAGAACACTAACACATGGGTTTGTGCTATAGTCATTTACTCCCTATGCCTCATTCATACTATTAAAATAAACCAAACTTGTTTTGCACAAATTGATCAAGAAATAATCCCCCAATACAAATAGGCACCAAAGATGAACCTAGCCTTCTACTTTGGCCAGTCTGACTGAGTTAAATAAATACAGGCAGATATTTCCCAACTAAAAATGTAACAACTAACACTTGTACAAATTCCATTTATATTATTCCATCTGAGTCTGACATTTTTGTGAAGTAATATAGCAGCTGTTATCTTTTTTCCCTGTTAAGAATGAGGAATGATGGGCTCAAGGAGGTTAATTAACTTGCCGAAGATCATGCGACAATTGATAACCTGTTAAATATAAAATACAAAATTAGGAGATTAAGATATTCATGAAACCCTTTCAAGATAAAAATAGGAAACATTCATTCTCTTCTTCCAAATATTTAACTGTAATGGTAAACCTAGGATGGTGATTTCCTTATTGACAGAGGATGGGGCTCTAGGCCTCGGCAAAGCACTTGTTTCTTTTTCAATATTATGCTTAAGGTAAACTACCTGGAAGAAGTAATCTTATTATAATCTTATTATAAAGATATAATTAAGAAAAAGTAAATGCTCAAGTAGAAAAAGGAAGGATACAAAATGGGACATATTAACAGTAGCCAGAGCCTGGGAGCAAAGTATTTTACTAAGACTGGGAAGACAACCTATTCCCAGATGACAGTCAAGGGGAGGGAAAGGAAGAATGCCAGGAGAAAGGGAGTTGAAGACAAGAGCCAAGTACAAGAATCAAAAAACTCTTCTAAAAGGCTTTATCGTATTTTATAATAATTATCTTGAGTAATGTTTGGACACCTGGGTGGCTCAGTTGGTTAAGCATCTGCCTTCAGCTCAGAACGTGATCTCAGGGTCCTGGGATTGAGCCCCCCATGGTGCTCCCTGCTCAGCAGGGAGTCTATTTTTCCCCCCTCCCTGCCCCTCCCCCTGCTCATGTTCACACTCTTCACTCTCAAATAAATAAATAAAATCTTTTAAAAGCAATGTTAAGTAATGTTTAATAACAACCACATTGTTAAGACTCCCTTGTTTTAGCTCAATTTGACAAAACAAAATACCATTGGCTTAAGAAATGTATTTGCTCATAGTTCTAGAGGCCAGAAGTCTGAGATCAGGGTGCTAACATGGTCAGGTTCTGTTGAGAGCTCTCTTCCTAGCTTTCAGATGACTGGCTGCCTTCTCATTGTGTGTTCATAGGACTTCCCTCAATGCCTGAGATCTCTCTCTCTCTGGCTCTTAAAAGGGCATTCATCCCATCATGAGGGCCCCACCTTCATAACCTCCTCTAAACCTAGATATTTCCAAAAAACTTATCTCCAAATACCATCACTCTAGGGGTTAGGACATCAACAGAAGAATTTGGGGAGAGGAGACACAATTCAGTATTTACCACTCTAAAGGAATACTGTCTACGTAGAGTATACTGTCTGTAAATGAAAGAGAAGTTAAAGGTTAGCGTATTTACTAGGGAAGACAAGTTGTGGGCAAATAATTTTAAAACTTCATACACGAAAAGAATATATTCTTTTTTTTTTTTTTGAAAAGAATATATTCTTAAGAGAAAGAACTTCAAAAAAGAAAACCGCCTAGGGAGGCAAGCTATAAACACCATGAAAAGTGTAAAAGACTCTTGCCAAAAAAAATGGCTAAATCTCTAGCTAGGCAATTTAATTTTTGGTTTTTTCCATTAGGTGGCCTGAATTTTGGCAGCTTTTAAACAAATTTGGCTCTCTGAAGAATGTTTTGTGATAAATGGAAGAGTTAGCTAAAGTTGTGATTTGTTTTTCTTTTTTTCATTTTTTTTTTTTTTTGTATTGGTTTTAAGAACAGCTTGAATTCTGGGTAATATGTGATTCTAAGGTTTAGAGGTGGTTGTAATGATTGGCCCCTACTCCACTTTCCATAGCTTGGTGTTCTTTTGCTTCCCACAGTTATATTTTCCAATAACTACCTCAGGAGCCCATCCTAGTCCATGAGGCAAATCTGACCAAGACTGAGTGTCTCATCAGCCCTCACCCATGGGAATCATGCAGTCCTATGCCTGAAGATTCAGAGTGCCACTCTGGGTAAGTGTGTAGACATCCAAATGTGCCACTTCCATGTCTTGTTTCTCCCCATAATGCTTTCCCAGTTTATAGCCCTGAACTCCTCCTCTGGTATCCTCTGATTGAAGCTATAGGCTTTCCCAGAACCCCATCCAATATTGAAAATTGTTCTCCAGTCCCAGTTCTGACTACACCCTAAGTCCCTGGCTAGGGTCCTGCCAGGATGGAACTTCTCCAAATACCACCCACTGACTGGGCCCACTGGATTTCTATATCCTTCTTCTGGACAAGACCACATTGGTACCAAAGCTTGCCTAATTTACGTCTGACCTTCGTGTGCCCTCTGGACAGGGGACAGGGACAGAGGACTACCTTGTTGGGGTCAACATCTGTGTCTCATTATGTTTCTTTAGTCTCTGTTGTGCTTGGTCTTAATTTCATCCCTCTCTTCACCAAGCAGTACTGCTAAATTCCTGACATGTCTTCGCCCTCCCACCTGTTCCTGTTACGCTATTGTTGCCATATCTGACAGAACAAGACTGCTGGGTCAACAGAAGTTAAAACTGATGTGGGAGCCTCACTTCCTTGTACTTCTCACCCTCCTTTCTAGGATAATGACAGGATCATGCTGCTTTTCAGTTTCCTCCTACCTTCCTTCCTTGCGCAATGTAAACCTCCTGAACCTCAGTTGGCTCATCTGTAAAATGAGTCAGTATTTCCTACATCGCACTGATATCAGGAAGATTAAATGCAACGATACAAATGTATTGTACTTACTACAGTGTCTGACATAGAGGAAGCATGTATGTTGTTAGCTATTCTGTGACCCACAGGCACCTGCGTTTTCTGATCCAACATGAACTGTGATACAGAATAGAAAATATCAGGTCCCAGGCTGTTCCCTGGCTGTATTATTTTTTTTAAAGACCTTATTTATTTACTTGAAGGGGAAGGGGCATGGGGAGTGGGAGAGAATCTTAAGCAGGCTCCTCTCCCCTGCTGACGGGGAGCCCGACCCAGGGTTTGACCCCACAACCCTGAGATCATGACCTGAGCTGAAATCCAGAGTCAGAGGTTTAACCAACTGAGCCACCCAGGTGTCCCGGATCCCTAGCTTTAAACATCTAAGATATCTTCCATGGGATTTGTGTCTGGAGGCAAAACATTATTTAAATGGGCCTCAGGCCCTATTTCTCTTGATTGTACCATGTATATTTGGACATTTTTGATACAGTGGCTATCCAGCACCTGTTTATCCCATAGATTTACTTTTGATGAATTTTCTCCCTCTCCCTATAGTCCTTGACCGGGGCTCTGCCTTCCTATAAGTGTAGTATTAGGTGGGAGAGGAGTAATGGAACACATTGCCTAAACAGTACCAAATGGATGCTCTCTCCCTGGGTTTGAATCTTGAGCAGAGGGACATGGAATCTACAAACACCGGGAATGGCACTCCATTCCGAGAGCAGCACCTTAACCACACAGCTCCTGCCATATGATAGTGGCTATGACCCTATATCCTAGCCTTTGGAGCATTTGGGTTTTTGGGGTTTTTTTCTTTAAGATTTTATCCTTTAGAGCAGTTTGGGTTCCACCCCAACTAGGACCTCCAGCTTCCTGTCAACTCTGCAAGACCTCCCATCTGAAACTGCCTCTCACACAACTCAGTTTTGCTTGCATTACCCCAGAGTACATTTCTGTTGTTTGCAATGGAAGAACCTTGCTCCCTTGGCTTTCACCCTGGTTTTGGTTCAGCTCAGCGCTGTCTTCTACTTATCTCCTTTCTTGTGTGGCCTGGTTCTGTGCCCACAGGAACTCTTCAATTCCAGGCCATGCTTTGCTTCTTTGGCTTCTCCCTAATGTGTATAATCTCTGTTTTGCTATTGCTGTGAGGTTCCCTGGCTTTAGGCTCATATTCTCCTGATGGACAAAACCAACCACCCCTGCTAAAACTTTATATTTCCATGCAGCTGCCTTCTTCAGTCACCAGGAGCTGTCCCTCAGCTTCTGCAGAAACCCTGCCAGTTGCAGACCTAACGCTTTGGGCTGTGACTTCATGCTTTATGTTCTGCCACATATAACCAAGAAGAAACTTCAGTCAAATGCCAGTACTTACTGCTTTCTAGAACTGTGACTCTCATTCATATTAGTATATGTCAATTTATATCCATGATCGTAAAAGCCAGTCTCCTTTCCTTTCCATATATTACCTGTGTTCTTTTGATCTTGTTGCCTCAGATCGGCAAAGACAAATCAGCTTGGTCTTTTTTTATTATTATTTTTTCAGTGCTACAAGATTAATTGTTCATGCACCACACCCAGTGCTCCATGCAGTAGGTGCCCTCCTCAATACCTACCACCAGGCTCGCCCAACCCAGCTTGGTCTCTTTACAATGGAACGCATTCTATCTCCTAAAGTTACTAGAGCTATTTCAGTATTTAGTGATGGAAGTAGCCCTTATTTTTGCAAGCGGCCTTATCAACTCAGTTCTGATCTTGGAACATTAAAGAGAACCTATGTGTGCAGTGTTTGGGCCGCAATCCCGGGCTGCAGTCCTCAGTTTCCTCCTGCATGCCTTTAAACCGGACAATAATATCTTATCGGAAATCTGTCGGTCGTGTTGAGTAGGCTACTGAATCATGATCAAGGTTGCAGTGAAGAAAACAAAAGCTAGCGGGGTGCCTGGGTGGCTCAGTGGGTTAAAGCCCCTGCCTTAGGCTCAGGTCATGATCTCAGGGTCCTGGGATCGAGCCCTGCATCGGGCTCTCTGCTCAGCAGGAAGCCTGCTTCCTCCTCTCTCTCTGCCTGCCTCTCTGCCTACTTGTGATCTCTCTCTCTGTCAAATAAATAAATAAGATCTTTAAAAAAATTCATATCCAGATAACAGACAACTCAATTATATGTGACTGTTATGGTTACTGTTCATAATCATAATTATTCTTGTTGTTGTTGTTGTTAGTACTAAACTCAATAGTCTAAAACATTGTCCACAGCAATAGAAATAATTATCTGGCAGTTACTGAGATGATGATTGGTCAGTGGAAGGAAAGAAGTATGGTTTTTATCCTGCACATGTTAAGTGATTTTTTTAAAAGACTGTCATCCCAAGTGACTTTACAATATAGTAATTTGACTATATATTCCTCATGGGATATATCCTAAGGAAAAATATTACACACACAAAAAAAAGTATGGTTTTTGTTTTGTGTTGTTTTGATTTTTCAGTAATTATTTGCTGGCAGCAGTGTTGATGTTGTTTTTCTGAGACTGTTCTTTGTACCATGGGATAAAGCAAAATGAGTAATTATGGCATATTTTAATCCTGCCATCCCTGAGGTTGATACGGGTGGGGAAAAAAAGACCGACTAAACAGTCTTGTATCCTCAATTTAAAATGGAAATTCAAATATACTTGCCCAAGGTCCTATACACACAAAAAAAGTCATGAACTCACAGGTATTTTCTACAGATACTTTTTTAGCTCAGTGCACTGAATAGGCTCGGAGTCAAGCCCAACATAGTTATAATGAAACCTCGGGCCCCCATACTTTAAAAATAGTGGAACCTTCGGAAGAAAGACAGAAGCATAATACGGCATGCTATTAGTTTCCAACCGATGCTGTAAGGAGCCACCAGAAATTTAGAGGCTTCAAACAACACACATTTTCATGTCACAGGTCTGGAGGCCACAACTCCCAAATGGTTCTCACGGAGCTAAAATCTCCATGTTGGCAGGGCTGTGTTCCTTCTGAAGGCTTTCAAGGAGAATTCCTTTCCTTGTGTTTCCCAGATTCTAGAGGCTTCCTGCATTCCTTGGTAAGGCCCCTTTTCATTTTTGAGGCCAGCATCACATCACAGCGAATTCTGCTTCTCCCCTCACGCTCCTCTGCCTCTCGCTGTCTTCCGCGTTCACTCAGAACTCCTGTGATTGCATTCAGTCCACCAGGGATAATCCAGGATAATCTCCCTGTCTCACAATTCTTAACTTAATCTTAATGCAAAGCCCCATTTGCCATGTGAGATCATATAGTCACAGGTTCTGGGGATTAAGGTATGAACATCTTTGGGGGCCATTATTCTGCCTGCCACAGGGACCAAGTGAAATAGAAGGCTTTGAGCATTTTATGTATTTTTAATTTTTTTTTTGCAGGGGGGATAGGTGACGCACAATGTTACATTAGTTCACTGTGTTGTAATTCAGCTCCTCGATACGTTACACTAGGCTCATCTCAAGTATAGCTACCATGTGGCAGCATATAGTACTATTACAATATTACTGACTAGGTTCCCCATGCTGTTCCTTTTATTCCCGTGGCTTATTCATTCCATAACTGGAAGCTTATATACCTCCCACTCCCTCTCACCCACTTGCACAACCCTCTCCCCATTTGACTCTGACAACCATTAGTCTGTTCTCTATATTTATTAGGCCTGATCATGCTCTTTTGTCTGTTTACTCATTTGTTTCGCTGAGTTCGAGTATTTGTTTTTAAAAGGTAGATCCTATCCCAAGTTGCTGGAAGTAAGCACCCAATACTTAGAAATATCACTCTTAGAATAATTTTCTCCCTATCGCCTGTAAGCCCTATGTAATAGTAACTGGGATCGAGTGAAATTAACTCCTGAGTGCCTAAAGAATGTCAGGTACTTGCTAGAAAACAACTCTTTTAATTATCATAGATAGGTATCATTTTGTTCTTTTCATAGATGAGAAAAGTAAGACTCGGACCGAGTTTAAGAAAAGTGTTCAGGCCGCTCAGCGAGTAAATGGCAGAGCTAGGATTTGTATACAGATATGTCTGACTCCAGAGTCCATGTATTTATGCTGCTGCTCCTGATGTAATAAGAGAGCTAAGTAAGGAGACCTGGTGCATACCATCAGACTGAGGAATTAGTTATGAGAACACTACTCCTCCGGATCGAAGCTGGCAAAGGAATGAAGAAGCGGGGAAGGAAGAAGGCAGGGAAGGAGGAAGACAGGAAGGGAAAGAGGGATCCTGAATTAGTAATTTATACCAAGCTGATTTAGAGCAACTCTAAGGGCATATAGGGGAAAAGGATGGAGAAGGACCGGCAGAGGGAAAAGTAAGACCTTTGGCTCCGCACAGCTTCGAGAACTGTAGCGTGTAGCACTCGCGGGAAATAGCTCCAGTAAGAGAATTGCTATGGTTTGTAGTCAGAGTGCTTAATCAAGTCCTAGTTTATCCTCAAGGACTCAGTAAGAAGTGACATTATTTGAAATTAGTGTTTGTTCAAACATGTCTTGGTTAGACTTGGCTTTGATAAGATGATGTCAGCGTATTAAAGGGCCTGCCATTAATTAGCAAGAGAGGTATTTGTTTGGGAGTCTAACTTTAAACTGCCTTGTTACGTAATACTTACGAAAAATGAATCAGAAAAATATTTTGGGGGATCTTCTAAAATATATTCATTCCAATTTCTAGAGATGCTCTCGAATGTATCGTTGTATTTAGGCAAATATGTATGTGGTCCACATTATTTTGTGTCTCCTCCACTGTGCCCTAAAACACACCTTCGTAGTCTTGATTTCCCAAACTACTCCTTTCTGTTCCGACGTTGCTTACATGGAGGGAACCCTATAAGGAACAGTCCTAGGAAATTCATTACAGTAATTACTATAAGAATATTTTTAGGGATGACGTTTGCTGTATCACATCACGTCTTCCACATGAGGACCCACGGAACACATTTCTCAGTTACAAACCCAGGAGGAGCCCAGCTTCCTTTAGACAGCTATTTGGCTCTCATCTTACAGATGCCATGAACCATTTCATTCTCATATTTACTTCTGGTGCTGATTTCTAGGAAGCCTAGAACCAGCTTGGTAACCTATTTCTAAATAGTCCCTGTACCTTACGACAGGTGTGTTGGTCAGCCAACTCTGGAATAATCTTGTTGTATGTATTCTTACTTCTCCCTGCCCCTTTTATTTTGCATACTGTTAAGTATGTGCATACACTGCAGAGTGATAATGAAGGAGAGTATTGAATATACGTGATTAAATTTTCTATTTGTCTATTTGGCACATTCCATGAAAATTCTTAGTCTTAATCCTTTTCCAGATTTGGAGAGTGTATTTGGGCTGTCTGACCTAGATAGGACACTCCTAAATTTCATACCAGAAGTTGCAGAGAGTACCTCAAGGAGAAATGCGCTCGTTTCCTGAAGGAGCCGAAACTGAGGTGCAGGGAAAGCCGTATGGCTGTCAATTAAGACAAATGTGCTATTAAATAAAAGTATTATTCACAGATAAAACAGTATTTCCAAATCTAGTCCCTAAGAAGGGAACAAGAGCAAGCAGTCATTTGCATAAGAAGATGCTTTTCACATGAGCGTTCTTTATTTATTGCCTCAAAATGTGTAATAGCTGGAACTTATTTGTTTGGCAATGGCTAAGGAATCTCCCAAGCAACCATCAATTGAACCATCACTAGTAATTGGGAAAAAAAAAGTGTAAGTACAAAATAACTCTCAACTCATTACACATTGAATAAGTACAATACAGTTCCTAATAATAGCAAAGATACTACTCAAAATTTATTGAGTGCAGGCCATACACCAAGTACTTACTTAATTTTCACAACCCCAGTAACTATGGACTTTCGTTAAGTCCATTTGGCAAGTGAGGTATGTAAAGGCAAACAACTGGAGAATTCTAGAAAAGGCCTGACATAAATCAGTTTCCATCGGAAGAAGATCTCTCCGGTGGACCAGAGAGATAATAATGGAGGGACAGAGAGGGATTGGAGTCAGAATATAATTAATTGTGTGTGTGTGTGTGTGTGTGTGTGTGTGTGTGTGTGTGTGTGAAAAATGGCCACACCATTTTTCTTCCTCAAAGCCAATAACCTTTCATTAGGCTAAATGAAGGTTATCATGTCAAATGTTCAGAATTTGAAGTGCCCCTGTCATTCCAGTCCATGCTGAGGGTGAAGCCAGGGCCTTCTTTTCCTGCTGATTTGATGCTACCCATGTGGGCTGCCTTCCAGCGGAGGGTTATGATTTTGTTGTGGGGAGAATGAGGGGAAAACTGCCTCCTTCCTCACTCTGTTCCTTTTTGGTAGATGCCACGTTGGTTCTCCACTGAACAGACAGTCCTGACCACTGTGTGGGGGAACACACAGGAGTGAGTGTCAGGGAGACCCCAACTCACAAATAGCCAAAGATCCAACATCTCTCAGGTATTTCTTGACTTTCCCCTTCTCTATGCCTCCCACCCCTCACCCACCTGAATACAGAGTTTCCTCCACTTAATGTAAACCATGCAGCAGGGACTCTAACACCCTGGAGAGTCTGAGGCAAAAATATGAGAATCAGTTTTAATCTTTGTCACGTCTCGGCCAAAGGCACATGACTCAAATGAATTTCTCACGGGTTACCAAATCTATGCTGCTGAAAAACAAGACATGTTTCCAAATGATCTAGCAGGATGCTATAGACACTCCAGGTCCACCAGAGTTCTAATCCTCACCCTCTTCTTGCTTCGAACATATTTTCTCCCTCTATGTTCTCTCCATTGTGGTCTCCCTAATGTGAGTTTCCCATGTATCTCTCTACTGTCTGCAAGGAGATTATACGTTTTATGGATGCTCTGATGTGGCGTGAGACTGCCACCATGTCCCTGGGCAAGCCCCAACAAGATCCAGGAGAGGGTGGATAGTCACAGAGGGTATCAGTCTGAGTTTGTAGCTGTCCACGTCCTACATGGAGATGCGTGTCATGTAATATGCCTTTATAATGGATACATATAGTGTGTGTTATATAGCATATGTATGTGTGTGTAATATATAGATGTGTTTATGCATGTATCATATAGTGGAAAGATAGCTGGTGTTTTGTTGCAGCGTGTGGTTGTTTTTGTATTACCATCAACCACCACCAACCCAGCACATACATACTTTTGGTGATATTGACTCCGTATTGCCTCATGTGAGCAAACAAACTGAACCACATTAACCTCCAAAAAACCTCCTGGACCCCTGTCCTTTTCAGAGTGAAGTTTTGTTGCTCTCTGGTGACGTAAACAGTTTGTCCTTACCTTTCATTCCTTCCCTTTTTACAAACTGTAGATTCCCAGATCACTTTAAAGCAGATCTCAGATTGGATCATGAGGACTGGCTTCATGAAATCACTGGAAGTAAAGGGTACCTCTGTCTTTGGAAGCGAAGTCAGAATCAAGTGTTATGAAATGAATTCCTCTTTAATCTCACTTCTAGAACCAGAGCTAATCCCAAGGTCACTCTTTGTTTCTAATCACTTTCATCTTGGGCCTCTCTGCGTTAGAACAAATTCTCTGTGATCATTTCTCCCTGACCTCTTTAGTTACCTTTCTTGTTCCTCACCCCAACGTATGTCAATACACACACAAGCCACCCCATTAACTAGAATGATGTGAGTTGCTCAGGGGACCCTCGCCCAAAGTTAGGTCTCTAAATATCTTCAAGGTTAGAAGTAGGAGCAGCTTCCTGAAATTATCCATTTCTAGACATCACCTTCCCTACCTTAACCACCACATCTTATAGTACTTTAATTTTTTTTAATGCCTTCAGTAAATCACCTGTGTTTGAAGCCAGCTTTGCCTTTGGCACAATTCCTAGCCTTCCTTTGATATTATAGTTTCTCCTGAGCTATTCACTTAAGTATCTGGTACTATTTTGTTGTTCCCTGCTTGCTTGAGAATACTTTACCCATTACTAGAGCAACAGCTCATGCCCTACACCCTTCTCCAACCCAGATTTCCCAATCCAAACCATATTAGCCCATGTGCCCAACTTAGTGTACTTTGATTTCAGAAACACGACATAGTAGACATTTCCTGAAGTTCGCAATGGAAGACCTAAGTTTACCCATTCCATCATTGGTGCATAACCTTGGACAAGACACTAAATCCATTTGAGCTTCAGTTACCACACCTGTAAAATGAGACTAATCCTAAAACCTGCTTTCCAGGACTGTTGTAAAGATCAGATGGCACCAACTGTGTTAAGAGCTCTGTCAACTATACCGACGCTATACACAAGCATTCCTCACTATCAAACAGACTTTCTGGGTCCATCTCTCTATCTCACAGTAGTCTAATGATGATTGTAGCAGACTAGTTAAGTTATTTTAAAAGAGATAGGACCTTCCTTGGTTCCTCCTCTCAAAATCACAAATAAAAGAGACCACTTACTCAACCAACATGAGTTGAATCCAGTGGTATGGTGGTCAGTGTTTAGTTACTGGCTCTCTGAGGAGGACAAGGGAGCTATGATTTGCATAATGTGCTAATTTCCATGGTGTGAATATTCCCACCATGCCCAATGTCAAGCTATCAATGTGGTATCAACCATCTTACCAAATGCCTTGTTATTTGGCAATTGGCTGTCCAGCACATCACCATATCAATCTGTCTTATTACGATACTAAGAATACCTCTTGGTATCAACAGAGGTCCTACAAAAAAAATTCTGAGTATTGATGCTCACCAAGAGTAGCTTCCTTATTCTTTCATCACTTAGAAATCACAAAATACTCCTCTATAAGAATATCCTTTTTTGGGATGCCTGGGTGGCTCAGTTGGTTGAGCGACTGCCTTTGGCTCGGGTCGTGATCCCAGCATCTTGGGATCGAGTCCCACGTCGGGCTCCTTGCTCCGCAGGGAGCCTGCTCCTCTCTCTGCCTCTGCCTGCTTGTGTTCTCTCTCTGTTAAATGAATAAATAAAATCTTTAAAAAAAAAAAAAGAATATCCTTTTTGATAGCGAAACTCTTGCAAATAAAGACCTCCTTTTATTTTCCTCATTAGCAGAATTATTCTTTGATGCTCAAGATACCATTTCATTTGAATTTAATTAACTCTCAAGGGTTTAAAGACCATGGAGTACGTTTTAAAAAATTAACAGATAATACAATGACTTGAAAGTTGAAATTGTAATCACACTTACCATACCTATTAAGTCAATACCAACTACAAAATACTTCACAGTAATATGTATTTTTAAAAATATTAACTGTCGTCTCTGTATTTTAGATAGTGGGTATTGAAGTATCCCTTTCCGTTTGCTTTGTCTTTCACGGGCTGACGGTTCTCTGATAGTTGATGTTATAACAAGATGATCACCTTGGAGAGACTGCATTGGCAATATGCCCACCGCTCCAAATGCACACATGCTTCTGAGAATTGATGTGGTTTCCACTGACTCTTGGAGGTGGGAGTGCCAGGGGAATTCTGGCTGACTCAGACTGTTTCTAAATTGAAGGACTATTAGGCATGTCGTTTCTGGTCTGCTTACAGATTTGAATTAACTTCACTGCATTCTCATATATTAATTTATTATTGTTACTGTTTTGGGATCCCTACTACCATCTTAGACCTGCCCCTTGATTAGACTTAAACCCTTGAAGAATTTTCTGTAGATGAGGGATGAACTGGGGAAGATCACAATCTCAGAACTAAGTTCTAATGGAAATCATCTTACCACATTGCCATGAAAATTGTATTAGTACACTGACCCTTCTGGCATACCATCAGACATAAGTTTATCTGTTTATGGTCTGAGCCCTTCTATATATTCATCTTACACAGAAAAAAAAAGAACGTGAACACAAATTGATATTTTTATTTATTTCCTTTCGGCTGTCTTCCAGTCTGCACCAAGGGGGACAACAAAGGATAAGGTATCTTATAAATCATCATACCAAAAAAATTCATGTTTGAAGGTTGCTTATAGGAGGCCTTTTGGAACTGTGCTGAAAGGACAGGTGATATTTTATGTATCTTGAAATGATTTATATTTTACCTTCCTCACAATGACCTTAATTATTGTAAAAAGGCTACAGTTGACGGTGTAGAAAAACTTAACATCCCAGTATATTGTATCACAAATTGGCTCAGCACAAACATGGAAAATAGCTGTAGTTTATAACTGGGTCTTCTTATAATTTATGCTTTTATTAAACCTTATATTTTCTTGGGGCAACTGGGTGGCTCAGTTGGTTAGGTGTCCAACTCTTGATTTTGGCTCAGGTCATGATCTCAGGGTCCTGGGACTGAGCCCCACGTCAGGCTGCCTGCTCGTCAGGGAGTCTCCTTGAGCTTCTCCCCTTCCCTCTACCCCTCCCCCTGCTCATTTGTGCTATTTCTCTTTCTCAAATAAATAAATAAATCTTTAAGAAAATTATATTTTCTTAAGAATGCAAAAGTTGAGTATAAGGGAAGATTCATCCTTGAAAATTAAAAATATTTGGAGGAATTTGAATTTATGCCAGAATTTTTTTTCCCTCAAAAACACCTCAAAATACTGCCATTCATTGACATTAGAATTGATAGCAGCCAGTTTTGAGTTACTGCATTATCTCTGTCAGGGGTACCAAAGAACATTTTTTTTAAAAGATTTTATTTATTTGACAGAGAGAGAGAGATCACCAAGTAGGTGGAGAGGCAGAGAAGGGGAAGCAGGCTCCCTGCTGAGCAGAGAGCTTGATTTGGGACTCAATCCCAGGATCCTGAGACCACGATCTGAGCCGAAGGCAGAGGCTCAACCCACTGAGCCACCCAGGTGCCCCTCAAAGAACATTTTTGAAAAGACATGAATTCCCCTAAAGCTTAGGTATAGTGATGAATATTCTAATTACCTAGGAGAATCCCTTATGGATAGATCATTTTTTTTAAAGATTTTTATTTATTTATTTGAGAGAGAGAGAGAGAGAGCAAGCATGAGAGGGGAGAAGGTCAGAGGGAGAAGCAGACTCCCTGTGGAGCCGGGAGCCCGATGTGGGACTCGATCCCAGGACTCCAGGATCATGACCTGAGCTGAAGGCAGTCGCTCAACCAACTGAGCCACCCAGGCGCCCTGGATCATTTTTTTTTTTAAGATTTCATTTATTTATTTGAGAGAGAGAGCAGGAGCAGGGGGAGGGGCAGAAGGTAAGGGAGAAGCAGACTCCCCTGCTATGCAGGAAGCCCAATCCTGTGGCTCCATCCCAAGACTCTTGGATCATGACCTGAGCCGAAAGCAGATGCTTAACTGACTGAGCCATGGAGGCACCCCTGGATGGATCATTTGTATAAAATTATCTCAGACTATTTTATTCTGTCCACATTTTTCAGCATCTGAAACTAGAGCAATAAGATGTATACACTTGCAACCAACTTCCTTTTAATTGTCCTAAATTTACAAACTCTAAGCTTTGGTGTATAAAGATGACTTTCAGTCTTTCTAATTGAAATTTCTATTGAAGTAATTAAAGATTCATATGCATTTATAAGATATAATACAGAGAGACCCTTTATGCCCAGTTTACCCCAATGATAACATTTTGCTAAATTATAGGATAATATCACAACTAGAATATTGACGTTAATAAAACCCAGCAATTTTATTCAGATTTCCTCTGTTTTACTTGTACTCCGTTGGGTGTGTATGTGAACTTCTATACAATATTATCACTTGTGTAGGTTTATATATCCACCACAGTTGTGATAACTACACTACAAGGATCATCACTTTCCTTTTATTTTTTGAAAGATTTATTTATTTATTTATTTATTTATTTGAGACAGAGGGAGAGAACAGGGATACAGGCAAAAGAGGAGGGAGAGAGAATCCCTGAGCAGACTCGGTGCTAAGTGTAGAGCCCTACAGGGGTGGGAGGGAGCGCTCAATCCCAGGGACCTGACATCATGACCTGAGCCGAAATCAAGTGTCAGAATGATTTGAGGAGAACTGACATCTTTACTCAATTGAGACTTCCATTCTTTGAATATGGTATGTCTCTTCAGTTGGTTATATCTTCTTTTATTTTCTTTGTGTGCATTTTAGAATTTTTAGGATTTTAGAATTTTCAGGATACAGATTCTGTACATGTCTTCATATGTGTATGTCTAAGAATTTCCTTTTCTTTGGAGCAATTATAAATGGTAGTTGCATTAATAATTGTGTTTTCTGCATATTCATTGTTAGTATATAGAAATGTGTTTGATTTTTGTGTGTTGATCTTATTCTCTTGGATCTTGCTGAACTCCCTTAATATTTTATGGAGTTTTGTAGATTTCTTGGGATTTTCTGTGTAGACAATCATGTCATCTGCCAATAGAGATCACTTTTTTTCTTCCTTTCCAAAAGATATGCCTTTTTTCCCCTTTTTCTTGCCTTATCACAGTGGTTAGAACTTCCAACACTATGCTGGTTAAGATGATGAGAATACATGTCCTTACCTTGACATTAGTCTTCTACCATTAAGGTATGATATTAGTTGCAGATTTTCTATAGATGCTGTTTATCAGGTTGTGTTAATTACCTACTATTCCTAATTTTCTGGAATTTTTGATCATGAACAGGTATTAGATTTTGCAGCCAAATGCATTTTCTGCATTAACCGCTATGATGTTATGATTTCTCTTCTTTAGCCTACTGATATGGTAGATTACATGGATTAATTTCTAGAATATTTAACGAGCCCTGTAAAACGGGAATAAATGCTGCTTGATCATGGTATATAATTTTTTAACACACTGTTGGAATTTGTTTGCTAATATTTGGATTAAAGATTTTGCATCATAGAAAATATTAGTCTGTACATTTGCTGTTTCCTTAGGTTTTGGTGCTGACGTTTGGTTTTGAAATCAGGATAATACTAGCCTCATAAAATAAGTTGGAAAGCATCGTCTCCTCTTCTTTTTTTTTTTTTTTAAGATTTTATTTATTTATTTGAGATAGAGACAGTGAGAAAGAGCATGAGAGGGGAGAAGATCAGAGGGAGAAGCAGACTCCCTGTGGAGCTGGGAGCCCGATGTGGGACTCAATCCCAGGACTCTGGGATCATGACCTGAGCCGAAGGCAGTTGCTTAACTAACTGAGCCACCCAGGTGCCTTCCTCTTCTTTTACCTGGAAGAGATTGTGTAAAATTGGTATGAATTCATCTTTAAAAGAGGTACCCATACTGGTCACTCCCAACCCTGCCCTCCCCTGCTGCGCCGGGTATTTCTGAATGATGCAGGAGAGTTTCAGGCCTATAGGGGACAGAGAGGTCCCCCAGATCAGTCTACTGGGTCTCTCTTGCTAGCTCTGCCTATCAACCTCAGTATCTCTCCATTGAAAAGTATTGAAAAGGAGAGTCTCAAACCCAGTGGTCTCTTATTTCTGGCAGTGTTCCCAATCCGTCCCCCTTTACTGGTGGTGTCAGGTTCATCTGATGTTGTCAGACGGACTCCAGTGTAATCTGTGGGAAGGAATGAGTCCACCTGAGGGGCCTTCGATTGCTAGATTGAAAGTCAAGAAACTCTGGGTCTGGGTGGCCTTCCTCTGTTGAGTAGAAATACATGAGATGCCTTGAGATTATGTTGTTCCTACAGTCCTGGGGTCCCAAACCACCTTTCTTCTAAATACATTTTACATTTCTCCTTTGGTTGTCTTTTGCACCATTTCCAAGGTTCATAGTTGTACTTAGCAGGAAGAAAAAGGGGGAAAGAGGTCTACACCACCTTGGTTGTTTGGAAATGACCTTCATTTTAATCACAAATGCACAAGAACTGACTCAGTTCCAAAAGGTCTTGAATTACTTGAATTCTGCATAAGCAGAGAAGGATTTACTATGAAGATGAGGAAGACAAGGAGATAGAACCATTCATCATTGGAATTGACCTCAAGCTGATACAACACAAATGAACAAAGAGGAAAAAGCAAACCAATAACATGGAACAGGGAACAAAGCTCTTTTCTTTCTAATAGCTGCTGGTCAGCTTGTCTTTTCTTGGTATTTACCTCTCTGCTTCATGTTTTCAATGTAAAGCAAAGTTGTTTATGTCTGATGTTGTATGATATGGACTGTGAAAAATTTGTGAAACTTACAGAGCAGCTGTAGTGTTCAATCAAATGGTAGATTCAAAAAGTTAGACTCAAACACTTAGGCAAGCATAGGACATTTTATCATCCATCAACCCCAAATTAAATAAGACATGAGGGTAGTGAGTAGCAATAACATGTATTTATTCCTTCTGTTATTACCTTATCTTCCTTCTTTTCTTTTTCAATTATCATTTGTTGAAAAATCATCTTGCTTCCATGGATATTATTTCCTACTTGGAAGAGAAGCTGTTTTAATTCCACACACTCATTATTGATTAACTTTTGCCTGTGAAAGTGAAATCATATACTATTTATTGAAACTCCTTATTGAAATTTCATTTAAATAGGCCAATATTTGAGGTCCTAAAGGGGAGCCATACATCCTTTTGCTCAAGCAGCATGCACTGAAATAACAGAGAAAATTAATTTAGGTACAGCTTATGTTCTTACATTCTTATGTTTCTTGTTTTTGAAACCAGCCTAATTACCACGTTGGTGATATTTTCTAAATTATTTATTGATGGATTCTAACTTACTTTTTTAAAAAGATTGATTGATTGATTGATTGATTGATTGATTGATTTGAGAGAGAGCGAGCCTGTGGGGGATGGGGCAGAGAGATGCCCTAGAGATGGGGCTCAATCTCATGACCCTGAGATCACAACCTGAGATGCAACCAAGAGTCAACTGATTGAGCCACCCAGGCACCCTCCATTCTCACTTACTTTAAGGACAATCCACCCATTTCTGGGTTGATGCCCCCATGTGCAAAGAATGACATAGCAGAAGAAAATTACTATGATCTACTTTGCAAAGTTACACGAAGCACATAGTTGTTAAAATACCCAAATCAGCATGTTGCTAGTATAAGAATTATTTTAGATAGAATCATAACAATATATTAGGTAGTATTCCCCAAACTATCAAGGAACAAATCTAACTCACTACAAAAACCAACCAAATTTTAAGTAATATTTACTGATAAGTATTAGTACTCTTAAGAAAATGCTCATAATAGCAACCGTATTTGGAATCTAAAAATAGTACTCTCCTACTCCAAAAACACTAGCAGCAGCAGAGTTTCAACTGGAAATCTTAAAAAGAATGCTTCTGTGTTATGAAATATCCACAGATTCTTTAGAACTGTGTTAAATTTACTTAAATAGAACATGTTTGAAGTTGTGCTGTACTTACTTCAGAATTCTTCTGAATCACAGAAGAATGTTTATATTTTTAAATGATACCAAGAAAAGCCCTAACAGTTACACAAATTTGTGAAGAATTGAAAAGCATAGTTTAAATCTATCTAACATTGATTCTATGCTATTTGTAAGGTTTGGGTTTTTTTTTTTTTTTTAAGATTTATTTATAAGAGAGGTGAGGAGAGTGGCAGAGGGAGGGGAAGAGAATCTCAAGCATACTTCTGAATGAGCGAGGAGCCTGATACAGGACTTGTTCTCATGACCCTGAGATTATGACCTGAGCCAAAACCAAGTGTCTGATGCTAAACCAACTGGGCCACCAAGGTGCCTCGATTTGTAAGTTTCTAAAGGAATTATTAGACTGCTTTATTTATTATAGTCTGCATTAATATGTTCAGGTACCTTAGCATTATAGTCAAATTTCTATATTCATGAATAAACTTTTTAAATTCTGAGTAATCTAACTTTCTATTCCAGATGAAAGAACACAGTATCTATTTGCTTACACTATTTTAGTGATAGCCAAGGACTTACTGAAAGACTAATGTATACCAGTTAGTATATGTGAGGACAGGGATCCAGTCTTATTTTATTTGTATAGATCTAAAACTTGGTGCTGTGTCTTATATATAACAGCATAATGAGTATTCACCGTGTATTTACTAATTTAATTTTTGTAAAGGAACTATTATTTCTTGAAGTAATATTTATATACACAGCATTAGGCTAGGCCATAATCTTCACAAAACCCACCAGAAATTCATGTATTGGTTCTCAATCTTTTGGTGGCAAGTAACAGACCATAAACCAGGTCCAGCTTAGGCAACAAAAGGAATTTATCAGCTTGTATAACAAAAGAGTCCAGAGGTAGATGAGGTTTTAGGTATAGATTCAAGACTGCACTGGCTGAATTTCTCTATAGTTTTCTTAGCTCTGCCTTGTGTGTCAAATTCAATTTCGTCTGACTTCCTTCTGGTAGTATAATGGATGCAGTTATTCCAAGACTCACATCGACGTGGCACCATGTATCAGGATAGAGAATGTCTCTTAGAACAGAAGGGTTAGCACATATCCCAGAAGCCTCTCCTCCCCCACCCCTACCCCTGCCGCCCATGTCTCTCCATACAGCTTTAGCCTGCATTGGATGAAATGATTGACTTGCACCCATTAAACTCAACTCATAGAATGAAGACTGGATTTCATCCTTGCCAAACTTTTACTAGCTGGGAAATAACAGGATTTTCCTAAGACAGCAGACAACAGAACTGAATGCTGGATAGGTGATTGACATATGTCCACTAGACATATTGTTAGCCCCAGTTAGTCTCAGAGAGTTTGAGCCTTGCCTCAGGTGGAGAGTGGTTTAGAATTGGATTCTAATTCTTTTTTTTAAAAAAATATTTTATTTATTTATTTGACAGAGAAAGAGATCAGAAGTAAGCAGAGAGGCAAGCAGAGAGAGAGGAGGAAGCAGGCTCCCCGCTGAGCAGAGAGCCCCATGCAGGGCTCAATCCCAGGACCCCGAGATCATGACCTGAGCCAAAGGCAGATGCTTAACCATCTGAGCCACCCAGGCGCCCCGGATTCTAATTCTAAAGCTTATGTTCTTGTCCCTTCAAATTTCGTCGGGTATTTGGAGAAACTACCAGATAGCATAAAACGCCATCTTTAGAAAACTAAACTAAACAAACTTTAGAAAACTAAAACTGAAATAGTTCTTAAAAATATTTATTAATTAATTTATTTATTTGAGGGGGGATGGGGAGAGAGAGAGAATCTCAAGCACACTCGAAACTGAGTGTGGAGCTCGACTCAGGGTCGATAGTTTGACCCTGAGGTCATAACCCGAGCCAAAATCAAGAGTCAACTGTTTAACTGACCAACCACGTGGGTGCCCCTAAAACTAAAATAGTTCTAAAATCCTAAGAAGAAATATGATTTAAATAGAATGTCTTCTCCACCCCATCCCCTAATTCCCACCATCCTACTTCCACCTTCTGTAATACATTGGAATCTTTCTTGTCTTTCCAACCCCAACCAAGTACTCTCATAGTTTCAAGGCAGTGGTCCAGGCTCCAAAGTGATCTCCCTCTCTTAATTTTCACTGAATATCTATGTCTTTAGGTGTTAGATGAAACAATTCAACATTGATAATAATGCCTTACTACTTTAGGGGCTATTTGCAACATCTGTCATTATACTTGGTAGACACAAGTCCTCACGCTCCTTATCCCCAAGAATTTCTCCAGGAACAATTTTAAGGGAAGAGATACCAGAAGGTAGGTGAGAATTTTGTTGCAGACAAACCTTCCTAGAATCCCTGGGCTTAAGCTCTGAAAGTGATTGTCTCTCTTACCTCCATGAATGAGTTTCCTGGGATGCCAAATTGTCTTTTCCCCAAGAGCATAGACTTTACCCCAAGAATCTTGTCTTCTTTCCAGAGTACTCCCACTGGAGCCTCTTCTTGTCCCACTCCCATACATTTTCCAACATTTTTGTATATTTAAAAACTGTTACTTGATTTATGTTTTCTGTGTGATGGTGGTTTCATTCTCAGATGGTTCTTTTCTCTACTGCACTTACCTTAATAATAGTTATCCTCACTTAAAAAAGACTTCTAGATTCAAAGTGCCTTTGAATATAATTTTATCCTCTCCACCCCTCCAAAACGAATAGGTTTCACTTTCCTAAGTCCTTTAAACACAACAGGAACCAATGAGAGAAGACTGACTGAATGCACAGTGTACCTAAAAAGCCTAGAAATTCACCTTTTTAAGAACGATATATTTTGGAATTTACCTATTAAAATGTCATCTAGCTGTCTCTTCGCCACATAAAGCCAATCACAGTTGAATTCTAAATTCAGGAAGCTGGAATGAAGTTGAGTGGTACAATTTTGTTTAGGTCCCAGTGGCTTTGGGGAAAAGGGAAGTTACAGTATCTCAAACCCACAACACTTGTCTGGCCAGATCTAGTTTGGGTTGGTGAGAGCTGGACCAAGAATTCTTTAGGACTCTTTTAAGCAAGCCAGAATTAGACTGTGGGTTTTAGGTTACTAACCCTGACTTTAAGGCATGAGGGATGACAAGAAGTCTATGTTTAATTGTTTTACCCTCATAAGTGTTACAGACGTTTTCTCCTGGGCTGTAATCACAAGTATGTTTGCCTCTTGGCTGCCTGCATATAGGACATCCCTCCCCGCCTACTACCCACACATAGAAATACTGCTCTTTCAATATTCTGAGCTGTTCAGCCACTGCAGAATCAACCCACACACAGTAACTGTTAAAGTACTTATTATGTCCTCCTTAGAATCTGATATCTTAAATTCCATTGTTTTTCCTAATTGAATGCAATGTCTTACATGTTCATAGACCTTTTGCCTAAATTGGATTTTTAAAGACCCTTCATGATCTTTGCAAGACAATGTCACAATTGTTAGAATTTTGAGTAATTCTGATTGTTGGCAGAATGGGGTTTCTTTTAAGGAAAAAAAAAAAAGAAAAGAAAAGAAGACGAGTGGTCTTATATAAGCCAGGGAATTTCAGCTATGGGTGGCAATTCACTTGGACATAACCATTAGACTGAAATTAACTAGCTTCTGGGTGTGGTTCTACATTGTAGAGCATTCCCCACTCTCATAATGTGACAACACACTGGGGGTAAGGAAGGAGGGATGTAGGTGGCAGCCGTGGGGGAGATTCAGTGTTCCCATTAAGAGCTCTCGTTCTCAGCTACTGGCTGAATATCAAGTATTCTCCATGCCCACTCAAGAACAGACAAGGCCAACCTGAAAGAGAGAATCAGAGCGGGGTTGTAGCTAATGTTGGAATAATAAGATAGAAGTTTGGGATACAGGCTAAGGGTTTTAAAATTTATTCAAAAAGACACTTTGACCCCATTGTTTATTTCCATGACTCGTGTGTAATTTGATTATTGATTCTTTTTAGTATCAAAGCAGCAGTCCTAGAGCTAGTTTTTTTGCACATGTAATACTTGATTGCTATTTTTAGATCAAAGTGATGTTGAGAAAGCCTGGGTGGGCTGAATCCTGACTCTCCATCTGTCATGAAACAAACATGGATTGAGCACCTCTTAAGAGTCAGTCACATTGCTGCGTACAGGGGGATGACAACATAAAGGAAGCAAGAAAGATCCCCACATTTGAGGAGCTTGATCTAGTGTAAAGGAAGACATTTAAGCAAATAGTAATCATCTAGCATAATAACTTCTGTAATTGAGCCATGTGCACCAGCAAAGACTGACGCACAACCAAGATGATTTAGTAGGCTGGAGCAAACACTGGTATTAAGACGGGAGGGAGGTTTAACAGAAATCAGTGTTTTGGTGATCGGGTTAAAGGTGGATCATTTCCTGTTTGGATACCTTGAGTTCTATGTGTAACCTTTGTAACTTAGGGGTGGGGATAATGAATCCTCAAAGAATGGGGCCCTCTGTGTCTCTTTCTTTCCCATATCAAGACCCCTAGATCCCCACTGGGCTCTGCTTTAAGTCCAATCTTATATTTGTTTGAAAAGGATTTAAGGATTTCCAGTCCAACTACCTGTGGACATCCCACTTCAGGACAAAGTGGGCTTCAACAGGTTGGTTAAAGCTATGGGAAGCAAGTATGAGAGGAGGGACAGAGTGCTTGACACTCACTGAGATCACTCAGATAAAAGAGCACTTCCATCTATGAGTGCTAACTCTGCTGTCATCTAATTTAAACTTAGGAGGTTTAAGTTAAGGCTCAGAGAGGTGCAGTAATCTAAGACCATACTAGCAATATTAGAGCTGAGTTTCTACCACAGTTTCTGTGACCTCAAAGGTGGGGTGCTCCCATTCTGACCAGTCAGGCAGAGAGTTACTTTAAGAGAGAATGACTTTTTTGTTGATTGTTTCCTTCGCCATGCAGAGGTTTTTGTTTTTGTTTTTGTTTTTGTTTTTTGAGGTCATTCCAATAGTTTATGTTGCTTTTATTTCCCTTGCCTGAGGAGACATCTAGAAAGAAGTTGCTAGAGCCAGTGTCAAAGGGGTTACTGCCTATGTTCTTTTCCAGGATTTGTATGGTCTCAGGTCTGACATTTAGGTCTTTAATCCATTTTGAATGTATTTTTGTGTATGGTGTAAGAAAGTAGTCCGTTTTCATTCTTTGGCATGTTGTTGTCTAGTTATCCCAACACCATTTGTTGGAGAGATATTATTTTCCCCCATTGGATAGTCTTTCCTGCTTTGATGAATGGACAAAGAAGATGTGGTGTATATATACATACTATGGCATATTACTCAGCTATAAAAAAAAGAATGAAAACTTGCCATTTACAACGACAGGAATGGAGCTACAAAGTATTATGGTACAAATACCTTATGATTTCACATATATGTGGAATTTAAGGAACAAGGTGAAAGAGCAAAGGGGAAAAAAGAGAAATAAACAAAGACACTCTTAGCTCTAGAGAACAAGCTGAGGCTTACCAGAGGGAAGGTGAATGGGGAGATGGGGGAAAATAGGTCATGGGGATTAGGGAGCGCACTTGTTGCGATGAGCCCCTGGTGTTGTATAGAAGTGTAGAATCGCTATATTGTACACCTGAACCTAATATTACACTGTATGTTTACTAAATGGAATTTAAATAAAAACTTTAAAAGATAAAAATAATAAACAAAACACCAATATCTAGTAGGAAAAAAGAGGAGAGAATAACATTGCATCCTGTTGCTTAAACTGAGTGCCACGTACTTTGGAGGTCATTGTTTGATATGTCTGTAAACTTTACATAAATTATCCTTAGGGTTTTATATCTATTCAATATTTACTAAAATGAATTTAAAAAGTAGAATTAAATGGGAACACTGGATGAGCCAGACTGTATAAAGAGGTGTTTCTGTACTTTTAAAAAAGAGAGAAAATTTGGCAGACAGTCAGTTGGCATCAGCAGGATCCCACCAGGAATGTCAAAAGTGTTCTGATGGAAGAAGCTCCAAGCATGGTGCTGGAAAATCTAGAAGCAATCAGACAGAGAGCTCCAGGGAGTTTTCTGGTAGAGAACAGGGCAGCACATCCGGGTTTAATCCTACTCAGATCCAAGAAATAAGATGAGGTCATAGTCACTAGAATTGGAATCTCAGAAACAAGATGGCGGGACCTCAGGAGGGAGGCAGAGCCTATGCTAGAACTAAACCACAAGGAATAGCCTAACCAAGTTAAGAACTCAATGCTCAGTCCTCTCAGAACTGGACTAGAGTTTTAAAATCCTTTGTGTGGGTGTACCTATAGTGGAAAGGGTGGGGGAGAGTTGAGGACAGTGTCAAGAGTATAGGGCTAGGAGGTTATAGGGACAGTCAGTGACTATGACAAGTCCTAGAATGCGAGGGGGAGGCAAATACTGCCCATACCTGTCCTTCTGGTAATAGTTTCCTGTTTCTTTTTGAGACCCCTCCCCATCTCCCATGAATAAAGTCATAGCAGTACGTTCCTCCAAAAGCCTTGCCAACCTTAGGTCCAGCTAGGAAAGTTGTCCTCTCTCTGTCTCTCTCGCCCTCTCAGCATTTGAATCTCAAAGAAAAGACAGAAGGGATGACAAATAATTGATACTGTTTCAATCCTGAGTCTGGACTTCAGTGGATACCCAGGTCATCATCAATGTTCTAATTCCAGTCCTTACTGAGATCTGTGTCTGCAGCATTTCCTGGATTTTGGAAATATCTATATCCCTCTAGTGAATTGATTCTCATTTATATTAGCTAAGGTCATTTCTGTTGCCTGCAACTGAAGTAGCATATGATTCAGCATTGAAAATGACAGCAAGATTCCTGTTCTTTTCCAAATCATCTTTCCCAAAGGTAGAGTTGGGATCAATGTCCCTGCAGTTTAAAGAGCCCCCAAAAGCCACCCTCTATCTCCAGACTGATATTTCTCTAGGAGCCTAGCAAGGCTAGCAGATTCCCTCTCCTCCCTCCCCACTTTCTGACACCTAAAGAATACATTCTCCTAAGTCCGAAAATACTGAGGCCTTGACCTAGTTCTCTATGATTTCTTTAAAATTTAAAACATTTCTAAGTTTATAGGTTTGCTAAATGTTATTTTCTCATGCTCAAAGCTTAAAAGGAATGTCAAATCCAAAATAAACGTATTATATGGAATACATTTTTTCTGGTACAGAAATGGAGTGAAAATTATTGTGAACAGGTAAATATTTTTACTTTAAATTATATCATGTTAAACATGGCCATTTCATTATAAATGCAACCACAAAAATGACACATTTTTCTTAGGAAAAAACTGAAGAGGAAAATAATTCTTTTTCTTTCCGTCGGAAGGATTAAAAAAAAAAAGCACACCATTTAAGAATTTATGACTTGTAAAGACAAGATAATTTTCTTCCACATCTTTGATTCAATCACAACATTTTCATTATAAAAACCCAGAAAGCCATAAATGGGGAAGATAGAACAATGAGCCTAAAACTACAAAGAGGAAACTGAAGTTATTCATAATCATTCTCACAGGCAATCAATATGGTATTGACTTTCTATTCTTGCTACTCTTGAAGTAATGTCCTTGACTTGAAACTCAAGCTAAGCTAGGATATATCAGCAAATAAAGCAACTCCAACCTTAGGAAATGCAAAGAGAAAACGAGACAGCAAAAGCCTGGATCTACTTCAAAGATGAAAAATAACTGTCTACTCTCAGTTAATTCTCCTGGTCAGAAAACGGTGCCATGGTGACCCAGGAGAAGAGCAGGACCCATGTAAACTTCCAGGTTTGGCTCTGACCTACAGCTAAAGACTGCACCAGTATCGTAATGGGAGCACATTTAGTCCCAAAGAGCATTGACCAAGAATGCCCAGGTCTGGATGGATTCTCATCACCAGTGCTTCAAAATCTACTCCAAGTACATGCCTCACGGACCGTGAGTCAGTAGCATTATCTGAGCACAGGAGGAAAAGGAGACTCTCATTCAAATTTAAAAGGAATTGATCAAATTGGAAAAATTTTAAACTATCGTACATTAAAGCACAAACCATTTAAGAAGCCCTGGGGTAATTCATTCCAGAAGTGGAGCGCAGTAATTTCTTACAAAATGGATCATGTTGGGGCTTACGTTGAGCAATTCACAGATAAAGATCAAAGCCCACATTTTCAACCGGGAAACCTGGATTCCAAATAAAAGAACATCAAATCACAGAGTTTTGCTTGGTAAGTGTAAGTTTAGTTGTTTTTGAGCAAGTCACTGAAAATGACTTTCCAAGAACAAATCTGTGTTTGTATTCTTGATCTTATAATATTGATTTTCATCATTGTTAATCAAATCCTAGAGACCACACACACACACACACACACACACATGCGCGCGCACACACACACACACACACACACACAGCCAATATGGCGGAAGAGGAACTGTGGGTGCCTCTGAATCACCAAAGCAGTTGTAAGACATCTGCTCTTAAGTACTTCTTTTCTTTAGTTTCTTTTGTAAAACATAGTTGCTGGGAAACATTTACTGTGTATCGAGGCTTACATCCAAAAGAGGCCACAATTATTTGACTTCAAAGGAACTAAGATGGGCCATTTAAAAAAAACCCGTCAAAGAACCTTTAAAAATAGAAATACGAAAAGATCATTCAGTTTTCTAGAGGGCAACATTTGGATCCTGAGTCATGGTTGGTTTTCCCAAGGTGAAGGTTTTTGTAACCACATAGGAAATGTATATCTTGTTGCAAATGGTAGAGTCCCATCCTATGAAAGGCTTGCGATCCAACTTGGCCTGGAAAGGGTGTCGTCCACGTCAACAAGAAAAAAGCCAACAGCACCACACCCAGACTGAAATCTGCAGTGTCCGTATGGGTGGTTCCCTCTATTCCAGCGTGCTCACCCGCTTGTCAAGCACCTCTTTTCAGAACCTTCCAGACTGGTGACAGAATGATTTCCTGAACTACGCCTACGTTGACTTCCTTCTGCCAAAGCATGGAATAAGCCTGACAGCTCTTTTCCCTCCAGCCCACCTCTCCTGCATGCAAGAAAAACAAAAACGAAAAACACCCTGAGCTTTGTAGGCACATACATTTCAATTAATTGCAATAACTCTCCTTTTCTAACATTGAGCGATAGCTCTTCGGATATTTTTCCATGCTGGAGTTTTATAAATTCATAGAATTACCGGTGTTGGAAGTCATTTAATAATTCACCGAATCCAATTGTTCACTTATTGATGAGGAAATCCTGTCCTAGAACCAGAGGATTAGTTGTGATCCCCTTCTCCTCCAAAGCATGGAAATGATTCCTTTTTGCCACATTTGTGATTCCATTGGCATTGTTCTTTATTCTCTTACTGTACACATTGGAATCATTCTTCTTGTCTAGGTAGTGAAAACAAAACAGAAAAACAAAAGCTTTAGCTCTAAACCGTACAATCAAATCTGCCAATTAAACAGATACATTGCCTTGGCTAAAACACATTTCAATGACTAAGCAGTATGCCCTCATTAATGGAGAAAGCCAATGCTTTGTGTAAATTTTTTTGAATTAGGCTATGGTCCATTAAAACACATGATAGTAATTAGATGTGAAAAATATAACTGAATGAGAGCGGTTCTGCCATTTTGTGGCAGATCTGATGTTGGTATCAGAGGCCATTTAACCAAAGTTATGTGACCCTACCTCACATCTTCCAGGCACTCCAGAATATACCATCCTTTGAAGTTAAATAGTTACTTAATGGGAATACAGGCAGTCCAACACTCTATGTTAGGTATCATTTAATACTAATACCCTAACTGATAAGAAATCCGCAAGATGAGTGAATATAGGGAAATTTCTAGCAATAGATCCTGATGGGGATGCAGAGAATCTGGGACTGGTTATCTGCTATGCTTGGATTTAAAATCAAAGTAAGCAAATATGAAGGCCTGCCTCTCTGGCAACCTTTTCATTCAGATTGAATCAACTTATCATCTGGGATGAAATCTCCACTGATGATAAGACTTTGGGCAACCCCACGGCTAATGCCATAGGATAGTCTACAGCGCATGAGTTGAGGGATCCTGTGTCCAGTGTCTCCTGGATATTTTATGCTTCTTACACCAGCAAAATTTTCTTTAGTATGCCCATTTCATGCTCCAAAGTGTCCAGGTGTGAACCACGAATCTGAAGCTTAACCTAGGATTAGGAGATTGAGGAAAATTGGATGAAATGGTTGTTTCCATTGGTTCCAGAATGCTTGAAGTTAGTGAGTGATAACAAACTCCTATAGCAGTGTTTACCAATAATAATAATAATAAATCAAGGCAAATAAACACATAAAACCTTCTATCTCTTTAAGTCATTGGCCAAAATAAAACACAGAATCTGATCCAGTGGGTTGTTGAGTAATATCAGCTGAATTCTCAGCTTTTTTCTGTCTCTCATGTGAAAATTAGGGCCGTGATTGCAAAAGACTGGATCTATAAGGATAGGAATGAAGAGATTTGGAAGGAATAGAAAGTCTCAGAGGGTTTTCTCTCTCCTCTTTGCAGAAGAGCTTGTAAGAGCCCTACCTGAGGAATTTATCAAGCCAGGAAAATCTGAATCTATGTGCTAACTTCTACCAATCCTGATAATCTTCAGGCCTATAATTAGAGTCCCTGGAGAAGAGCCCATGGAGGTTCTGTTTGATATCTATAATAACAGCAACACCCCTCTGGGCTTGGAGAGGCCTGTTTTCTGCTTCCACAATGGTCACAGCTTTTCACCTAATTCTCAAGACCTGATTCTGTACACATGCATTCATTCTTAGTACATTGGGATGAGGCCCGATGCACTTATGAAAGCACCTTGGAATATGCTAGTGTGTTCTAGGATTCTCTTTCCAGCTTTCCACAAGGAAAAGTGTTCATTTACCAGATTGACAGTGCAGTGGGGAAAGGCAAATACCTAGGCCTCTCAGGAATTGCTGGACATTGGCTCTGAGTTTAACACTGATTTCCAGGAATGGAGAGGGACCATGCTCATTGGTGGGGGTCACTGGTTAGTGTGGAGGCTGAAAGAGATAAGGTATTTGGGGCTCCTGGGTGGCTCAGTTGGTTAAGCCTCTGCCTTCAGCTCAGATCATGATCCCAGGGTCCTATGACAGAGCCCTGCATCAAGCTCCCTGCTCAGCGGAAGCTTGCTTCTCCCTCTCCCACCCCCTGCTTGTATTCCCTCTCTTGCTGTCTCTGTTTCTCTGTGTCAAATAAATAAATAAAATCTTTTTAAAAATGTACTGGTTCTAATGATAGATTGTAGGGTTACCCTAGCTATTATGGTAGGAAGGACAAGGAAAACTCTTCTAACTCCCTCTCCCCTTCAGAAAGTAAATCAGGGGTGCCTGGGTGGCTCAGTGGGATAAAGCCTCTGCCTTCGGCTCAGGTCATGATCTCAGGGTCCTGGGATCAAGCCCCACATTGGGCTCTCTGCTCAGCAGGGAGCCTGCTTCCCCCTCTCTCTCTGCCTGCCTCTCTGCCTACTTGTGATCTCTCTCCTCTCTGTTAAATAAATAAAATCTTAAAAAAAAAAAAGTAAATCAAAAGCCATATCATATCCTCAGGAGGAGGCTGGGAAAGGTGGGAAGGAAATACAAAGTTAAATGCTACCTTCCAAGACTTAGAAGATGCACAGATAGCTGGTTTGATCTATGCAAAAATTACCAGTCTCCCAAATGTTTCATAAACATCCTTATCCAGTTGATTATCATTAGCCGAATCCATTTTCCAAGTTCTAGTGGCCAATCCAGATATAATTTCTTTACTGGAGCAAATAAGAACAGTTTTCAGTTTACATCTGTTGATCTCACAAATGCTATTTCAATAAATAACCTCAGAAGGTTCTTTTCACTTAGCGGGAGCACTAGTTTAGTTATCTGGTCTCAGGAGTACAATAGCTTTTTTTTTTTTTTAAGATTTTATTTATTTGAGAGAGAGCATTAGAGAGAGAGAGGTCACGAGCAGGGGAGGAGTGATAGAGGGTGAAGCAGACTTCTCGCTTAGCAGGGAGCCCAGTGTGGGTGGAGTTTGATCCCAGAACCCTGAGATTATGACCTGAGCTGAAGGCAGACGCTTAACCGACGAAGCCACCCAGGCGCCCCAGACATACAGTAGCTCTTGAACTGTGTGCCACAATTTAGCAACTGGGTACTTGATAGTCTCATCATTTCACGGGGCTTCATGCTGATGTAATACATTATTGTTTCCTGCTGAAAATACCCAGTAATAGAAAGTAGCAGTGACTTTAGTGGGGCCTCTCACCTGTCTGAAGTCCATAGGGATCTCCTTGTCAATCTGAATGACAAGTTAATATACCTTGCATCTGACATCAGTAGAGAAAAAGGCATAATGTTTGATCAGCCTCATTGAATGTTGGAAATAACATATGCTATAGATGTGCTTCTTTGATTCATTTATAGGGTGGCCCAAATGACTGCAAAATTTAAGACCTGAGATCTGAGAAGGCTGGGAAAGGTAAGCTTCATGGCACTGCTATTTGACCTTTATGACCTAGTGTCATATATGGATCCATATAGGATCCTATAGGATTCGAAAGTCCCACAGCAGATTGGAACACTGTCTAAAAACAGTAAAAATTCCAGTAAACGGGATGCCTGGGTGGCTCATTTGGTAAGCGTCTGCCTTCTGTTCAGGTCATGATCTCAGGGTCCTAGAGCAAAACCCCACATCAGGTTCCCTGCTTGACAGGAAGTTTGCTTCTCCCTCTTCTTCTGCCCCTCCCCACCCCTCAGCTCAGCTCGTGCTTGCTCATGTGTGCTCTCTCTCTCTCTCTCTCTCTCAAATAAATAAATAAATTATAAGACAGAGAAAGAAAGAGAGAAAGGAAAGAAGGAAGGAAGGAGAGAGGAAGGAAGGAAGGAAGGAAGGAAGGAAGGAAGGAAGGAAGGAAGGAAGAAAGAAAGAAAGAAAGAAAGAAAAAGAAAAGGAGGGAGGAAGGAAGGATGGATGTCTGAGCATAAGCACATCCTCTTTGATGAGTATAATTCTCCTTTTGAGAAACAGCTTTTAGCTTGTGATTGGTTCCTGGAGGGGTTGAACACCTGTCCTAAGAAACTCCATTCATGAACCTCCCATTGTAAATGAGTTGTTTGTGATAAAACTGGACATTCCTCGAGATACTCTGTACCTGCCATGAGCTCATAAACCAAGTGGTGTCCCGGAGACTAAATAGAACCTATGCATAGGCTCAGCTCTTTGGACTTCCCCTCCCCAAGGTTGACCTGCCTGCTGTTACTGCTGAATGTCCAACTTGACATTTGCAGGAAGCAGACGGGAGCCTCCCATGTGGGACCCAACTCTAGCGAGACCAGAAAGGCCCTTGGCGTCCAACGGATTACATTTCTTCATGTTATGGGCACTTATTTTGAATTTGGATTTGCTTTTCCTGACTGCCATACACCTACAATTAGCACAATCTATAGATGTACTGAATGCTTGACTCATTCACAACTTCTCTTTGAAAAAAAATTGCTTTTAATATTTTGTTTTTTAGTGAGATGAGGCAATATACTAAAGCCCGTGGGATCACTGGTTACATATGTGCCATTACTTGAAAGCAGTTTGCCTTACAGACTAGCAGAAAGCCTATTGAATATTCACTTATGTAGTTCAGGCAGCAACATCGTGCCAATCTGGAGTGGTATTATATAGACGCGGTATGTATTCCAAACTAGAGAGAGAAATATAATATATGGGTCTGAGAACAAATGGGTGGAACTGCTCACTATTAAACCCAATGGCACCTCTCACTATTAAATCTAATGATCCACTTTTCCTTCTGTGTGGGGTTCTGCTGATTTTGAGTTCTTTTTTTTTTTTTTAAGATTTTTTACTTATTTATTTGACACAGAGAGAGAGATCACAAGTAGGCAGAGGGGCAGGCAGAGAGAGAGGGGGAAGCAGGCTCCCCACTGAGCAGAGAGCCCGATGCGGGGCTCGATCCCAGGACCCTGAGATTGTGACCTAAGCCCAAGGTAGAGGCTTTAACCCACTGAGCCACCCAGGTGCCCCTGATTCTGAGTTCTTGGCACTCCAAGATTTCTTCTGCCAGGTGAACAATTATGGTTTCGCTAAACTGGAATGTCCTCTTAGCTACTTGGGACCCTTCATGCCATTGGGAGGCAAACTCAAAAGGAGGTTATAGTCCTGTCTGCCACACAGAAGTTACGCTCTTTTCAATATGGAATCATATACACGTTATGTCAGATATTTTGGGGCTTAAGGTAGCCAAGTGTCTTATTCTAATAAAATCAGTGTAACAATTTTCTGACAGATGTCCATAACGTGTCTTGAAGAAGGATCATTTTTTTCCTAATTTACACGTAGACTAGGCAGCCCTGCTTACTGTGGTGGTTAGGGGAATCGAATCTATCAAAAGTTCGTGTGGTTGCTACCAGGTAAGAGGACAAAGATGTGTCAAGAGGCAACAACACAGGAGATAGTGGGGACGCACTCTGGTCACTCAGATCTTTTGTTGTGTTGGACTTTCCGTGATAATCTCCCCAAAGCATCGTGAAACTTGATTCTTTATATGAGTCTGAAGAGACTGAAGAAATTGATATTGATGTGGCAGAGCATGAGGACAACTGCCTTCCCTGTTTAAGATAAATTCCTCAGGTTACCTGGGTGGTGCAGTCAGTTAAGTGTCCAACTCTTGTTTTTGGCTCTGGTGGTGATCTCAAAAAGTTGTGAGATGGAGCCCAGCATTGGGCTCCACACTCAGTGGGGAGTCTGCTTGAAATTCTCTCTCTCTCTCTTCCCCTCTGTCCTTCTTCCCTCAAATAAATAAATGAATAAATATTTAAAAATATATAAGATAAATTCCTCAGGTAAATCACTTTGAATGACTTTCAGATGACCTGAATTTTGCAAGAGAAATTTCTGAAGGGAGTCTTAGTCTCTTGCCTGAATGGAAACCTCCAGGAAGAGGAAGATGGTTTGTTTGATACTGTGACTTCTGTACTGGAAGGGATTGCACAGTGGGAGATTCTATACAAATAAGAAGGAGACTGAGGTGCTGGCCACTCTTCTTTAACCCCACAATAAGGCAATAAAAAACCAACTATCTAACATTCCAATAGTATCTGGCATGTGTGTAAAAAAATTGTAACAACCTACAAGTAAAATAAACAGAAAGATTGTTTTAAACAAATCTATGGTGCTGGGAAAGCAACGTCTATTTAAAACAAGTTTGTTTCAAGACAACACAATTCCTACAGTGCAAAAGAATTTTGACAACTCCTTATAACTCACTGAAATGAGATTTAACTTCTGGGGAAGGGGGAGTCAGAATATCATGTCATGCTAACAAACACAGTGACAAGTTCACTGTCGTATTTCTTTATGGTACTGGAGGTGACCAATTATGTGAGTTGTTCTTGAACATAGTCTCTGAAAATCTCTTGTTTATTTGTCTAGATTCTATTGCAGGACTCAGGGTACACGACAAGGGCTTGCCTGCAGAAGCCTGTGAGGATGAGAAGGCTGAGCAGGGCAAGGTATGATGTTCCCCTTAAGCAGCTGGAAGCAACATAATCAAGGGAATGACTATAAATCACGATGAAAGAGGGATGCCAACAACAAGAAAAAAGTTAGGAATGAGGTCAGCTATTGGGAAAGCGGAAATAAACCTGAAAGCAGAAGGTTTAGGGGGGAAGGCTTTCTGTCTAGAGTTCATAGAAGATGCCACAGTTGCTGTGTGATATGGGAACAGCCCAGAAAATGTTGAGGCCATGCAGAACCAAGTGCGAGTCAGAAATCTTCTGGGCCAGAACGGAGAGGCTGAATTTCAGGCAGCAGCTTAGTTAGCATGGTAAAGCCTCTTGATCTCCGTCTGGGCATCAGAAATTAACAAAGTGAGTGGACTGGAGAGTCAGGGACACTTTCACCTGTTCCGGTGCCCCTAGCAGAGTCGCTGGGAGGCAGAGCTCTACCACGGGGGATGCCTCCCATATCCCTTTCTGGGTCACTGGGCTACCTGTGACCGTGAAGAAGAAAGGTGATCCCCTCTCCCCCCGCCGCCGTGCCTCCTCAAGTAACATGAGAACTCTCAGCATTCCTTCCACCTTTATTTGGAGAAGGAACTGGGCTGCTTACACGTAAAGGGGTTCCCTCCATACCAAGCAATTTGTCTTCCTCTTACATGTTTGACAGATTAGAAATTGCTCTATGGCATACGACACTGTTGGCTTTACGTGGCCAAAACAGCTTCAAAATTCTCAACATAAAGGACAGTAGTTCTGATGGGCAATGCTATTTATAGTGTATCGATGCAAAATTACAATTCATGAGAGAAGGGTAAAGATCCCAAACTCAGACCAGGTAGGCAAAATATGTAGTAACTGGAAACAAATGGGTGCTGTTGTTTGGAAGGTTCTAAACAAAAACATTTATTTATTATTTTTTAAAAGATTATTTTAGAGAGAGATAGAGTGAGTGGAGGGGAGAGGCAGAGGGAGGGGAAGAGAAAATCTCAAGCAGATTCTGCTGACCATGGTGCCCTATGCAGGGCCCCGTCTCACCACCCTGGGCCTAAATCAAGAGTGTGTTGCTAACCCACTGAGCCCCCCAGATACTCCTAAACAAAACGGTTTAAACAAAATTCAAGAATAGAGGCACTCGGCTAGCTTCGTTGGTAGAGCATGCAACTCTTGATCTCAAGGTTGTGGGTTCAAGCCCCACATTGGATATAGGCTTTACCTAAAAATAAAATTAAAAAAAATCAGGAATAGCTTTATACACATGATATCATACCTTAAAGCCAATGTTAGTTTTTGTAAAGTGATTTCCAAATCCTAGAAGAGCTTATATTTTTCTAGTTTGCCATAGATTCATAAAGACCTTTAAAAAAAATATTTTCTTTATGGATGCATTTATTTGAGAGAAAGAAAGAGAGAGAGAACAAGTAGGAGGGGCAGAAGGAAAGAGCGAGAGAGAATCTCAAGCCGACTCTACACTGAGCTCAGAGCCTGACACTAGGGCCCCATCTCACAACCCTGAGATCATGACCTGAGCCAAAACCAAGAGTCAGACAGACACTTAACCAACTGAGCCACCCAGGCGCTCCAATTCATAAACACCCCTTAAGTCCGAACCACTTAATGTTTGATAAACTCAAAAGCATTATGTTCAATATTTCCATAGCGTAGTTTTATATTTTGTTGAGATATTCTCATTAAAAGTTACCAACACTTAAAGGTGACAAGTAGGGCAAATTGAAAATAAAGGAACCCTTTACTGAAATTTCATTATATGAAAAAGGAAAGACATTACCAACTTCTAAATATAATGTAAATGGCAAAGGACAAAAACATTTTTTTTCAACATAACAATAATTGGTACCTTATATAGTCAGTCAGTTCATATGTACTGTCAATGAACAAAAGAGACTACAATTCTTGCCCTCATGGAACTTACATTATGATTATCTCTGATTTCTTCCTTCCTTGTATTTCTGATATTTACAGGTTCTCAAACTGCATCATACTGATTACTTCATGATTTCTCAAATGTATTCTTTTTTTTTCTGTTCCCCTAACCACTGGATTAATGTAGACATTCATAACTGCTTTTAAAGATTTTATTTGTTTATTAGGAAAGAGAGAGAGTGACAGAGAGCATGAGAGGGGAGAAGGTCAGAGTGAGACGCGGACTCCCCATGGAGCTGGGAGCCCAATGTGGGACTCGATCCCGGGACTCCGGGATCATGACCTGAGCCGAAGGCAGTTGATTAGCCAACTGAGCCACCCAGGCGCCCCTCATAACTGCTTTTAATATTTATTTATTTATGACCAGGATCCATACACATTCATTATTTTAAAATATTTTTAAATACTAAATATTATTATGTATTCAAGCAGTGAAAAATGTCTCTCCCACACCTGTCTGTCCTCCCTCCCTTTTCTCAGAGGCAACCCCTCTCACCAGTTTTTTTTGTCTATCTGGACAGATATTCAATACATGTGTTAGTGTTTATTTGTATTTTATACAAATGGTAACATATTATATACTCAATTCTGTATGTTGGTTTTTAAAGTTATTATATTTAGAGGATCTTTCTATATTAATCATACTAGCCTCATTTTTTTTTTTTTTATTGCATGATTACTGGACAGATACCAACTCACAATTTGCTTAAATAGTCCGCTATTGTATTAGTCAGGATAGACTAGGTTGTATTACAGAAACAAATAATCCCACAAGTCTCAGTGGTTTATTTCTTGCTTACAAAATGTCTGTTGAGGTTCT
>CM052809.1:15472566-15626016 GCA_028533885.1 Nasua narica | reverse complement strand
ATTGTGGACATTGCTGCTATAAACATTCGGGTGCATGTGACCCTTCGGATCACTACATTTGTATCTTGAGGGTAAATACCCAGTAGTGCGCTTGCTGGGTTGTAGGGTAGCTCTATTTTCAACATTTTGAGGAACCTCCATACAGTTTTCCAGAGTGGCTATACCAGCTTGCATTCCCACCAACAGTGTAGGAGAGTTCCCCTTTCTCCGGAGATGCACACATTCTTCATGCAGCCGATTCTCCAGAATTTATCTCATGGCCTCTCATCACCACGGTGACAGAAGGGAAGTAAAATTCTCCCCTGTGTGGAAAGGAGAGGAGAGCTGTCTATGCATTTAACTACAGGTCCCTTGAAAAGCTATATTTGACAACCATGTTATTAGACTGATAAGGAAGTATTTCACATACCTTTCATGTTTAATAAATAAATGTTAGCTAGCCAGCTTTAATAAGGAACTCATATCCATTGATAGCAGAGCCAGTCGTTGAATAACGTTTTGCAAGGATTACATGGTTTAGTCAAATGGCACCATCGCAATCATCACTACATTATCACTACATTTTCAGGAAAGGCAAAGGGAGAAGATAAATGGCAAATGTTTGAGGAATTATTTTAACCCTGGTTTGGTTCATAAATGAGTAAATTACAAAGCCTTTCAGAGATTGACAGCAATAAGAAAGATAAATTGAGTATACCTGTGTTTATAACAGCACCATTCACAATAGGCAAAGGGTGGATGGAACCCAAGTGTCTGTCAACAGATGAATGGGTAAACGAGATATGGGCCACCCATACAATAGGGTATTATTCGGCCTTAAAAAGGCAGGAAATTCTCACTTGTGCTGCAATGTGGATGAATGTCGCCTGAACTCATGGATGACCATGGAGGAGGACATTACACTAAGTGAAATAGGCCAGTTCCAAAGAGGCAACTACTGTATGACAGATGAAGGACCTAGAATAGTCAAAGCCAAAGAGACCGAGAGTAGACGGGTGGCTGCTGGGGGCGGGGAGACGTGGAGGGAACTGAGGGTTAGCGTTTAATAGGTACAGAGTTTCAGTTTTGCAAGATGAAAAGAGTTCTGGAGGTGGATGGTTGCACAACAGCGAGAATGTACCTGATGCCACCAAATTGTACGCTTTAAAATGGTCAAGATGGCCAATTTTATGTTGTGCTGTTTAGCCCAGGAAAAAGAAAGAAAGAAAGAAAGAAAGAAAGAAAGAAAGAAAGAAAGAAAGAAAGAAAGAAAGAAAGAAAGAAAGAAAAGGAAAGAAGGAAAGAAAGCTAAATGAGAAAATATATTTAAGAAAATGGTGGCAAAAATTTGAGAGAAAAGTCTGAATGGCTCTGATTCCTTAAAGGAATTTAGGAAGCAATTGACAGGACAGCAGTGAGCTAGCAAGCTAGAAAGCAGTTGTGGTCAGAGAACAAGAAATACAAGTTAATGATTTGGAATGTAAAACAGTTTCCGGGGGCGGTGATGAGGTCTCGATCTGGGAGCGAGCAGGTGGGTGAGGCGGAGTGAAGGAAAAAACTAATAGGAACATTTGCATGTCAAAGAACCAAGAAGCAAGACTTTGGAAGGGACATCCATCTGGGTGTTTAAATCACTCGGGAGGATGGCAGAGTGTGAGATAAAGAGGAAGACTGTGAGCCAGGAGTCAAATTCTGTGAGTCAACAAATAGTTAAGAGATGTTATTTTCCTCGATCAGCATTCCTAGACCCTGTTTAATGTCTAGATACCCAGCATGCACCAAGTGAGCTCGTGGAAGGGGGCTTGTATAAATGAGAATGACAGCTAGCTGAGAGGAGAAATGTGGGCATCCCATGCACTTTGCCAGTTTGCAAGAGCAGCACATTCCTTCCCTGTGCAAAATCTGTCCAGGAAAGCACATTACAATCAGAAGCTATTTAGTGAACATGGAATGAGAGACAGAGTGCCGTGGTGGCTGAGAAGGGAGGAGAGACAATTGTAATATCTAAACACTTAATGACATCTCCCTATAATAACCTGATTTTTCAGCCTCTGAGCTGTAGTCACTTGCCATGGGGATTGGGTAGAACAGTGGTAGGGCTAGACTATCTCTTCTCCCCTGGACATGCTGGGTGGGTATTGCCAAGTTTTTTTTCTCTGATGTCTCCTTTTTTCTAGGCGTTCATGCTGACTACCCAACTTTTGGTGACTTCTTTCTTCCTGTAGAAGCAGGGACGCCGGGGTGGCTCAGTCGGTTAAAGCCTCTGCCTTCGGCCCAGGTCATGATCTCAGGGTCTTGGGATAGAGCCCCGCATTGGGCTCTCTGCTCAGTAGGGAGCCTGCCTCCCCCTCTTTCTCTGCCTCCCTCTCTGTCTGCTTGTGATCTCTCTCTGTCAAATAAAATCTTAAAAAACAAAACAAAACAATAGCATTAATTGATTGACGGATAACTGGTAACAATAGGATAAAGGAGACATTCTGCCTCTGGAAATTAGGTTGATATTTGCCATGGGCTGAATGTGACTCCCCCAAAATTATATGCTCTAGTCCTAGTCCCCCTTTGTGATGGCATTTGGAGGGGGTTTTCCAGGATGTGATTGAGACCCTTAGGAAAGAGAAAGAGACATGGGATCTCTCTCTCTGAGTGTGCATACCCAGGAAAGGCCAGAGGAGGACAAAACCAGGAAAAGGACCCTCACCAAGAATCTGACCTCACAGGCACCCCAGTTTCGGATTTCAGGTCTCTAGAACAGTGAGAAAGAAATGTTTGTTTTTTAAGCCATCTTGTATATGGTACTTGTTGTATCAGCTGGAACTAACTGAGACAGCATTTTTCTGATATCATTCCTTGGTGTTACTTTTGCTAGAGTCTAAGAGCCATATGCTTGCCTTACTTCCTAACACCACGATTATAATTTTGTCACTTACAGCTTCTTAAAATTTCTGATGCTCAGGGTGGCCTGTTGGCCATATAATTATTTCTTTAATTATTCTTCCATTAATTCACTCATTTCAGTGAGCCATCCAAGTGAAAGGCACTGTTATAGTTACTTTCTATGTTCAGATCCCAAGAATCCCAAAATGAACTGTGTCCATTATGGAGAGACCTGAATTCCTAAAAGAATGATCTCTGATCTGGAGCAGGGATCACGCCAAGGAGAATGGGTTCTTAGTCTCAACTCTGGAGGAGCTGGATTTTACACGGGCCTTTGTCCAATTTTGAAAGGCCATTTTTATTTACTGCATCTTACTTTTCATTGAATACTTAGGGAGGTGATGTAACACTTTAAACTCTCTAGAGACCCATTCAGGATAGTATCACATTAAGGAGAAAATAGTGTGTAGTATCCTAAGTATGAAAAAGGCTTTCATTTACTTGTCTTAGCTCCAAAATTTCAGTTTATTTTCCCTTTCATAGTGGATAGCCCATTAAACTTGGAGATGGATAGGAATATGGATATGTAAAATCATGCCAGGCTATTTAGATTTGGATTTTTAAGCTTAAAAAACACATTTTCCTTATAAGAACAATCAGTGCCAATTACCAAATCATTAGAAAGTGTAAGAGAATATAAACAAGCAAAAATAAACCAGGCAGCAGCCATAATCCCATTCTCAGTCACGTTTAACATTTGGTTACATGTCTTCCCAAGTAATTTTTTCTCTGGTTGTGTCTCTTTTCAGATATTTATTATGTGTCAGTAAATAGCTTTTCAGGGATGCAATCATACACACCGTATTTGGTCACTTGTTATTTTTTTCTGGATCGTGAAGCACTTTCTACATTGATACCTACAGACCCATATCTCTGGGAAACAACTTCGTGGTATTTCCTTGTACACATATACCATACTTAAATTGTTACTCAAAAAATGGACATGTTGGGATTTTTTCCCAAATTTTTCACTCTGCCATGAACATATTCATATCTATACTTTTTGCAATTCATTCTTCGAACTAAATATCTAGACATGGAATTTCCCCCAAGGATATAGTTTCTCTACTTATTGCCAGACTGTACAGAGTTTCTTCTGTTTCACTCTCTGACTCCAAGTACATAAGAGTGCGTATTTTCCCATGCCCTCATCAATACAAGGCAATATTACTCTTTTTTTTTTTTCCTGTCCCCTGACAGATAAAAATGGATAATAATGTTGAACTTATGCTTAAGTGTGTGTGTAGATTTGCCATTCTGGGAGACTTGAAGAGAAAATAAGCCACAAAAAGGAGACTGAATTTAGCATTTTCTGGATGTTGGTCAATTTCTCCATTTTATCCTTGCGCTACATTTCCCTTTTTTTGTCCCATGGTTCATTAGGGGAGGGGAAAAAAAAAAACAACTCATCTCTGAGACCAAAGCAGAGTGCAGCCCTCTTATTTCCCAATTCGTACCACCAGCTCACAAACAGCTAGGTTTGAAACCTTGGACTTTCCCTCAGTCCTCGCATCTATACTGGCATAATCACAAAGTAAGATAGACTCTTGAAATGTCTCTTGCCTCAAAGCTTCCATCGTCATAGTTGACGACATCTTTATTTTACCCATTTTCCAAGGCTCAGTTTATATACCACATCCTCCCTATCTACCCCTGTCATCTTTTCCTCATGCTAAACCCTGTATCTTATTGTATGGGCCACATTGTGACATGTGTTCTTCCTGATATAAGGAAGGCTCTTTTCAAGTGCAAGTATGTCTAGTTACAGTGTCAGCTCCCTGAAAGAAATCTGATTTCTTGGGTTTCTCTGAATCTTTGCAAATGCAACATCCTTCATTCCTTCACTGTTGCCCTCTCTACAATAACCCACTCAAATGTATTCCACATGAAAGCAAAACACCCTATAATTTCATAGCCCCCTGCAGTAATTATCTTTTCCTTTGTAACCAGATTAGAAAGTAGACTAGGCTCTTCCTGATCCATGTCCTATTCTCACACTCACTCCTCAATACAATTGAACCAGGCTTCTGCTCTTCCTACACTTACCCAATTTTGAACAGTCTCTTCTAAATGCCAGAATTAGGTGTTTTACAAAACAAAACAAAAGGAAATTCAGTTGTATACTCCCCAGCTCAAAACATCCCTGTGTTGTTAGAAAAATTGCCAAAATCTTCAGCATGATTAACCAGGACCTATCTGTCTTCAGTCTCACCTTATATGTATTTTTCTGTATCCCTGATACATCAACCATTTCTTTTTTCCTTGGACATGACATTTCTTATCCATTCTCTTGACTGAAGCTCCTTCTAAGAATATGTACCTTAGCCTGAACAACACCTACTTACCTTTAAGTCCTACTTTAAATATAGGTCAGGTCCTCCTGATATGTGGTCTTACAGCATCCTGTACCCATAACAACACCTACCGCAAATGAAATTAATTCATTATTAGGATAGTTATTTAATGGATCTCTTCTCCACCAAACTATAAGTTCCATGAGGTAAGAGGTTATGTCTATCTTAATTTTCTTTGTGTTTCCAGGACCTAACACAGTGACTGGCCCAGAAGACCTTCAATAAATGTCTGTTAAATGGATTACAGCAAAATGGAAGGAAGAGTGAATGCAGATGTAAGTAAGTCTGTAGGTCTTCAAATGACAAGTTGAGAAGATTGCTTTTCTGATTATGCTCTTCTCCATGAAGTAGGAAATGAGAAGATCTGAAGGTAACTAAGAATTTGAAAGTGGAAGCGAGAGTACCAGAATCTTGAGGATAATGGAAAATATATTGGAATAACGTATGAAGAATTGGAGAGTTGACTAAGTAACCTAAGTGTCTCTTTAGGCCTTGTGAGAATTGAGGTTACCAGTCATGACAATATGGCAACATTTACCTGTCTAGTATTGGAGCACTAGAATGTAGGAGTGCACCCTTGTGTTGTAGCCTGAATGGGTCTGGTAAGGAGGCAGGACAGAAGAACAATCGAGTGAAGGAAGTTTAGGATATCTGGGAGAGAATGTTGGAAGTGTTGGATTATAATAACCAAGCTGTATAGGAAAAGAAGTAAAGTCAAAGGGTTGATTGTCAGGGAAAGATAAAAGGTTAAAAGACTAGAGATGTAATGAGGCTTCAGAAAAATTGTGGTGGGAGTATAGTTTGAGAAGAAACTGGAAAAAGAGGAAACTGTGTTCACAGCACAGAATATTTAAATTAGTCATTCTGATGACAGAGTGCTTTCAGTTCATAAAAAGTTGCAAGGAATGTCCACAGGAGTGGGTGGCTGAAGCAGTACGGGTAGGTCATGGAAGATGTGGGTGGCAGGTGATGGGCCATCCAGGATATTGAATCACCTCAGATAGAAACCTAGCTCACGGTGGAGAGGAAGAATGAGCGAGGAGCCATACATTTCAGAGAATGGAGGGGAAATGACCAGGCTGTTGGAAATCTGGTTCTGGAGGGTCCTATACATGAATCTATGAAAGTATATGAAATTGCCTGAGGAGAGTGCAGAGCCCAAGAAAATGAAAAGTCAGTATCTACAAAGCAAGGAAAGGAAGCCTGGTACATTAACAGGATGGGAAATCATGGCCAGATAGGGAAGAGGAAAACCAATACCGAGTATTGAAGGTAAAGAAAGTGGTAGCAATTGGGATGTGCCTTGCATAGAATAAAAAAGAAGAAAAAAAAAGAGGTCAATGAAATCCATGGTTGAAAAGAGATAATGATCATATTTGGTGATTAATGAGTTCATGGTACTCATGGGGAGTTGTACAGTGAGTGTCAGCATCAAATCCAATATTTTAATTTTAGATCTTCTTTCAGATCTTCTGAGAAATATAGTTACAAGGCACGAAATGAGAGGTTCTATCATTTTTTTTCCACACTGAAGCACCTGTCGCCATTATAATTAAACATCGGTTTTAAAATTTCTGGGAGGCTCCATCTCCTCTGCATGGGCTAGTGACTTGTTCCATCCTAGTCCCCCTACCTTCCTTTTAGTCAAAGCTTAGGCTCTTCTCATGACAGCACTGAAATTCAACAGCTTCCCTATTGAGAAATTGTCACAAATTATAAAGATATGGTACTATAAATTTGGAAAAGCCACTACAGCATTATTAATATTTAGATAAATGTCTTTTGCTGGTTATCTGTGCTTGGCTCTATCGATTTTTTGCCGTGTGAGTGTGATCTGGCTTGGAATAGGTACTATGTTGGGAAATATTTACTTGGAGACTTGTTATATATATATACATATATATATATATATATACACATATATATATGTATTTTTCATATTAGACATAGAGTAAGGTATCAACCATTGTATCACCTGAGATAATCTTTTAAATTGTGTATGAAAAGGCTTTTTACTTGAAAAGACAGGCAATCTGAGGTGCCTGGGTGGCTCATTCAGTTAAGTGTCTGCCTTCAGCTCAGATCACCATTTGAAGGTCCTGAGATCTGCAGGCATTGGGGTCCCTGCTCAGTGGGGTGTCTGTCTGTGCCTCTTCCTCTGCCCCTCCCCTGCTCATTCTCTCTCTCTGTCTCTGTCTCTCTCTCAAAAACAAAAACAAAAACAAAAACATGCTATCTGGACTATATAGTACAAATTTTTGGAAGCAAAAAATATATGCATAAAATCCATAGAGAACAGTCCTCTTTCCACAGCTAATACGTGTCAAGAAGCTGCTGTGACACACACACACACACACACCCCACTAGGCACTCTGGACATGACAGGGCCTCAGGCAGAGACAATGCTGCTTCCAGAAGATGACAGCCTACAGGGAAAAGCAAACATTAAACTAATAGAAACATGACGACTATTATAAAGGGGGGAATATCTGGGCTCTGGGCATGTGTAACAGGGAATGGACAAAAGCCGCCATGTAATAGAGGTTTTTTTCTGGGAATCGAGAAAGATCACACATGATTTTCTATTTGTTCCCTTTTTTTTTTTCAAACTTTGAATTTAGTACAAGACTTGTGTTACCAGAAAAGACACAAAGTTCCATGAGTGAAAAAAAAAAAAGTCAAACAAAGCATTTTGGGTCTTCTTCATCTCTTCAACAACTTCAGAAATTTAAAGCTTATTTTAAAACACATTAAAATTTAACCTAAGGCACATCCCATGTTTTTCTTTTCTTGGATTAGTCACCAACTAAGGCTGATTCCTTCCCCCCCCCCAATCCTGACCATTCTAAGAGCACTTGAATTAAAGGAAAGATACATGGCTGGCCTACCAAAATAAGCGTGTATTACGAAACCCAAAGATTCAAGACCAAGTGTCATGCTCTGCTTATATAGAATTATGAACACTTTTTACCTCAGTTTCTCCAAAGGAAGAAATCAGGGACTGGGATGGACCACAGAACCATGTACAGATAGGTCAGGAATCTGTTTACAATTATTGCAAGCAATGCTCGCATTTATCACCATTAAACCACACAGTTAAAGGATAGTTGGTGGAAAATTCAACATCACACTCCTCCTGGCGATAACTGTAGAGAGATGACTTTCATAACTATGTATGATAACTTTTCCTTTCTGAACCCTGAAATGACCCACTTCATACTCCCATACAGAAAAAAAAGCATGTAGATGAGAACCGAAATAATACCTGGAGTGTTCAACAACTTTGTGCACACAGGGCACTCTGTTAAGGAAAAGAGACTAATGAGAGTTAGCAGTTAAAAATATACATCTGCTTAGATTACCTATACAACACTTGTAGTACATTTCAAAAGGGATCAAAGATTAAATGCATTCAATACTAAAAGTATGCCAACCATAATTGAATGTTCCCTATCTTGTAGCTCTTCAAGTTCGTTATGATGAACATCATTTACTGTAGATGTGTGAAAGTGTCAGATGATAGAAAGCTGGGTAGATATGCTTTTGTGATACATATAAATCAGGGTGAGTCCTCATTTTTCAAAAGAGGCTGAGTTATCACTTCGGTCTAGTAACTGGTATATTACGTGAATTAGTTGGTTTTTAAAGCTATAAAGGGAATACTTCAAGATACTAGCATGATAATAGGCCAAGTTGTATTTGAGCTTCCTTTAAGGCAACTTTCAAAATTAAAATATGCTGAATCAAAACATTACTAAAAATAAAGCTCAGTAGACAGCATTATATTCCTTTGTTTGTTCAAAAGATCTCAGTGATGGATGAAGTTTGGGCAAAAAAGCAAGCATTTCAGCAGAAAACAGCGCAACAGGGATTAGAGGAGGGTTAGGGCCCTGGCATCTCGCGAATGTCAACGATGCACTGAAGGAACACTGTGCAAGAAGGCTAATAAATCACAGCCAGCCATCATTAATAATGCATGACAGAAAGGGAAAGGGAAAGAAAGAGAAGGAAAGGTAGGAGGGAGTGTTCAGTAAGAAGATACTCAGCAAAGCACGAAGTGTACTGTAATTAGAATTATTTACATTACCCGAGGACTCAGGAAAGGCTTTCTAGGGACGAGTTCAACAAATAACTAGGGGAATTGAAAAGCATACTGTCAGACTGCGAGTTTTTCATTTATTCTATTCCATTGTAAGTGTATGTGTGTATGTGCACACAGGCCCCATTTAAAGGCACGTGGTATCATACTGAGCACGTATAATGCGGTCAAGTTCTGACTTTCTTTAGGTTCCTAAAGATATTATAATTCAAAACAAAAAGCAGCTAAAACATTGCCATCTGGTCTGTATTCATCCATAGACCGTTTGTCCCTGGTGATATATGATAATAGCTGTTGCTTTCTGGTTTCCCATATGCAAAGAGCTGAAAACTCTTCCAATATCCCTTTGATGTTTCCAGTCAATGTTATTACCCTTATCAATGATGCCAGAGTTCATAGTGAGAAGTGTGCCATCCTAATTCGGAAGCACTGGATGCGTTATTCAACTGACCGTCACAACATAGTGTGCTAAGTGAAACAATAGGGAAACCAGATGGTGGTCTTGCCATGGTGATGGTTTTGTAGGTCAAGCAGAGCTTCCTGAAGAAAGCGAACTGTAATATGACACCTACAGGATAAGAGGTAGACAGGCAAAGGTGGAGGAGAAATGGAGTAGAGACTATGATTCAAGGAGAGGAAATGTCCTATGCACAAACCTAAAGTGAGAGGGAGCACAGTAATCTGGAAAATGGAAAGCAATTTAATTTATATTGAGTGTAGATTTTGAGGTATGAAGAGATGATAGATAAGCCCGGAGACCCAATTAATCCTAGAGGTGCATGGTCCGTGGAGAGGCAAGAGTTTTAGCAGGCGAACGGCATGACCAAGTCCGTAGTAATTGTTGTGACCCAGGTGAGAGTTGATGGAAGGTGCTCAGCAGTGGTTGTACCTGCATTAGGTGATGATTGAATAGAGTTCCTGAAGGGGATGGAAAGCTGTAAGAGGCAAAATTAATATATATGGTTGATTTTCTCCTTTGAATTATAAGTTCCTGAAGGAATTTCTGATTGTCACCTTATCCCATATTATGTAGCCCAGAATGCCATAAAAATTTGTTAACTGGATGAATGAATGAAACAAATTCAAATTTATTTTCCTTTGCAACCTAACTTGGGAGAATTCTTATCTCTATTTTATGGTATTGAATTTTAACCATTGGCCCTGCCTGGGGTGTTTGGTTCCATCAAGCTACCCTGACTTGTGAAGGGGTAATCATTATTCCTCAGTTTTTAATGTGAAAATTTTCAAAAATGTGGAAAAGTAGAAAGAATGGTACAATGAATAATCAAATACCATCTTGTTAATAATTTCATTATTTCCCGTGTTTGTGTGTGTGTGCACGTGCCTGTGCGCGTGCGTGTGTGTGTAGCATTAGAAAGTTGCAGACATCACACTTCATGCCTATTTCAGCTGTAATTTCTAAAAATGAGGACATTTTCATGTAAAACTGTAGTAACCTATTGCTCCTAAGAAAAATAACAGTAATTCTCTAATATAATCATATTCAAATTTCTCCGCTTACCCTAAAGATATCTTTTTTACAGTATTTTCAAATCAGGATCCAATCCAATTTCACAGATGTACTTGGTTGTCAGGTATCTGGAAATGAGAGCTTTCTGGGTAAAGACTAAAAGTGACTGAGTTATTTAACCTGAGGCAAAAGTGCTGAGGATAACTTAACTAATCAGTAGAAAACACTGGGCAACCAGGTTTGTTTCCTAAACTGAAATACTTTCTTTTTTGGTAACCAGTGAGTTTGGTTGGCAACTACATTGTATTTATAGGTCCCAGATCAAGGGCTCACTACATGGCTCTCCTCCCACGTCGTGAGAATGAACTCTGTGTGATCGTACGTTGTTCTGCATGCCCTAGATAATTACTTGATAAAAGACTGGACTTTGCCACCAGTGGGAACTGAGTGAGTGTATACAGATGGTTAGGTGAAAAATCTCTTACTCCTTTAGGGGAGGGAAAAAAAACCACTCAATAAATAAGAAATTATTCATTTGATGGGACAGCTTCATAGACAAAATAGCCCCTTGGTTTAAGATGCTTCCATCATGAAGCACTTTGCATGGTGCTTCCCACTGACTCTGGGTCAGGGTACAGAGGATAAGCTGAGATAAACGTCAGACGAAGTTGGACATTGGTCTCTACCATCGCACCTGCTAAATCATCCAAGTGTAGAATATATTAAGTGCAAATACGCGAGCCGATTTCCAAGGGCTAAGCTTTTTTTTTCCTTTCACATCACTTTTCCTCACTCCCTCTTCCCTCTTTAGTGGAAATACCAATAGAAATTTGATGGTGATGAGACAGCCTAGTGGCACCGTAATGAAATTTGCAGGTGTGGTGCAGCATCTGTCTCTAGCTGCACAAGCTTGGAAGAGCTGATAATTTGTATCCCTTGCACGTATTCAGATGCACAATGGTGTCCAAGGGTGGTGACCACCTCTTCTGAAATCATGAAACTCTAAACTGTTAGCTCAGTCATCTGTAAGAGTCTAAGTGAATGTTGACTTATGTGCCATGGTTCCTAGCCACAGCAAGACTGCTTGAAGTTTCCAGTTGTCCCTGGGAGTTGACTTAGAGAGGATGGATAACCAAAAGAGGAACATTAGCGATCTCCGAATGATGGGGGTAGTTCCTTTATGGGCTTTCTTCTTCCTTTTATGGCTTATAAATAATATATCCTTTACTGTATCATAAAATCTCATTTTATGTTGAAACAAGCATCCTGGTTTTTCTCTGTACTGCTGTTCAACATAGTACTGGAAGTCCTAGCCTCAGCAATCAGACATCCAAAAGAAATAAAAGGCATCCTAATCAGCGAAGAAGAAGTCAAATTCTGCAGGTCTTTTTTAAAATAGAACTGTTTGCAAGGCGGTGTTAGTACCCTGGTAATGGGACAGTTATATCGATTTTGAAAAGCTCATGCAGGAATGATGGTCCTTTTCGCTTGTACTTGTCAATTTTTGGTTTCAGCCTTTCATGGATGCTGGTACAGCCTGGCCTTGATGGTAAGCAGGTATCTCTTGTCTTAATATCTCTCCCCAGCCTTCATTTCAGGCAAGCTGCTTGTTTCAAATTGCTCCATGCCAGGCTAACCCATCCCCCTATCTAACGCCTGAACGCCACAAAGTTAGAGGCTTAGGGAACCTCTATGCAGATATGAGGGAAACACTTTACAAAGCATTCTTTCAACATCCCCAGATCACTGGAATTAAATGGGGAAATGTACCTTATTAAAATACGGCAGTAAATAGAGTTCCAGACCCAGATTATTAGAAATGCTTTGGGACATTGCCATTTTCTATTCAAGCTGATTCAGAGATAAAACTCACAAAACTGGAAACACCACCAGATGGGACAGCAACTGAAGGTTAGCTCTACTTCGGGATATATTAGCAACTGCAGCCATAAATTGTATGGCAGTATGTTCATGGTAGAAAGGATTAATGGTGGGAGCCGGAATTCCTAATCACGAGTGTGTGGCAGATCAGTGGGAGGTGAAGAGAGGGGCTTACAGCTTAGCCTTCGGAGTACTGCGTGCAGCCTGCTTCCAAGTGTACCTCTACTAAGCTTGTAAAAACAGTCGGTATCTTTATTTGTGCGTATAAACATTATCCATCAGGAATGTGCTGCAGAAAAAAAACAGTTTACCCCTCCCCACTACTGTGAAAGCCTTCCTATTTTTTCCTAGAGCTTTGTGCATCTTAAATTCCCTTTCTTTCTTTTAATTTAAATTCAACCAATTAGCCAACATATAGAACATCATCGGGTTCAGATGTAGATTTCAGTAATTCATCGGTTGCACACAAATTCCCTTTCTGTTTGCCATTTTGAATCTCAAAGAAAAACCCTTCTAGGTAACATTAAATCAGTTGATTGTCTCAACTGATAAAACACTGAACTGAGAACGTTGATAATAGTTGATATTATGGAGAAATTTAGTGCTTTTGATGGAAAGTTGTTTAAGGAAGTAGACACATGTGAGACTGTCTTACCAGTGATGCACACATCTCAGAGTTTTACTGTCCTCATTCAGCAGCATGCTAAAAATCACCAAAGCATATGGAAAACTTCTCTTTGTTTAGAAAATGTAGTTATTGAAAATAGCGCAGGAATTGCCCAAAAGGGAGCATTAAAAGGAAATCCTCTCTACTGGTTGCTCAAAGAGGGTGTCAGGATTTCATGAGCATCTTTGTATAATCATGTGTGTGTCGGGGGGGGGGGGTGGATTCAGAGTCCTGGATGGAGCCTGAGGTAAAACTTGAGTCACCAAGCTCATGTGAGGAACTGCTGGATGGCACTCCTGTGCGGCAATTCCCTGAGGCATATCCTCCTGAGGGCAGAACATGACATCTGGAAGTTGGAGAGATATTCCTTTCCAGATGGAACAGACCTCATCTTTGGTGCAGTGGGAATCCAGTATTGGAAGCCTCTAGAGATGGCACCTTGGGTCTGGCTAGTCAGGCTGCCACAGGGCCAAAAGCACACGAGTCAAATGATGCCCTTGAGTAGCTTAGGCCACCGTGGAAGAATGTGTGTTTTTTGTGAGCTCATGGGAAGCATTATTGGAAAGTTACAGAAATAAACTGGTGAGACTTTAAGCGGTGCCAATATTCCCTCAACAACGGGAAGGGGAATAAGCCAGTGTACTCACATGAATATTAGCTCATGTGCAATCATGACCAAAGACAACTATATCAGTCTTACGAGAGAGATACTATTGTTATCCCTGATTTCTTTTAGATGAGCAAACGTAGGCACAGAGAAGGTGAATGACTTGCCTGAGATCACACAGCGAATAAGTGGGAGAGTCCCAGATCAGACCCGCCGAGGCAGTTAGACCCCAGATCCCACTCTTTATCCCACTGTCTTACCCCATATAAGCCCACAGTCCAAGAACATTCAGGTTACATATGTGATTTTCTATTTTATTTTAGGGACATCCCCGAGCCCTTATAAATCTCAGTAAAAATTGTAATTTAAAATTTTAAAAATTTTCTAATATTTAGAGATTCCTTCTATTACTATCAATTACTTGAGGTTGAAAGATTTCTAAATATAGTTTGATTTGAAAGGTAAATGATTCTTTAACTCAGGGGTGGCTAATCAATATATAAAACACTGGTATTACTTATTCCTTGATTTGACAGTTTATCTAAATACTCATGAACAACCCTCAAATCACTGGGGCAAAATTTGAAATATAAAAAGTTTTGATGAGAAAGATTGATGTGTGGAATGAACCTGAAGGGAGACAAAACAAGTCCCATATTGATTCTTTGGCCACATTTTTACCATTTTCACTTGAATTTCCACTCTGAGAGGTCCTAGTAGATGGCAAGAAAGGAAAGAAGTCCAAGAAAAGAAAAAGTCACCAGGAACATATAAGTGGTATTGATAGAAGTAAGCTAGGAAAAGATGGAGAGAACGTAGAATAAGGCCAAACTGAGGGGACTAGGAAGGCCAACCTTTTTCCTTTTGAATCATTCTGCCTTTGGAAAGAAGGATAACAACTCGAGGATGGGATGTGCATCTGATGAGAGAAAGTTCTGCCTGATCATTAGAACACTGGAGATGTCTTTCAGACATAGTTTTTGTTGTTGTGCTTTGTTTTCTGTTTTTGTTTTTATTTGGAGTTCAGGTCTTTGAGAATTTAGCCTGTTGGATGAAGACCATCTTCTTAAACCTTCTTATGGAGGCTACATTTTGTGTGTGTGTTAAGAACACTTAACATGAGATCGATTCTCTTCACAAACCTTGAAGTAACCAATACCATATTGTGCATTATAGGGGCTAGGCAGATCTCTGGAACTTACTCATTTAGCGTAACTGAAACCTTATATCCTTTGAATATCAGCTCCATTTTTTCCCCCTATCCTCCCACCTCTCATAACCACGATTGCAGTTTCTGCCTCTATGAGTTTGACTATTTTAGATACCTCCTATAAGTGGAATCAGGCTTTATTTCACCTAAAAGAATGTCCTCCAGGTTCGTCCACATTGTCACAAATGGCAGGATTTCATCCTTTTTTTTTTTAAGGCTCAATAATATTCCATTGTATGTATATGTCACATTTCTTTGTCCATTCATCTGTCAAAAACAGTGTGGTCCTGGCATAAAGACAGTCCATTGGAACAGAATAGAGAGCCCAGAAATAAGCCCACACATATATAGTCAACTGATCTTGGGCAAGGGTGCCAAGAACATACAATGGGCTACTTTCTGTTTAAGTTTGCAGGCTTAAGTGATGCGGCCAAAGTGAGTTTACATTGCTTTTTGGCTTCCCATGATAAGCAAAGGATTCAGGGGCCGAAAACCTGGTCTGGGACTAAAATCCGCATTAAGTTTGAGACCCTGTTCAGAGGACCCTGAACTGGTGCAGAGACCAGAAGGAAGATAAATACCAATAAGGTCACAGGGTATTAATCCATTGTAATATGCTCAGTGCCAAATTGTTGAGTTCTAATTACCTCCCTTATTAAATGACGACAGCATCATATATCCTACTTCCCAGGGTTGTCTTAAGATTAAAGGAGACAAGGGCATCTGGGTGGCTCAGTGGGTTAAAGCCTCTGCCTTGGGCTCAGGTCATGATCTCAGGGTCCTGGGATCGAGCCCCGCATTGGGCTCTCTGCTCAGCAGGGAGCCTGCTTCCCCCTCTCTCTGCCTGCCTCTCTGCCTACTTGTGATCTCTCTCTGTCAAATAAATAAATAAAAATCTTTAAAAAAAGAAAAAGATGAAAAAAAAGATGAAATGAGACAATGTACGTGTAAGTTCCTAGAAAACTATAAAAATCTTTTGTTTTTAGTAAGTGGTTGTTGAAATATATGATTTTATTACTAATTGATAATTTTGATTATCTTTTTAATAAAGATTTTATTTATTTATTTGAGAGAGAGAGAGCATGAGCGGGCTAGGGGGCTGGGCAGAGGCAGAAGGAGAAGCAGGCTCCCTGCTCAGCAGGGAGCCCAAGGTGGGGCTCAATTCCAGTATTCTGGGATCATGACCTGAGCCAAAGGCAGACGCCTAACCAACTGAGCCACCCAGTCCCCTCCCAATGAGGGGGATTATCTCAATATAATAAGATTCTCTATTAGTAGCAGAAGCAGGGTTTTTAAATATATTTTAGAAAGCAAAGTTCTTACAACATGACGACTCTCTGCACTCCTAGTCAAACCAGGTGATTTTCTATTTATGTATTTTTTATTCTTTCCTAGATTTTGAGAGTCTTGAATTCAGCGAGTATCAGATTTATTTTTATTCTCAAGTCATGTCACTCAAAGAAGTAGGTGACACAAATGACGACCCAATCAATCAGGGATTCATTAATAGACACTTTGGTGTTTCTGTGAGAAGCAAATATGGTAGAATTTTCATCAGACGAAAAGTGTAGGTTCTTAAATATTTTAGAAGAGGGCAAAACTTTTGGATTATTTGTTAAAGTACTAAAGTAAATTAAATCATTCAATTCTGGTTTAATATACTTTGAGGAACATAAACTCTTTCAGGCTACTAGGATGCCTTTAGTTAAACTAAAACTCTAATTTGCTAATAGCACCCTAATGACCTGTAAGCATTACTGAAAACTGCCTCATTTACGCCTGAGGCTAACCCACTCGTCAGATGATTTGATTCTGCCCAGCACTACAGGCATGAGGAGAAGGGTAGATCACTGCAGGAATAATCTAGCATCTGTGCAGTGCCTCAGGAAGGACGATACTGGAAAACACCTCTGAGGGAAGAGAAGTGGGTCCTATTCTCGACTCTTCCACCAGCCAGCTGTATGACCTTGGCCATCAGGGGTTGTTCCCTAATCTTGAAACCAGCAGTGGCTCTCAACCAAGAAAAACAAAGACACAGCCGAGGTGGCGTGCCTGGGTCTTCTGCACACATTCTAAGACGTTATCATTCTGACAGAAAGTACAAAACCTCCCCCAAGAAAATTTTCCATTTTGCTTTTATTTCTGTTGTTCTGGATACGGTGGGGCCCAAGAGCTTGCACGTTTATTGCACGTGAAATGTGGAGAATGACTGGAACTCCCTAATGCATCTCCCACATTACAGTTCCGTGATCCAGGTCAACTGCTGGATGTTTGTGTAGAGGGAGACAAAGCTGGCCATGAGCCAGAATTGGTTCTGGTTATCAAGCCAAAGCCTGCCCCTCCACATAATGAGCTTTTGAAGAGGCTAAAACTGTTCTTATTCTTACAGGGAGCAGTCTACTTATAATGAAAGAGTAACTGACTTCAAGTTAAGAGTCAAAGCTACTATCCACATCATACGAATCTGCCATAGACATTTACGGTGGCAAAAATTAGAAAGGATTGTCATAATTTTTCCTTTAGCGTTTAACCATTTGTGACAGGGAATTTCTTCAAGGTTACCCACCATATTTTAAAGGATTACACTTAGTCTGTATAAGAATAGGCTAAATGTTTTTGGGGGGAGGGGAAACTAAACAAGAGAAGTTTCTCATTTTCTATATCTCATTGAGAAAAAGAGAACAAGACCATGTGTTCCAATTAGCACAAAGAGACAATAGAGATTTTCTTTTCAACTGCCCTCTCAGATCTCTGATAGGAGACATTATGTCTGGGACAAGTTATCAAGGGAGCATCAGAAGTATTTTGTAGCATGACATAAACAAAAACTCAGCAAGTAGAAGGGAAAAGAAAACTGTAACCACAATAGTAGTAATGAAACAACATAGTGCTGTACTAACCTTTCAATATTTCCAAGACTCAGGAGTAGCTCTAAGCTAGTGAGGCATTTTGCTGGGTAAAACCAGAATCAGAATATTTCCTAACAATTTTAAAGGCAAGAAAAACAGAAATTATGAAAACTTGCAATGATAGAAATATTAGGGGAAAAAAAAGTTTAGAAATATCAAGGGAAAAAGGGCCAGTATTTGGAAGGGCACAGCCTGGGGAAAAAAAAAAATATATATATATATATGGCTTCTGGCATTTTATATTACATATTATAACAAATCTGCCTTTATCTCGAAGTAGACTATCTTGGGTGATAAATTCTACCTAGCTCTAATTTATGTGAATTAGTGAATATAATGAATAATGAATTCTTCATGGAAGGACAAGATTTCTAGAAGAAAACCATTTATCTACGGGCTAATGTTTTCAGGACTGGCAATGTCATTACATATACTTGTTAGGAGACAATCCTCTGTGGGTCTTCCACATTTCTGCACGTATTACAAGCAAGGTACTGACCGCCTTTTATTCTGGTCAAATATAGTTGTAGAGCGAACACACTTGGAAAATAGGGAAAGTGTTGGCCTTTGGGGCATAGGGTAGGTTTCCTTATAGGCCAGAAGAGAGATAGTATCAGCCGCTGGAGCAATGAATGGGCAGGCGTGCATCATATCCGGTATAACGAAGATAACCCCTCCCTCTAGAGTGAAGGACAGGCATGCTTTCTGCCCATTATAGAAGATGCTGGCTCTCTAGGCTCCGGGTCTTTCTCCTGCAACACAGCCACCTGTGTGTTACAGCTGTCACCTGGCCCTCTTCATGTTGTCCTGTGGGAGATGGGGCTTGGAGAACCTGCACAGAATGGTGATACCCGGCTGCAGCTATGGCTGACCTTCAGCTCTGATCCGGGACTCTCGTGGTTTCTACTGGCATTCAGGACCGTGCAGCAGCTAGCTAACTTGGGAACTAGCAAGTAGAGTACAAATCTCAGAACTGTCACAGTTCTTGACAGTATTCACATGACTGATTACCTTGGAAACATAGTGGTCTCTTCTCTAGAGTTTGGGTAGGTAATCAAAAATTTCATGTGTTTAAAATGGATGATTTTTCGGGATGTGTAGTATACGGACGAGATACAGGTGTCTGTGTAAAATCGGACTGACCATGCCAGTAGGCTCTTGCAGATTTAGAAATTCTATGCTATCTGGGTGTGTACAGTCAGTGCCGTTTAGGGGCTACTACAAAACTCCTTTGAGTCTGAGATATAATCCATAAGGCTGATTTGTTCATTTGTATAAAAAATATTTCCAAGCAGATCAAAAGTTTGCTGGAAAAGAGAAGAGTCATGTCCCTTCTATATGCACATGAGGTATTCTCAAGGATCAGGGTGGTCAAGCCTGATACACACAAGAGCACTTTAGGTTTGATTTCAGGTTGACCATCCACAGCCGCTAGTCGAGGTCACTCCCTCGAGGATAATGCCGAATCATTACAAATGTTACTCTGAAGGATTGTCTTTTTTCAGAATCTATCCACACCACTTCTTCTCTGTGGATGGCTTTTTTTTTTTCCTCTTCAGACACATTGCAATTCAGCTAATCAGCTTTCAACTTTCTATGTCACTGTCACTTTCTAATCATTCCATTTCACTGAAAAGAGCAACCTTTGCACATTGGCTGGACTTGGTTGTTTCCCAATCTTCTCTGTCACACATTGACAGATGATAAAACAACTTGTTTCACTGGTCGTGTTTTCGCTCTCGGAGAGCTCAGCGTTGCTCCACTTACTTTCTGAACACATGATGTTAGCTGTGGTCTCTGTGGTTTTCATCCTTCAGTTCTCAGAGAGAGGGCCTGGGCCCCCATCACCACCATCCGGCATCTGCTGGAAATTTTTCTTTTTTTTAAAGACAGAGAGAGCAAGAGAGGGGACACAAGCAGGAGGAGTGGGGGAGGGAGAAGCAGGCTTCCTGTCGGGTGGGGAGCCCCATGCTGGGCTCCATCCCAAAACCACAGGATCCTGACCTGAGCTCAAGGCAGACAGTTAAGGACTGAGCCACCCAGGCGCCCCTGCTGGAAATTTATTAGAACTGCAACTTCTAGTTGACTGACCCAAACTGCAACTTCTAGTAGACTCTGACCCAAACCTAGTGAATTCAAAATTTTAGAGAAGCCCAGTAGTCTCTGTTTAAATGTGTTCTCCAGGTGATCCTGGTGCACGTTATAGAGGATCCACGTCAACTAAATCCCTTTAGGTAGTTAGAGTGAATTCCAGCGGGTTGTTAGAATTATTGAAAAAAATCCATCTTGTTTCATGAAAAATGAACTGGCCATTGAACTAGAGCTTGAAATATTTTATTGGGAATAAAGTTGATGTTAAACTTGATTATTGGAGGAAGCCTAATGAAGGTAGTATGGTATCTCTCTGTACTATTTTTTTTTACAATTTGCCTTGAGTCTATAATTCTTGCAAAATGAAGAAGTTTTTAAAAAATTTTGAAAATGTGTGACTTCTAAAATGAAGAGAATTTTGCCTTTATATGAAAAGAGTAATGGGGCACCTGGGTGGCTCAGTTGTTGTGTATCTGCCTTCGGCTCACTCAGGTCATGATTCTGCGGTCCTGGGATTGAGCCCCCTGTCAGGCTCTCTGCCCAGCAGGGAGTCTGCTTCTCCCTCTTCTTCCTGCTGCTCCCCCTGCTTATGCTCTCTCTTTCTCGGTAAAATGAATAAATAAAACCTTTAAAAGGAAAGAGTAACATGGCACATAATTAAGAAAACAATGATGCTCACTAAGCAAATTGTGTTATACTGAAATTTCTCTTTTACTCTTGTTCTTCATAACCATGAGAGAAAGAAATATGTGAGTTCCCAAGACACAATGTCTGCTTGGGAACTGCGTGACAAATGATAGACAATTAAACTCATAGTCCTCTGATTTAAAAGTACACGGACTATGTGATTTCATTCACTAAGAGTTTTGCAATTTCTGGATATTAGAGTTTAATTCACAAATGTGGAGGTGCAAGCTTTATAGATTTCCACTGACTTATGCCTCAAAAGATAAAAGTGGGCCATGTGTTAGTGATTGGCCTTTGTATTCACTCAGGTCCTCTGAGAAGCAGATGCCAAGACGGGATGAGACAAGCAGGAAATTTATTCATGCATGATAAAGGGGAGGATGTAGGAGTAGGGTGAGAGAGAGAGCAGGCAGCAATGTAGATCTCACCCCTGTGAAAGGTGAAGCAAAGGAAAGAGGATTGAGAAGAAGTCTCAGAGGATAGGGGTCTAAGTGAGTTTTGACCATCCCAAGGGTGAGTCTTGAAGTGCAAGTTGCCTTGTAGGTGAGTCTCATGTCTGGCAGCAAACAGTGTGCCCCAGCAGGCCCTCTGTGCTTAGTCACCAGCTGGGGACAGCCCAATGCCAAGGGTCTCCTCAGCTCATACACTGAGGTGCCTCCAGAATGCTGGGCCGTCCATCAACTCTGCACGCTGCAGCAGGACATTGAACTGGTGCATTTTCATGGCTACTGGAGTTTTCAGCTAAGTCGTTTCGAAAGCACAAAATGCCTAACTACAAAACCGTGTATGCTTTCCCTGTTGAAACCACACAGTCATTTAGACATAATGACGTCACACCGCGGATCTTTGAAGTAATTTTTGTCATCCTTAGCAATCTCTGAGGTGAATACCAAAAATGGCAACTAAGCTATTTTTAAAGTAATTTAGGGCTGAAGTTTTTGAAAATATGGGTTGAGACCAGAATATTGTAATATATCATGCGGAACAATGGCATAATAGCTTGCACATATATGGTGCGTGGACACACCCACGGTAATACTCATTCTACCATTCATGAGTATGCTGTACACTATAGCACACAAAGTCACAAACCAGGACCGGCATTGACGTTCAGAGCAAAGCTACAGATACTTTGCAGAGCTCTGTGGTAGATCTGGATGTTCCCATAAAAGTCTTGAATGACTTTTTAAAATAACTGCTAGGCTTTATGTTTTAGAGAAGTTACAGGTTTGTGGAAAATTTGAGTGGAAAGTCCAAAGAATTCACAAGTACCACTTCTCCTTGCTTCCCACCTCCGTGGTTTCCCCCATTTTTAATCTTGATACAGTATTATTAATAACTAAGGTCCATAATTCACATCTGGGCTCACTTCTCTGTGTTGTGCATTCTATGAGTTTGGTCAAATGTCTGATGGCTTTTATTCACCATCATAGTATCATGCTGAAGAGCTTCACTGTTATCAAAATGCCCTGTGCTCCATACACCTCTTCGTCCCTTCCCCCTCTCCTTCTCAACAGCCCCCCCAACTGCTGACTTTTTTACAATCTCCATTGCTATCATTTTTCCAGAAAGATCTCACATAGTGGGAATTATATAATGGATAGCCTTTCCACATTGGCTTCCTCCACTTAGCAATGGGCGTTTAAGATTCTTCATATCTTGAAAGCTCGTTTATTTTTATCATTGTGTGGACGTACCACAGTCTGTTCGTCTATTCACCTACTGAGGGGCATCTTGGTTCCTTCCAAATTTTGGCAGTAATGAATAAAGCTCCTGTAAACATTTCTGTGGCAATTATTAACTCATTTGGGTAAATACCATTAAGTGTAAGGGTTTAAACCATTTATATAATACCAAGGAGTATGTTTGCAGGGTCACATGGTAAAAGTATGTTTAGTTTTGTGTGAAATTGCCAATCTGTCTTCCAAAACGGTTGTACACATTAATAACTCCCCCCCCCAAATAAGAGAGCTGTCGTGTGACCCCTTTAAAAAACAAAAATAATCCCTCTGTGAATTACTTGCTGTGATTTTCTCTTGAGGCAGTGGAAGGAAATGATAAAGCTGGGAGGATAAATAGAGATTTTCTCTGCTCGACTCAAGAGACCTCCCCACCCCTCACCAAACCTTTCTAGTACAAAATAAGCCTTTAATCACAAGTGGGACTTTCTGGAAAGAACTTAGTCATTTGTGGCTGTTTTCCCCTTACCCTAAGCTATTAATTAACATCTTTTTGGTAAGTAAACTTTGGCCTGAGTCAAAGCCTACATTTGCAAAACTTCACCAAGGGCATTATTGGTTGTTTCTAAATACACCTTCCCTGAGAAAAGCAACAGAAGGTAATGCAGGATGGTAGGAAAGGTATTAATTTTCCTTTTCTAGCTTTTCAGCCAGTGAGGATGTATTTTAAATCCTTTTCCATTCTCTGAAAAAAATCTCCAAGAGGAGGAACAGATGTCGACCCCACCTAGCGCACCTGTTTTACTGGTTACTCTTAGACAAAGCTTCAGACAGAAAAGACTCACGCTGATTTACTAAGAATAACTACATAATTCTAAAATGCATGTCTCTCTACAGAGCGTGAAGGCACTGAGGTGTGTTCCATTTTTTAAAAAAGTACCACTGTCATTAATAAAAAAAAAAAAAAAGATTTTTCCTGAAAGTGAGGAGAGATTGTTGGCTTTTTTGTTCAAACTATAAAAGTAAGGCATGTTCAGGGTAATAATTTTAAGAATGCAGAAAAATATTAAGAATATGACAAAAACCATGCCAGATTTGAGCACCTGGAGATAATTGCTCTTCGTATTCTAAGTAATGAACTTCTAAGTATCTCTCGATATATAGGCTTATAAAATTAGGATAATACTATATAGGTTGTGCTGTGATCTGTCTTTGAAAATCTGCATTGTGTTCTCTACATCTTTCCGTATTAATTACACATGCAGTTAATCATCATTTTCTTTTTTTATGGCTGCATGGTATTCTGATGTATGACTATATCCTAACTCATTTTACGAACCTCTTATTGATGAACCATTGGACTCCTCTAAGGATTTGGCATGATATTCCCATAAAATATGCTTGAGGATTTGGTCTATTATCTTCCCGAAATATATTGCTAGTAATGTAATTGTCAAGTTAAAGCTTATGTAATTTTTCGAGGTTGTTGTATTTCGCCAGACTGCCTTCCAAGAGGTTTGTACCTCTCTAAATCCCATCAACATTACAAAAGAGTTGGCATGTTCTCTCCAGCTCGCCAACCATGGGCATTTTAAAGATTTTTAAAAAGTCCTTAGAGGTGAACAACTATGTGTCAGTGTTATATCGACTTACATTTCTTTAAGTTTGAAGTAAAGGCTTATTTTCATTTGCCTATTGGCCATTTGTATTAATTTTATCTTTTACCCATATTTCTATTAGAGAATATTTTTCTTGCTGATTGAAGATCTGACTATATATTAGATTAAGCAAAATGAATGTATTGAATTTCTGAAGGATCTGCTTTTTTCTACATTTCTGTTTGGAAGCTTCACATGTAAAAATGTTACCCTTACATGTACAGGCAAACGACTAGAATTCTGCTAAGAGTAAAATTTAAAAAAAAAAGGACATTGGTAGGACAAAATGCTTTCAAAGGCTTTGTTTTCTCCACTCGGGAGAGAGTTCAAACGACAGCCGCAAAAAATTTCTAATGGTCATTATCTAAGGAACTCGGTTCTTCAGGAGCAGTGAAAATCAAGGCAAACCAGAGAATGGCAAACCAATCTAGGTCTGCATCCGCATGCTTTCAGGCTACGGTCCCCGTGAGTTCTTGTCTCTCTCTCTAAAATGGTAGGACGCAGTGTCTGCTCTCATTTACACAAAAGAACCTGAAACTCAAGAAGTAAATGAGGACAATGGGATGCTGCCTTTGTGAAAATCACGCAGCCACCTGTGTCCCCACTTAGGCTTTAATTAGCGGGATCATATCACATCATGTCGGGAGAGGAAGCCACCCTAAATGAATGTTCCTCCACTGTTTCCTGAGGAACACGGTCAATTCAGACATCTGCTCAGCTAAGTCTTGGGGTTCTGCGTCGTGCCACGGGCTCAAAAGAATGCAATGGAGAGGCAGACGAAAGGTTTTCTTATTCTCTCTGAGTCTTAAAAACCACCCTTCCAGGCTTGCAGACAAGAGTCAAAAAATATAAGAATAAGGCATGTGGGGTGTACTACAAGGTATGCAGGTTTCTTCCATAGACACAGTGAGTAGAGACTTATGTATAAAATCAGAATAAAATGCAAAATGTGTTTGTGTGTGTGTGCAAATGCTGTTTTGTTCACAGGATCATTGCTGGTTGTATAAGGCTATCTTATTTCCTAATCAGAATGACAATTCCTTTTTTTTTTTTTCAAAGATTTTATTCATTTGACAGAGAGAGAGAAATCACAAATAGGCAGAGAGGCAGGCAGAGAGAGAGGGGGAAGCAAGCTTCCTGCTAAACAGAGAGCCCGCTGTGGGGCTTGATTTCCAGGTCGCTGAGATCATGACCTGGGCCGAAGGCAGAGGCTTAACCCACTGAGCCACCCAGGTGCCCCGACAACTCCTTTTGGGTGGGGACTTATCTCATAATTTTCTTGTATTCCCTCACACCATATAAAACAAGTATTTCTTTATAGATTGCTTTGCGAGGCTTTGGGCCAATGAGCTAAAGGCATCTACAGTTGTGTGACACAGTTTACTTATAATTGTGCCTTGAAGAATATATTATAAACTCCATCAAAGAATTCTGCGAGACAGGGTGGATTTCCGAAGAATTGAAGAAAGCCACACGTAATAATTTTCAGAGTAGAGTGAATCTCCTAAAAAATAGGCCATTATGGGGACACCTGGGTGGCTCAGTCAGTTAAGCATCTGCCTTCGGCTCAGGTCATGATCCTGGGGTCCTGGATTCAAGCCCCACATTGGGCTCCCCACTCAGCGGGAAGCCTGCTTCTCCCTCTCCCACCCCCCCTGCTTGTGTACCCTCTCTCTCTCTTTCTCTGTCAAATAAATAAGTAAAATCTTTATAAAGATTTAGAAAGGCCACTATGTTTGTGTATAGTGTGTGTGTGTGTGTGTGTGTCTTTGTCTGTGTGTGCGTGAATGCACGTCTGTCTGCTTACCCTGCCATGGTGGGAAATCAATTTTAGTCCAAGACATGATAAATAATCAACAATATAAACACAGCATTTTGCAACAGTGTGAGTCCCCGGTAAGAACACGTGATGAAAAACCTTTATTTTTTCTGCAAAAACAACAATCCAAATGGCCATTTGACCGTCAGTGATTTTATTCTTGCATGAAAGGCTGTCATTAGACATATCTCTAAAGCTAAACTGGAACTTCGAGTTTTGTTAGCCTTCCTTTGTAAGTGCAACCCTTTATATTCAGAGGATCCAAGAGTGTCTTATGTTCCTGAAATATACACCCACACGCCCACACTTGCTTCTAGATAACAGCCGATTACAAGACATTTACTGCTTGCCTCTCTTTTTGTTACAGAAGGGTTTCATTTATTTATTTTTTAAAAAAGATTTTATTTATTTGACAGAGAGAGAGAGATCACAAGTAGGCAGAGAGGCAGGCAGAGAGAGAGGGGAAAGCAGGCTCCCTGCTGAGCGGAGACCCCGATGTGGGACTTGATCCCAGAACCCTGAGATCAAGACCCGAGTCGAAGGCAGAGGCTTTAACCCACTGAGCCACCCAGGCGCTCTGAAAAGTTTCGTTTAGGTGCTTATATAAATCAGTTATAATCTGAGGTTTTTGTAATGATTTGCATGAATGTCATTATCCTTTATGGACATTTCATAATGGATAAAGATATGGAATGTTCCATTAAATACAAAATAATCATAAAAACAGTGAAATACATTATATGCTATAATAGACTATTTTCCATAAATACATGCGATAGTCTATATATGGAGTTATGCCTTAATTATAAACAGAATATACTGGCTAGATTTGAACACCAAAATCTAAAATAAAAAAAGTAGACTGATTCTTACACCTACTACAGTATAATATTGTGAGAATTTCCAAACGTGTGGCAGTCAGGATTTCAAGATTTTTTTTAACTTTTTTTTTTTCTTTTTTTGACACAGAGAGAGATCACAAGCAGGCAGAGAGTCAGGCAGAGAGAGGGGGAAGCAGGCTCCCCACTGAGCAGAGAGTCCCATGCGGGGCTTGATTCAAGGACCCTGAGATCATGACCTGAGCTGAAAGCAAAGGCTTTAACCCACTTAGCCACCCAGGCACCCCAGGATTTCAGCATTTAAGAAAACTTTTTTTATGATTTATTTGAAAGAGAAACAGAGACAGAGGGTGATCATGAATGGGGAGGAAGGACAGAAAGAAAGGGAGAAGCAGGCTCCCTGCCTAGCAGAGAGCCTACGCAGGGCTCGATCCCAGGACCCTAAGATCATGACTTGAGCCGAAGGTAGAGGCTTAACCCACTGAACTACCCAGGCACCCCAGGAATTCAGTATTTTTTTTTTTTAATAAAAATCTATAGGACCCACAGAAAGAAAGTAAAAAGTAATGAAATCAATGATTTGTATGATCTGTTTTTGCCCAAACACTCCATTCTGTCAATTAAACGGATTCAGTTTTTCTGTTATCTTAGGATAATTATAATGATATTAATATTTACTAGGCAGTTATGTGCTAAGTGGTATGCTATACCGATTTCTTTCTTTTTTTTTAAAGACAAGGATGAATATTTATTTATTTTTTAAGATATTATTTATTTATTTGAGAGAGAGAATGAGAGAGAGGGAGCATGAGATGGGAGAGGTCAGAGGGAGAAGCAGACTCCTCGCTGAGTGGGGAGCCCAATGCGGGACTGGATCCCAGGACTCCAGGATCATGACCTGAGCCGAAGGCAGTTGCTTAACCAACAGAGCCACCCAGGTGCCCGCTATACCGATTTTTTTTTTAATTTTTTTTAAAGATTTATTTTATTTAATTGAGACAGAGAGAGAGAGAGAGAATGAGAGGGGAGAGGTCAGACGGAGAAGCGCGTTCCCCTCAGAGCAGGGAGCCCAACGTGGGACTCGATCCCGGGACTCCGGGATCATGACCTGAGCTGAAGGCAGTCGCCCATCCAACTGAGCCACCCAGGCGCCCTTTTTTTTTTTTTTTTTAAAGATTTTATAAAGATATTTATTTGAGAGAGAGACAGAACATGAGAGGGGAGAAGGTCAGAGGGAGAAGCAGACTCCCCATGGAGCTGGGAGCCTGATGCGGAACTCGATCCCAGGACTCTGGGATCATGACCTGAGCTGAAGGCAGTTGCTTAACCAACAGAGCCACCCAGGTGCCCGCTATACCGATTTCTTAAAACAGCACTGTGAAGTATGTTTTCCTCCAGCCATTTTACAGATAAACTGTGGCTTGAGAAGAGTCATCAACTTGCCCAAGGTCACAGAGCGACTTTGCATGACCCAGCTGAGATCTCCATCTAGCTGCTCTTGCTTTGCAGTCTATGGCCTTGGCTCTTATCATTGCTTCGAAAAGTACTAATTGAGCATAGACTATGTGTCGTGCACCCTGCGAGATGCTGAGGATACAAGTAGTCAACTGAAAAATTCTGGATCTCAATGGGGATTAGCAGGAGGGGCCCAAGCAAAAAGTTAAAAAGACAAATGGCGAAAATGATCACTTCTGTGAGACATGCTCTGATGAAGGTCTATATACCTCTCGGGGAAGTGGCATTGCTGAGTCTGGCGTTTCCCCCTAATACCACGGGTCATCAGGTTTACGCAGCAGCATCTCACGGGTAGTCTACCATCCTGCACCCTTGCAGGTTGAAGTAACAGAATACAGAAAAATCTTTGATTTGTACTACTGGCCAATCTATCATCTGGCGTGCCCCTTCCACCGTGCAGGAAACTAGAGGGAAACATGCCTGGAGGGAGAACCCCCACTCCATACCAGAGTCTCACTGCCCCCCTCAGGAGTCAAGCTTTCCCTCGGTGTGGCCGGACTGGGTCGCACTCAGATCCACCCAGGGGACAGTCAGATTTTTAAAATTTATACACTGGAATGGATGGTTGTCAGTTGATAGAGGCAGTGTCTATCTCATTTATGGATTATTGTATGATTTTACAGGGGCCAGATTTCGGAATATGTTCCAATTTCCTCTTGCGGCAAGGGCCACCTCTGAGAACACCATCAGTCAGACTCATGGCTGTATTTTAGCCCGAGACTGTTTCCTCCCTTGTAGAACACACCTCGTGCCATCAACAATATTCAGGATTGCTTTTTTTTTTTTAAGATTTTATTTATTTGAGAGAGAGAGAGAGAGAGCGCGCGCGCACACAAGCGGGGGGAAGGAGCAGAGGGAGAAGCAGACTCCCCGCTGAGCAGGGAGCCTGATCTGGGATTTGAGCCTAGGACCCTGAGATCGTGACCTGAGCCTAACCGACTTAACCACCCAGACACCCCTAGAGGATTGCTTTTAATCACTGGACTCGAACAGGTACCTTGTACATGCATCCTTGTTTGGCCCCCAATCCAGAATTCCCATTAGTAGCCCAAAATATCCATCACCAACCGGAGAACCAAATCCAAATGGCTCCATGTGTGCTCTAGATCTCACTACCTTTGTCGTATTCCAGGAAACAAGCTGCACTTAGAAGACGCCTTTGTGTACTAGGGCTGCCGGAACAAAGTACCACAGACTAGGTGGCTTGAACAACAGAAGTTTCTTTTCTCACAGTCCTGGAGGCTGGAAGTCCAAGATCAACGTTGGCATGGTTGGTCTCTCCCGAGGCCTCTCTCCTGGCCGGTAAGTGTGTGTTGTGTCTGTGTGTCTTTACGCTGTCTTCCATCATGTGGGCCTGTGTGTCTGGCTCCGTGTGGGTCCCCATTTTCTCTTCTTATAAGGCCACTGGTTAAACCGGAGGAGGGCGCACCGCAATGACCTCGTTGTAGCTTAATTACTTCTTTATAAGCCCCATCTCCAAATACAGTCACATTCTGAAATCCTGGGGGTGAGGGCTTCCAACGTGTGAATTTGGGTGTCCTGTGAGGGCACAGGACAGGGACTAACAAGGACGTTTACAAGATACGAGAGCATCCCTAGCCAATCTATCTTCATTTACAGAGTCTATAGGATTTTATGGGAAATCCTCAACTCCTGGTACCTCCCAAGGTTGGCCTATAGCTGGCATGAGGATAGTCTCCCTACCCCTTCGCAGAGGAGGGCAGCTGCTTCCAGCAGAGTTTGCTGGACAAGGATGTCTTACACCGGACAGGAAGCCAGGTGGTATAAATAACGTTGAATCACATAGTGAAAGTGACCGAATTCCTTTGCGTTTCTGAGGAAGTCATCCGGCAGTCCAAGTTTGTTGGTAATGTTTTTAACACTTGCTAAGTCCTCCCTACCCCTGGCGTCCCCCACCCACCCCTCCTTTTCCTAAACAAACAGAAATCAGGCCTCAGGCTCAAGAGCCTTTGGCAAGCCACAGGGCCCATCCCTAACTAATTCCTATTTTTGTTGCGTGTTGGTTTTCCCTGGATTCATGAGGTCACCCACCATTCCATTTGTGGCGATTCTGTTTTCCTATTAAGTTCATGATCCTTTTTTTTTTTTTACGTGACATGAAGTCTTTAAGGTAAAAAAAGACTCATTTGAAAGAAAAATATTAATGATGGTGCTCGCGATAGACACAGATGGAAAGATCAGGATGGCGGTTTACAAAGGATCGAAAATCTTAGAGATGGTGCTCTCGCATGTAAGATAAGCAGAAATAGTGGTCTTCTGGTTTTTGAGTTGTCCACCAGGGGACGGGCCCTTAGAACAAAGGCACTTCTAGATCCAAACCCGAGCCACCACTGTCTGTATTGCGGTCAATGCTGGTTTCTAGGGTCCTCCTCTCCTCCCCAGAGTGACAGAGATAGTGGGGCACAGCTCTCTTCCCCGGCTGTTCTCCTAAAAACCCCCATACCCAGGATCTAAATGAATGACCGGGTTCCCCCTCCGGATCTTCTCCCCTTTACTTCAGTTCCAGCGTTGACATCAGTAAGGTCCTCCTCTTGGTAAAGCAGCAGCTCATTACAGAAGCTGAAAGCAGACACGTTTAGATAAAACATTTCTGGCTTGGATCTGAAGACTTCCAGGAAATCTCAACCTATATTCAATTCATCGTTTTTTTCCAAACTTGTTCTGTTTCTTTACCACGTTTTTGTCTTGCGATTTGTGGTTTCGTTCCCCGCTTCCCTACCAGATTTCTGATTTAACATTAATTTTAGGACTCAGGTCATTCAAAAAGGAGCTTGGTTGATGATTGTGTTTGAGATCTTCTATCTTTGTAAAATGTTTTATCTGCAAGAGTAAGATATTTTCCCCAGTTGAGGTTGGTTAAATAATCTTATTTATACGATGGTTTTAGAAGAATTATTAATCCATGGGGGAAATACATTTTAAACAAAGAAAACAGTTTACAAAATAGCATTTCTGGTAAAGGACTACTTTTTTTTTTTAAAAAAAGCACTCTATAGATATATTATCTATAACAATTGATTCATATGTAATTGGAAAAGTATGCCATAATGTTATTAATGGTTCTTTAGCTGAAGAGATTATAACCGTTTTTAATTGTATTCTTTATACTTTTCTACATGTTCTAAGTTTTCTGCATTTCATTTATATTTTGTTTAAAATTATCAAAATAGTATTAACTTTTAAACAAACCTTATGTGGGAAAACAAACAAACAGCTCTATTCAAATATTTCTAAGATGAAGCCTCTGCCATCTAAAGGTGATGGAACCACTGCTGGCCAGGGGCTCTTCGAGAAAATCCTTTTGCCCTCTGCTGAGAAAGGAATGGAAATGCTATAGCTCGTTCTGAGCCATTTTCTACCAAGAGACACGGTTTTAGGTGAGATCCAAGGTCAACAACACCAAAGAAGCTTGACTGACTTTCTTAGCACTAGGTTGGGTGAAATCTTTCTTTCTCCCTCAGAGAGATGAAAAAAAATCATAGCTTTTATCACCGGATTTGTGAAAGCAAAAGACAAGTGAAAAAAGGCAGGCAGCAAGATAGAATACCAATAACCAGATATATCATTTCATTTCCTTATGGACCATTTATTTAGGCCCCCTGCATCCTAAAGCTTTTCCCGAGGCAATGGTTCTCAATCTTTTGAACCCCTACCATCCAGCAGATCCAACATGGTTCTACAGAATTAGTGTAACTAATTTTCCACGAGGCAGGCAAGAGAGCCTCATACAGATGCAAATCAGAACAGGGAGTGATTTTAATGGGTTGGAACTATTTCTTGTTACTTCCAATACCCCCCCTCCTGGAGAATTACTGCTCTATAGTATTTTGGTGCCTTTTATGGAATATTTATTAGATCAACATCATCCATTTAAAAAAAAAAAAAAAGCTTGCCTGTCTTCTGCTAAGCACTGTTAGCATTCTCCCTTCAGCCTTCCTCACTGTGTCCTTTCTGTAGTGTCTCCGAAACACACGTGCTCCAGGGCAAGGTGACTTCATCTAGCCTCAGAGCTAAGCCTGGTTGATTTAAAGGGTGTTCTACTTAACTGATGAATCATCGAACACTACATCAAAAACTAACAATGTACTACGCAGTGGCTAACGGGACATAATAGAAAAAAAAAAAGAAAAATAATAATAATAAAGGTCATCTCAAACGCTTGAGACAGTGACTGATTTAGGAGGACTAGGACCTGGGCTAATCAGCCGTGGCATTCCACCAGCCACGACATTGTTTCAGGAACGATCAACAGCCAAGGTGAGCCAATGGACTTGAGCTGGGTGGGAAAGAAATGTTCTCACTGTTAGGAGAAAAAGAGACAAGTTCTTTCCCTGAAAGCCGTCTTATGCAGCCGTGAAGTACGGGACTGTTTCAGGCTCTCCCCGGTGAAGGAAGCGGACAAGAAAATGAAACAATTCTAATTGAAGAACACAGATGAGGAACTCACAGGAACTACCCCCACCCTGATACCCTTCCGCCGGCTCAAGCCCCAGTTGCAACAATCCCCTTAGTCTGTAACCAGCGGCGGGGGTGAGGTGGGATTGTGGGGGGAGGAGGGACTTTTCTATTTCACGAAGCTGAAAGCCCACTAATACTGATATAATGTACATAATATATTTTTAAAATATTTTATTTATTTATTTGACAGAGAGAAGAGAGATCACAAGTAGACAGAGAGGCAGGCAGAGAGAGAGAGAGGGGGAAGCAGGCTCCCTGCCAAGGAGAGAGCCTGATACGGGGCTCGATCCCAGGATCCTGAGATCATGACCTGAGCTGAAGGCAGAGGCTTTAACCCACTGAGCCACCCAGGCGCCCCGACAATGTATGTAATATTGAAAAACTCCTCAAAATAGAGGTTCCCGATTCTAGTGTAAACTGAGTTTTACTTTATAGATTGGAACGAATAGGGAAAGAGAAGCTGCTTTGGTCTCTAACTATCGATTTAAGTTAATCCCCTTAGATAGCATCTTAAATATTAATACCAAAAGTTTCCATTAAATACAGCATAATAATATGGTTGGTTAGAGGAGATGAGGGCTTTTAGCAATCACAAGATGCCAATGTTTGTGAAGCAAATCTCAGTAATAGGATTTGTGCTTAAACTATGTTTTTACCTATAATGTCCTTGAGATCTAATCTTAAAATATCGGTGCTGATAAGTGATTAAGATACATTTCGTAGTGAATAATTCATGTATCAGATCATCAAGTTGAAGAATTACATTGCAGAGAGATTTCAATAACCATTTATAGTATCACAAAAATAATCCTTATTTTTTTTAAAGGGATGTCTTTTCAGATAATTCATTCATCCCTTTAAGTTTATTGAAATATTTTAAAATAACACAACTATAAAAATAAAAGGTCAACTTAAAAAAAAACTCACCTTTTTCCCTCTTTGGTGAAATCATTTCATATTTTGTTCCATAAATTGCTTATCTAAGAAATCAGTACCTTTAAATGTGTGGAAAAGACAGGTGATAAAAAAAACCAAGCAAACAAAAAACCCAAAAACCAAAAACCCGAACCCAGATGCCAGGTAACCCACAGGATTCTTTTCTAGAAGAAATGTAACTGCATTGAAAATGCGTGTTTTTCAAGATTACCTAGGTTCCTAAAATCCTTATGGAAATGCTACGCTCCCTTTTGATAGGAAATCTTCCGTCCTTCAAAGAGGCTTGTTTTGAGGTTTCCACCTTTTTTTTCTCCATTAAACTCAGTAGTATCTATGCTGCAGACTCAAGGTGCATAGGCACTTTGGTATCCACCCTCCATTATTTACTTATATTTAATTTGCTAGATTCGTACATTCCTACACATCATAATAGCATGTGGCCATAGAGGAAATAAAGTATTCAGGCTGGCTGGATATTGACCATCTAGACTTAAATTGATTTCTATTTCGCTGACACGAGAAAGTAGGAAAAAGGAAGAGCAACACAGAAAGAGAAAGCTCTTCCATTAAGGGGGAATGTATTAAATTAATTCTATTCTTTTTGTGTGTGCAAGTTCATGTTTGAGACTTCAAAATGGAAAGGTGTATCCAATAGGGTCCAAACAGCTAACCTGAGCCTATTTGGGGGTTCTAGTTACCAAAATCGAAAACATTTTAATACAGAAAGATTTGGGGGGTTAGGACCTATAAACAAAATACCTCAATGAGTGAAATTTTAACCAAAGTGAATAACACGTCTGGATTTGTTATTATCTTTGTTTAGAGCCAACGTTAATCTGAGAGGACTGGGAGACAAAAATGTATAGAATAATTCTGTCTCAGTCCCAGTATCAGATTGAAGCACTTGCTTGCTTTAAGCGGGTTTGAAGAGAATGCATCCGAGGAACTGCTATGAAGTTCTACCTTTTCGTATCAGAACGATAACATAGGGCACCCACACTCGTGAGAACCAGCCTCGGTCAGGAGAAAGTTAATTGATCTCGGCAGAAACTCTTTAGGGAAAGGACAAGAAGAAAAGAAACCCCAGCATGTGTGTAAGATAAGTACTCCCTCGGCTCCGGCTCTCCGTCTCAGAAGTGGTTAACTATTTGGATAGCATGATAATTGGGTCCATTGCAATGCATTTGTTATACCATTTAACGCTTTGTAAATGGAAGGAAAGCGGAATACCTGATCACTTTTCCTAGAACTTAAAAGCTTACTTTAACTTAAAAAAAAAATCACCAGTGAATCTGGCAGAACGTAGATATATGAGAGATTTACTCAAAGCCTTCTGATTAAGTTCAGTGGGAATATTTTCCGAGATAGACAGCGATGTGAATTTGGATATTCGAAATTTAAAGAAACCCCTGGGAATCTGATGGAGCCTATGGTTCTGTCTTGGTCCAATTACGAAATAGGAGAAAGTCCTTAAAAGCTTTTGATGTCTACATTTAAAGAAATTGAAGCTTAAGAGTTTGACCAGGGCGCCTGGGTGGCTCAGTGGGTTAAAGCCTCTGCCTTCAACTCAGGTCATGATCTCAGGGTCCTGGGATCAGCCCTGCATCAGGCTCTCTGCTCAGCTGGGAGCCTGCTTCCCCCGTCTCTCTCTCTTTGCCTGCCTCTCTGCCTACTTGTGATCTCTCTCTCTCTCTGTCGAATAAATAAATAAAATCTTAAAAAAAAAGAAAAAAGAGTTTGACCAAGGTAGAGAACCGCTGGCCAAATCTAGAAAAATAATATAACAGTTTATTTTGAAGAAATAAATATTCCAAGAAAATGTTTAATTCTCTTATATTTTTACTTTACAATAGAGGGTATTCGTCAAATATACCACATGCCAGGATTAAAGTCCATCTACTGGCTAAAATCCATCATAGTTTTGCCATTTGTGCAACAAATATTTACTGAATGTCTATTGTGTGCCATCTACTATTCCAGAACCTATGGATAAGGTCCCTATCTCATGGAACTTAATTAATAGATTATATTTTGTTGGCAGTTGTGCTATTAACCAAGTGAGTTGTTAATTTAAACAAGGACTTGGGATGCAATGTATCAAAAGAGTGTTAAAATTTCCAGTAAGAAAAGAATAATGAACAATACAATGTCTTTTTATCTTTACCCTGCTGAATAGATATTCTTTTGGTGTGTTCATATTCCTTGATGGAGATAACGGAAACTGGTTTGTTAGTGAACATTGTCCAGATGGTGGACAAAACTATAACATCTCATATCTTGGTACAATGCAAATGTTATCTAAGTAAAAATTATTAGAAATGGCTGATGAATACATACTTGTGCAAACACACTTGGAAGATACTTCTCATTGCCTCTCTAAGCATTGACTTAACTTCTGAAAAAAAAACTAGATTTTTAAAAATATTTCTTTCTTTGTCATTTTAAGTATCCTTTTCACTCCCTGATGAACTAATCCTCTTTGTTGATCAGATTCCTATGGCACTGTCAATGAGAATGCTATTGAAATAGACAAGTTTCATATTTTGTTTCCTCTTTCTCTTCTTCTAATAATCATAATTTTCAAGGTGAACCTACTCACTTTTGTTCCTAATATCCATGCAAAATTATCTGTTTATAGAGCATCTTACCCTTCAAGTTTTCCCCAAAGTATCGCTGTAAATCTTTCTTTTTTCCTCTAGTCCAATAAATCACTTCTTCTCATTTTGGTAGAGTTTCTGAAATCAAATAGACTGCAAAGTGTTCCCTAATGTATCAGAGAATGGCTGGTGCAATCTGAACAAGACAGTCTCATAACTGCTTTTCTTAATCTGCACCAAATTATGGATCCACATTTGTCCTCTATCCACATAAGGTCATATCTCTATTACTATCCATCAGAGGTGCAGCTACAATTCTAACATTGTTGTAAGTTTGGCTTAATTTATTTAATGAGAATTTCTTGAGCCTCTGCTACGAATTTACTCAAGACCACTCTTCTAGGCACTAGGAGTATAGTAAAGAACAAAATAGACATGTTCTCTAATTTACTGGAATATGCTATTCCTGATTTTTGGGAGATTACATATTTCTGGCTGATGTTAGAATAATCCAGTCAATGTTGACAATGCAGATTTTTGGCTAAAAGTTAAAAAAAAAAAGTCACTGCTTCTTACCTCTTAATCAACTCTTGCCTGGGACATTCATCATTTTATGGTAAAAATTTGTGACAATTTATAGAGTACACTAATGTTCTGGAATCACAAGGGAGTACCTCACAGCTAACCATCCAAACATTCATATTTGAAGTAATTAGACTATTCAAGTCAGCTTTCCTGAGAACTTCCTTCCCCGTATTGAAGTAACAACGACTTCAACGTGTGATTAGGGAAATAAATTTAATCTTCTCCAAACCCTTGGAGCGCTATGTCGAAGTAAGACATTCCTTCCCTTTAGATAGTGTCTTTATCCCTTTCACTACCGTGAATAGTAAAGCAAATCTGGCTCAAGAAAGTCAGTGATGAGCTTTTCAGCAAGTCCCCCAAATGACCCATTAGCTGGAAAGGAGAGTTGACACTGATGGTGTGGAAAAGGCTGAAGATGTAGTCCAAAACAAATTTCTTTGAAGGATCACGTTTTTTCTTTTTTAAAGATTTTATTTATCTATTTATGAGAGAGAGGGAGAGAGAGCACGAGAAGGGAGAAGGTCAGAGTGAGAAGCGGACTCCTCTTGAAGCTGGGAGCCCGATGTGGGACTCGATTCCAGGTCTCCGGGATCATGACCTGAGCCGAAGGCAGTCGCTCAACCAACTGAGCCACCCAGGTGCCCACATTTTTTCTTTTTAAGTCATGCAAAAATGTCTATTGTATCCATGTAGCTTCATGTTTTCTTACCATTGACTAACATCGTTGTTCTCCAATAGGATATAGAAATTTCTACTCGTTTCCTAGCATGGCACCATGGGCTCAGGTCATACGTGCACCCCCCTTTGAAATCACTGCGGTAGCTTGACACTAGCTGTCAGACGACCTGGCCTCTCATCATTATCCAATTCTTCCAGTCATCCAACTTCACATTTTCGCAGTATTAAAAAAGAAATGAAAAGCAGGGGAGCTTTTCTTTCCACAGTGTTGCTGGGAAGATTGGAAGACTTGATAGAATATTATTATTTTTAATTTTTTTAAATTCCTGTCATTTTTTCTAAAAGATTTTATTTGAGAGAGAGAGAGAGAGCGAGCGAGCACAAGCAGGGGGAGGGGCAGAAGGAGAGGGAGAAGCAGACTCCCCACTGAGCAGGAAGCCCCGACGTGGGGCTTGATCCCAGGACCCTAGTGTTAGGTGATGGTCATGATGAACCAGGTGATCACCTCCTCAAAGCCCATGAGAGGCATCTGGGCCTTAATCGTCTTGAGTGCGCTTCAGGATGAAGGAGACATGACACCTCTTTGTCATCCTTTGAGTCATGGGTGACATCTCCCAGCCCCAAAGTCCCCATCCAACCTCCTGTTACCTGTTACACTGGCTAGACTCTGCCTGGCAGTGGACACATTTTTGCAAATGAAAAATTCTATGGTGGCAGCGAAAACACATACCGTAATTTAGGAAGGGCAGCTTAGTGATTGAGGCAACTGCCAAGGGATATGGGCTTTGCTGTACCACTTGGGAAATGAGGTGACTAAGCGTGCTAGCTGCTGCCTGTGGGCGCTGCTTGTGCTATCGCCCAGGGATGTGGGGGAGAAGTTGAGTGAGCCTTCTGTCTTCCCTGAATCCAGGCCATATGTTTAGAGCCTTTCTCCAAATTCATTTGATGAGGGACGGGGGAGGGGTGAGATGGGGAATGATTGCCTGCTGTAATTTCTGGTTGATGGTGGCCATAACACAGACAGGCAGGAAATAGTTTTCTACCCTTCGGGCGTCCTCGTAATATCATGAACCAAAACCCTCACAGTGCCGAAGACTGGGTTACCGTTTGGTGGGGTCAGACCTCTGTGGGCCAAACCTCCCCCGGAGCCTGGGGACTGTCTCTGCTAGACAGCCGACTAGGCAGAGTCCAGCTCCTCCTCCACCATTGACTTCCAGGTTTCAAAAGGAACCTTTTTAGAGGGGAAAGAAATTGACATACCGGAGACATTACGTAATAGGTGAATCAAAGTCCCATAATGTCACTGAATGTCTTTCAATGACACTGTGTCCCAGGGGCGGGGCTTTCATCCCAGCATAGAACATCTGGTGCATCGTTTACCCCTAAAATGAAGTCCTCTCAGGGAGCCTGGGTGGTTCAGTCCATTGAGTGGCCGAATCTTGACCTCGGCTCAGATCCTGATCTCAGGGTTGTGAGTTCAAGCCCCATATGGGGCTCTATGCCAGACCTGGGTCCTACTTAAAAAATAAAAAATCATAATAAAATAAAATAAGTCCTCTCAAAAGGCTGCTGCTTCTAGTATGCAGCTGTTTGACTAATGGCCTCGTCCTTCCAAAGCAAATTCAGTTGGCCTGCGGGCCTTACCCACAGTTGCAGAAGTATCTCTAGCTCTGTCTGTTCTCTATGGAGTAGGAGGCATTCTCCCACCCTCTGCTCAGTGCCTTGCCTCAGAGAGAGCCACTGGGACACACACCACGACTCAGTACCTCAGACTCCGTCCCAGCCTAGAGGAACCCCAGGAAGCTTACTCCACAAGAAGGGAGAGCAAGAAATGTTGCTCTTCTTCAGACTCTTACCTTTAACTGCAAGCTTTTCCTGTCAGGCAGAAAGTCCGTCTCGGTCACTCCCCACTGCATACACAAAATGTTGTGCAAAGGTGTTTGGGTTCTTACATGAAACAAATATGTGGGGAGGGCTTGGGAGGTGTTGCCCTTCCTGGTCACTGATAAGTGGTCCATCATCCAAGCCCCTGGGGGCTCTTGACTTACCTAGTGAGTGCGGATTCTATGTCAAATTAGGGGCATAAAAACTTGTGCCAAGGGTGATAAATGGGGGCCTGTGGTCTCCATTTCCGTGGGGATCCCACAGGGCTAGTCTCCGCTTCTGCCCTTCCTGAAGGTTCTGCTAAGGAGTGCAACAGGGTTCCCCAGCACACTGTCCTTCAGTCCTCTCACTTGGAGTCTTCTCCACTTGGAGGTGATCCCTTCTCCTTTCCTGGCTCCTGTCCTTTCTCTGCCCTTCAGAAATACCCATTAGCACCATCTTCCTCAATTTAGGCCAGAGGTAACTAAAGTGTGGTTGGAAGAAGTTTTGGTTGGCTCCTGTAGTGTTATTTGGTTTTTTAGCTGAAATAACCAATGTTTACTATTTTTTAAAAAGATTTTATTTACTTATTTGAGAGAGAGAGAAAGAGAACAAGCAGTGGGGAGGAGCAGAGGGAGAAGCAGAGTCCCCACTGGGCAGGAAGCCAGACTCCATCTCCGAACCCTGAGATCATGACCCGAGCCGAAATCAAGATTCAGACACACAGGTGTCCCAATAACCAGCATTTAAAAATCAAATGAGTGAGGCACCTGGGTGGTTCCATTGGTTAAGTGTCGGACTCGATTTCTATTGTTCTAGCTTCTTATGGAAATTTAGAAAGCCTGGCTCTTATTGCCTGGCCATAAGCAGCTGGGCTGGGAAGGGCTGCCCTTTGGGCGGGCAGGGCGCTCTGCTTCTGCACGGACGGGCCCGCACCTGACCCTAGTTACCAGCACCCGCCCCCCTGAACCAGTGTGTGACTTTGGAGCGCCCTGCTCTGGCCTTTCCCAAGAGCCAGGAAGAGAAGCTGTTTCAGGAGGACATCACCCTTGGAACATACATATAGGCCAAGTTGAGGGAATATAGCAAAAGCTGGTTTTCTTTGCAGGACCAGAAGAAAAAACAAAACAATGATACATCTGCCCATATCAACAATCAAAATGGCTGCCGCATTCAGAGATTTCATCACGGCCCTGGCTTCTCCCTGAAGTAACGCCAATTAATCTTCATGAACACCTGTGGACCCTGTTTCACAGAAAGGAAAACTGAGGTTCAGAGAAGAGCGACGAGGCCAGGTCACAAAGTGGAACTTGGGACACAGGTCAGTAAGGCTCTTCACTACTGGGCTACCCTGCCTCTCTTGCTGTGTACATTAGTGACCCTTCTTTGGGGGAGTAAGGGCACCCAAATTCATTGCCAGGTTTAATGATAGCAGGTCCTGGGTTGGAAGTCAAGTCATGTTGATGCTGAGTGAATAGAAGTTACTGCCTCCATTCTTCCTCCCTCTGCCCGAAGGAGGGAGGTCGGGGTCTGGAAGGTCAGGGTCTGGACCATGCTCTTAGACATCACAGTTATTCAGTAAACATGCTCATGTTGTTACTTCTGGTAGCTTGTCTGAAATTGTACCAAGTGCACGTGTGTGTGAGTGTGTATGTGCGTGTGTGTGGTGAGAGAGGGGAAGAAAAGGGAACAGAATCATTCTTTGCTTTGGAGATCCCTGGTCTCATTGCTTTAGGCTCCTTTTGTCTCGGGTTTAAGCTGAATAGTGTTTTACACCACAATAAGCTTGTATTTGGCTCACTGTTGTTGATCTGTTTGCTGATCTCAATTATTGTCAATCTAGACATCTTCATTAGACTGCTGAACAGGTGATGTTCAATAATGACATTGTTCTTGTATTAACAAAATTTAGACTGTGGTAAGCTCCACAGGGTACATGACCAATTTCTTTAATGAAGAGTTTCAAGGCCAAAAAAAGTGGAAGAGACTACCCTCTACATGAAGAGACACAAAAGACGGATGAACCAAATACACTGTGTTTTGGAAGCTCTTTGGATTTGAACTAAGCAACTGAAAAGTAATTATTAGACCATCAGGGAAATTTGAACTGTGTACACTTAAGGGTTTTAAGGAATTATTTTTAATTTTTTAGGTAAAAAAATGCAATTGAGGTTAAGTAAATTATCATGTTACGTTATGTTTTAGAGATACATATTGAAAGAGGTGAGTTGATAGGATGTTAGGGACTTCCTCCAAGTTAAGGGAGCAGATGAAGATTGGTCTTTAATCATAATTGTTGAAGCCAGGTTTTGGGGACTTGCTGGTTCACTGTATTATTTTATCTACCTTGAGTCTGTTTGACATCTTACACAAAAGGATGCATTGTTCAACGATGAACCCAAAGTAGATCATTACTTTGGTTTTATATTGCATAATGCCTCATTTCAGGGAGCTCCGAAGGGGACGGAAAGGGTCTTGGAAGTCGTCTAACCCAAAGTGCACATCCTTCTCCTTTCCTTTGGGGCCCGAATGGGGGTGGGGTGGGGTGGGGATTGTTTTTCCCTTACTCACCCCCTCCACCTCGTCCCAGGTCCAGTTTCAAGCTTGTAACCTCCAGAGGATTGCTAATCAGTCCTAAAATAAAGCCTGAAGGTTGGTGGGCGGGGAATGTCTTGTTTAATTTGGGTCTTGATTGTGCTAATTAGTTGCCCTGTTGTCAGGGGGCCGTGGAACCCATACTTTTAATTTCCCTGCTCTGTGACAATGTTTTTCCTTCAGGGTACTTTCTAAAGTACAGGAAATTCTCGGAGAGTTTACGTCACCGCCAGCAGTTACAGTAATTACCGTATTGACGCTACTTGTTTTCAAAACGTGAACATTTGCGGAGCAGTGCGAGTCCTAGTTAGGGATTTTTCTGTTCAGACTTAATTTTAAGCAGTCCTGACGGTGGGGATCTGAAATGGAGCTACGGTGCGTGTGTGTGTCTGTGCGCGCGAGGTCTCCATCTCCACTACTGTATTTCCCAGGTTGTGTCTGGGGGTGAGAAAACAGAATACACCACAATCACTCTCCCCGTAGGGCCACTGCAGGAAGCGTTGGTTGCAGTAGTGCGCCTGCGCAGTCGGGTCGCGCCAACGCGCCCGCCTTCCCGCGTCCGGCTAGCAGGGGGCGCTGTGGGGCAATGGCCTCGTCTTCTCCCTAGGGCTCTGGAACATAGCATAAAAGGGCAGGAGGCGAAGCCGGCGGAGGGGCGTTCTATCCGCGACTGCCCTGGTCTCTATCACCTTTTGTCCTCCAGCTTTCCCTAGGCACTGGGCCTGCGGGCCTGGTTGCTAGGCGGAAGCGGGGCGCGGCGGCTGCCGCGGCGGCTGCCCGGGCGTTTGAAAAGCGGCAACGCAGGCGGCAAAAGGTCTTCTGGCGGCGGGCTGGCTTCTCCCTGCAGAGGGACCGGGTGGCCGAGCGGGCTTTGCTTTTGCCTTCAGTCGGGGAAGGGCGAGGGCTGGGCTGGCAGCCCGGGGCCGGGTTGCCCGGCGCGCTGCAGGCGGCAGCAGGCCCGGGCCGCGGAGCGGGGTCCCGGCGTCGGGAGCTCTGGGAGGGCGGTGAGAGCCCCGCCGGGAGCCTTGCTGGTGGTCGCGGGCCTGCCGCGTCTCACCCGGGTCCTTCTTCCCCCAAGCAGACCCCGCCTGCGGGCCGCCCGCCGCGACCATGGTCTCCAAGTCCGACCAACTGCTCATCGTCGTGTCCATCCTAGAAGGTGAGTGGCCCGGGGTTTACTTTTGCAACTGCTCCTTGCTCAGCTGTAACAGAGCGGCGTGAGACCGAGGCTTGGTTAACCTTAGAAATCGTTGTTTTTGCTCTCCTCGGGGACTTGTTCACAGATGTAGTTCCTCAGGTCTGTTAGGCGATTGATTTAAACACCTCTCAAGGGAGCGTGAGAGCTATTAGGGATAGGTGGTATTTAGCGTGAGGAGCCGGAGCCCCAGAGAATGTAGGAAAAACGATTTCCATCAGAAGCAGCTTGTCGATGACTTTTATATGTGAGCTGAGTGTGCCTGCAAAGCACGTTCTGTTCAGCGGCCTCACGGTGATACCATTTGTGAGAACTTTGCTTTGGGTCGAATACAGATTGCCTGCAGTCTCAAGTATTGCAGAGGCCATTCTCTTTACAAGTTTTGGTAGGGGACTTAGTGGACTGGAGTTGTCAAGACGGTCCACCGTATGTGCCTTGAAGTTCGGTTGGTTGGTTAAGTGGCATTTGTTTATTGTAGGCTCTGAGTGTCAGGCATTGTGCTGGGAATGTAAGGATGTAAGAGACGTAAAAACTCAGGGGATAGCATGGAGAATGTGTATAATTCATCAGGGTGTTGGAAGAAGGAAAGACAAGCTCTAGGGACGGATTTCCCAGCAGAGGTGACATTGATTTGGGTCTTAAGGGATAATGAGGTCTGCCTCAAGGGAAGAAAGGAAGGGAGGGCTTTCCATACAAAGGGAAGACTAAAGAGCACCTAAGATACGGAAAAGCAAGTCATATTCTGCAAGTGCTTAAATTCATTGTGGGTGGAAGAAAGTGAGGGGGGGGGCATAGGAGTTGGTAGGGAGAGTGAGGATAGGTGAGGAGTATCGTGACAACAGTCATCTTGAGTGGGCCAGAGGAATGGCTGGTCTTTTTTTTTTTTTTTTACCACCTAATGGAGGTATTTTGTGGAGGCCTACCACTGTTGGGGGGATGAGAGGGAATGAGTTGTAATGAGTTTTGGAATAGAAAACTGAAGTGTTGGGGCTTTTTTAACTGTTCTATTACTCGTTGTTTAAAGACAGAGGATTGAAATCCCCTTGTAATTTGGTTAATAAAAGCTTTTGGACTTGGTACTTGCTCCCTGTACCATAGCAGCAAACCGAAATAAAGGGTTCGCTCTTTCTTCCCAGGCACGTAGGTTTCTGTCTTCTTGGGGAGATGAGATTCCTCTGCAGGACACAGTGTGTCGGAATGCTTTCTAATAGTAAAAATACTGGATGTGGGCCGTAAAGATAGGTTGCGGGGATGAGTGGGGATGATGGCTTCAGCCCTGAGAGCAGTAAATAAGGATGGAAGTCCTTGCTGGTGGTTAGATAACCCAGGCCAATGATGGAGTAAGTGTCGTGGGTGGAAGAGTGAAGAGGCCTGCAAGATGCCCAGGGTCAAGAGAAGTGAACACTGAGGAATATTCTGGTAAAATAAACTTGTGTAGCTGGAGTGAATAGACCTTGGAGGATTTTGAAAGCCAAGGAGTTTGAATGTTCTCAAAAAGAGAGAGCCAGCCCATATTCCTAAGTTGGAGAGCATCATTGCAGATTTTTTAGCCGTGTTCAGGGAAGGGAAGCTGGCTTCAGGAATGTCAGGTATTGCCGCAAGCATGGCTGACCTTGGAGTGTGGACCCCCCAGCAGACTGTCTGCTTTTGTAGTTCCCTTCATCGAAGCCATGTTGTTGCCTCAGGCCCAGGACCTGAGAGTACTCATCTTCCTGGGTTCCTTCTGCATCCGCACCTTCCAAATGGTCCCCGAGTTTTGTTGGTTTTATTTTTAAAATAATACTAGGGACTTCATGTAAACTTCTGAATGAAAATTTTTCCACTTTGAGCATGCTGTTTTGAGGCCCTCTATTGTAGTTATCTTTTCAGTAGTCTGTTTGGTGAATGGTTTTTTGTTTTTTTTTTCCTTTTCAGATAACCTCTACTGCTCACATTACTCCCTAGGGTAATCTTTTGAAGTGCAAACCTAATTGTCTTAACACCCTTCAGTGTCCTAAAGGATAATGTCTATACTTTTTAGAATAGGATTCATGGCCCTTTCCGACAGACTGCTTGCCTATCTTTTCAGCTTGTTCTCCTCTCCTATCCCTTGTTCTTTTGTTCCCAGCTCTTTAGTTATATTGAGCTACCTGCAGTTTCTTTTTTTTTTTTAAACAGAACTCTTCTGCCCTGTTCTTTTTTTTTTTTAAGATTTTATTTATTTATTTGACACAGAGAGAGAGATCACAGGTAGACAGAGAGGCAGGCAGAGAGAGAGGAGGAAGCAGGCTCCCCGCTGAGCGGAGAGCCCGATGCGGGGCTCGGACCCAGGACCTTGAGATCATGACCTAAGCTGCAGGCAGAGGCTTAACCCACTGAGCCACTCAAGCGCCCCTACCTGCAGTTTCTTGACTGCACCTCTAGAAATGCCCTATATTCAAAAGAAAATGAGGAAATTTCTCCCATGAGCCAAACTGGGGCTATGTACTGGATTTGAGGGATGAAAAAGACAAGGTTTCTGTTCTTTAAGTATTGTCTTTGGAATGAGGCCGGCACCTGTTCCTTTTTTTTTTTTTTTTTTTTTTACATATTCTCTGTTGTGAGGCCAGTTGGAGCTTATAGTTAGGGTAGTGGTACTGAAAATAAAGGATTGGTGGTGGTGGTGGTGGTGGGTTTTTTTGTTTTTGGTTTTTTGTTTTTGTTTTTTACTAATGAATGTCACTTGGAGAAGCTGGTGATCTTTTAGAACAGCTCAAAATGATGTCTAGAGAGAGGCCTCTGTGATTGCTGGTTGGGAGAGCCATGTGCTCTGTGGCGGGACTGCTAAATGGGGAGTTTAAATTGAGAGCTTCGGGTGGAAAGTCACAGGATGGCAATCGAGATCTCTCTGAGCCGTTCCATAGAAAGTAGCTTGTGCTAGGGTGAGTAGCAGCTGGGATGTGTTTATTTAACAAGCGTCAATGCTCCTCTCAGCAAAATGCCCCTCACCAGACCTGTAAACAGGTGAACGATAAGATTCTTGTTCCTTAGTTCTTCACTTTCCTGTTGGCAGTATCTTCAGTTTGTCTCTTTCCACTATACCCTCAGTTCCTTGAGGACAAGTACTCTATTTCACTCTTTTTGCATCCCATCACGTGACAGGATTAATACCTGACTCTGCTGTGCCTCCAGTAACCAGTGAAGGAATGGAGTCAGCCAGTACCAAATTTGATAATTTACAAAACTGTCCTTGAGCTCTGAATGAATGAATGAACAAATGAATAAATGTATCTGCTTTTCTCTGGCTACTTTGCAGAGTATTCTCAACCGTGTTAACAGGAAAATTAAGATGCAGTTTGATGGGTTTTTGCTAATTGGATTATTTCCTGACTCTGGATGACTTCACTGTTGTATATTAACAGCTGGTATAGTAATACCTAAAACTGGTGGAATCACATTTTTAATTGTTTAATTCTAAATGTCCCTGAGATCATTGCTGCTCTAAGGATGAACCAAGGACAATAGCATTGATATCACACGGGAAATGCAGCCTCTCAGGCCCACCCTAAACCCAGTGAACCAGAATCTATACTGTAATAGGGTCCCAGATGATTCATGCGTGTTAACCTTTGAGAAGCAATAATTTACAGCTTGAAGCTTTCAGATTCCTTTCTTAAGGATCATGAATTTGTACATGGGAGTACGTGTTCGTAGGTAGACAGTGGAATATATTAAGTCAACCGAATGCCAATCAGTTTTTAAACCACATCCTAGCCATCAAGAGAAACGAAATCTTGCCATTTGTAAGGATGTGGATGGAACTAGAAGGTATTATACTAAGGGAAATCAGTCAAGCAGAGAAATACAATTATCATATGATCTGTGATAGGAGGAATTTGAGGGGCAGGGCTGGGGATCATGGGGAGTAGGGAGGGAAGAAAACAAGATGGGATCGGGAGGGAGACAAACCATAAGAATCTCTTTTTAAAAAACTTTATTTTTAAATATTTTATTACATACAATGTATTATTTGCCCCAAGGTACATGTCTGTGAACCATCAGGCTTACACATTTCACAGCACTTACCATAGCACATACCCTCCCGAATGTCCATAACCCAGCTACCCTATCCCTACCCCCCAACCCCCCAACCCCCCTCAGTTTGTTTCGTGAGTTTAGGAGTGTCTTATGGTTTGTCTCCTTCCTGATCCCATCTTGTTTCATTTCCCTTCCCCATGACCCCCACCCTGCCTCTCAAATTCTTCATATTAGAGAGATCATATGATAATTCTTTCTCTGAACTATTTCGCTTAAAATAATACCCTCTAGTTCTATCCACATCGTTGCAAATGGCAAGATTTTGTTTCTCTTGATGGCTGCATAGTATTTCATTGTATATATATACACTGCATCTTCTTTATCCATTCATCTGTGGATGGACATCTAGGTTCTTTCCATAGTTTGGCTATTGTGGACGTTGCTGCTATAAACATGCGGGTGCACGTGCCCCTTTGGATCACTACATTTGTATCTTTAGGGTAAATACCCAGTGGTGCGATTGCTGGGTGGTAGGGTAGCTCTCTTTTCAACATTTTGAGGAACCTCCATACTGTTTTCCAGAGTGGCTGTACCAGCTTGCTTTCCCATCAACAGTGTAGGAGGATTCCCCTTTCTCCGCATCCTCGCCAACATCTGTCGTTCCCTGACTTGCTGATTTTAGCCATGCTGACTGGTGTGAGGTGGTATCTCACTGTGGTTTTGATTTGTAATTCTCTGATGCCGAGTGATGTTGAGCACTTTTTCATGTGTCTGTTGGCCATTTGGATGTCCTCTTTGCAGAAATGTCTGTTCATATCTTCTGCCCGTTTCTCGATTGGATTATTTGTTCTTTGGGTGTTGAGTTTGAGAAGTTCTTTATAGATTTTGGATACTAGCCCTTTATCCGATATGTCATTTGTGAATATCTTCTCCCATTCTGTCAGGCGTCTTTTGGTTTTGTTGACAGTTTCCTTTGCTGTGCAAAAGCTTTTGATCTCCATGAAGTCCCAATAGTTCATTTTTGCCCCTGCTTCCCTTGCTTTGGTGATGTTTCTAGGAAGAATTTGCTGTGGCTGAGGTCGAGCAGGTTGCTGCCTGTGAGGATTCCTGTTTCACATTGAGGTCTTTCATCCTTTTTGAATCTATTTTTGTGTGTGGTATAAGAAAATGGTCCAGTTTCATTCTTTTGCATGTGGCTGTCCAGTTTTCCCAACACCATTTGTTGAAGAGACTTTTTTCCATTGGATATTGTTTCCTTCCTTGTGAAGATAAGTTGACCATAGAGTTGGGGGTCCATTTCTGGGCTCCACGTGTCTATGTGTCTGGGCTCCATCGATCTCTATGTCTGTTTTTGTGCCAGTACCACACTGTCTTGATGATTACCGCTTTGTAATAGAGCTTGAAGTCTGGAATTGGGATGCTGCCAACTTTGGTTTTCTTTTTCACCATTCCTCTGGCTTTTCAGTCTTTTCTGGTTCCATATAAATTTTAGGATTATTTGTTCCATTTCTTTGCAATAAACTGATGGCATTTTGTTAGGGATTGCATTAAATGTGTAGATTGCTTTAGGTAGCATAGACATTTTTACAACACTTGTTCTTCCAATCCACGAGCATGGAATGTTTTTCCATTTCTTTGTGTCTTCTTCAATTTCTTTCATGCGCACTTTGTGGCTTTCTGAGTACAGATTCTTTGCCTCTTTGGTTAGGTTTATTCCTGGGTATCTTGTGGTTTTGGGTGTAGTTGTACATGAGATCGACTCCTTAATTCTCTTTCTTCTGTCTTGCTGTTGGTGTATAGAAATGCAGCTGATTTATGTGCATTGATTTTATATGCTGACACTTTACTGAATTCCTGTAAGAGTTCTAGCAGTCTTGGAGTGGAATCTTTTGGGTTTTCTACATAAAGTAGCATATCATCTGCAAAGAGTGAGAGTTGGACTTCTTCTTTGCCAAATCGGATGCCTTTTATTTCTTTTTGTTTGATTGCTGAGGCTAGGACTTCTAGGACTATGTTGAATAGCAGTGGAGATGGTGGACATCCCTGCCGTGTTCCTGATCTTAGGGGAAAGGCTCTCAGTGTTTCCCCATTGAGAATGATATTTGGTGTGGGTTTTTCATAGATGGCTTTGATGATGTTGAGGAATGTACCATCTATGCCTACACTGTGAAGAGTTCTGATCAAGAGAGAATGCTGTACTTTGTCAGAAGCTTTTTCAGCATCAATTGAGAGAATCCTATGGTTCTTGTTCTTTCTTTTATTAATGTATCGTATCACATTGATGGATTTGTGGATATTGAACCAACTTTGCAGCCCAGGAATAAAGCCCACTTGGTCATGGTGAATAATTCTTATAATGTACGGTTGGATCCTATTGGCTAGTATTTTGGTGAGAATTTTTACATCCGTGTTCATCAAGGATATGGGTCTGTAATTCTTTTTGATGGGGTCTTTGTCTGGTTTTGGGATCAAGGTAATGCTGGCGTCATAAAATGCATTTGGAAGTTTCCCTTCCATTTCTATTTTTTGGAACAATTTCAGGAGTATAGGTATTAATTCTTTAAATGTTTGATAGAATTCCCCTGGGAAGCCGTCTGGCCCTGGGCTCTTGTTTATTGGGAGATTTTTGATGACTGCTTTAATCTCCTTACTGGTAATGGGTCTCTTCAGGTTTTCTGGTCCTTCCTGGTTCAGTTTTGGTAGTTGATGTATCTCTAGGAATGCATCCATTTTTTCCAGATTGTCTAATTTGCTGGCATATAGTTGGTCATACTATGTTCTTATAATTGTGTTTCTTTGGTGTTGGTTGTGATCTCTCCTCTTTCATTCATCATTCTATTTTATTTTTATTTATTTATTTTTTTTAAAAAAAGAATTTATTTATTTGATAGATCACAAGTACGCAGTGAGGCAGGCAGACAGACGGGGAAAGCAGGCTTCCTGCTGAGCAGAGAGCCTGATGTGGGGCTCGATCCCAGGACCCTGAGATCATGACCTGACCTGAAGGCAGAGGCTTAACCAACTGAGCCACCCTGGTGCCCCCATTAATGATTTTATTAATTTGGGTTTTCTTTTCTTTTGGATAAGTGTGGCCAGAGGTTTATGAATCTTATTAACTCTTTCACAGAACCAGCTCCTAGTTTCATTGATTAGTTCTACTGGTCTTTTGGTTTCTATTTCATTGATTTCTGCTCAGATACTTATTATTTCTCTTCTCCTGCTGGGTTTAGGCTTTCTTTGCTTTTCTTTCTCCAGCTTCTTAAGGTGTAGGATTAGGTTGTGTATTTGAGATCTTGTTTCTTGAAAAAGGCTTGTGGTGGTATATACTTTCCTCTCAGGACCGCCTTTGCTGTGTCCCAAAGATTTTGAACAATTGTGTTTTTATTTTCATTTGTTTCCATGAATTTTTAAGATTCATCTTCAATTTCCTGGTTAACCCATTCGTTCTTTAGTAGGATGCTCTGTAGCCTCCATGTATTTGAGTTCTTTGCAACTTTCCTCTTGTGACTGAGTTGTAGTTTCATGGCATTGTGGTCTAAAAATATGCAGGGAATAATCCCAATCTTTTGGTACCGATTGAGATCTGATTTGTGTCCCAGGATGTGATCTATTCTGGAGAATGTTCCATGTGCACTAGAGAAGAATGTGTATTCTGTTGCGTTGGGATGGTATGTCCTGAATATATCTGTGATGTCCATCTGCTCCAGTGTGTCATTTAGGGCCTTTATTTCCTTGTTGATCTTTTGCCTAGAGGTTCTGTCCATTTCAGTGAGGGGGGGTGTTAAAGTCCCCTATTATTATTATATTATTGTTGATGTGTTCCTTTGATTTTGTTATTAATTGGTTTATATAATTGGCTGCTCCCATGCATAGATATTTACAATTGTTAAATCTTCTTGTTGGACAGTCCCTTTAAGTATGATATAGTGTCCTTCCTCATCTCTTATTATAGTCTTTGGCTTAAAATTTATCTGATAGAAGGATTACCACTGCAGCTTTCTTTTGATGTCCATTAGCATGGTAAATTGTTTTCTACCCCTTCACTTTCAATCTGGAGGTGTCTTTGTGTCTAAGATGAGTTTCTTGTAGATAGCTTATGGATGGGTCTGGTTTTTTTATCCATTCTGATACTCCATGTGTCTTGATTGGGGCATTTAGCCCATTTACATTCAGGGTAACTATTGCCAGGTATGAATTTAGTGCCATTGTATTGCCTGTAAGGTGACTGTTAACTGTATATTGTTTGTGTTCCATTCTGGTCTGTTCTCCTTTTAGGCTTTCTCTTTGCTTAGAGGACCCCTTTCAATATTTCCTGTAGTGCTGGTTTGCTCTTTGCAAATTCTTTCTGTTTTTGTTTGTCCTGGAAGCTTTTTATTTCTTCATCTATTTTCAATGACAGTTTAGCTGGATATAGTGTTCTTGGCTGCATATTTTTCTCATTTAGTGTTCTTAATATATCATGCCATTCCTTTAAGAGACTCTTAATCACACAAAGCAAACTGAGGGTTGCTGGGGGGTAGGGAGTAAGGATAGGGTGGCTGGGTTATGGACATTCGGAAGGGTTTGTGCTATGGTGAGTGCTTGAATTGTGTAAGCCTGATGATTCACAGACCTGTACCCCTGGGGCAGAGAATACATTATATGTTAAATAAAAAAATACATAAATAGATAATTAAATAAATAGATGGTAAATAAATAAAATAAACCATGTGCTAAAAGATGATTGAGTTTTGTCTACTCCTGATTAACCTGTATGGTCTTTTATTCCAGGTCGCCATTTCCCCAAGCGTCCAAAGCATCTGCTTGTAGTGGAAGCAAAGTTTGATGGAGAACAGTTGGCTACCGACCCTGTGGAGCACACCGACCAGCCAGAATTTGCTACAGAGTTAGCCTGGGAGATTGACAGGAAAGCCCTCCATCAGCACAGGTCACTCTTATTGTCTGTTCCTTCTGCTCTGTTTTTTAGGCTTCTAGAGATGAATAAATTCACATCTTAGGGATGCCTGGGTCGCTTAGTTGGTTAAGCTATTGCCTTTGGCTCAGGTCATGGCCCGGGGGTCCTGGGATCAAGTTCCGCATTGGGCTCCTTGCTTAGCGGGAGCCTGCCTCTCTTTCTGCCTCTGCCTGCCTCTCTGCCTGCTTATGCTCTCTCTCTGACAAATAAATAAATAAATAAAACTTTAGAAAAAAATGAATTCATCTTATTATAGTAAAAATGATAATAATGTTTGTTTAGTGATTTTGTCATGTTCCAGGAGATTTTCTAAGTACTTGGCTGGAATAATTCACTTGAGCTTTGGAACAACCCTATGATGCAGGTGTTAGGATTTCCCCCCAGTTCCAGGTGAGAAAACTGAGGCCCAAGAAGGGAAGTAACTTGTCATCAGTGTGTTAGCTGGATAGTAGGGAGCCCTGCCGCTTGAGCTCTGGACGCTACCTTTCTAACCTCGGCACTCGCTCCCCCCCCCCCCGCCCCGCCCCACTCCTTGATGTCTGAGAGAATAGTCTAGAAGGGAAATAGCTATTCTAGAAGGGCTGTGATAATGCTTACCCAGTATTAAATAAGGGTTGGAATTCCTTGTAATTTCTGTTACTCATTTATTATACACTTGACCTGGCTTGCCAACCATATATAGAGATATGTATGTAGTAATTACAGAAGAGACTCTTTCTTCTTAGTTATGTACTTGATTTTAGACATAAAAACACTTGGTATCAGTACATAAAACAGGCTTAAAGTTAGAACATCTTATTTCATGGACTCAGATGATTAGAAACGGACAAGAGCACAGATACTTGTATTTTTTTTAATTAACATATAATGTATTATTTGCCCCAGGGTACATGTCTGTGAATCATCAGGCTTACACATTTCACAGCATTTGCCATAGCACATACCCTCCCCAACGTGCCAGATACTTGTATTTTAAAAAGCGTTGCAAACAGTTTTTCTGGCAAACACAAGATCATTTTATTCATTGCTGTGACTTAGGACTAGAGCAAATAAACTTAAAAGCTAAAAAATGAATGTCAGGAGAAAATTGTTTTTTATCTATGGCTACATCGGTCCATGGATTTGTTTGGGGGATTTGAGAGGGGGTCATAAATTTTTAGAGAGGATCAAAAGTTTGTTTTCAGTGACTTGTGGAATAGTTTGTCATTTTAATGGCAATTAATTCCTAAGTTTGTTTCATTCGTCACAAAAAGAGCTTTAAGCATATATGTGTATTTGTAGTTTTATGTGTGTGTGACATTAAAAGGAAAACGTTTTGAAATCAATCTCGAGGATTCATGGTAGTTTTTTACTTTAAAAGAGTTCTGCATATTACAGAAGCTTGAAAACCACGGTGCTAGAGCATCTCTGATGAGACCAAGATTTGTTTTTTATTAAAGATTTTATTTATTTGAGAGAGAGAGAGCGAGCATGAGAAGGGAGAAGGTCAGAGGGAGAAGCATACTCCCTGCTGAGCCGGGAGCCGGACGTGGGACTCAATCCCAGGAGGCAGTCGCTCAACCATCTGAGCCGCCCAGGTGCCCCTAGACCAAGACTTTTGACATGGTTTGAATATTACTTGGTTTGAAAATAAATAGGCATAATTAATTGATGTCAGTAGAATTTTTCAGAAAATAGTTTTCAGTCATCCAACAAATTTCTAGGTGTTTTTATAGTAGCTTTTTCAAAGCTAACAGAACATCAGTTCAGTATTAGGCAGGAGCTACTTTCTAACGTAAAATGTTACATTACAGGTTGCAGCGTACGCCTATTAAACTGCAGTGTTTTGCCTTGGATCCTGTGTCTTCAGCCAAAGAGACTATAGGTTACATTGTTCTAGACTTAAGAACTGCTCAAGAAACAAAGCAGGTACTAGCCTTTGGATGTTTTCTTACTGATTCTGTTAGTTGACAATTTTTAGTAGATACCGGATTGCTGAAACGGAGGTGGAATACTGGACCGTTCCTGAATGGTCGGGGAAGGAGGGGTTGGAGCCAGTAGGGCACTTATTAGGTTTCAGTCCCTTCTTTGACCTAGAACTGCCTTTCTCAAAGAAAATTCTCTCTGAGCTCAAAGGTATGGTCACATTGCTATTACCTGGAGCTTGGTGCCTTTATCTGCCGAGCTGTGCTTTTAGTGGTAAGCCTCCTAAAGTGGTGCTTGCTTCGGTGAGTGTTCCCTATTCCTCTTCCAGGCACACAGGCTAGAAGGCCAGGAGTCTTCCTTCTCCCTCCCTGCCCCCCTTCAGCATCTACAGCTCTTTCCATTTGGTTTCAGGCCTCCAGCCGCCCCTTCCTGATCCAGATACTCTTCTCCATTCTCACCGTGGCTGTCACAGCCTAAGCCACCATCTTTTCCTAACTTGGTTGTGGTGATAGCCTTCTGATCACTTTCTCTGTGTCCTGCTCCTTGGGTTCCTCATGGAGGCATCAGAGCACGTGAACTTCCTGCAGTGCACTCAGATGACCGAAACAGCAGGCCCCCTGCTTCACCCTCCACGAACACACACACACACACACACACAAAGAAGGAAAAAGAATTCAGGGTCTTGATTCCTAGGTCAGTGCTTTCTGTTACTGAAAATGGCTCTTATATCTTCTTAAAACGTCTTCTAACCTTTTCTTATGTCACTGACTTTGGAGATGCTTCCTTTCAACTTTTGTTAATAACCTTCTTTTGCCACAACTCTCAGACGAAAGTACACACACACCCTCTTATCTTTTGAAGTCCTTTATTCTTGATTGGAATCCTAAATTAGGATTCTGTGAAGAAAATGGATCTGTTACTAACATTTTCACTGCTGTTAGCCATGATATTTACAAATGAGCCAGTTAGCTTTGCCCGAATTTGGAATCCTTGAGAAGAAACTGAAATTTTAACATGTTTTAAAAAAGAATGTGTTTCTCCTTTCTCCTTGGATACTCCTCAGCTCTCATCACCCAGGTTCTGAAAAAAGTTTTCTCTCTTGAGACTTAGTCCCACAACCATAACTGTGTCCCTAATGTTTTACTTAACTAACTTTACTATAATTTGATCTAGACACTTCTGCAATGGCTTTGGTTACAGAGAAGGTGAGTTCTCTTAGGGGAGGGTACCTGAGAGGAGGTCATGCTTGTAAATGCTTTTGGCATTCTCTCCCCCACCCCAGCCCTGCCCCTGGTCCTATAGGACATTTTGTCCTCATAGTTGTTTTTTACCTCTATCAGAGTTGAGAAATGTTTCAGAATTAAGAGTTTTAGGAAAGCCAGATGTTGTCTTGCTTACTCCTCCTTATTAGCAGAAATGTTTGAATTGGTGAGTAGAATATATGAAGTTCAAAATAAATTGCTTCTCCATAAATGAGCATCAACACAGAAAAACCCAGATTTGTTATTCTAAGTTATGTAACGGGAAGATAGATGATAAAATTTCTGAGTCGCTGGAACTCTTTGTCACGCTCATACTTAAAATGATAAAATATCTATCATAAAAAATACAGCACAAGACTCTCGAGTTTTTTGCTTGTTAAAAAAAACCTTGGGTGTGCATTTTTTTAAAGGCTATGGCCGAGCTAGTCTTCTTTTATGCATTGCATGTAACTTTATACAAAACAGCAGCTTTTGGTTTTGATCTGTATAAGCACCAGTTTCTGTGACTTCATGTGACAGTGATCAAGGTAGGAACGGCCTTTCTGCGCATGACAGTGGTGCCCCCGTAGGAATGAAATTGGCGGTCCCGGGCCATGGTAGTGCGGGCTGGCTTGAGTAGTAGATTGCTCACCAGTACTGTGGCAACAATGTTGAGGGAATTTAGGATCCTTGATTCTGTGAGAAAGCCTTTCTGTTTCTGTCAGGTGCATGTTTCATAACCCAAAACTCTGCCTCAGGTCTCTGCTTTAGTATTTTGTTAGTGTCTTTTGTTACCACTAGCTTTCCTTTTTCCTCATTTGTTGTATGTAGAACAAAGCAGAAATGGGGGCAGGCAGCAGAGATATGCCAGAGAAAGTGAAAAAGGAGGGTTTAGGGAAATAGAAAATTGGTAGTTGAAACAACTTATTTTTTTAATTTTTTAAATTATTTTTTTCCGAGAGAAAATTCAGTTGGCTTCCCAAGCAGAATTAAAGTCTTTGGAGAAAAATGAAAAATATTTTAAAAGAGGAGAAAGTACTGAGGAAGTGCAGGAGATATTTTTGGAACCCTATAGAACACTGCCCCTTCTCATTGATTTCTTAGTAATGATTAAGATGGTTTTGTTTTGTTTTACTCTCCAGGCTCCAAAATGGTACCAGCTGTTGAGCAATAAATACACCAAGTTCAAGACTGAGATACAGATAGGCATTGCTTTGGAAACCGATACAAAGGCCCCAGTGGATAGTTTTAAAGCCAAAGGAGCCCCCCCTCGAGATGGAAGAGGTTTGTGCATCATCTTTACGGACATTCTCTGAAAAGTTGTAACTGGGGACTGGGACTTGAGGAATGGGGAGTGGCGTGATAGGGAAACACATGTGGGAGTGAACTGATTTTACTCTAGTGCATCAGGCACACGTTGGGAGATTCTTTTTTTTTTTTTTTTTTTTTTAAATTTATTTATTTATTTGACACAGAGAGATCACAAGTAGGCAGAGAGGCAGGCAGAGAGAGGGGGAAGCAGGCTCCCTGCTGAGCAGAGAGCCCGATGTGGGGCTCGACCCCAGGACCCTGAGATCATGATCTGAGCTGAAGGCAGAAGCTTTAAACCACTGAGCCACCCAGGAGCCCCACGTTGGGAGATTCTTAAACATGCAACACTTGCTGCTCTAAGCTGTTGTTTACAAAACGGAGAAGTAGAACAAGAGTTTCTTTTCTTTAGGTGGTATAATAACAGAAGAAAGCAGAATTTTGTTTTCTTAAAAATCGATAAGAAAATTTTCTTCTTAGGATGAATGTAGGAAAGCCAAAAACACACACTGTCCTCTCTTCTCTCACCTATTAACAGTACCTTTATATTTTTTTAAACTAAAGAAACTATCTTAGAGAGCTTTTCGAGGTTCACAGCAAATCGAGTGTAAATTGAGAGCATTGCTTCATTCCCTGATCTCCCTGTCACACAGCCTTCCCACCGTCAACATCCCTCTCCAGAGGGGGACACTTGGTGAAATTGATGAACTGACATTAACAAATCACCATCACCCAAAGTCCATAGTTGATATTAGGATTTACTTATGGTGTTTGTATTATTGTGATCGGAGTTTCGACAAATGTGTAATGATGCATATCTGTGTTTATAGTATCCTACAGAAGACTTCCACTGCTTTAAAAATTGTCCACTCTGCTTCTTCCTCGCTCCTGCCAAGCTCTGGCAAACACTGTTGTTCGGTTTAATCGTAGGGTAGTTGACATCCATGTCCCATTGGTTTCGAGTGTACAATACAGCGGTTTGACAAGTCTGTTCCTTACACCGCACAAGTGCAGATTCCCTCTGTCGCCGTACAAGCCTCTGAGAATCCCATCACTATATTCGCTGTGCTGTACCTTTCGTCCCCGTGACAGACTCGTGCCCGTAACTGGAAGCCTGTACCTCCCACTCTGCTTCGTTCAGTTTGCCATCCCCTCCCCCTGGCAGCCTTCAATTTGTTCTCTGTGTATTTATAGATATGATTCTGCTAGGAATATATTTTGCATCATCTGCCAACAAAGACAGTTTTATGTCCGCACTCCCACTCAACATGCCTTTATTTCCTTTGTTTATCTTACCTCATTAGCCAGGACTTGCAATATGATGCTAAAAAACACTGAAGAAAGGGGATATCCTCGCCTGGTTCCTGTAGGGTTTTTGTGGATGTTCTTCCTCAAGTTGAGGAAGTTGCTCTCTATTTGTAGTTTACTTAGGGTGCTTTATCAGTACTGACTGTTGGATTTTGTCATGTGCTTTTTCTGCATCTTTTGATGCCATCGTGTGGTTTTTCTTTAGCTTGGTGATGTGAGGGGATCATAGTAACAGATTTTCCAGTGTTGAACTAGCTTTGCATAGCTGAGCAAAATCGCATTTGGTTGTGGTACCTAGTTATTTTTATACATAGTTGGATTCAGTCGTCTAATACTGTTGAGAATCTGCATGTGTATTAATGATAGATAGTGGTCTGGGTTGTGTGTGTGTGTGTGTGTGTGTGTGCGTGCGTGTAATGTCTTGGTCTGGTTTTGACATCAGGGTAATGCTGGCTTTAGAGAATGAGTTAGGAATTACTACCTCTGCTTCTATCGTCTGAGAAAGATGAAAGAGAATTGGTGTATCTTACTAGAATGTTGGCTAGTATTCACCAGTGAAGTTACCAGGGTCTGGTGCTTTCTGTTTTTATTGTAAAGTTATTGATTGAATTTCATTTAAAGATGCAGGCCTATTCAGATTGTGTGAATTTTGGCAGACGTTGTCTTTCCAGGGAATCGGTCCATTTCATAGAGGTTATCATATTTGTGTGTATAGAGTTCTCATAGTTTTCCTTCAGTATCCTTTTACTGTCCATGGAATCTGTAGTGATGTCCTTTCTTTTATTTCTGATAATAATTTGTTTTATCTCCTTCTCTCTTAGTAACATTGGCTAAATGCTTAATGGTTTGATTGATGTTTTTGGAGAGCTAGCTCTTGGTTTCTGTGATTTTCTTCATTGAGTTCCTGTTTGTATTTCGTGGATTTAAGCTTCAGTTTTTATTATTTCTCTCCCTCTGCTGGCTTTGAACTTAATTTGCAAAAATTTGTTGCTGTTTTTTCTGACTTCTTGAGATAGAAGCCTACATTTTTTTTTTTCTTGTTTTGCTTTTTAGTATGCCTGGTAATTTTTTGTTGGAAGGTGGACATGATACACTGGGTAAAAAGAAAATGGGCCTTTAGTAACATAGAGGGAAGCCCCGGGGAGGGGGAACCTTTCTGTAATCCCATGGCTGAGTCTCAGTCTCTGGCCCCGTTTCGGTTTGTCTGGTAATGGATGTAGGTTGTACATCTTTGGCATGAGTATCACGGACGTGATGCTCTGTTGTTCTCATTTCATCCTTGCAGGTGGCATGTAGTTTGGATTTGTCTCGTTACTGATGATATGATGATTCTCACTTTTGATCACTCGGTTAAGGTGTAGTGGGTATCTGTGTTCAACTGTAAATTCCTTTTTTCTTTAGTAATCAATATTTTGTGACTCATCAGTAAAAAATTGTGAAAATACTCATTCCTTAGCAAACCTTCAATTTATTCTTTTTGTTTAATGGGTTAAGATATCATTGTTTGTCCCCGATTTGTGCAAGGGGAACCCCTTCAAGCTGCTTCTGTTCCCTTTAGCTTATCTCCATAATTCTTTGAGCTTTCTCTTGGTTTCTGGCATAGGAAATGGTATAGGCTGATGTCCTCTCATGTCTCAGCCTGGGTGCATTTGTTTGTTTAGGGAGCCCTGCTTCCTTACAGGAAAGAAAGGTGTTGAGGAGTCAAGGTCTAGGTGCAAGGTATGCCTTTTGCTATTGGGCTGTTTTGCTCCCAGGGCCTTCTAGTGAACAAAGTGAGGAAATTGGCTTACGTATGTATACATACACACACACGTGAACATCGACACATACACACCAGCCACCGCTACATAGACACCTTTATATCTGTTCGTCCATACATTTAGTGAACTGTGTACATTCCAGTGACACCTTCAGTCCTTCCAGTCTTAAAGGAGGTTTATCCTAGTTGTGGACCCTTTCCATGCCTGTAAATGCCTGACACCAGGAGACTGTCGTAGTTACTCTTCTCATTTTTAAGCTTTGCTGACCTTACTATTTTGTGGCTGTCTTTATTAAAGTGATTGTCAGATGCTGTGTAAAGGGTTTACTTTATTTAACTTGATCTTCTAAACAACATTAAAAAGCTTTGCAGAACAAAAAATGGAAACAGGAAAAATTCCTATAGTTTGCCCATAAAACTGGTAAATGGCAGCATTGAGATCGGAACCTTGTTCTGTGTTACTGGAGCCTCTATTCGCGTAACTGTTGGGCTATATTTAGCCAGTGCCTCTGGAAGTTCATTTCTTCGGGGTAACATGCATGCTTCCTCCCGCCCCCGCCCCGCCATTAGAGTCCGAGCTGTCCTTTCAGCCGCCGGACTGCTTAGGGAAACGTTTGGTTTTAAAATCCTTTTCAAGCCAAAGGTACAATTTCTCAGGCTGCAAGATAGGAATCTGGAGAGGACCGCTTATTGATGGGGGATGCATCTCTCTGAGGTGCGCATTATATCACCTGTCTTTCCAAAATTGTTTCATGCTCTCCTCTTAATCTTGGAAAACTACCCCAGTGTTTGAGCTTGGCGTGCGAGGAGGCTGTCTGATCAGGCCTCTGCCCCGTGTCTTCCTGCCTGTCGGTCCTCACCACCCTCACCTCTCCCCCCACATGCTTTCTCTTCCCGGGCCATGTAGTACGGTTCCTTCTGCCCAGGATGCTGTTTCCTATTTCCTTGTTCTCCGTTCATTCACCTTTCTCTTCTTAGCCACACTGTGCTGATATTTCAGTTCCCGGTTTAGAGTCACTTCCTTCAGGAAGCCTATGGAGCCTCTTCTCAGCAGTTTGTTGTTCAGTTTCAAAATGTTCCCTACCGTATTTCAAACCAGAAAGAAAATGAGAGTTAAATAAGGTTTCTTGGGAGAGCGTGTTAAAAAAAAATAAATAAGAGAAAGGAAACTTTACTGAGGTACTAACTATATCCATGAAAACTGCCAAGCAAAATACAAAGCATAAACAGCGTTCAAAATCTTACAGTGGTTTATGGCAAACTGTAATGTAGTTTCATTGTGGTTTTCCCCATAAAGTGCCTGCCAGCCTGTCTGGACTCGACCCCAAAGACATCGTGGCAGTACTGAATGAGGAAGGAGGCTACCATCAGATCGGCCCAGCAGAGTACTGCTCTGACTCCTTCATTATGTCAGTGACCATCGCATTCGCCACCCAGTTGGAGCAGGTGAGACATTCCCTCTGATGAGGGATACACAAAGAACTGAAAACATTGATTTTTATTTTTATTATTATTATTTTTTCCACATACGTTTATTTTTTCAGTGTTACAAGATTGATTGTTCATGTACCACACCCAGTGCTCCATGCAATATGTGCCCTCCTCAATACCCACCACCAGGCTCGCCCAACCCCCCACCCCCTCCCTTCCAAACCCCCCAGTTTGTTGCTCAGAGTCCACAGTCTCTCCTGGTTCATCGCTCCCTCCGATTTCCCCCCATTCACCCTTCCCTTCCTTCTCACAATGCTCTCCATGATTTTCCTTATGCTCCACATGTAAGTGAGACCATAAGATAATTGACTCTCTCCACTTGACTTAATTCACTGCGCATAATCTCTTCTAGTCCCGTCCATGTTGATAAAAAAGTTGGGTATTTATCCTTTCTGACGGAGGCATAATATTCCATTGTATAGATATACTACATCTTCCTTAGCCACTCATCTGTTGAAGGACATTTTGGTTCTTTCCACAGTTTGGCTGTTGTGGCCATTGCTGCTGTGAATATTGGGGTACATGTGGCCCTTCTTTGTATGGCATCTGCTTCTTTGGGGTAGATACCCAGTAGTGCAACTGCAGGGTCATAAGGTAGCTCTATTTTTAAGTTCTTGAGGAATCTCCACACTGTTTTCCAAAGTGGCTGCACCAACTTGCATTCCCACCAACAATGGAAGAGGGTTTCCCTTTCTCCACATCCTCTCCAGCATTTGTTGTTCACTGTCTTGTTGATTTTGGCCATTCTGACTGGTGTAATGTGGTATCTCAGTGTGGTTTTGATTTGAATCTCTCTGATGGTTAAAGATGATGAACCTTTTTTCATGTGTCTGTTAGCCATTTGTATGTCTTTGGAGAAGCGTCTGTTGATGTCTTCTTCGCATTTTTTTTTTTAAGATTTATTTATTTATTTATTAGAGACAGAGACTGAGAATGAGAGGGGAGAAGGTCAGAGGGAGAAGCAGACCTCCCGCAGAGCCGGGAGTCCGATATGGGACTCGATCCCGGGACTCCAGGATCATGACCTGAGCCAAAGGCAGTCGCTCAACCAACTGAGCCACCCAGGCGCCCTTCTTCGCATTTTTTAATGTGATTATCTGTTTTATGAGTATTGAGTTTGCAGAGTTCTTTATAGATCTTAGATATCAGACCTTTGTCTGGAGTGTCATTTGCAAATATCTTCTTTCATTCTGTGGGTTGCCTGTTTGTTTTGTGGACTGTTTCCTTTGCTGTGCAGAGCTTTTTATCTTGATGAAGTCCCAAAAGTTCATTTTCGCTTTTGTTTCCTTTGCCTTGGGAGACATGTCCTGAAAGAAGTTGCTGTGGCTGAGGTCGAAGAGGTTACCGCCTATGTTCTTCTCTAGGGTTTTGATAGATTCCTGCCTCACGTTGAGGTCTTTTATCCATTTCGAGTTTATCTTTGTGTATGGTGTAAGAGAATGGTCAAGTTTCATTCTTCTACATATAGCTGCCCAGTTTTCCCAGCACCATTTATTGAAGAGACTGTCTTTTTTCCACTGGATAATTTTTCCTGTTTGCTCAAAGATAATTTGACCAGAGAATTCCGGGTCCATATCTGGGCTCTCTATTCTGTTCCACTGGTCTATGTGTCTGTTTTTGTGCCAGTACCATGCTGTCTTGGTGATCACAGCTTTGTAGAAAAGCTTGAAATCAAGGCAATGTGATGCCCCCAGCTTTGTTTCTCTTTTTCAGCATTTTCTTAGCAATTCAGGGTCTTTTCTGTATGCGTACAAATTTTAGGATTGTTTGTTCCAGCCCTTTAAAAAAAGCCAGTGGAATTTTGTTTGGGATGGCATTGAAAGTATAGATTGCTCTGGGTAGTATAGATGCTTTAACTAAACGTTCATTCTTCCGATCCATGAGCATGGAATGCTTTTCCACCTTTTTGTGTCTTCTCCAATTTCTTTCATGAGCGTTCTGTAGTTCCTCGAGTACAGATCCTTTACCTCTTTGGTTAGGTTTATTCCCAGGTATCTTATGGTTCTTGGTGCTGCAGTAAATGGAATCGATTCTCTAATTTCCCTTTCCATATTTTCGTTGTTAGTGTTTAGGAAAGCAACTGATTTTTGTGCATTGATTTTGTATCCTGCCACATTACTGAATTGCTGTATGAGTTCAAGTAGTTTGGAGGTGGAGTCTTTTGGGTTTTTCATATAAAGAATTATGTCATCTGTGAAGAGAGAGAGTTTGATTTCTTCATTGCCAATTTGAATACCTTTTATTTCTTTCTGTTGTCTGATTGCTGTCTCTAGGACTTATAGCACTATGTTGAACAAGAATGGTGAGAGTGGATATCCTTGTCATGTTCCTGATCTCAAAGGGAAGGCTGTCAGCTTTTCTCCACTGAGAATGATATTTGCTGTGGGCTTTTCATAGGTAGACTTTATGATGTTGAGGAATGTTTCCTCTGTCCCTATACTTTGAAGAGTTTTAACCAGGAACGGATGCTAAATTTTGTCAAATGCTTTTTCTGCATCAATTGAGAGGACCGTATGGTTCTTCTCTCTTCTCTTGTTGATTTGTTCTATCACATGGATTGATTTGCGAATGTTGAACCACCCTTGCAACCCAGGGATAAATCCCACCTGGTCATGATGAACAGTCTTCTTAATGTGCTGTTGGATCCTATTAGCTAGGATCTTGTTGAGAATCTTGGCATCCATATTCATCAGGGATATTAGTCTGAAATTTTCCTTTTTGATTTTTGATTTGATTCAAACCAGTCTTTGCCTGGTTTGAGGATCAGGGTAATGAAATTCTCCTTTTTGATTTTTGATTTGATTCAAACCAGTCTTTGCCTGGTTTGAGGATCAGGGTAATGCTGGCTTCATAGAAAGAGTCTGGAAGTTTTCCTTCTGTTTCTATTTTTTGAAACATTCTCAGGAGAATAGGTATGATTTCTTCCTTGAATGTTTGGTAGAATTCCCCAGGGAATCCGTCAGATCCTGGACTCTTGTTTTTTGGGAGGTTTTTGATCACTGCTTCATTCTCATTACTAGATATTGGTCTATTTAGGTTGTCAATTTCTTCCTGTTTCTGTCTTGGAAGATTATGGGTTTCCAGGATGCATCCATTTCTTCTAGGCTGTTTAACTTATTGGCATATATCTGTTGATAATAATTTTTGGTGATTGTTTCTATTTCCTTTGGATTAGTTGTGATCTCTCCCCTTTCATTCATAATTTTGTTAATTAGGATCCTCTCTCTTTTCTTTTGGATTAGTTTGGCTAGTGGCTTATCGATCTTACTGATTCTTTCAAAAAACCAACTTCTGCATTCGTTGATGCGTTCTACTGTTTCTTTAGTTTCTAACTCGTTGATCTCTGCTCTAATCTTGATTATCTCCCTTCTTATGGGTGGGGTTGGCTTGATTTGTTGTTGATTTTCCAGTTATTTAAGGTGTAAAGAGAGCTGGTGTATTTGAGATTTTTCAATTTTTTTGAGTGAGGCTTGGATGGCTATGTATTTCCCCCCTTAGGGCCGCTTTTGCCATGTTCCATAGGTTTTGGATCGGTGTGTCTTTATTCTCATTGGTCTCCATGAATTGTTGAAGTTCATCTTCGATTTCCTGGTTTTTCCCAGCATTTTTGAGCAGGTTGGCCTTTAGCCTCCAAATTTAGGAATTTAGCCTTGAATTCCTTCCAAACTTTTTCTTGTGGTTGAGTTCCAGTTTCAAAACATTGTGGTCTGAGAAAATGCAGGGAATCATCTCAATCTTTTGGTATCGGTTGAGTCCTGATTTGTGGCCTAGTATGTGGTCTATTCTGGAGAAAGTTCCATGTGTGCTCAAGAAGAATGAGTATTCAGTTGATTTAGGGTGGAATGTTCTGTATATATCTATGAGGTCCATCTGGTCTAATGTGTCATTCAAAGCTCTTGTTTCTCTATTGATTTTCTTTTTAAAGATTTTATTTATTTATTTGAGAGAGAGAGAGAGAGAGAAAGAGAGGAAGCATGAGAGGGAGAGGTCAGATGGAGAAGCAGACTCCCCGCTGAGGAGGGAGCCTGATGCGGGACTCGATCCAGGGACTCCAGGATCATGACCTGAGCCGAAGGCAGCCGCTCAACAACTGAGCCACCCAGGCGCCCCTGATTTTCTTTTTAGATGATCTGTTACTGAGAGTGGTGTGTTAAGATCTCCTACTATTAATGTATTCATATCAATATGGCTCTTTATTTTGATGAACAGTTGGCTTATGTAGTTGGCTGCTCCTATATTGGGGGCATAAATGTTTATAATTGTTAGATCTTCTTGGAGGATAGACCTGTTAATGATGATGTAGTGTCCTTCTGTATCTCTGACTTACAGTCTTTAGCTTAAAATCTAATTTATCTGATAAGAGGATTACTACCCCATTTTTCTTTTGAGGCCTGTTGGCATGCAAGATGGTTCTCCATCCTTTCAGTCTGGATGTATCTTTTGGTTCCAAATGTGTCTCTTGTAGATACCATATGGACGGGTCCTGTTGTTTTATCCATTCTGCAACCCTGTGCCGTTTTATGGGAGCATTTAGGCTGTTTACGTTGAGAGTGATTATTAAAAGATAAGTGTTTATTGACATCATGTTGCCTTTGAAGTCCTTGTTTCTATAGATGGTAAATTTCTGTTCTAAGTCACTCATGTGTTCTTTCTACTTTTATAGAATCCCCTTTAATATTTCCTGGAGTGCCGGCTTGGTGGTCACATACTCTTTTAATCCTTGCTGGTTTTGGAAGCTCTTTATCTCTCCATCCATTTTGAATGTCAGCCTTGCTGGATAAAGTATTCTTGGCTGCATGTTCTTCTCGTTTAGTGCCCTGAATGTATCATCCCATCTCTTTCTGGCTTGCCAGGTTTCTGTGGACAGGTCTGACGTTATTCTGATGGGCTTTCCTCTGTTTGTAAGGAATCTCTTCCCCCTGGCTGCCCTCAGGACCTCTTGTCTAAAATTATAACTTGCAAATTTTATAATGATGTGTCTCCCTGATTTTCTAGACTTGTTGATTATGGTTGGTGTCCTTTCTGCCTCTAGAACACGAACACTTGTTCCATTCCCCAGATTGGGGAAATTTTCATTCAGAATCTGGTCAGCTTTATCTTCTAGTCTTCTTTCTCTACCCCCTCTGGCATTCCAATAATTCTGACGTTGCAGTGTGTCATGGTGTCATTTATTTCCCTAAGTCTGTTGTCATGATTCCTGAGCAGTTTGTACCAGCTCTCCTCCTGACCTTTCATCTCAACCATTTTATCCTCTAGATCACTAATTATATCCTCTGTCTCCGTAACTCTAGCTGTTACACTATTTAGATTGAATTGGATCTCACAGGATTTTTTACATCAGCTGTATTGGCTTTCATCTCTGCCCTTAGAGATTCTATATTGTCATTAATGTTTTTCTCCATCCTAGCCATTGCCTGGATAATTGTCACCCTGAATTCCCTTTCTGACATCGTGTTTTTGTCCATGTCTAATAGTTCTGAGGGAGAGGGTGCAGTCTCTGGGTTTTTCCTCTGTTGCGTGTTCCTTCTCCTAGTCATTTTGATCAGAAGTGCATGAGAGGATGTATAGCTGGATTTATCGCCCCCGATCCAGGCAGGGTGCACCCTGGAAGGTTTTGGAGCCATTTGTATTCACCACCAATAAGATAGAATAAGGATAAAAAAAAGGTAGAAAGAGAAAAAGAGGAAATCCCAGCCAGAATGGGCCCCCAAAATAAGATTTATAAAGTGTGTAAACAATCACGAACAAACATATAGACCAACAAAAGTAGATGACAAGAAATAAAAGAACCTAGTCAGAATGAACCCCAAGAATAAGATTTATGTAATACCAGATCAAAATCAAATACATAGAAACAGTGACAGAAGGATAAGATGGGAGGGTGGTAATAACTCCTTGTGGACAGGGAAGGTTATTTCAGGTCTTCCTGGGTTTATTGTTGTATTAAGCCTATAGTTGTAATGTTAAATTGTTTAAAAAAATTAAAACAAAACAAGAAATGTGAAAGCAAGTGAATAAGAAAAAAAACCCTTGTATCTATGAAATATACAGGTTTGAGGGTATTATCCGGAGCTTAATATGTTGATTTCCCCTGATGTTGGGGCTTTAAAATTTTAAGGGGACCCTGTGGTTATTGTCCTTTTGTTTTTTTGGCTGGTCTTCTGGGGGAGGGGCCTGCCGCGTTGTTTTCCAGTCAGTCTTGCTTGAGTTGAGTCACCCTGCCCCCCAGTCAAGGGGCTGAGCTCTGTGGAAACCAGTTTCTCAGTCTTTCACTCTCTGAAGGTTTTTGGCCTTTTGTAGCTTTTTCATATTTTCAGAGAGTCCAAGCAAGGAATCTGCCCAGAAGTACCCAGACCTCCGGGTCACAGAGAAGCCTCAGTCTGCTCCCCTCTGGGTGGTCCAGAACACACTCCCCTCCGCAAAATTCTGCTTACCGCGCAGCCTGTTAGAGGTGGTGCGCGACCCCCGCCACCTTTCTGCGGCTCCGTGAGTGCCGACCGGGGAGATTAGGCCGCCTGCCTGCGCGTTCTCTCCGGGGCCACCCGGGATCGCCCAGACCCTGTGGCGGGCCTCGAATGTCGCGGTCGCGCGTGCACTCAGTCCAGACAGCAGGGCACACAGAGAAAAGCTGCCGGCTCCTGGACCACAGCATACTGTCTAAAGGCACTTGCAGGAGTGCACCCGACCCACAGAATGGTGCAGAGAGTGGAAAGCTGCAGGTTCCCGAACCACGGACTGGATCCCTCCACCAGTCTCACTTTGGGGCGCTCCTTCCTGGGAGCGTGGGCCCAAGCCAGTGCCTGCGACCACCCCGTTCTACTAGTTGCTTCTCCAAACCTTTTGTTCTTTTGAAATGTTTTTAACTGAACTGTAAGTTACTGCTGGTCCCCCAACCACCGGGCACTTTCCTTTGGGGTATTACTGTACTTGGATGGCTTCTGGTGGCTTCCCCCCCCTTTTGTTTATTCTCTGATATCGGTTTGAGTGTTCGCACTTTGCTTTACCTCTCCACTGCTGTCTTCTGCTCTTGTAGGGATCCAGAAGTGAGAAATCTTGCCCCTCAGGGTGATTTCATGGGTGTTCAGCATGTTCTGGTAGATATCCAGCTTTGGGGACAGTTTTCAACAGGATCTCCTACTTCTCTGCCATCTTGCTCCCCTCCCCTGATTTTTATTATTTTTTTAAGATTTTGTGAGAGAGAGAGAGTGCATACAAGCACAAGCAGGGGGAGTGGCAGGCAGAGGGAGAAGCAGGCTCCCTGCTGAGCAGAGAGCCCAATGCTGGACTCCATCCCAGAACCCTGAGATCATGACCTGATCTGAAGGCAGACACTTAACTGACTGAGCTACCCAGGCGTCCCAAAACATTGATACTTATATTAAAACTTGCCTTTTAGGTATGAAAAAGATTTGCAAGTGGCCTTTTTTTACTCCTAAAAAATAATAGAGAAAAATGTTTTCACATCAGAAAATATTTCTGCTTTAAGAAAAGGGTAAATTGATACTGTTTTATGAGTAAGAGAAAAAAATGAAAATCTCTTAGGATTTAGAAGGAAGACGTAAGTACTGTTTCCCACTGTGTGGCATTGTAAGGACTGCTCTGAAAGGATTTCTTTTTTCAAAGTTTTGAAAAAGTGACTTTCTGGAGAATTGTTCAATGTCGGGAACACTTTGTCTCAGTCGTACTTCAATAGGTATCATCTGGGATTAGATTTTACCTTATTTACAAAGTAACACATTTGCCACTTACTGCTTCTTGGATGGTGCCAGAAGACAGAAGCTTCATGGGTCAGAGACAAAGGACTGTGTTACTCACACACCGCTAACAATGTGCACATCTGCACATCCCAAGAGTGACATGGGCCCAGGTGGCCGCTCCACACAGAGTGGGCTTGTACCACAGCTGAGGAGTACAGAATTTGGGAGATAGACCACTGGCATTGTAAATAGTTCTGGTCTTTCTCCAGGAAGAAACTAAACCGTCGAGGTTACCAGCTGTACAAGCAACCCTGGGAAGTAGCCTAGGACTGAGTGCTCTGGGCCTGGCAGTCTCGGTGCCCTCAGCAAGGAGAGCAGGGACACTCAGGATCCATGCCAACATTGCCTCATCACAAAATGAGCTCTTGTTCCATCGTCTTTCTCAAGATCAAGCCCAGTTTCTGGATGTTACATTGATCTATAGCAGCTGAAATAATTTCAAAAATAGAGAATATGGCTTATAACTTCAATTTTTACCATACTATTAACTTCCTTAGAATTACAAAGCTCTCGCACAGTCCACATTTATAAGTGAAATACCTGTTAGTAACCATATGTATGTACATAACTTGGAAGAGTGTCAGGTAAAGATTTTTCTCAGGAAATACTTAGAATTGTTCATACCAGATGCATGCTTTTGCCTTTTTCCATCAGTTTCTCTCTTTTGCTTCATAAAGCCCAGCTTACGGATTTGCCCCACCTTAACATGTCGTTCCTGCTGGGGGAAGGTCAGATGTCTACTGCCTTCATTTACCACATGAGGGTCCATAGTAGATAATGAGACTACTATATTCTTATTATGTCATTAAGTAGATGCAAAGGCATTTTACATTACTACTTTAATTTTTTTCAACTCTCTAGGGAGGCATAATTGTTCCTTGTCATTTACTGTGTGTCCTCTTCCGTGATAAATAGGCATTATGCTAACTACTGTGTTTAGTCCTCCCACAACTATAGGGGATTATTATTTTCATTTTCAAGATCAGGAAATCATTTCTTAGGAAGGTTTTATAGCTCAGTAAATGGCCTACGTATTTCTGGACAGAGAGTCACTTTCCTCATTCTCTGGTCCCAGTATTATGCTATCTTCTCTCTTACGCAGTTTTGGAGTAAGATGGATTTGCATGGGGCTCGCTTTCTCTCTGCTTACTCACTACTTACTAGCTAGCTTCTCCAACTTAGGCACCAGAACCTTTCTGATGCTTGAGTGTTCTCAGGAGTTGAGTGGTGATAATACCACCTTTCCATGTACGGAAGAGGGATGAGATAATATAACCGAAATGACTACCACATAGTCTGTATGTGTGAAGCTACATTTGTACAGTAAACAGTAGTTGAGAGTAACTGACCTGTTTAATTCACAACTAATACAGTCCTTGGTAATACAAGGTCACTTACTGGGACCAATCACTCAGTTTAGTTTTTAAAAACTCAAAAACCTAATTGATGACAGACTGTTGGCTCTCTGTGCTGAAAAGGAAGCTGAACAGGTTTTTAGCAGGGAACCCAGCAATGTCAGTGCTAGGTGTGAATTAAAAGAAGTGAAAACAGGTGTTCAAATAAAAACATGTAAGCAATGTACAAAGCAATATTCACAGTCTCCAAAAGGTGGAAACAATCCAGCTGTCCATGACTGGATGAGTGAATAAACCGAGTGCAGATCTGTACAATGGAGTATTATGCGGCTATCATGGAATGGGGCTGCTGACAGGTGCTGTAGTGTGTGCAGACGTTCAACACATGCCAAGGGAAAGACACACAAGGCCACCTGATGTGTGATTGCATTTGTACTAAGTAGACTGGCATGGGTGAATCATAGGGACCCAAAGCAGATTGGTGCCTTTTCTGGGGCTGGAGGAAAGGGGGAAATGGAGACTGCTTCGTGGGTGCAGTGTTTCTCTTGGGGATGATGAGAGCGTTCTGAAGCCAGATGGGACCAGCGCACGCACGGCCTTGTGAATGTTCTCAGTGTAACCGAGGTGCGTGTTTTGTAATCGTTAAAACAGTACATTTTTTTTATGTGTATTTTACAATAATTAAAAAACACAAAAAACTGAGCCCAGTAGTCTAGGCAACTTTTTTTTTAAATTAACATATAACGTATTATTTGCCCTGGGGTACGTGTCAATGAATCATCAGGTTTACACATTTCACAGCACTTACCCTAGCACAACCACTCCCCAATGTCCATAATCCAGCCACCCTCACTTTGTTTCGTGAGTCTAGGAGTCTCTTATGATTTGTCTCCTTCCCCATCCCATCTTGTTTCATTTCAACCCCCACCGACTCCCCGCCCTGCCTCTCAAATTCTTCATATCAGAGAGATCATATGATAATTCTTTCTCTGACTGACTTACTTCGCTTAGCATAATACCCTCTATTCAAATCCACGTCATTTCAAATGGCAAGATTTCGTTTCTCTTGATGGCTGCATAGTGTTCCATCATATATATATATATATATATATATATATATATATATATATATATATATAGCACCTCTTATTTTTCCATTCATCTGTTCATGGACATCTAGGTTCTTTCCATAGTTTGGCTATTGTGGACATTGCTGCTATAAACATTTGGATGCACATGCCCCTTCATATCACTACATTTGTATCTTGAGGGTAAATAGGAATTAAATGTGATTTAAATGTGAAAAATGTGATGGCTGGGTTGTAGGGTAGCGCCCTTTTCAACTTTTTGAGGAATCTCCATACTGTTTTCCGGAGTAACTGCGCCAGCTTGCTTTCCCACCAACAGTATAGGAGGGTTCCCCTTTCTCCGCATCCTTGCCACATCTGTCATTTCCTGACTTGCTAATTTTAGCCATGCTGACTGGTGTGAGGTGGTATCTCACTGTGGTTTTGATTTGTATTTCTCTGATGCCGAGTGACGTTGAGCACTTCTTCATGTGTCTGTTGGCCATTTGGATGTCCTCTTTGCAGAAATGTCTGTTCATGTCTTCGGCCCGTTTCTTGATTGGATTATTTGTTCTTTGAGTGTTGAGTCTGAGAAGTTCTTTATAGATTTTGGATACTAGCCCTTTATCTGCTATGTCATTTGCAAATATCTTCTCCCTTTCTGTCAGTTGTCTGTTGGTTTTGTTGAGTGTTTCCTTTGCTGTGCAAAAGCTTTTGATCTCGATGAAGTCCCAGTAGTTCATTTTTGCCCTTGATTCCCTTGCCTTTGGTGATGTTTCTAGGAAGAAGTTGCTACAGCTGAGGTCAAAGAGGTTGCTGCCTGTGTTTTCCTCCAGGATTCTGATGGATTCCTGTCTCACACTGAGGTCTTAAGTCCATTTTGAGTCTATTTTTGTGTGTGGTGTAAGGAAATGGTCCAGTTTCATTCTTGTGCATGTGGCTGTCCAGTTTTTCCAACACCATTTGTTGAAGAGACTGTTTTTTTTCCATTGGATGTTGTTTCCTGCCTTATGGAAGATAAGTTGACCATAGAGTTGGGGGTCCATTTCTGGGTTCTCTATTTAGTGCCATTGATCTATGTGTCTGTTTTTGTGCCAGTACCACACTGTCTTGATGATTACCGCTTTGTAATAGAGCTTAAGTCTGGAATTGTGATGCTGCCAACTTTGGTCTTCTTTTTCAATATTCCTCTGGCTATTCGTGTTTTTTTCTGGTTCCATATAAATTTTAGGATTCTTTGTTCCATTTCTTTGGAATAAATTGATGGTATTTTGATAGGAATTGCAAATATGTAGATTGTTTTAGGCAGCATAGACATTTTCACAATATCTTTTCTTTTAATCCATGATCATGGAATGTTTTTCTATTTCTTTGTGTCTTCCTCTATTTCTTTCATGAGCACTTTGGAATGTTCTGAGTACAGATTCTTTGCCTCTTTGGTTAGGTGTATTCCTGGGTATCTTATGGTTTTGGATGCAATTGTAAATGGGATCGACTCCTTAATTTCTCTTTCTTCTGTTTTGCTGTTGGTGTATAGAAATGCTACTGATTTCTGTGCATTGATTTTATATGCTGACACTTTACTGAATTCCTGTATGAGTTCTAGCCGTCTTGGAGTGGAGTCTTTTGAGTTTTCTACATAAAGTAGCATATCATCTGCAAAGAGTGAGAGTTGGACTTCTTCTTTGCCAATTTGGATGCATTTTATTTCTTTTTGTTGTCTGATTGCTGAGGCTAGGACTTCTAGGACTTCTAGGACTATGTCGAATAGCAGTGGAGATAGTGGACATCCCTGCCGTGTTCCTGATCTTAGAGGAAAGGCTCTCAGTGTTTCCCCATTGAGAATGATATTTGCTGTGGGTTTTTCATAGATGGCTTTGATGATGTTGAGGAATGTACCCTCTGTGCCTACACTGTGAAGAGTTTTGATCAAAAAAGGATGCTATACTTTGTCAGATGCTTTTTCAGCATCAATTGAGAATGTCCTATGGTTCTTGTTTTTTCTTTTTTTAATGTATTGTATCACACTGATGGATTTGCGGATGTTGAACGAACCTTGCAGTCCAGGTATAAAGCCTACTTGGTCATGGTAAATAATTCTTAAAATGTACTGTTGGATCTTATTGGCTAGTATTTTGGTGAGAATTTTTACATACGTGTTCATCAAGGATATGGGTCTGTAATTCTCCTTTTTTGATGGTGTCTTTGTCTGGTTTGGGGATCAAGGTAATGCTGGCCTCATAAAATGCGTTTGAAAGTTTCCCTTCCATTTGTATTTTTTGGAACAATTTCAGGAGAACAGGTATTAGTTCTTCTTTAAATGTTTGATAGAATTCCCCTGGGAAGCCGTCTGGCCCTGGGCTCTTGTTTATTGGGAGATTTTTGATGACTGCTTTAATCTCCTTACTGGTAATGAGTCTCTTCAGGTTTTCTGGTCCTTCCTGGTTTAGTTTTGGTAGTTGATGTGTCTCTAGGAATGGATTCATTTCTTCCAGATTGTCTAATTTGCTGGCGTATAGTTGCTCATAATATGTTCTTATAATTGTTTGTGTTTCTTTGGTGTTGGTTTTAATCTCTCCTCTTTTATTCATGATTTTATTAATTTGGTTCCTTTCTCTTTTCTTTTGGATAAGTCTGGCCAGGGGTTTTATCAGTCTTACTAATTTTTTCATAGAACCATCTTCTAGTTTCGTTGATTTGTTCTACTTTTCTTTTGGTTTCTATTTCATTGATTTCTGCTCTGATCTTTATTATTTCTCTTCTTCTGCTGGATTTAGGCTTTCTTTGCTCTTTTTTCTCCAGCTCCTTTAGGTGTTGGGTTGGGTTGTGTATTAGAGATCTTTCTTGTTTCTTGAGAAAGGCTTGTATTGCTATATACATTTCTCTCAGGACTGCCTTTGGGCCCCAAAGATTTTGAACAGTTGTGTTTTCATTTTCATTTGTTTCCATGAATTCTTAAAATTCATCTTCAATTTCCCGGTTAACCCATTCGTTCTTTAGTGGAATGCTCTGTAGCCTCCATGTATTTGAGTTCTAGTTTCATGGCATGTGGTCTGAAATTATGCAGTGAACGATCCCAATGTTTTGGTACCTGTTGAGACCTGATTTGTGACCGAGGATGTGATCTATTCTGGAGACTGTTCCATGTGCACTAGAGAAGAATGTGTATTCTGTGGCTTTGGGGTGGAATGTTCTGAATATATCTGTGGTGTCCATCTGGTCCAGTGTGTCTTTTAGAGCCTTTATTTCCTTGTTGATCTTTTGCTTCGATGATCTCTCCATTTTGGTGAGGGGGTATTAAAGTACCCTACTATTATTGTATTATTCTTGATGTGTTTCTTTGACTTTGTTATTAATTGGTTTATATAATTGGCTGCTCCAATGTTAGGGGCATAGATATTTACAATTGTTAGATCTTCTTGTTGGATAGTCCCTTTAAGTATGATATAGTGTCCTTCTTCATCTCTTATTCTAGTCTTTGGCTTAAAATCTAATGTATCTGATACAAGGATTGCCATTGCAGCTTTCTTTTGATGTCCGTTAGCATGGTAAATTGTTTTCTACTCCCTCACTTTCAGTCTGGAGGTGTCTTTGTGTCTAAAATGAGTTTCTTTTAGACAGCATATCCATGGGTCTTGTTTTTTTTTTATCCATTCTGATTCTGTGTGTCTTTTGATTGGGGCATTTAGCCCATTTACATTCAGGGTAAATACAGACAGATAGGAATTTAGGCCATCGTATTGCCTGTATGGTGACTTTTACTGTATATTGTTTCTGTTCCATTCTGGTCTGTTCTCCTTTTAGGCTCTCTCTTTGCTTAGAGGACCCCTTTTAATATTTCCTGTAGTGATGGTTTGGTGTTGCACATTCGTTTAGTTTTTGTTTGTCCTGGAAACTTTTTATCTCTCCATCTATTTTCAATGACAGCCTAGCTGGATATACTATCCTTGGCTGCATTTTTCTCGTTTAGTGTTATGAATATATCATGCCAGTCGTTCCTGGCCTGCCAGGTCTCTGTGGATAGGTCTGCTGCCAATCTAATATTTCTGCCTTTGTATGTTACAGACCTTTTTGTCCCAAGTTGCTTTCAGGATTTTATCTTTGTCACAAAGACTTGTAACTGTTACTATTAGATGATGGGGTGTGGATCTATTTTTATTGATTTTTGAGGGGGGTTCTCTCTGCCTCCTGGTTTTTAATGCTTGTTCCCTTTGCCAAGTTAGGGAAATTGTCTGCAATAATTTGCTCCAGTATACCTTCCGACCCTCTCTTTTTCTTCTGGGATCCCAAGTATTCTAGTATTGTTGCACCTCACAGTATCACCTCTCAAATTCTCCTCTCGTGGTCCCCTAGTTGTTTCTTTCTTTTTCTTAGCTTCTTTATTTTCCGTCATTTTGTGTTTATATCACTAAATCTCTCTTCTGCCTCATTTATCCTAGCAGTAAGAGCCTCCATTTTTGATTACAAGTCATTAATAGTTTTTTGATTTCAACTTGGTTAGATCTTAGTTATTTTATTTCTCCAGAGAGGGATTCTGTAATATCTTCCATGCTTTTTTTGAGCCCAGCTATCACCTTGATAATTGTCATTGTGAACTCTAGTTCTGACATATTACTAATGTCCATATTGATTAGATCCCTAGCCATCGGTACTGCCTCTTGGTTTTTTTTTTTTTTGGTGGCGATTTTTTCCGCCTTGTCATTTTATCGAGATAAGAATAGATGAATAAGAGAATAAAATACTAAAAGGGCAGCAGTGACCCAGAAAAATCAGAAGAGAGTTGAAACCAGGGGTTGAAGGAAGAGGGGATTGGGGGGGAAGAAAAAAAAAAGAGAAAAAAATAATAAAGAGAAAAAGAAAAAAATATATATATATAAGACTTGTGATTAGAGCAGCACCCACAACTGATTTAGGGTGTTTTGGGTCTGTTAGAAGAAACTACCTCCCCAAATTTTAAAGAACGAAATACTTATAAATATACAAAAATATGGTAAGCACTATGAAGGAATGGAATATGAGTGTAAAGATGAAATTTGAAAAGGATTCTAAAAAAGGGATTGATAAGAGGCTGGTTGAAAAATGAGAAAAAAAAATAAAAGAGGAAAGAACTTGATCAGGCAGAGTTGAGAACCAAGCCATGTGCTAGATTTAGGATATATTTTGATCTATAAGAAGAAAGTGTATCCCAAAATTTTAAAGAAAAAAGAATCCCTATATGTATACAAAAAATAAGGTTAAATACAATGAGGGTATAAAATAGGAAAGTAACAGTGACAATTAGAAAAGATTTTTAAAAAGGTATTGATAAGATACTGTTAAAAAATGTTAAAATAGGAAAGAGGAGGGGCCCCTGGGTGGCTCAGTGGGTTAAGACTCTGCCTTCGGCTCAGGTGATGATCTCAGAGACCTGGAATTGAGCCCCACGGCAGGCTCTCTGCTCAGCAGGGAGCCTGCTTCCCCCTCTTTCTCTGCCTGCCTCTCTGTCTACTTGTGATTGCTCCCTGTTAAATAAATAAATAAAATCTTTAAAAAAAATAGGAAAGAGGAAAAAAAAATAAAAATTTAACTGTGAAAGACTAAAGGATCATGGGGAAAAAAGCCAGGAATTCTGTGTGTTGCTTGTTTCTAAGTCTGGAGTTCTGCAGTTCTCATTGATCCGTGAACTTGATCTTGCCTGGATGTTCTTGCTGATCTTCTGGGGGAGGGGCCTGTTACAGTGATTCTTAAATATCTTTGCCGGAGGCGGAATTGCACCGCCCTTGCCAGGGACCAGGCCAAGCAATCTGCTTGGGTTCACTCTTGGGAGCTTTTGTTCCCTGAGCACTTTCTGTACTGCTTTGGATGATGGGGATGAAGATGGCGCCCTCCCAATCTCTGGTCGATAGGAACCGAGATCTCAGGTCTCTACTCCTCAATGCGCCCTCAGAGAAAAGCCATCAGTCCTTCCCGTCTTCCTGGTCTCCGGCCACACTCTGAGCTCACCCGGCCTGTGACAGAATGTTTCTGTCTCTGGCGCACAGCCCTGTTTGGAGTCTCCAAACCCAGCAGATTCCTGCTGTGCACTCCCGTGCCGCTTTTCCCGAGGGAGGAAAGAAGGGGTGTCTTCAGATCTGCCCCTTTTGGGGTCTGTCTGGAAGAGCAGTGGCCTCACTATGCCTTGGATCACAATTTAAGGTAACCCCAAGCTGAGAGCCCACTGCTTGGCTCCGTCTCTGCAGTTGGCTTCCCCACTCTGATACCTGGGAGCTTTGCCACACTCAGACACCCCCAGGGTGTCTTTGACCCCGTGGGTCCTGAAACCACACTCTCCCTGCAAGGGACCCAATACCCCCTGCACTTATCCTCTGGAGGGACATCCCTCAGTGGAGCTGACTTCTAAAAGTTTTGATTTTGTGCTCCACTTCTCCCACTTGCTGGGAGCCAGCCCCTCCCCCCGTGGTCTCTCTTCTAGTTGCTTTGGATTCACTTTTCCACACATCCTAACTTCTGGAAAGTGGTCGAATTTCTGTTCCTGGAATTGCTGTTTTTCTCTTGTATCTCCTGTTGAGTTCGTAGGTGTTTAGAATGGTTTGATAACTATCTAGCTGAACTCCTGGGACGTGATACTATCTCAGCCTCCTCCTCTGCCATCTTCTAGTATCCGAGTCTCTAGTCAACTTTTGATATTGTTTGTTGCCTTTTTTCGTTATGTACAGACAAGTCAAGGGTTTTATAAATTAACTGTGTAGTTATTTCCTCAAGTTAGTGAGAAAGGTAGTGTGAGAAAACACCAAGTAACAAATAAAGGTAAGAAGCAATACCTTTTCAGGTGCACATCATTTACTCAGGACACGTGCTGTCCCTTGTAGGATGGAGGAGTGAGTTAGGAGAACAAGGACTGGATGGCGAGAACCTTGTGTTGCTCCTTTTCCTAAATATTGAATGTTGAGGGTTAATAAAAAATACCTTCCAAATGTAAAGATGTTAAAGGATTTCTATAAGAATCTTTTCTTATGGGGAACTCTCTTAAAATTAAATATACTATGAAATATTTAAGGCCCATCTTTAGTTACGAATTTTTTTTTTTTTTGCGTTCTGACGATGAAAGAAACCGAAGAGACAAGTCTTATCTAATTAAACTCCAAAATAATCACTGATAAGGATATTATATTTTTGCCTTAGACGTTTTCCCATTCATGTAACAACTGACTCTGCTGGGTGGTGGATTATCCAATTGAACATGTATTTTGTCTTTCAATCGCTCCAACAACCCTAAAAGACATGGAGGTATAGAGCGATAAAGTGTCGAAGGTTCACAGTAAGCCGTTGATGGAACCAGAATTAGGGGCTTAATCCAGAATCTTCTCTTAAAACTGTAGGTCTATAAAGTGCTGCTTCTCTCTAGATACATCTACTCAACTAAAATCTCTTCAAATATGGTGAATGTATAGGGTTCAATAAACCTTTACTTCGCATATAAAAATATACTTTATATGGGACAATAGCTGTTGAGTAACTACTGTGTTACTTCACACAAGCTCAGTGACCATTGGATATTTACTGTATAGTGAATACGGGGCTGTTTTGTTCTAAGTGATTAGTTCTCTTATTGTCACGAACTTGACAAGCTGTCCTGTAACTCTGCTTGGCCTAAGAGGATGTGTTAGGTAACTGTCATGTCAGGATAGGGTTATTTAGCAGCCTTGCTGTAGGATCAGTAGGATATATTCTAACCATCTTACATTGATGAACACAACAATTGTGTGTTTTTTTTTAACATCGTTCTAGTGATCATTTAATCTGTTAGATGATTTTATATTGTATTGGCCAAGAATCCACATCTTGGCCATATGTGGCTATGAGAGTACAGGCTTTGAAAAGTAACACTCCTATTAAAGGAAGTATCCTTTTGCAACTATTAATTTATAGGTTTCCCAGTTTGGACAGAGTGACTAGAAAGCGTTTTTTTCACGAAGGCCTGGACTAAGCTGTTACATTTAACAGTTTGGATTGCGGTTGTTTAAAACCCTCCTCTTAGGAATGAAGAGGGTGGCAGAGTAAGAATAAGATGAAATAAGGGAAATAAAGAAAGCTCAGTTTAAAATACTTGACCTCTTCCTTCCAAAAAAACTCATGTACTCGTTTATGGATCAGTTGAATGAAAAGTAAACTTGAAAGCAGCAGAAATCTCTAAAAATATTTTAGTCTCTGGGCTTTTCTAAAGTAAGCCTTGAAAAATTAACCCAGTTAATTGGTTATAATTTTTCAGAGATATAGAAATTCTGAGTGAATAATTTGAAGACTTAGAAATTCTTAAAAAGTCAACATTTTAGCAGATAGCTTAGAGTTCGTCAGATACGCATAAGCCTGTATAGTGGTTTACAAATTAATACTACTCTTTTCTTTTTCCTTGAATGTTTAGTTAATTCCGTGTACCATGAAGCTTCCAGAAAGACAGCCTGAGTTTTTCTTTTACTATTCTTTGCTGGGAAATGATGTTACAAATGAACCCTTTGATGACTTAATCAACCCAAACTTTGAGCCCGAGAGAGCATCTGTTCGAATACGCAGCAGCATAGAAATTCTTCGTGTTTACCTGGCTCTTCAGTCTAAACTACAGGTAAGTATTGCAGAAAATCGTTTTTAATTTATTTTAGTTTTGTTTTAGTATGTGTTTGTTTGTTTTGACCGAGAGAGGCAGCAAAAGAGGCAACACAAGCAGGGGGAGTGGGAGAGGGAGACGCAGGCTTCCCACTGAGCAGGGAGCCTGATGGGGGCTTGATCCCAGAACCCTGGGATCATGACCTGAGCCAAAGGTGGATGCTTAATGACTGAGCCATCCAGGCGCCCCTATTCTATTTGATTTTGTTTTGTTTTTACTAGAGATGTTTTGTTTTGTTTTGTTTAAGCTTCAGAGAGGTACCTAACCTCTTACTTCAGTAGCAAAGATGATCTTTCTGCCACATCTTTTAATTTTCTAGGAATTATCCTGACTGGCAAAGACCTAGCATAACGGTTACTTCAGAATTTTAGGAAATTGACTTCTTTACCTAGTTACCATGAAAAGAGGTACATCACTTGTCAGGCTTTGTAATAAAAAATAGACCTGGAGTCTAAAGCTGTGAGCTCAGGGAAAATTTCGTCATTAATTAGTGGGCATAGTCGCTGTACACACACAGATCATATGCTAGATTTCAGAATTTATGCACCTTATTGCTATTAAAAGCAAAGAAATAACACAACTTCCTAAAGCCTGCCCTTGAACTTATTTTGGTAAAGTAATTTTTTATTGGACTCTCCTTGGAAGTAAACCATACCCAGTGAAAACTTTTTTTTTAATGTTTGCTTTTAATCAGACTGAAATGGGATAGTGAAATAAAGGATTAGGTTCTCATTTGTGCAACATGATCAGTCATGAGATTTTGCTTGCCAGTTTAGGTGGGAGATGGGAAGGGGCAGTGAGAAATTTTAGTAGAGGTAGCATGTGCCAGAGTAGCTCAGTTGGTTAAGTGTATGCCTCTTGATTTCAGCATAGGGAGTGAATTTGGGGTCGTGGACCGAGCCCTGTGTCGGACTCCACGCTCATCAGGGAATCTGCTTGGGGTTCTCTCTCTCCTCCTTCTCCTCCTCCCCTACCCATGCTCTCTTTGTCTCTCTCTCTCAAATAAATTTTTTAAAAAAGAAACTATAGTAGAACTAAATTTTCGTGGTGGCTCTGCTAAATCCAAATGAATAAATAGTGAAATAGTATATAAAATGAAGAACTGCTTTTTTCCTTATTACATTTTTTCACATAGTTTTTAGCTTTCTAAACCTCCTGAATTTTTTTGTATGTGTCACATACCAATCTTTACTGAAGTAATGACCTTTCTCTTAGTTTAATTCTTATGGACACGTTAGTTCTAAAAATCCTTACTCGAGCCCATCACCAACAAGATACCTAATACCATTAAAACTAAGTGACAGGTTATTGCTAACACAGGAAGTAATATAGTTCCATGATGTGATTGCTTATTGTGCATGTGAATGCCGTGTTTGCCTGTATAGTAAGGTAAAATACTATCGTAGGGTAAAAGAACAAAACAAATTAAAAAAAGCATTGATACATCAACAGCCATTTTTTTCCCCATTTTTTTTTCTTAAATATTTTATTTATTTGACGAAGAGAGAGAGAGAGCACAAGCAGAGGGAGAGGAAACCCTACTTGGGGCTTGATCATAACCTGAGCTGAGGGCAGCCGCTTAACTATGACTGAGTCACACAGGTGCCCCTCCTTGCCCTTCCTTTTTTTTTAGTTTGAAAAGGGGTGATGTGAAAGTTTGGATTAGCTATCCATGACTAACAGTTCACCCAGCGGGTATTCTATCTGACCTTGTACTGATAAACATGGTTTCATATATAGAATTTGAAAAGCAAGAAGAGAGAAACACTAAATATCTTTAATGGGTGAGGAAAACCAAACCGTCTCAGGTTCTTTAGGTGCCAAATAGGGCCTGATCCACTAACTTATTTATTTATTTTTTTTAGAACTGTGTTTAAATTAATGTTGAAATGGAAATAGAAAAAAAAATGCTTGAAGTATTAGTTTTCTGTTTACATGCATGTATTCATGACACAATTTGTGGGACAGCATAGTAAACTAGTAAAGTAACCACAGCTCCTGAAAGAGAGAAGGGTGATAATTTAGGAGTATACAGTATTTTTTTTTAAGATTTTATTTTATTTTATTTTTTTAAGATTTTATTTATTTATTTGACAGAGAGGAGAGAGATCACAAGTAGGCAGAGAGGCAGGCAGAGAGAGAGGGGGAAGCAGGCTCCCCTCTGAGCAGAGAGCCCGATGTGGGGCTTGATCCCAGGACCCTGAGATCATGACCTGGGGTGAAGGCAGAGGCCTTAAGCCACTGAGCCATCCAGGCACCGCATAGGAGTATACTGTATTGAGAGAAAAAATGGAGGAGAATGACTTTATTATTGAGCTCTTTGTAAATTTTGTGCCTTAGCAACAATTTTAACCACCAAGTATAAGAATCTATTACTCAGACAGACTCTGTGCTGAGTGTGAGTGCAGACCCCGACGGGGACGTGACCCCATGACCCTGAGATCATGACCTGAGCCAAAACCAAGAGTCGGATTCTCGCTGACTGAGCCACCCCGGCGCCCCTAACTTTCTGTTAAGTTTTTGTGTTTAGGAGACAGGAGAGAACTTTCAGCCTGTTTTGATTTTCTCTTTCACGTTAGATCCATCTTTGCTGTGGAGACCAGTCACTTGGAAGTACAGAAGTACCCTTAGCTGGACTCCTGAGAAAGGGGAGTACAGAAATCAACCAGCGCCCGGTCACCGTCGAGGGTGCTTTTATTCTGGACCCTCCAAACCGGGCCAAACAAAAGCTTGCGCCTATCCCTGTGGAGCTAGCCCCGACTGTCGGCGTGTCTGTGGCTCTGCAGAGAGAAGGCATAGACGCCCAGGCAAGTGGTGACCCTCCTGCCCCTCCTCCAGCTTCTGTGGTGTCACTCTGGACTGCTCCTAAAAGTGGAACTTGCAAATAGTTCCTTGTGTAGGAGAGTATTTATTAATTAGTGGTCCACATTATAGGATACTTGCTTTCTGAAAAGTACCGTGGCTTTCCAGCTGTACTTCAATAAGTATTTATATAGAGCCTTTGCATATGGTCTTTTTTTTTTTTTTTTTTTTTTAAGATTTTGTTTGAGAGAGAGCACCAGCAGGGAGAGAGACAGAGAGAGCAAAAAAAAAAAAAAGACTCCCCGCTGAGCAGAGAGCCTGACGCGGGGCTCCGTCCCAGGACCCCAGATTATGACCTGAGCCAATGGCAGACGCTTAACCGACTGAGCCACCAGGGCGCCCTCCCTCCTTTTTTTTTTTTTTTTCCCCTAAGATTTATTTATTTTTAGAGAGGAGGGCGCAGAAGGAGAGAATGTCAAGCAGACTCCCAGGTGCCCCCGTACAGTCTTCTCATGTAGTAGGAACCATTCCCCCAGCCCCATCTTGTGGCCAGTCACTGCCAGAAAAGGGACTCCTGTGGAAGAGAACGTTGTTAGACTTAGTTTCTGGGAATCTACGTCAATGGTAATGTTTTCAGTTGGCTCTGCGGGAGCTAAGACAAAGTTCTTGATTCGTTGGTGCTTTATGGTCCTCATACAGAATACAAAAATAGGTATTTATTTGGATGTATATACATTTTTTGATTGTATCTAATTAACTTCAGTGTATTGTTCTTTTGAGAAACTGATTTTTAGGTAGGTTATGAATTAAAGGTAGAAAAACTGAAGTGAGAGTTTAAGTGTGTGTATATACATATGTATATGTATGTGTGTGTATATATACGTGTGTGTGTGTATATATATCTTTTCAGAAAGTTGAACAAAGGAGAGGAAGAAAATCAATTTAGATACGTTTTTGTTTTGGTAACAGGCCTCCATTGTGTTTATTGCTTTGGTAATAACCATTTCCAGGGACACCTGGCCTGACTTGTATCAAATATCCCTTCTTACCAGTTAGCATGCACTTTGGTACTCAGCTCTGGATATCGTATTTCCTTCCTGTTCATCTTCCTTTTTCTGGTCCTAGATGCTATAAGAAAATTTGCAAATTATGAAGAAAAATAGACTAGGAATATCCAAACTGGGAAAGGAAGCTTATATTTTTAAAAAACAACGTCACATTTTTTGCTTAATTATGAAGGAAAGTGCTTTTGCAAATTATACTTTATTTAAAAATTGTTTTTAGTCTTTAATTGAATTAAAGACCCAGAATGAACATGAGCTACAGCATTCAAAGAAGCAAGTTTTAACTCCTATAAAAGAGAAGACTCTCAGTGGGCCAAAGTCACCAAGCGTGTCCCCTGTTCCACCTCAAAACCCGTCACCTCCCACAAAAGATGATGCCACAGGAAGTGAAGTGGAAAGCTTGCAGTATGATAAGGACACAAAACAAAATCCAAAGGGTAAGATGTTCTTCGAACGTATTTTAAGTAGTAAACACTTAACATATTTTTCGAACATATTTTTAAGTAGTAAACACTGAAATATTGTGAATTCACTCGAATGTTAGGGAGAAGAGCTACTGTATATTGTAATAATCATTATATCATTTTTGATCCTACAGGTAAGGGAGAGACTTAGAATGGTTTTATCTGGTTTTATAAACTTTTTCCATCTGCTGCATAAGGGTCTGCAGTTAGATTTCCTAGTGTAAGTAATTAGAGTAGTGATAGGTCAGCAGTCAGAAGTTAGGGTGCAAGTGCCCACTCGGTCACTGAATGGCTGTAGGACTTGGACTACTTGCTGAACCTCTCTGGTCTGTAATAGGATTGGACTAGATAGCTCATTTAGACTATGTCCTATGTGCCTAAAATAGCCGAAACTACCTCTTAAAAAGTGATGTGGTTATTACCTGCCCTAAGTCTCAAGTACAGCCCTTCAAATACTAAGTTAAGTATAGCTGCCTCTTGGAAAGAAGTCGGTGCCTTCCGGGCTGAAGGCACACATCCCAGCGACCATAGCATATGCTTTGATGTTTTGGAAGCTGTGTGAAGAGTAAGCTCTTTTTCACACAGCTCTAAGACGAGAATGAAGGCCTCCGAAGTCAATTTAAGAAGTTGATGGCTCAGTTCCTAAGTTCCTGAAAGCAAGTAATCAGATTCCTTGCTTGAAGGTAAATGAGGTGTCTTTTTTTTTTTTAAAGTGCCATACTTAATGTAAAGGAGATACCTGTAAGTGATGTAAATAACCTCAGAGAAACTGTTATCAAGTGGAATTTTTATGTTCCTTCTAGCCGTCGGTCCTTCTGCACCTGCCGCCGTAGCCCAGCCAGTGCCCGCCTCCCATGCTTCAGAAACAGCCTCAGGACAGAAGATTGCTGTGCCGGCAACCTCACATCATTTTTGCTTTTCGATAGACTTAAGGAGTATCCATGATTTGGAAGTTGGTTTTCCAATCAACTGTATATTAAGGTGTGATCTGATTTTGTTCCCAAGTGTATTTTCTGAAGAGCAGTGCCTTTCCTGTCTTTGGGAATTGCAGCGGGAGAACTGTCACTGAAGATGTTCAAACGGTTGTTAAACCCCTGAACTGAAAAGGAGGCCAGGCTCTCTCCTGATGACTTTGAACTTAAACCAGGGCGGCATTGGTGGTAGGAGAGCTAATACTATTTGTAGGTATTGATGACAGTTTAATCATGCTCCTTAGTAAAAAAAAAAAAAAAAAAAGACAAAACAAAGTGACTCTTGAACTTAACAGGTGTTGTTTCTAGAAAGGGTATCATAGGTCAAAATAAGGGAAGTGTAGTATCTGACTGTTCCATAGAACTTCATTATAATGGGAGGTTGTATTCTAATACCTACACTTGGTAACTGAGACTGTAACAACCATAGTTACTGAACCGCAAGTGGAATGTGTTCACCCTGTTCCATATAAAAAAATTGAAATCCATATATATTTCAGTCAGTTAAATGGCCTTACTCACTAGCTTGTTTTTAACAGTAATACATTTTCATCAATTTCTTGGCTGAAATGTGTATTAAATGTAATACATTAATGTATTTCAGTTTGGAGTATTTAGTTTGCCCTTATACATTTCTTTGGAGCAAGCATTAGCATTTCTAATGAAGTTGTTGCTCCTTATGTTTTAAAAAAATTTTTTTAAATTTTATTATTTATTTGACAGAGAGATCACAAGTAGGCAGAGAGGCAGGCTGAGGGAGAGGGAAAAGCAGGTTTCCTGCTGAGCAGAGACCCCCCGATGCAGGGCTCGATCCCAGGACCCTGAGATCATGACCTGAGCCAAAGGCAGAGGCTCCAACCCACTGAGCCACCCAGGCGCCCCATCCCCTTATGTTTTTAAAATGCGAAAATCTTTCCTGTCCTTTGGGATTGCCATTGACAGGAGTGTCAGCCCCTGCTCAGTGCTCCCTGCTGGTATTTAAGGCATCCCTGCTTTTCCGATGCATAAATTAACTCATACTTGTCTCTCATTTTTCAATTCTTAAATTCTTATCAGGCTATTTCCAAAATCCTCTGGGCTTTGGTGTGAATAACGGACATAATCAAAGGAACCCATCACTGAGTCTGATTGTGAATTCCCAAAACAGGTGTCTCTCTGTCACAGCTTAAGTTTTGCTTTTTGTCTCTTGGTAGAGGTTGAGAATCATTATGAAAATGGAGGGCCAAAAAAAAAAAAAAAAAGCTTTTCTCTCACAAGCAAAGCTTTGCTCAGAGGGTTCTTAGAATATCTCCTAAAATGCTTTTTAGAAATAGAATCATTGAATTTTTACTTTACCTTTTTGTCTTTCTCCCTCTAGTTTTTTAACTGAAATCTCTTTACCGTGGCTGGTAGAGACTGTGATCTCAGGGTACTTAGAGATGCTGTTAGCCAGAGCATAGAAATGCTGGAATGATCTGAAATTAGAAGCTGTGAGGGGGAAGGCTTGTACTAGCCCACTGAGTAGGCACTCCTTGTTTTTGTGGTTCAGTCCTGTCCCGTGGGCTCTCGGTTGAATCATGAATACCAGTGTGCCTGGTATTCGGGGTTTATAGGCCATGTAAACGAAGTGCTCAGCCTTGTGAAGAAGACAGATCGAGAAAGAAGTCAACATGTGAGGGAGGCCAGAAGTCCCGTTGGCAGAGAAAAGGGGAGAGTATTGTAAACCGATAGTTAAGATTTGCTTACACCCTCTACGTAGAATTCACTTGATGATAAGGGCCATTGGTTCTGTCCTGGAAGTCATTTCATGGCATTTTTAAAAACACTATTTACCTTCGGGTTCGATAAACCTTAAGGTGTCATGCTCTCAGGAACGATCGTGAAACTGTGGTTGGCAATTGCATAATGGGATTTGTGAGATGACCTGATTTCAGTGGCTGTGTAATTATACAGGAATTGAGTGAATGCACAGGATTCTTAGTTGTAGGAAAAGAAGTTTTCACTACTAGGCTTTAAGCCCCAGTTTTCCTAATGGATAACAAGATACAAGAGGAAATTTAAGCGAGCATTACGTTGTGTATATTTGGCTTCAAACACAAAGTAAGGTCTGCTGTAGTCAGGCAGCCTCCCATTTAATCTAGTGTGGTGTCTGTGATGACAGGAAGAAAGACTTGTTACTCATTGACTCATCTGTCATCCTTGAGTCTCAAAGGCAGAATGCCATGGTGCACCCTTTTGGTGCTGACGAGTTTTTTTTTTGTTTTTTTTTTTTAGCCCGTAGACATCAAGACGTTATTGAATAGAAAATAAGTTTTGAGATTAAATTCAGCAGGTATTTCTTGAATGTTTACTGTGTGCCCCAAACTGCTTACTTGTTCCTGGCAGGGCACAGATAAAAAAGATGGGCCCCTGTGCCCTCGAGGAACTCCTCAACAAAGAGCAGCTTGGTCTTTGGTTAGTGGCCTCACTGTCATTCCTAAATCTTAGTCTTACTTAGAATGTATCACAATGATGATCTCTTCCTCATATGGGGTCACCGCCTCCAAAATACCAGAATTCTTCTTCCCCAGAAGGTCATTCTAGGATCATGTGTGTAAAGCAGCCTGGGGAACTGATGCTGTACCCATAATGCTTTTCTCTGGAATTGCTACAATTTTTATATCGACACTGATAGCATTTGCAGTATTTTAAAGTTGGTGTTAGGACTAAAACCCTTATGTATTTGTACCATTTACCAATTTTAAAAATTGTATTTGTTCCTTATATTCCTAGTCTATTTTTAAAAAACAGATTGTCAGTCTTATCTCTCAAACGTACCATGGGATTTTGTTTTTCTTCCATTCTAGGTACTCCTATCCATTCTTTGGAAGTGCGGCTCCTATTATGACTAATCCTCCTGTAGAAGTTCGCAAAAACATGGAGGTTTTTCTTCCGCAGTCTTACTGTGCATTTGATTTTGCAACTCTCCCTCATCAGCTGCAGGATACCTTCTTAAGGTAAGACACATACGGTGCGTATGCTCTGAAGTCACTCTGGAAAAATGATACCCTGTTAACAAGAGGAATTCCCAGAGTTTCAGACTCAAAGCAGTCAGTGCGCTGGAAAACCTAGAAAAAATTGTGCTGAGGTCTGTGACGTTTGTCCTTCTGCTATCAAGTTTTATATAGTTGTAGAGGCTCTTTGGCAATTTCCTATCTTACTTGTCTTGATTGGGATATAAGACCTGTTTTAATACAATCTATGAGTAAAGAAGAAACTGGAAAGTAGTCTTGTTTTGTTATAATATGTGAAGATAAATGGGAGCAAGCTATTTAGTTTTCCTTCTTGCTTCACCAGTTGACTGTAGTGTATTACTTGCTTTTTCTGATTTGTCATCTGTATAAAATGGAGGTGTTACTCCACCTGTTCTAATTGGAGTTGTGAAGAAAAATGCGATCTGAAACATCTTTTTACTTTCTCAGGGTATTGCAATTCCAATTTGTATATTAATTTAAAGGGAAGAAGGAAGAATAAAAAAGAATAGAAAAGAATAGAATTTATTGCACAGAAAGAGGTGTCGAAAATGTAATGGTATTTTCTGTTTGTTACCTGTGGAATTGAGCCTTTCTGATCCAGGTAACAAACCATCTTTGAATACATTTAGGAAACTCAAAGATGTTAGTGCCTTAGTTCAGAACGGATAGATATGAACACTGGTTTCTCTCTTCCTCAGGATTCCATTGCTGGTTGAATTATGGCACAAGGATAAAATGAGTAAAGATTTACTTCTGGGAATCGCCAGAATCCAGCTTTCTAACGTCTTGTCTTCAGAGAAAACTCGCTTTTTAGGTGCCAGTGGTGAACAGTGTTGGCGTCAGACTTACAGTGAAAGTGTGCCTTTCATCGCTGCACAGGGGTAATGCACTTCTCACACCTGGTCCTCACTTGCCTTTTCTTCTCACTAGCTGGCTGCAGCCTTGTCCTTTGCTGGCATTTTTGTTTTCCCCTTTTTCTTTGAGCGATGGGGGCTATATTCTCATTTGCTCTTTAACCCTTTGTAGCCTTCAGGTGCCACCGTACCCTGTGATACTGGTAACACTCAGGCTCCGAGGTATTTCCCGCCCCCTCCTAAGCCTGACAATTGTAAAATCTGGCCTTTTTTTTTTTTTTTTTGTAGTCAAGGTCAAATTTATGATGTATTGTTACATGGTCTTGAATTGGGAGTGACTGTTCTACGTGACAAATATTTTGACTTTTGCCTCAGTTCTAACTTCTCAGAATGTTACAGATGTGTGGCACTGTAAAAAGAGCATTGTTTTTCTGCCCTGGGTTTTATTGCCACAGTGAAAAACTGAAGTTCACATGTCTTACACAGAAGACATCTTTTGAGTGATCTTTCTAAATTTAGCAACAGAAGTTGAAAGAACGTTCATGCATCACATGCCTTGATTTCTGAAGCATAATTAGAATGTAGAAAGGACTCGGGCTCAGTGAAAAGCCGAGGTCTAGAAGTAGGGTTGAAATCCCTTCTCTTACTCTTCACCACCTCTGGTCACTTGCAGAGAGTGAAGAGTTGAGTAAAACTGTGACTCACTCGGAGGATCTGGGAGCAGGTATTTTACAGTGTCAGACATTCGGCCGAACTGAAAATTCTCTTAAAGATGCCATTCTTGGGCGCCTGGGTGGCTTAGTCAGTTATGCGCCTGCCTTTGGCTCAGGTCATGTTTCCTGGGTCCAGGGGTTGGAGCCCTGCATCGGGCTCCCTGCTCAGCAGGGAGTCTGCTTCTCCCTCTCCCACACCCCCTGCTTGTGTTCATTCTCCTGCCCCGTCAAATAAACAAAATCTTGAAAAAAAAAAAAAAAAATCCATTGTTTGGTCACATAAGTAGAACATCATGAAAAAAATCAGATTATTACTAGTTATTTTAAATCTCTGGGTTATGAACATTAACTTTTATTGCTCTGCTCTGTAGAAAGTTTTAGGAGACTTAGGTAAGGTAGTGTTTCATTGTGCTTTATTCATGTCTTCTAAAGGCTGTGAGATGAGAAGAAAATGTAAAAATGGTTATTAAGGGTTTGCTCGTGCGGGTGTCATTCACTCAAGTTGTGTTTGACCGAGGATTTATAGACTAGATACGATTGAGACTAAGCTACGTTTCTCGTAGCCAAGATTGTATTTTTTTCCTTAACAGTTTTGTAAACGTTCCTTGTTCTCTGATAGACAAATCCTCGTTACAATAAAAATTATATATAATGAACCAATTTTCAGGAGTTATCCAGAAGCAACACTCAAACCCAGTAAAAGATTCATGTACAAGTGCTTCATCCAAGGAAAAAAGTAGAATAAGAATGAAGAATAATCTGTGTATAATCAAGATGAGGGAAATTGCTTGGGTTTCTAAATTGTACTTTATAAATTCAGCAGGATGTTTTACAGGCATTAAAATATACACTTTGAGGTAATGTTGACGACATCAGAGAAATGCTCCAGGTGGACATGGAGAGAAAGGGATGGAATGGTTTGATCTTAACATGCGTGAGTGCAGATCCCTTTGCCTGTACAGAAAACGGAGGAGAGGAAGGAAATGAAAGCTCAACAGTGATTACCTATGGGCATTAAGATTGTACGTTTTTCCATACCTGTGGTGTTAGAGGTCATTTTTTAGTAAATGTGTTTATGCTCAAGTAAGATCCTGTAGGTGGAAGGTCTGGATTGAAGCCTGTAGAATGTACTGTAGTTGGAGTAGCGAGAGTGTCAGGTATCGGAAATGTGACCAAGTCACTGCCACGGCATTGGGGAAATAAAAGGAAAAACCGTAGGAAAGGGTTTCCATGAATTCTAAGATATTTCTGATTCCATCCTTAGGTCCAACAACAGGATAATGGATCTTTCTTACACAGTAACTCTCGAAGATTATGGACTCGTCAAAATGCGTGAGATCCTTGTCTCTGAATCGTCTCAGGTCAGTATCCCTGAAAGTGAGACCTGACTCCTCACAGTGGATCTCCCGCGCTACGGGTGCGAGCGGGGGAGTTTCAATTCGTTTTCCTTCCGGTCTCAGGGTCCATCTGCTGTGCAACAGAAGCCACCTTCTGTTCCTCCGGCACCTTGTCCTTCAGAAGTCCAGACGGAGCCTCGAGAAACCTTGGAATACAAAGCAGCACTGGAGCTAGAAATGTGGAAAGAGATGCAAGAAGACATTTTTGAAAACCAGGTAACTTTACTAACTACATGGCTTTCTTCTCTGTAAGGCTTTTTTGTCTCTGTTCCATGGGTACCCCACCCAGTCCCTCTGAATATCCAGAATGCTCTACTCTTACAGAAAAACAGAATAAAAAGATATTTCATAAATGACAGCTGGGCAGAAGGCACGCAGAATTCCCCTAAACTTTGTCCATGACTCTGGGGCGGAATTTGGACGGAAGGTTGTAAGGCAGAGATCGCAAACTGGAACGTTTCTTTGAGAATCAGGCTCATGTAGCATTCCCTCCTGGAGCCCAGAGTCATTTGTGAAAACAAGAGAGTTAGAGAACAGGGCTGATGTTAGCTTTCTTCTTATATGGGCATTCCTTGCCTCAGGCCTTCCCTTTGCTTGGTTTAGGAGTAAAAGAGAATCCTGTAAAGACATAGCGGTGAACAGTATGAAATCGGTACCACAGAACAACCGATGAGTGTGTTGGAAATACTGATGTATTTGCTGTGACTGTCTTCCTCTTGCAGCTAAAGCAGAAGGAATTGGCTCATATGCAGGCTCTTGCAGAGGAATGGAAGAAAAGAGACCGGGAGAGAGAATCGCTTGTAAAGAAAAAGGTAATGACTTCTATAGACATCAGAGTTGGAAAGTGAAACTATGAACGACAGTATCTTGTACCTGCAATAAAAAAAATCTGTGGAATCTTGAAGTATAGTGGTTGTACGTTGGCTTGGGTAAAGTGGATGAATGGGTCAGGAGTAGGAGGAAGGCCTTTCTCTTAAGGTGTTTGGTGCTTTTTCGATTTTGAACCCTGCAAATGTATTAATCTTTGAAAAAATGAATACTGTAGGGAAAAAGCCTGTTTTGTATGAAAACAGAAAATAAGACATTTAAGTATATATAAATGTCATAATTTGTTAATAAAAAAGCATCAAAAACTTAGAATCCCTTTTTAAGAATTTAATTCTGGGAAAAATGACATCTTTAAAAAGAAAATGAGACCATCTGATCTCACTCCAGAACGCAGAAGTTCAATACTTACTTAGTTATACTCAAGTTATTGTGTAAAACAAAAACCCTGAAAATGAGACTTGTTTCAAATATGGAAACTTAACTTTCGTGTTAGTGGTTAATGGTGTATCTATAAATGGGAGAAGGCAACCAATGGCAGGATGGTTTGCTACACTTGTCCAAGAGATAGGAGCAGGGTGCAGACTAGAATGTTCTTGGAAGTTACTTATTTTCCTCTCTGCCTGCAGCCATTTACATTTAATGGGTAATTATCGACATGCTTGGGGTTTATTTGTTATAGTTTTATTATTTTTTTATATGCTTGGGTCTAAATCTACCTTTTTGCTCTTGGTTTTCCATTTGTTCCATCTTAGTTTTGTGTGTGTGTGTGTTCTGCTTTTTCTTTGAATTTATTGACCTTTTTTATGATCCCACTGTATTTTTACAAGTACCTTATTAGCTGTATCTCTGTTTTCCTTCCCCCTGCCCTTTGGTGGTTGCTTTAAGGTTTAAAATGTGCAGCTTTAATTTATCACAGTATGCTTCCAATTGCCGTTAGACCACCGTGTGTGTAGAAGTTTACAGTAGTACATGCCCAGTGTATGTCCTCTGTGTTGTTACCAACATAGATTCTGCTTTTACATGTATTACCCTCAAATCTGTTCCTGCTTTAAAGAGCTAGTTTTTTTAGAGAAGAAAAAGTGTGACGGGATAGTCCTTTTTTATTACCCAAATACGTAACATTCTTTGGTGTATGGGTCCGATGGCAATAAATGCTGTCAGCTTTTGTGTGAGAAAGGGTTTCTCTCCCTCATGTTGAAATAAATACATTGTCAGTGGGTATAGAATTCTCAGTTCACAGTTGTTGGTTTCAGTCTTGAAAGCTGTTTTATTTGCATTTTGGCTTGTGTGGTTTCTGATGGAAACTGTGCTGACCTTTTTACCGTGGCCCTCTATCTGTGATGCCTTTTTTTTCCCTCTGAACTGCTTTTCAGGTTTTTTTCTTTACCACTAATTTTCAGCATTATGATTTTGATGGGCCTTGTGGTTGTGTGTGTGTATGTTTGTGTGTTTGTGTCTGTGTGCGTGTGTTCACTCTGCTTGGAGACTTTGAGTTTCTTCATAATAGCATTTCATCAAGGTTGAAAAGGTTTAGGTTTTAATTGCTTAAATTTTTTTCCTGTGTCTGTCTCTCCTCTTGTGCTTGGGTTGCAGTGTACGTGTATCTGAGACTGCTTTATACTGTCCCAGTAAGAAGTGCGTTATTTTTTTTTTTTAAAGGTTTTTATTTATTCATATAACAGAGAGAGAACACAAGCAGGCAGAGAGGCAGGCAGAGGCAGAGAGAGAGGAGCAGGCTCCCTGCTGGGCAAGGAGCCCGATGCGGGACTCGATCCCAGGACGCTGGGATCATGACCTGAGCCAAAGGCAGCTGCTCAACCAGCTGAGCCACCCAGGCGTCCCAAGTGCGTTATTTTTTTAAGTTGCTCTTTTCAGTGCTTTATTTTGTTTTTTTTTATATTGCTGTGACTTCAGGTTCACTTGTCTTTTCTTCTGAAGGGTCTAATTTGCCATGAATCCAATTGAGCATAATCTTTCATTTCATATACTGCACTTTTCATCTTTGAAAGGTCCATTTGGGCCTTTTCCTTTTTTTTTTAAATATACTCCACTTTTCCTCATGTTCATGTTTTCCTTTTCAGTATCTGCAGTGTATTTATAATGTGTTATCTACTAGTTCCAACATCTGTATCATTTAGAGGTCTCTTTCTGTGGTTTTTTCACCTGGTCATAGGTTACATTTTTCTCCTTCTTAGTATCATGGGTAATATTTTGTTAGATACCAGAAATTGTGAAGTTCATGTCGTCAGTTGCTGGATCTCGTTGTGACGTGAAGGTACTTGGGAGGAGTTTGATCCTATAAAGCTGGGCTAGGGTGAGTTGAGAACATCCCCAAGCCTGGGGCTCCGTAGCCGTACATAGGTGCCTGGTGTGTCACAGCGACTCTCCCCTCAGACAGGTAGGAGTGCACTCTCGTCTCAGACCTGTCCGAGCTCTGGGAATGCTGTATCCTAGAGCTTCCAGTGGTAATGTCCCAGCCTTACGGGGTTGCGGACGACTCTGCCCGTCTCTGGTGCTCACTCTCGCGGCTTCTCTCTCCTCTCCTCATGAACTTGACTTGTCTCAGTCTCTTCAGTCACTTGTCTATTGGCTTGACTCCGCTAGATTGTGAGGCTCTGTTGGGTCTGCCCATCTCTGAGCTAGAGTCCAGAAAATGCCTCCAGGAAGTCTGCTGGAGTCCCTGTTAGGGCCTCATTTGTTTCTGCTCTGTCAGAGGTGATGGTCCTGGGCTGCCCATTCTTCAGTGTGTGAAAGCAGTTGTTTTGTGTGGGTCGTTCCAGTTCTCTTTGTGGTGGGGTTGGGAGGGGCAGGGCAGTTAGTCTGCTATGGGTAGAATGAGCAGAAGGCCCCCAAGCCATTGACTTACAAGTAACTGTTTCAGCTTTACTCCCTTAATTAATTCTCAACCATTAAAAATGTGAAAACCCAGTGAGTCATAAGAAAAAGATAATGGGACTACTGTAAAGCACATCTGTTCTTTACTACTCAAATAACCAAAATTAAAAAATTAAAGGCCCTGACACATACTTAAACTTTATAGTAGTTGTACTGACTGTGACTTTTATATTAAGTAGCGTTTATAGTTCTCAAGCATCCTTCATGAATTGAATCTGAGTGAGCCATAGAATATTTAAAGGTTTTGAATTTTTCATTTAGCTTTTAAGGGAAGATGAGTTTATTGTTAAACCATTTTTTAAATGCTGTTGAAGAGTTTTCCAGGGTTGGGGTTTGCAAAAGTCAAATCTTGCAACATTTTTTAGTTAATAATTTTGACAAATCCAACTTGTGCCCTAATTGAACTTACTATGGCAAAAAGGAAAAGGAAAAGAAGAACCGGTTTCTGTGTAAGGAGTTGGAAAAAAAGATCGTAGTCATTTTTGGCTGGTTGTCATTTTGGTATTATCTTTTCAATTGGCTTCCGATATAGACAATTTTTCCTCCCGTTTCAGCTTGAATTGACAAGCCTCTGACTAGTTAGTAAGAACTCTGCTCAGAAAACGGAATATGGTAATTGTCTAGTAGGTGGCTGAGCTCTGTATTTGAATTAGTCATGTCAAAAGTAGAGTGGATGTTGCCCTTGGGTTTCACCAGAAGTATATTGCAGAGTAACAAGTCCTCCAGTGGCTCCGCCGTGCAAGAATATGGTCAACTAGGATGAGATCTGTTCTCTCAAAGTTGATAAGTTACTGTAAATTTGAATCCATGGGGAAGAAAAAGGCAATTTTTTCCTCAGTTGGATGAAACCTTTTCAAGCTAAAGTCTCTGAGAATCTCACTGTACTGTTTTTAGGTCTAAAATGTATGAGCCTTTTCTGTTGATTTTATTTTCACTTATTTACCTGTTTGCCTCAAGGAAATAAGTTTTACAGTACTTAGGAAGTTTACCTGAAGGAGTCTGGGTGATACTGGTGGAACATATTGTGCAGTCATTTAAATATCTTTTTATTTCTGCTGTTGGGCACAAAATAAGTAGTTAATAGTAAAATGGAACTCATCTACTTTTATGAGGAACTTCTGTCTTGCCTTCCTCAAAAGGTGCTAACTAGCTAATAGCCCACCAATTGAGGATGTGATGGTGAAGGAGTATGTGTAGTAAATAAAACTACAGATAGTTCTCCAAGATCCTAGTATTTCATAATAAATTTATATTTTAAGGTTATGATAGGCACCTAATGATATATAGCCTTGTGGGTGATGGGGTTTATTAATCTATGAATAATTAAATTATATTAATATTAAATAAATAAATTAAAGTTAATGTGTTTTGGTCATCTTTTGGGACCATTTTGGAGGCATAATTTTGTCACCCGAGGAGGAGCAGATGGTTTTCATGGAAATTTTTCTGTTTGATAAAATAATTTATCTTCGGGAGTTATACATAAACTTTCCCCCTAAATAAACGAAGGCTTAGTTATCCTTGAAACAGGTAATATAACAATCTGTCCACCGTTCACCTGGGGCCCTGGCGCCTTGTGCAGGAAGTGAGATACACCGAATCTTTATTTCCAGAATCTAGTGTATTGTTCATGACCTGGTTGTCCAGACCGATAAGCTAAATCCAGTGATTAAGTAATGAATGTGTCTTAAACTAATACATGAGTGTGGTACTCTGGTCCTGCCCTGCCTTCTATGTAGCTGAGGTCATATTTCTGCTGTCTTCTCCATGACTTGCCATCAGAGAGCTCAAGATCACTATTGTGTACCCGCACAGAAGGAGGACCTCAGTTCTACATAAGGGAATAATGTGAGGAAGTGTTTCATGGATAAGATGATGCTTTCACTTTGAGAAAGATGAGTAGATACTACTAGGTGGACTCAAGGGACATTCCAAACAAAGAAGTTTGAAATCGGCTTGGCGTTAAGGAAACTTGTATGTAGTTTGATGTGGGAAGACGGGAGGAGGGGGTGTGCCTCAAGAAATAAGGCATAGAGAGATTTATGGGATAGAAATGCTCTTTTGTTCCATTTTGAGGAGATTAGACTCCATCCTGCACACTTTCTGAGCCAGGGTTTCCTGAGAGAAGTAAGGCCTGATGCCTGCCAGCATCCACTGTTGCGACTGTATTAACTTGATCCTGTGCTTCTATGGGTTGGTAGAGGTGTGTGCCATTTTAAGAGGAGACAGAGAAAATAATTGAACCATTTTTTACGTTCTGTGGTGCAGCTGGTAACCCCGCTTGGGAAAGGTAGAAATTTGAGAAACTTATTTTCTTAATATAGACTTTTATGTAAGAGAATGAGGAAAAGAGATTTCCATTCTCAGACAGTCATTTTTGGTGGAAGTATAGTTGACAGAGAGCGGAGGAGGGTGAAGCTCAAGTCAGGAAGACCAGGGGGGCAGTACTAGATACAAAAGAGGATGAAGGCTCAAAAGTCAGAGCAGTGATAAGGTGGTAGAGGAAAGGGGAATGGGAGTTAAAGGGAGTTAAGGAGGTTTTCGATCAGAAGCCCTAAGGGATACTCATTGCTACCCTTCACTTATCCTGCTTTCCCTGATGACTCGCTGCCCTCTCCAGAACAATTCTCAACCAACCCGCCCTCGCCATCACCCAATCTGATCCTGCCCTTTCTAACACAGTTCCTCTGCTTGACCTGTTCTGTTCTCCTGAATTCCCCCGTCTCCCCTTCCCAACCTTTTGCTGGATCATTTTGTCCCTTCAGCCTCTGCTGGGTTTTTTGGCTTATGCCAAGACGCAGTCCTTGAATCTCTTTTCTGTTTTTACATTTTACATTTCTTCCAGTGTTGTCATCCACTTTATTACTGTCAAAAAAAGGTTAAATACAAGTATGCATGATATACATAATATATATGTGTTATATTTAACATATATTTACTTGCATCCCCTGCGTCTTCTCTGGACTCTGCACTTCGTGTTGACACTGTCCACTGACTGTCTCATAAGCAACTCAAATGTCACCTGTCTAAAAACAAGCTCTGTATCTCTCTCTCATATCAATTTATTCCCGTTGCTTACCCATCTTAATAAATGGGGACACCTTTAACTCAGCTCCTCAGTCTACAGGGCACGGTATCCTTGACTCTCTGAATCCGCATCTAGTTTATTAGCAAGTCCTCGTGGCTCCACATTGAATATGTATCCTGGAAACAAATCACTCTGAGCCACCTCCTTCATGATTTTACATTTCTCATAGATGACTACTTTTTTTATTTTAAGATTTTATTTATTTATTTGACAGAGAGAGAGAGAGATCACAAGTAGGCAGAGACGCAGGCAGAGGAAGAGGGGGAAGCAGGCTCCCTGTTGAGCAGAGAGCCCGATATGGGGCTCGATTCTAGGACCCTGAGATCATGATCTGAGGAGAAGGCAGAGGCTATAACCCACTGAGCCCCCAGGTGCCCCGATGACTAGTTACTTCTTAACTCAGTATCCCTTCCTCTTTCCTGACCCTCGTACCTGGTTATATCCGTATCAGGCAAGAGTGAGGCTTTTAAACCAGAAGTCAGATGATGTACTCCTCTACCTGAAAACCTGTCATGCTCCTCGTGGCACATAGAATAAAACTCTCATGGTTTCCCGGGTCCTCCAGGGCCTTCTGTGATCTACCTCTTGGCTTCCTCTGTGACCACATTTTTTTTTTATTAACATATAATGTATTATTTGCCCCAGGGTACATGTCTATGAATCATCAGGCTTACATATTTCACAGCATTTGCCATAGAACATACCCTCTCCCATGTCCATATCCCTACCCCCCTACCTCCCAGCAATCCATAGTTTGTTTCGTGAGTTTAGGAGTCTCTTATGGTTTGTCTCCTTCCCCATCCCATCTTGTTTCATTTCTCTTTCCCACCCCCCTGTAACCCCCTGCCCTGCCTCTCAAATTCTTCATGTCAGAGAGATCATGTGATAATTGTCTTTCTCTGACTTATTTTGCTTAGCATAATACCCTCTAGTTCCATCCACGTCGTTGCAGATGGCAAGATTTTGTTTCTCTTGATGGCTGCATAGTATTCCATTGTATATATATACCACATCTTCTTGATCCATTCTTGATCCATTCATCTGTGGATGGACATCTAGGTTCTTTCCAGAGTTTGGCTATTGTGGAAATCGCTGCTATAAACATTTGGGTGCACGTAACCCTTCGGAGCACTACATTTGTATCTTGAGGGTAAATACCCAGTAGTGCGCTTGCTGGGTCGTAGGGTAGCTCTGTTTTCAACATTTTGAGGAACCTCCATACAGTTTTCCAGAGTGGTTTTACCAGCTTGCATTCCCACCAACAGTGTAGGAGGGTTCCCCTTTCTTCGCATCCTCGCCAACATCTGTCGTTCCCTGACTTGCTGATTTTAGCCATGCTGACTGGTGTGAGGTGATATCTCACTGTGGTTTTGATTTCATGTGTCTTGGCCATTTGGATGTCCTCTTTTTGAAATGTCTGTTCATATCTTCTGCCCATTTCTTGATTGGATTATTTGTTCTTTGAGTGTTGAGTCTGAGAAGTTCTTTATAGATTTTGGATACTAACCCTTTATCTGATATGTCATTTGCGAGTATCTTCTCCCATTCTGTCAGTTGTCTTTTGGTTCTTTTGACAGTTTCCTTTGCTGTGCAAAAGCTTTTGATCTTGATGAAGTCCCAGTGGTTCATTTTTGCCCTTGTTTCCCTTGCCTTTGGAGATGTTTCTAGGAAGAAGTTGCTGCAGCTGAGGTCGAAGAGGTTGTTGCCTGTGTTCTCTTCCAGGATTTGATGGAGTCTTGTCTCACATTGAGGTCTTTGATCCATTTTGAGTCTATTTTTGTGTGCGGTGTAAGGAAATGGTCCAGTTTCATTCTTGTGCACGTGGCTGTCCAGTTTTCCCAACACCATTTGTTGAAGAGACTGTCTTTTTTCCATTGAATATTCTTTCCTGCGTTGTCGAAGATTAGTTGACCATAGAGTTGAGGTTCCATTCCTGGGTTCTCTATTTAGTGCCATTGATCTATGTGTCTGTTTTTGTGCCAGTACCACACTGTCTTGATGATTACAGCTTTGTAATAGAGCTTGAAGTATGGAATTATGATGCCGCCAACTTTGGTCTTCTTTTTCAGCATTCCTCTGGCTATTCGTGGTCTTTTCTGGTTCCATATAAATTTAGGATTATTTGTTCCATTTCTTTGAAATAAATGGATGGTATTTTGATAGGGATTGCATTCAATGTGTAGATTGCTTTAGGTAGCATAGACATGTTCACAATATTTGTTCTTCCAATCCATGAGCATGGAACGTTTTCCCATTTCTTTGTGTCTTGCTCCATTTCTTTCATGAGCACTTTGTAGTTTTCTGAGTACAGATTCTTTGCCTCTTTGGTTAGGTTTATTCCTAGGTATCTTATGGTTTTGGGTGCAATTGTCAATGGAATCGACTCCTTAATTTCTCTTTCTTCTGTTTTGCTGTTGGTGTATAGAAATGCAACTGATTTCTGTGCATTAATTTTATATCCTGACACTTGATTGAATTCCTGTACGAGTTCCAGCAGTCTTGGAGTGGAGTCTTTTGGGTTTTCCACATAAAGTATCACATCATCTGCAGAGAGTGAGAGTGTGACTTCTTCTTTGCCAATTTGGATGCCTTTTATTTCTTTTTGTTGTCTGATTGCTGAGGCTAGGATTTCTAGTACTAGGCTGAACAGCAGTGGGGATAGTGGGCATCCCTGCCTTGTTTCTGATCTCAGGGACAGAGCTCTGCTGAGAGCTTTTCCCCATTGAGAATGATATTTGCTGTGGGTTTTTCATAGATGGCTTTGATGATGTTGAGCAATGTACCCTCTATGCCTACACTGTGAAGAGTTTCGATCAGGAAAGGATGTTGTCCTTTGTCAAATGCTTTTTCAGCATCAGTTGAGAGTATCATATGGTTCTTGTTCTTTCTTTTATTATGTATCGTATTACGTTGATTGATTTGCGAATGTTGAACCAACCTTGCAGCCCAGGAATAAATCCCACTTGGTTGTGGTGAATAATCCTTTTAATGTACTATTGGATCCTACTGGCTAGTATTTTGGTGAGAATTTTTACATCCGTGTTCATCAAGGATATTGGTCTGTAATTCTCCTTTTTGATGGGGTCTTTGGTTTTGGGATCAAGGTAATGTTGGCCTCCTAAAATGAGTTTGGAAGTTTCCCTTCCATTTCTATTTTTTGGAACAATTTCAGGAGTATAGGTATTAATTCTTCTTTAAATGTTTGGTAGAATTCCCCTGGGAAGCCATCTGGCCCTGGGCTCTTGTGTATTGGGAGATTTTTGATGACTGTTTCAATCTCCTTACTGGTTATGGGTCTCTTCAGGTCTTCTATTTCTTTCTGGTTTAGTTTTGGTAGTTTGTGTGTGTCTAGGAATGTATCCATTTCTTCCAAATTGTCTAGTTTGCTGGCTCATAATATGTTCTTAAAATTGTTTGTATCTCTTTGGTGTTGGTTGTGATTTCTCCTTTTTCATTCATGATTTTATTAATTTGGGTCCTTTCTCTTTTCTTTTTGAGAAGTCTGGCCAATGGTTTATCAATTTTATTAATTCTTTCAAAGAACCAGCTCCTAGTTTCGTTGATTTGTTCTACTGTTCTTTTGGTTTCTATTTCATTGATTTCTGCTCTGATCTTTATTATTTCTCTTCTCCTCCTGGGTTTAGGCTTTCTCTGGTTTTCTTTCTCCAGCTCCTTTAGGTGTAGGGTTAGGTTATGTATTTGAGATCTTTCTTGTTTCTTGAGAAAGGAGCTATGTATTGCTATGTATTTTCCTCTCAGGACCGCCTTTGCTGTGTCCCAGAGATTCTGAACAGTTGTGTTTTTATTTTCATTTGTTTCCATGAATTTTTTAAATTCTTCTTTAATTTCCTGATTAACCCATTCATTCTTTAGTAGGATGCTCTGTAGCCTCCGTGTATTTGAGTTCTTTATAACTTTCCCCTTGTGATTGAGTTGTAGTTTCAAGGCATTGTGGTCTGAAAATAGGCAGGGAATGATCCCAATCTTTTGGTACCTGTTGAGACGTGATTTGTGTCCCAGGATGTGATCTATTCTGGAGAATGTTCCATGTGCACTAGAGAAGAAAGTGTATTCTGTTGCTTTGCAGTGGAATGTTCTGAATATATCTGTGATGTCCATCTGGTCCAGTGTGTCATTTAGAGCCTTTATTTCCTTGTTGATCTTTTGTTTAGATGATCTGTCCATTTTGGTGGGGGGGTGTTATTAAAGCCTCCTACTATTATTGTATTATTGCTGATGTGTTTCTTTGACTTTGTTATTAATTGGTTTATATAATTGGCTGCTCCCACGTTAGGGGCATAGCTATTTACAATTGTTAGATCTTCTTGTTGGACGGTCCCTTTAAGTATGATATAGTGTCCTTCCTCATCTCTTATTACAGTCTTTGGCTTAAAATCTAATTTATCTGATATAAGGATTGCTACTGCAGCTTTCTTGTGATGTCCGTTAGCATGGTAAATTGTTTTCTACCCCTTCACTTTCAATCTGGAGGTGTCTTTGTGACTAAAATGAGTTTCTTGTAGACAGCATATCGATGGGTCTTTTTTTTTTTTTTTTTTTAATCCATTCTGATAGTGTGTCTTTTGATAGGGGCATTGAGCCTGTTTACATTCAGGGTAACTATTGACAGATATGAATTGAGTGCCATTGTATTGCCTGTATGGTGACTGTTAACTGTATATTGTCTCTGTTCCTTTCTGGTCTATGTTCCTTTTAGGCTCTCTCTTTGCTTAGAGGACCCCTTTCAATATTTCCTGTAGGGTTGGTCTGGTGTTTGCAAATTCCTTTAGTTTTTGTTTGTCCTGGAAGCTTTTTATCTCTCCATCTATTTTCGGTGACAGCCTAGCAGGGTATAGTATTCTTGGCTGCATATTTTTCTCGTTTAGGGCTCCGAATATATCATGTCAGTTCTTTCTGGCCTGCCAGGTCTCTGTGGATAGGTCTGCTGTCAATCTAACATTCCTGCCTCTGTATGTTACCGATTTCTTGTCTCGAGCTGCCTTCAGGATTTTCTCTTTGTCACTAAGACTTGTAAGTTTTACTATTAGATGACAGGGTGTAGACCTTTTTTATTGATTTTGAGGGGGGTTCTCTGTGCCTCCTGGATTTCAATGCTTTTTTCCTTCAGCAGATTAGGGAAATTCTCTACAATAATTTGTTCCAATATACCTTCCGCACTTTTCTCTCTTTCTTCTTCTTGTGGAATCCCAATTATTATAATATTGTTGCATCTTATGGTATCACTTATATCTCAAATTCTTCCCTCGTAGTCCGGTGGTGGTTTGTCTCTCTTTTTCTCAGCTTCTTTATTCTTTGTGTAACCTCATTTCTGTCAGCCTTCTGCTACAGTCTGTTCTCATTAACACCCTGGCCTTCACCCACCTCAGGATCTCTGGAGTGTCCTCTTGTTAGAAGTACGTTCTGGTCTCAGCCACTAACTAGACACTCGTACTTATTTCCATCCTGGCATTTACTTCGGATTACATTCAATATCCACTTGCTTGTTCATAGTTGGTCTTCCCTCAGAATATCAGTATAACGGGACTTTCTTTTACCCACACGTGCTAGGTTTTCCATAGAAACTTGTTATTGAAATGATGGTTATTTTCTGATTTTAAACATTTTTGAGTTGGAGCTACCTAGGGAGTATTGGCATATGCAGCAGATCCTTGGGCTTTGAGGTCTGAATCTCTGGAGGAGGTTTTGACTTGGTAATTGGGATTTGGGAATTCTCCATGTATGCGATGGTAGGTGCTTCAGGTCATCTGCGGAGGTCATGTAGCAGGAAAGGACACCTCCCAAGACAGGGCTCCAGGAAGGCACGCATTTGTATTGCCAGGGGCAGAAAATGGGAATTATTTCTTTAAATTTTTTAAATTAACATATAATGCATTATTTGCCCCAGGATACATGTCTGTGAATCATCAGGCTTACACATTTCACAACACTTACCATAGCACATACCCTGCCCAATGTCCATAACCCAGCCACCCTATCCCTACACCTCCTAGCTCCCAGCCACCCTCAGATTGTTTCGTGAGTTTAGGAGTCTCTTACCGGTTTGTCTCCTTCCTGATTCCATCTTGTTGCATTCCCCCTGCCACAACCCCCCGCCCTGCCTCTCAAATTCTTCATATCAGAGAGATCATATAATAATTGTCTTTCTCTGACTGACTTATTTCATTTTTTTGGTAAATATTTTATTTACTTATTAGAGAGAGGTCACAAGTAGGCAGAGAGGTAGACAGAGAGAGGGGAAAGCAAGCAGGCTCCCTGCTGAGCAGAAAGCCCGATGCAGGGCTTGATCCTAGGATCCCGAGATCATGACCTGAGGAGAAGGCAGAGGCTGTAACCCACTGAGCCACCCAGGTGCCCCAGATTGACTTATTTCGCTTAGCATAATACCCTCTACTTCCATCCACGTCTTTGCAAATGGCAAGATTTCGTTTCTCCTGGTGGCTGCATGCATAGTAGTTCATTATATATATATACACCACATCTTTATCCATTCATCTGTTGATGGACATCTAGGTTCTTTCCATAGTTTGGCCATTGTGGACATTGCTGCTATAAACATTCGGGTGCATGTGACCCTTCGGATCACTACATTTGTATGTTTAGGGTAAATACCCAGTGGTGCGATTGCTGAGTCATAGGGGAGCTTTCTTTTCAACATTTTGAGGAACCTCCATACTGTTTTCCAGAGTGGCTGCACCAGCTTGCTTTCCCACCAACGGTGTAGGAGGGTTCCCCTTTCTCCACATCCTCGCCAACATCTGTAGTTTCTTGACTTGCTAATTTTAGCCGTTCTGACTGGTGTGAGGTGCTGTGGCTGAGGTTGAAGAGGTTGCTGCTTGTGTTCTCCTCCAGGATTTGGGTAGATTCCTGTTGCACATTGAGGTCTTTGATGCATTTTGAGTCTGTTTTTATGTGTGGTGTAAGGAAATAGTCCAGTTTCATTCTTGTCCATGTGGCTGTCCAATATTCCCAACACCATTTGTTGAAGAGACTGTTGCTATTCCATTAGATATTGTTTCCTGCTTTGTCGAAGATCATAGAGTTGGGGGTCCATTTCTGGCCTTTCTATTCTGTTCCATTGATCTATGCATCTGTTTTTGTGCCAGTACCACAGTCTTGATGATTATAGCTTTGTAATAGAGCTTGAAGTCTGGAATTGGGATGCCGCCAACTTTGGTTTTCTTTTTCAACATTCCTCTGGCTATTCGTGGTCTTTTCTGGTTCCATATGAATTTTAGGATTCTTTGTTCCATTTCTTTGAAATAAATGGATGGTATTTTGATAGGGATTGCATTCAATGTGTAGATTGCTTTAGGTAGCATAGACATTTTCACAACATTTGTTCTTTCAATCTATGAGCATGCAATGTTTTTCCATTTCTTTGTGTCTTAATTTCTTTCATGAGCACTTTGTGGCTTTCTGAGTACAGATTCTTTGCCTCTTTGGCTAGGTTTATTCCTAGGTATCTTATGGTTTTGGGTGCAATTGTAAATGGGATCAACTCCTTAATTTCTTTTTGCTGTCTTACTCTTGGTATATGGAAATGCAACTGTTTTTTGTGCATTGTTTTTATATCCGGACAGTTTACTGAATTCCTATATGAGTTCTAGTAGTCTAGTAGGAGTCTAGGAGTCTTTTGGGTTTCCTACATAAAGTAGCATATCATCTGCAAAGAGCGAGAGTTGGACTTCTTCTTTGCCAATTTGGATGCCTTTTATTTCTTTTTGTTGTCTGATTGATGAGGCTAAGACTTCTAGTACTATTTTGAATAGCAGTGGGGATAGTGGGCATCCCTGCCGTGTTCCTGATCTCAGGGGAAAAGCTCTCAGCTCTAAATGAGAGCTGAGAATGATATTTGCTGTGGGTTTTTCATAGATGGCTTTGATGATGATGGGCAATGTACCCTCCGTGTCTACACTGAAGAGTTTTGATCCAGAAAGGATGCTGTACTTTGTCAAAAGCTTTTTCAACATCAATTGAGGGTATTATATGGTTCTTGTTCTTTCTTCTGTTAATGTATTGTGTCACATTGATTGATTTGCGGATGTTGAACTAACCTTGCATCCCAGGAATAAAGCCCACTTGGTCGTTGTGGATAATTCTTTTAATGTACTGTTGGATCCTATTGGCTACTATTTTGGTTAAGAACTTTTACATCCGTGTTCATCAAGGAAATGGGTCTGTAATTCTCCTTTTTGATGGGGTTTTTGTCTGGTTTTGGGATCAAGGTAATGCTGGCCTCATAAAATAAGTTTCGAAGTTTCCCTTCCATTTGGATTTTTGGAACAATTTCAGAAGAGTAGGTATTAATTCCTCTTGAAATGTTTGGTAGAATTCCCCTGGGAAGCCATCTGGCCCTGGGCTCTTGTTTGTTGGGAGATTTTTGATGACTGCTTCCGTCTTCTTACTGGTTATGGGTCTGTTTCAGGTTTTCTCTCTTCCTGGTTCAGTTTTGGTAGTTGATGGGTCTCTAGGAATGCATCCATTTCTTACAGATTGTCTAATTTGCTGGCATATAGGTGCTTATAATATGTTCTTATAATTGTATTTCTTTGGTGTGGGTTGTGATGTCTCCTCTTTTAATCATGATTTTATTAATTTGGGTCCTTTCTCTTTTCTTTTGGATAAGTCTGGCCAGGGGTTTATGAATCCTGCTAATTCTTTCAAAGAACCATCTAGTTTCGTTGATTTGTTCTACTGTTCTTTTGGTTTCTATTTCATTGATTTCTGCTCTGATTTTTATTATTTCTCTTCTCCTGCTGGGTTTAGGCTTTCTTTGCTTTTCTTTCTCCAGCTTCTTAAGGTGTAGGGTTAGGTTGTGTATTTGAGATCTTTCTTGTTTCTTGAGAAAGGCTTGTACTGCTATATACTTTCCTCTCAGGACTGCCTTTGCTGTGTCCCAGAGATTCTGAACAGTTTTGTTTTTATTTTCATTTGTTTCCATGATTTTTTAAAATTCTTCTTTGATTTCCTTGTTAACTCATTCTTTAGTAGGATGCTCTATACCCTCCATGTATTTGAGTTCTTTCCAACTTTCCTCTTGTGATTGAGTTCTAGTTTCGTGGCATTGTGGTCTGAAATTATGCAGGTAGTGATCCCAAGTTTTTGATACCTGTTGAGACCTGATTTGTGACCCAGGATGTGCTCTATTCTGGAGAATGTACTATGTGCACTAGAGAAGAATGTGTATTCTGTTGCTTTGGGGTGGAATATATTTCCTTGTTGATCTTTTGCTTTGACGATCTATTGTGGTTAGGGGAGGTGTTAAAGTCCCCTACTATTATTGTATCATGTTGATGTTTTGATTTTGTTATTAATTGGTTTATATAATTGGCTGCTCCTACGTTAAGGGCATAGATATTTACAATTGTTAGATCTTCTTGTTGGACAGTCCCTTTAAGTATGACATAGTGTCCTTCCTCATCCATTATTAAAGTCTTTGGCTTAAAATCTAATTTATCTGATAGAAGGATTGCCACTGCAGCTTTCTTTTGATGTCTATTAGCATGGCAAATTGTTTTCCATCCCCTCACTTTCAATCTGGAGGTGTCTTTGTGTCTAAAATGAGTTTTTTGTAGACACCATATCAATGGGTCTTTTTTTTAATCCATTCTGATACTGTGTCTTTTGATTTACATTCAGGGTAACTTTTGACAGGAATTTAGTGCCATCATATTGCCTGTAAGGTGACTGTTACTGTATATTGTCTCTGTTCCTTTCTGGTCTATGTTCCTTTTAGGCTCTGTCTTTGCTTAGCGGACCCCTTTCAATATTTCCTGTAGGGTTGGTCTGGTGTTTGCAAATTGTTTTGTTTTTGTTTGTCCTGGAAGCTTTTTATCTGTCCATCTATTTTCAGTGACAGCCTAGCTGGATATACTATTCTTGGCTGCATATTTCTCTCGTTTGGTGGAGGATAGGAAAATTGATCAGGTAGAAATGAAACTGTCCGAGTCCTACGGGCTGTGTAGGCTGCGCTAGCAAACCTCTTACTCTGAATGGGACTCACTGCAGGCCCATAGCAGTTGGGGTATGAGGCTTGCGGCCGAAGCAGGGCGTGTGGCTTCAGAAGTGATCATGAGGTGAGGAATCGGATCTGGCCCGTGAGGACCACGGACTTGAAACTGATGAGCTGATCTAGCAACAGCACTAGTTCTAGGGAAGAAGCCTAAGTGATGAAGGGGGGCATCAGAGGAATACTGGGGTAGTGACCAAAGCAGATTTTTAAGGAGCTAGATGTAGCCTGAACACAGGATTTTACTGGCAGTCTAACTGTCCACTCGGAGAAAGTTTCCTCAGGAAACTGAATGTCATGAGAGAGAGCCAAGCAGAAGCCAGAGGGGCTTCCTTCCTTAGAGTAGTAGAAAGAGTTTCTGCTTTGAATTGGTGGATGTAATTCATGATTTTCCTATTCCCACATCATGTTTTAGTAAGTTAAAATGTATGCAGTGTTGACTTTGTTCATGTTTTGAATGGGAGGAAAAGGTAATTTTTCTTTTACTGTACTGTAGGTGGCTGAATATACTGTTCTAGAAGGAAAACTTCAAAAAACCCTAATTGACTTAGAGAAGCGAGAGCAGCAGCTTGTCCTTGCAGAATCAGAGGTAAGTATATTCCTCTATCATCTGTCTTCATTTCCAGCATCTGTGCTCTAGGTACATGGTATTATTTTTCCTTTCTGCTCGTATGAAATCCATGTCATTGAAACGGTCTGGTAGGCATGATGCAGAAAAGTGCTATTCAGTAATAGGTCAGAATGGGAGGAATAGAGAGCGAAGTATTTATAAGAAACGTTAATTGTTTACTCAGCCAGCTTTGGCTGATATCTTCCATGGTAGAGATTTGTGGTGAAGTTTTCCTGATAGAGAAAATGTAGTACAGGCTTGGTGGCCCCGCCTTCTGCCCTTGTTCTCAGTAAGAAGGGAATACCCCTCTTTGTTGACCATTAATGGTCACATCCAAAGGATAGGTCTTACTAAATTTAACCTAAATGTTTACTTAAATGACTACAAAAGTCATTTCAAAATAATTAGAATTTCTTCCACATTAACTTTCTATGCCCCTTCCCTAGCCACATGTGTTTCTCAGAATTTCTCTCAGCGTCTCTAAAATGATTTGGAAACTAATAGATTTAAGGTCAAACACCTAATACTAAGGCTGAGTACTCCTCTGTGTTAGTAGTAGAATCTTTGTTTCTAGTGGGCTCCCTGTTTTAATAGGCTATGCCCTGAATTCAGTGCCTGAGTTGAGATGTGATCCACCCCGGCAGTCCCATTTTTTAAAAAAATTTTTTTTAAATTGCTCCAGGGTACCATTTGTTTTTTAAAAGATTTTTTACGTAGTTGAGAAAGAGAGTGGGTGCAAGTAGTGGAAGGGGCAGAGGAAGAAGCGAGAATCTTAGATGGAGTCAGACCCTGACCCGACTGAGGCACCCTCAGAATTTAAGCAATTGGTAAAGAAGAAAAGCAACTTGGGCATATTTGAGTAGGTAATAACAGCGGGTTTTATTCAGATAGGCATTTTAAGTGCCTAAGGCCTTTTCAGTGGAATTTATGCAATGCATAGAAGGCATTTTGGAGATACTTTTTATATTAAAGGATGGATTAAAATGTAGCATTTTATGTTTAAACATACTAACTGTAATAATGGAAAAGGACATGGAGATAAATTTGTACATATTCCAAACATTGTACACAAGGCTAAGAGACTGCTGAACAGCGTCACGTAGCCCAGAGCAAGCCAACCTCTTACAGACGCACCTGTTGTCAGGTTCAAAGAGAACGAAAGGAACTGAAATTAGAGCGTGAACGGAACCTGCAAGAACTTCAGGACTCCGTCCGGAGGGCCAAAGAGGATTGTGTTCACCAAGTGGAGCTCGAAAGGCTGAAGATGAGGCAGCTCGAAGAGGAGAAACTCCGACTGCAGCAGCAGGTGGGAGCAGCGCTTAGCGCTCAGCTGTTGTCACTGAAAAGTTAGAAAAATACTCAGGAAATCCAACTGTTGATCATACTGATTACACTGAGATTCAGAAACACTTTAAATCAGATCTTGTTTTCCTAAATCAAAGCTAAAGAGGACACTAGGATAATATAATGTTCCTTCCTTTACCGTTGTTGACAGGAGAAGGAACTAAATTTCACTCCAGAATATTTTTTCGGATAAATTTCATCGTGGCTGAAACATTGTGCATGTGTCCCTGGACCAGGTTCAGTTACGAGGCAGGCTTGGGGAGCGAAGGGTCTGTGCTCGCTCACCTTTCACTCCCTTGTCAGCCTCTCCCCCTCCCCGCTGCAGCCAGCTGTCAGCCCAGGGACCAGGAAGCCACCAGCGGCCGATCCCTTCCTCGGACTCAAACTTGTCACAGCTCCCTCTCTGTGGTCCTGGTGTTGGTGTGTTGTCTTCCCTCTCCCTGCACACCACCGTTCTCCCGGTTTGCCTCTACGTTGCAGGCTGCGCCTCGGGAGGCTTCTTTTCCTTTATTCTAGCCATTCAGGACTGGACATGCTCCAGGATCAGGCCTTAGTTGGTACTGAACAGTCTGATTCGTGCCCGTGGCCTGAGAGACCCTGTGCACCTCTGGGACTTTCACATGTATATCCCAGCCCTTACCTTTGCATTCTAGAACCACATATATAATCGCCCTTTGGCCTCTGTACTTGGTTCTCCTCAGAGCATTGATAAATGCACTCTCACACTCCTCTCCGTACATTCCCATCATGGACCCTGCTCTCTTCTACCTTTTGCAGCCACCATGATAATTTTGAAACTTGGGAAGCCGGACCCCCTCCACTAACACTCTCCAGTGTCACCTTACTGCTCTGAGGCTAAAGATTAGAGTGAGAAGCTGGCCCTACAAACCCCTGCATCGCTGGGGACACAGCCTACCTCTCTCACCGGTTCTGTCAGTCCTTTACTTCTGCTGGAGGCTCTCCAGCTGCACTGGGTGTCCTCCGGTGCCTGCTACTTCTCGGAGCCTCGCGACCTGCACTCAGGCTTGGGTTTGCAGCCGAAGCATCACTTCCCCAAGTCTCGGTCGAGTTTTTATTAGCTGGTACAGCAGTCAGGATCAGATTATTACCTCCATAACATTCTTTGGGTTTGTATCTGTATGCCTGGAGTCCAGCCAGTCTTCAGAACATAATAGGGGCTTAATATTTGCTGAAAAAAAGCAGGATCAAGCTGTCAAAATTTCAGCATAGATGCACGGTGACTGCCTCCTAATTCCTTGGTAAAATTGGGCATGAAGAATAATTTCCGTAGCTGTTCAGGGCCAGTTAAAGTCCCGTTATTAAGGCAATTGTAAATATAAAAGAGTTACCTAACGGGGCAGTTTGAATAGGATTCACAGGTAGTGCTTCTCTTATTCCACTTTGTAGGGAGATCGAGCCTTGTAGAATAGAGGCTTCTAAGGTGTATTAGAATCACCAGGGGATCTTTTTTAAGAAACCCTTTCTCCCTTGTCCCAGACTGACCTAATGAGCTTGCATCTTTGTGGGAAGAACCTTTCAGGCACAAACTGGCCTTTTGGAAAAATTACCCCAGGCCCTCCCCTAAAACACAGTCTGAGACCTGGAGGAAACCTGGCCCGGAAGCGGGGAGGGAGCTGTGCGGCAGCACCTGTGTCTGGGAGCTAAAATTGCTCAGCCCTTGGCCGGGAACATTTCACATTTTATATAAAAGACAACGAGCGCCGTATTCCTCATAGCTGACTTCCGTACAACCTGATTGGAGCCATAGTACTTACTTACGATAATGTGTCTGCTTGCTGAAAAAATAACAAATATCAAGTCTGTTAGCTTTTGTTTAAAACGCATGTGAAAGGTTCTGATTCAAGTTTAAAAATGAAAATTGAGGTATGCGGAGGTAAACCTGAGACATGTGAAGAATTTTCACGTAACAGTACCTCAATACATAAAGATGCTAGGTAAATCCTAATTAGAACTATTTGTATATGTATGAGCTGGCATGAAATAACAATTTATTATTGATAACAAGTTCCATTTCTGTCTCCGATTTTGTCAGTATTTCAAAGTCAGTTACATGGGTTTATCTGATGATCGATAGTCATAGTGTGACATGTTTTGGGAAGGCATCTTTTCATTTGAGTAAAAAAATCCCAGATCAATTCAAAAAACATTTTTATATCCTGTTTTTTCGGGGGGGGGGGGGTTGGTAGTTCTGAAACTGTTCGAAGGGGAGTTATATATAGACTTGAGTCAAGGCCGTCTTGCTTTTTTTTAATTGAGTGAAGTATTTGCCTGCTCTCCTCCGAGCATGATTCCAGGAGATGAAGACAGTGGATGCCACTCAGGTCTCTGCTACTTCCTGGCTCTTTGGCACGGCCCCCGTTATTGAGCTGCTGCAACCTTCGCATTTCTAACCACAAAGATGAAGGGGTTGGGCCAAAGCATCTTGAAATGACTTAAGTGGTACTACTATTTGAAGTATGAAGTGCTTAATATTTAAAGTTTTAAGTAAAATACTACACTAAAAACTTATTTTTTCATCCATAATTAGATGGTATAATGCACGATATTTTCTTACACTTCCCCTCCTAAGCATGTAGTATCAGTATTTTTATAAAGTGAATTTCATTGGCCATTTAAAATGTACCAAAAATGTTCTGGTGATACTCGTTTTGTAACAAATTTCATAGTCTTAAATTTTTTTTTTTTTTTAGGTTTTTAATCTTACTCATTATAATTTAGGAATTTTCTAAATTTTCTACTATAGACATGTTTTAGCATAAGGGTAAAGTGGCACTGGTGAATGCTATAGTATTGAACTTTGCATAATGGTGTTTTTAATGGCTGTATATTTTTCTTTTTTAAATACAGCTTAATGATGCTGAAAATAAGTATAAGATTTTGGAAAAAGAGTTTCTTCAGTTCAAGGATCAGCAAAGCAACAAACCAGAAATCCGTCTACAGTCTGAAATAAATCTTCTCACCTTAGAAAAGGTACCCATTTCAGATTATGGCAATTTAACTAATTGCAATAATTTACAAAGTCAGCAAGTATTATTTGAATATAAAATATAGTAACATTCCACCGTAGTGCTCTAATATCAACTAGGAACAGAATTCTAGACACATGACATTGGCAGTACCTGAATGTCGTGGCTTTTCTCCGTTTTCCCAGCTCTAGCCTGTGCTGATCAGAAGTGTTGGTAGCAAACAACAGAAGTGACTAACTGTAGGAATAAAGAAATCCCCAAAATTTTCAGGAAAGCTACAGAACAAGTTTCAGAATGGGAGCAAGAACCAGGGGAAGCCCAGCCTGGCCTGGCCTGTCACAAAACTCTCTTCTCTTGCTACTGTTGGTGCTGTCACGGCCGCATCCCTGGATTGCTGTTTCCCCGGTTCTGGTGCCAGCCGTGCTGTTGGGAATGCTCTCTGTGTATTAGTATCTAGCAGGAGCATTCATTACCAGCTTGCACTCTCCTCTCGGATGATGTCCTCCCTCTATTTATACGGGGATTCACCACCGACAGGAGGGATGTTCTGGTTCTAGGAATTAAAAAATGTGTAAGGTCCAACAGCCAACCTAAGTTTGACAGGATATGCTCGTCTTGCATTTCATCATTAGATGTTCTGTGGGCATTATAAAAAAATAACAGCCTACCTAAGACAATGACACAGATGATAAGAAAATAATCTGTGGCAGTCAAGGGCCACTAGGGGGCAGCACCAGAAGACTGCAGGATGGAAGCTGGGAAGTTCCAGGGTAGTGTCTGTGCATCTCTTATTTTCTCAGGTAAAAGTGTACTTGATGGTTGGCTCTCCCCCCAGCTAGGCCTTCTTCCTGCTTTCACTGGACAGCCCCTGTCTCTGGGTCCTGGGTAGGAAAGGCTCCTGCGTGTCATGGGACGAGGGGCTCACCCTATTGCCTCGGGCATTTCTGCTTTTCCATTACCTGTCTCCCCAGTTGCCTGCAATTAAGTTAATCTCTTTGGAAGACCTAGAGTGGTTTCTGGTTTCCTGGCAGGATACTGATGGACAGACCTGATTTTTCATTATCCAGCAACGATGTGTGCTCTCTGACACTGTGCTCAATGCTATGATGAATGATTAAAAAACGCTCAAAATAGAGAGGCAGGGAACTTACATAGGTAATTGAAGTCAAAGGAAGATAAAGGATCCTACCATCGGCCTTTCTTACTAAAAGCCATGAATGCGAAGGGGAGACCAAGCTACTGCTGGTGAAATCAGCATATGAAGTGTAACTAAGAAATGAGACTGGCTGTGGAACCTAAAGGATGTATGACCTCTTAAGGGGTGCATGTGTAGGGAAAGATATTCTAGAACGAGGTATTCAAGCAAAGGAGAAAGGGTAGACTCCATTAACATTTCAGTAATAGCTAATCATTACTGCCCTATTTCAAAATAAAAATAGGACTGCTAAGAGAATGCCGGGAATTTTACTTTTTGGTCTTGCGGTGGGGGAAGGGCTTAGATGGTAAGTTCAAGAATTTGCATTTCATCTGGTAAGGAAAGTCAGAGATTAATCAGATTGGCTTCAGGGATGTTAATGGAAGTGAAGAGTTTTCAAGAAGACCTTTATGAGGAGGTATAAATTGTAGAGAACGATGGTTCTAGACAGACTACACTGGAGATGCCAGCAGAGAAATGGAAGTTGAGTAGTTGACCGAGTGGTTAAAAAATGGGAAGTCTAGTAGGAAGAGAGAAGGGCTAGACCTACGGACGGGGAGTCAGTGGCATCCAGTAGCCACCATAATGCAGATGCAGTGGCCTGAGGTGTGCAGAGGAAGGAGCCCTGAACACTTTGGGGGAGAAGTACAGCCTCAGGGACAGAAGGTGAGGGAGGAGGAGGCTACAGTCTAGCGCAGTGCCCAGAAAAGGAGGACTGTAGAGAATAAGGAATAGAGGCCATCTCTCGTAAAGGGCAAGTCATGGATGAAGGGCCATGGGTGTGACAGGTAAGCACTCACTCACTTTGAAGAAACCACACTGCAGGGGCTTCTTGAAAAGGTTGGCATTGGGGGAAAAAAATAACCCAAGGGCTTCCCACTGTTGAAAAAATCTTAGATGGCGGTAGGAAGGTCTACACGTATTTTGAGATTGAGAATAAACAATTAAATTCATCTTTCAGAGAGTAAGGGAGGAGGGGACCATGAAAGAGTTGTTCTTGGGAAGCAGAGACGCTATTTAAGAAGCAGAGAAAGGGAAGATGTAGAAAAGCTAGAGACAGGTTCCTTTGTTGAAGCAGATATTACTTAACCAGTTTCTGCTGCTGTTTCCAAACTCAGTAAATGTTTCCACAGCCTGTCCACGGCTATGCTGTCTTGGGTTCCCTTTCTGCCTGCCCAGCCTGCTTGATGCTTTGCCTTCTTCCGTTGCCTTTGGTGGCCTGTTCATTGGTCTACCAGTGATTTTGACGTCAGGTAGACCTTCTCAGCCCCTCTTTTGATAAACCAAGTGTTCCACTATTTCCATGTTGACAACTCTGGTTTCTGTGGTACTTGCTGAGGACAGGTGCTCAGCCCTTCTCAGAGGCCCTGTCACGCAGGTGTCAGGATTTTCATTTTCCCTTCAGACACTGCTTGTCTCAAAATTAGAACACAAGAACTATGTGTTCCACCTTAGAAATACATTTTAAATGATTTTCAGCATCCCTTTTTCAACTATACTTCTAGACAAAGGGTAACAATCACTCAACATACTACAAGGGTATACACGGTGCCATGAAGTTAAGAGCAAGGGAGGAAAACTGAGTGGTTCAGCTGCCCCAGACCTCACCAATTCATCCAGCACGTGTAAGTGTTCAGCAAAATAAGCTTTCTCGGCTCCTGTGAAAATCCTTGGTCAATTTTTTTTGGAGCCAGAAGAGGGCAGAATCTTATTTCTTATTTCTACATTGATAACCGTGACCTAAAAGCACAGAAAGGAGGATGTAAGTGAAAACCTTTCCTGATACCATATATAGTTTTCTGGTTATGTTTGAGAGCTCTTTCTGATTGTCCATTTTCTCCACCATGAATTTCTGTTTTCACGAAATGGCATTACCAAATATAATTCGCGATTCCTTTTGTTATGAAATAAGTCAGTAATAGTTTCTGATTTGCTTTTTTGGTAGGAGTCTCAATAGCTTGAAATACGGAAAACAATTTAGTAGGGCAGACTGAAGTTGAAAATAAACACTGAAATTTTCTTATTTAAGATCATTTGGTAGCTACTGCCCCTCCACCCCTGTCTTAAGGCAGAGGGAAAGATCAAAGGAAAAAAGAGAAGAGAAAAAGTACATTATCTTTTGGGACCTCACCTTTAAAAGGTTTGTAAAGAAATTAGGGAGATGACTCAGCCTTAAGAACTTGTGTGTAATCAAATACCAGGGAATGTGACAGAAACTCCTGGCACCTTAGCACACAGTAGTTTAAGACAGCTTCAGGGAGGGGTAGCTGAGCCTGAAGCTTCAAGGTGTAAGTTAGAGTAGAAAAAGAAATAACAGGGGCAGGGAGGTGGCGTACAGGACACGGACAGGGTGTTCGCTTGAGGAAAACCCAGGGGATAGGTTCAGCAAGGAGGACAGAAGTGAGATTCTCGAACACCGTGAAACCTAGATGGAGAAGCAGCTGCGATGGTAGATTTTTTTTTATTATTAGCAGAAAGGACTGTGGGATGTGGAGATAGGAAAGATGTGAGGCTGAAGGGACCAGGGAAGAGGAGAAGAACTTGGTCTAAGGAAATGGCAGCAGGAAAGGCAAAGAATAAGACCACCAGCGTTTCCCAGGAAGAAATCTAAATCGTGGCTTGTGACCGACTCAAACTAGGGAGGACAGCATCTGAGAAGAAGCCGGTGCCCTCCCTCTGGGAGCAAATGTGAGCCGTGGGCACAGAGACAGGCAGAAGGGAGAAACAGTGAGCACTGACCTCTCCACTGACTCTAGGTCCTGACATGACTTTGCACACCCGAGGGGTGGGCCTGAGCTCAGGATCTAAGTGGACAGGCTAGCTCAAGCGTCCGGGTCACTGACAGTGAGACGTCTCACCTTGAGGTCTGTGTGTGTCCTGGGATTAGATCAGATCTTCCCTCGTGTGCGTGTTCCCGGCAGGTGGATCCGCATGTGTTGTCTAGAATCAGAGCCCCCGTGTTCCTAAAAAAAATGAAGGTAGGAATCATTGAGGGGGCCAAAGGGATGAATTGGAACAGTGAGGTTTTTATCTGAAATTTGCTATGATTTTTGAAATCGAATCGTCCAAAACTATGTCGATGGGAATTACTTTGAGAATCACGGCAAAACTGATAAAAGCTCCTGCCGCTTTTGCTGTTGAGTCAGTCCCCTGGGTACGTATCTGGGATCCTTCTGGTTTCATCCTTGGTCCCATCCAGACTACTGTGCCCTCTTCAGGACCCATAGACCCACAACATTAGTCCTACCTTTTTATCTCAGAGCTATAAAAAGATTTTTACTATTCCTCTGAGCGATGCCCTATCGTTAAATCACCACATAATAGGGATAAATCTGGGGGGCGTAAGCAGAAGGGATCATCTTTGATAATCTCACCATCTTATTCAACCTAGGACATGTAAGTCGAGTTGTGAAATGTCAACACCTTTAAATCCAAGCACCAGGGATGTGTAAAGCAGAAAAGACCTCGACTCCATGAAGTCATATATTACTGTAGAGAATGTTCTGGTCTTTTGTGAAGCGAATTTGGCAATCAGCTTTTCCTTATAGGAAAATAAAACGAAAGTTTTCGGGAGTTTGATTTTTTAGAGAGTGCCTTTGGTTTTGTTTTCCTGCAAACCAGGAGGAGCTGTGTGTATGGGAAAAACTAGACTTGATATAAAAAAAACTTCGACCCGTTTAGAGTCACAGCATTTTGCTGTAATTCAGGCGTATTATTACATTATCACTTAAATAGTAAAACTGTCTGTTGGCTTCATGAATTTGTTTGGTACTTGGTTAGAAACACAGAGAGCGTACATTCCAGAACATAGCCAAGTTGGCTTGAGTTCATGCACAACCGATTGCCTGCTGCAAGTATAAATAACCACTTTTTTTAATGGAATCACTTTCATGTTTTTCTTTATATATTTGAGGAAAAATAGAAAATGAGAGTTACATGAGTATTAGTAGGAGCATTATTTTTCCTACTCTTGGGTTTATTTTAATGTTCTTAAAATATTTTCACTTTGTACTCTCTCTTGGTAAGCGGCTCTCTGGTAAAACATTTCGCTGTTTTCAACGTTTTCTGGCTTTTGCCCAAATATAAAAGTATCTCTACTAGTTTTTTCTCGTTGTCAGACCAAGTTCCATGTCATGCTAGGCCTCCAAAAGGAGTAAGTTTGTCACTCAGATGGAGAGCGCCAGCTGAGCTGGAATGCTAACACTAAGAACCGCTTTTTGTAAAAAACGACTGTGTTTTGCACTCTGTACACGTTTTAATACATTTATAGTAACTGTCTGGAGGTTAAGACTGATTCAGTTCCTTTTAGTATAGGCTGTGAGGCAGTAAAAATACGACTATATTTTAAACAAGAAAATGTTCATGTGCCATAATATTTATAGTAAATTATATAACAGTTTTAGATGATGTCGTATGTTACACTGTGTAAACTCTTTTCTTAAGCCAGACTCTCTGTATATATTATCTTTCAGTGATTGTACACAGTGGTATAGTGTTTCACTTGATACGATTTTAATCACTGTTAGGTTGAACTTGAAAGGAAGTTGGAATCTGCAACCAAGTCTAAACTGCATTACAAGCAGCAGTGGGGACGAGCTTTGAAAGAACTTGCCAGACTTAAACAGGTATGTAGTTTATAGCTGATGATGGATTGTTCGTTTTATGTCTTTTTCCCCTTGATTCTTTACAAGTATGCATATTTGGCAATCTCTCTTAGGTAGAATGTGTCCATTTCAATTTCCAGGGCTATTTCTGACAGGAGGAGGTTGGGGGCTTTTTTAAAGATCTCTTTTTTTAATTAATAGCCACCTCTCCTCCCCAGGAGAAAGTGGGATTAATTTGTTTTACTTTCACTCATAAAATGGCCATTTTTTTTCTCTTATTATAAATTCCTTCCATTGAAAGTACCTTTCAGGAGAGAACTGTAAAAATAACTGGAAAAGTTTAACTATCCTCCAACTGAACAGCTTATTTTAAATGTTATTCCTAGAATTCGTAGTCATTTATTCAGTGCAGACAAGGAATCAGACAATTATTTGCATAATTTTACCAGAATTTAAAAAGTGATAGTGGTTTCCTCAATCCTTCTTAGGTTACTCCCCGCACCCTTCTTCCTACCTGGTAACAAATTCCATAAACTTGAGGAGAAATTAATCTCATTTTGGAATATAATTTCCTCAGGCGATTAAGATTAAGTAAAATATGAGCAAGGGTTTTTAGAATCCACTCTACATGACCTAATACTTTTAAGGATCAATAATGGTTAGCTTTCTTCTTATTCTACCTTTTGCCTTTGCTTTAACAGTTTTATTCTGACTGAAAATTGGCACTTGGGCCTTTCCTTTTTATATTCTTTTTATATGTCTCCCTCCCCATTAAATGCTATTAAACATCTGCATGGGATCATACTGGGCGCTTCCTGCCCTCAGAGAATTATGTCCCAGACCGCAGGAGAATTAGTAGTACAATTTGCTTTAATGAGGCTCCTAGAAGAGTTGAGATTACACAGAGTGACTGTAAGTTCTCAGGACTAAAGATAGATGAGTGGAAGTGGGGGCCTCCTCTAGGCAAGGTACTGCCCTAGACTGATGTAGGTAAAACTTACGTCTTTCCCTCAGGGAGCTTGCAGTTTGCTAGGCGGGAAGAAAACTACGAGGCTAACATTTATATTTAAGAGTAAGAGCCCTAAGCAGAACCATCCAGAGGAGTCAGGAGGGAAAAGTACATCTGTTTTATAGCACTTAAGGTATTGTGGAAGAGGAGGGAAATGGTGGAAATCAGGATGACTTTGGAAAGCACAGACTGTACTTGGACCCCAGAGGAGGACCCTTTGTACTGGTCATTTCCGGTGAGAAGGACTGGACCTTCACTGGGAACGTGACACACAGATTCTTGAAAAACATCAGTTTGGGTAGATGGTGTACACACCATCTACTTGATTTTAATGCAGAGTAGAAGTCAAAGACGATGCCCAAGGCTCAAGCCTTACTATTTGCAAATAGTTTTCCAGTATGGAAAGAGGGCATTAGGACAAGAGGAGATAGGACCTGGAACTTTGGACAGACTTTTGCATAGAGAAATTGAGCCAAGTAGTCAGCTGTGTGGGGAGGACGATGGGGCTTAAATACAAAGCAAGGACTCCGTTGCAGGGGTGAGAACTAAAGCTGTGGCAGGCAGAACTGAGCACTCTTAAGTTTGCAGAGGACAGATGAGAGCGATCCCGATTTCTAGCCTCTGCCTTCTCGTCATTCCACCCTAACCAAGATCCTTCTGGAGCAGGACATTTTATTTCTAGTTTGCAGACCAAAGACACTGACACTTAGAGAAGTCAGGTCGGGTATACCTGCTCACACGGAGACCAAGGCTCTTTCCCCCTTAGAATATTTCTTCTTATTCCCTAGAAGCCAAACAGTGACAGAATTCCAGGGAGAACAAAGAGATTCTTTGAGATTCCGGGCACATCCCAGCCAGGCAACTTTTAGATGGGAGAGCGCTGCTGGTGGGAATTCAGTGACCTTGGATGGGAAGAAGCTCACGTCATGATACCTAGGTCCTCAGGTTACCTGCGCTATGAGAAGGAGGAGGCCCGGGGATGAGGAACAAGTTAGTAATGGGGTTTAGGACATGGCCTGGAGTCCCGAGAGGTGAGGGGAATCTGGACTCTACCTCTTGCTGTTTCACCGCACAGATGAGGAGACTAACTTCTCATCACAGGTTGTTCGGAGAATTGAGTGAGTGGCTGATAGAGCATTTCTTACCAGTTTGGTTTTAGGATGTGCTCAGTACCTGCGAACTGTTACAAGGAGATGAGCTCTAGAACTGGGTGTTCTTGGTTGGAATCAATGGGGACCTAACTGGTTGCTAGCTTTGGGTATTCCTGGGACAGAAAACTGGGACAGCAGTGTTCTACTCCACAGTGTCCGATTTTTAAGTCTACAGAAACGGCGAGTTTCTATCATGGTTGCATGATAGAAATAGGCAAGCGCGCAGGATATAGTTTGAGTAGCGACACTATTTTGTATTCACGTGCTAGCTTTATAGATGTTCTTTAGAAAACTGTAGAGAAGGGGAAACAAATCCTACAGTGCAGATACACCAGACAGTCCCTAGAACGTCCTAAAGTTTGCGTCTAAAGAGATGAGAGTGCACGGAGTCTAGAGCTCTATCTGTCAGCATGTCGTTCCCGCGAGCCTGTGCTGCCCCTCGCCCAGGAGCAGCAGCTGCTCGCCCCTGGGGAGCCCCACGTCCAGCTGGGAGCCCTGATAGTTCTCCAGGGTCTAGCCAGGTGGTGAGAAATGCAAGTGAAGTGAGCCAAAATAATACATTGATAAAAAGTAGAGGATAGTGGACTTACCTTGATATTTTGTCCCTCAAAGCAGAAAAATGTTTTAAAAGACAGTATTTGCAATACCACGGTTAGATTTGCAATCGTTTCCAGTCTTAAAACAGAGTAGACAGGGAAGACCCTGCCTGGAGCTGAAGAAAAGTTACATAGTCAAGACTCAGAGGACGGTAATTCGTTAAAAGGCATGACCTGAATCCGTAACTAGACGGGTGGAAAAGAGTTAGCTATCGATTAGGGATGACTTGCCTCTCCAAAGGAAATACCTTCATTGCTGAAACAGAATTTCATTGGAATGGTCAGGAAAAGGCCGCACCCGTCTACCCCCCCTTCCTATCAGAAGTTGGCCCAGAACTTCTGGCAGTTTGTTCCTCCAACCAGAGAAGTTATCATCACTAAGGTCAGATGCTTCCCCAACTTAGTGTCTGTATTAAGAACAAAACAGCCCTCCATGACTGTTTCACCTCTGAACTATTTGCTCAAAAAAAAAAAAAAAGTCTCATTGAGTGCAGTGATCTTCCTTGCAGACTAATTCTCTTCCTTATCCCACAAACTTTCTGCTTTGGAAACAACACTGAAAACAAAGTTTGAGGTCACTAGGAATCACTGATGGCCTGCAGACGACTTTTGAGGTTCCGCACTTAGGAAGAAAGCAAGAGCCATGATGATTTTTGCTCTGCCACTCACTGGTTTTGGAGGGTTAAAATTAATAACCTCAACTAGGCACAATTCATATGTGTGAAAATGCAATTTTTTTAGAAGTTTTATTAAAAACACATTTATTGCGTGTTGGAATATATAATTGGAATTCTCGATCTGCTTTTGTTCAGATGACTGTTTGTGCAACTTCTTGTTTAAATTGGATTAGTACCATGTTAATTTTACATTGCCTCTGGTGAATAGCCACGGGGCTCTAATCTCTGCCAGTAATTTGTCACAGCATAATCCTCTGGAGGGCCATACAAAACATTTGTGTAGTACGGATTAGACGGGGAAAGCCATATCTTAGATTGTTAATAAATGTTAATGACAAAACCCAGCTGGTAAAGCTTGGAAATAAGATCTAATGCTTGGTGCCTTTTGCCAAAACAATGTTTAAGCAGATTTCCATTACTCAAAGGTGACCCAGTGAAGTCAAATGGTGAATTAAAAAAATCATACTCTTCTAATGATTTAGAAAAAAAAAAAATCTTGTCTATTGCCTCACAACCATAATAATCTGTGTTTTCAAGCTGCAATTTTGTGTTGTTGTTGGTCTTTGCGAACGAGGGAGACAACAGCTGTACAATGGAACGTAAAATGGGCCTGAACTTAGAAAACAAGGAAATGAGCCCCAGACGTTCTGGATTTGAGGTCTTTCCTACAGGGTGGAGCACAGAGCGTTAAAGAATTCTGATTGTTAGACAGTTAAGGGGAAATTTAGTTTCTTTTTCCCCCAAGTCCCCAAAGATACACTGTAGAACTATTTTTAAACCCAAACGCTGGAGTTTCATTGTTCTACAGATCCTCAAGGGTGTTGCTTGAACTTTTGTTTTCTAAAGAATAGGTTTACTTCAAAGCATTTCTTGTCACCTTACAAAATAACTGTCCAGGTACAAGAAAAGCCACAACTTAAAGAAGAAAAAAGGCAGTCATTAAGAGATAGGCAGGCATTTGTAGCTGGAGAAAATTTTCCATTTCATTATGTCAGATCCATTAACACGAGGCACGTTTGTTCCCAGGACAGGAAACAGAGCGAAGATTTGGGGGTAGGCTGTGGGTCCCTTACCATATTTGTGCACAGTAGATCTGTTTAAAACTAAGCGCTGATGTATTTAGTTAAAACAACACAGACTTCATTGGCTGACATCAGCACTATCTTGTCCAGCCTCCTGCTTATCCACTCGGGGTAATTAATTTGATTAATTTATAAGTAATTTAGCCAAGGAGGGGATGTAAATCTTTGTTTAAGAAAACAGTTGGAGGTCCAAGTCTTGGTTAAAAACTGTGTCTTGAAACCATCCAGGCCCTCCTACTGACTTGTCAGCTCTGGGTTATTTTCAGAAAACTTGACTTGAGTTCCTTAGTTTCGCTCTAAGTTTTTCCCACAGACTTACATGGTATGTGTGAGTGGGAGAGTCAGTAGTGGCCACTTTTTAGCGGCTGTTTAGTCTAGTGTATGCATGTTTACATCTCCTCTCTGGATTTATAGGCAGCTAAGGCAAAATAAAGATTATACTCACTTGATGGAGGAGCCTTTAACCCAGAGCACCTGGCAACAGAGAGGATTTCTTGCTCTAACCTCTAATTTTTGTGCATGCATGTGCGACGATTATTAATGCCATAGACTCGAAGAAAAATGCAAGGCATTTCAAGGCTTTCCTTCAGTGTTTTAGAACTAGATTGTTTCCAGTTTCCTAAAGTGACAGTTCTGTAGAGTAAGCTCATATCATAGAATTGGGTTTAATATTTTTTTTCTGCTTGTAGTTATGTGTGCTTATTGTAAACAAATGCAAATTTTGCAACACTGCGTAACACAGAAAAGCGTAATTACCAGTATTCTTATCCCCGCCTCGGCCAAAGTTAACTGTTTGGTACATCATAGTTGAGCTTCCTGGTCCTTTGTTTTTTAATAATTAAACAGTCCAAAGAGGGGGATTAAAAAAGATGATTCTTAGACACCCCAGCCGCCACCTTCTAGTTTCAGAAACAGCATTACCGGTGCTGGGGAAGCTCTCCGTGTGCTTTCTCTCAACTGCATCCCCTCCAGAGGGAACCGACTAGAAAAGCTATCAAATTTGCTTCAATTTAAATTTAAGCAAATTTGATAGCTTTTCTTCCTTTGCTTTTGAACTTTATATAGATGGAATCATTCTGTTGTCTACCTTATATGACTTAACTATAGCTAAATCTTAAAAGCACTTTTAAGTTTTATTGCTTTATACCACCAATAAAGGAACATAGCACCATTTATCCGTCCTTTTTCAGTGTTTTAAATAAGACAACACTGAAAATTTTCTGTGTGTCCGAGTTTCTCTAGTATTTATACCAAAAAGTGCAGTTTCCAGTAATAGGGTTCACTGGTTTCTTCTGCTTTGCTAAATATGGCCAAATTACTTTCCAAAGTGGTGGTACAACTTCTCAGTTCCCAAGAGTGCTGTGTAACTGTTATTCTTCATAGCATGTCCAGCCCTCGGCTATTATAAAATGTATTTTTTCCAGTTGGGTGTGTCTAAAATAGTCTGACTTTGTGGCTTCAATTTTCATACCCCCGATTACTTCTTTGGACCATCATTTTATTTATTACCCACTCGTGTGGTTTCACTGGGAAATGCCTTTTTATGTCTGGGGCTCAGTAGAAGTCAGTCAACAGGGAATCCGGATTTTCAAATTACCAGAAGTCAACTTTGAAATAACTACTACCACTCTGTTGTAGAAAACAGGTACTAGGATGGAGAATGGGAATCTTTTCAATGATATAGAAATTCTAGAACTGAGAAGTATTTTAAGTGCAATGGAAGAATTCAGTGGGTGAATTAACAGCATATTGGTTAGCGCAGAAGCCAGACTGTATTAATTGAAGTTTATAAAAAGCATCCAAAGAGAGAGGGCTAAAAAGGATGGAAAATAGAGCCAACGACATGCGCATCCTGTGGGATAGAGCACATGAGACCCCGACTCCCTCTCGTATGTAACCGTGCCCCTGTCTTACTCTGTTTGGGCGGCCATAGCAGACTATCACAGGCTTAAACAACAGCTTGGTTTCTCGCAGCTGTGGAGGCTGCAAGGCAGAAAACAGGGTGCTGGCAGGCCAGGCTCTATGTTTGGTGAGAGCCTGCTCCCCCGTTCGTTCGTGACCACTTTTTGGCCAGGACCTCTTTTATAGGGGCAGCAATCCCATTTATGACAGCTCACCTTCATGACACAATCACCTCGCAAAGGCCCCCTCCCCTAACAGCTCAAAATGGGGTTGACGCTTCATTAGGCACATTTCCCCAGCTATCCGAGAGCTCCTGAGAAACTTCTTCAAGTCGAGATGGCACACGGGCAAAGCAGAGAGCATCCCCAACTTTCCCCCCGTTGGTGTTTTGCCACGTGGCTTTTACCAAAGACCTACATTCAGATGGTAATGGCTTTTTCAGTAGTAGTCAAACTCCTCTTTGGATTCCTTTAACAGAAACCAGTACTCATGTAGAACAATGAAGCAGTGTGATTCCAACTTACAAAAAGGTAGGAAACCTGCATGCATTTGGGACACACACAAATATTAAGCCTCTAGCAGGCCCTCAGAAGACAATGGAATGGGAGAGAAAGCAGTATTTGCAGAGATACTAGGTGAGAATTCTTTGAAAGAATATTCTTAGAAAGAATATTCATAAACTCTAAGCAGAATTAATACGAAGTAAATCATACCTAGATTCATCAGAGTAAAATTGCCTAAAAAAGCAAAGAAAGCCATGAGGGATGGGGGTGGAGGAAGGCACGGCCTCCACAGGAACAACAGCCAGACGATGACGTGACACCAGCAGCGCAGGAATCCCCGAGAATACCATCCTTTCAGGTACTGAAGGCAATTATCTGCCAACCTCAAGTTCTTCATGCAGTGACAATGTTCGTCATAACCCTGACATAAGACTGTTCAGACTAACAAAACATGGGAGACTTTGTCATGGCAAACCTCAAGTAAAAAATATAAGGGGTTCTTCAGGCAGAAGGCAAATGATTCCAGATGTAAACAGGAGAATAAACAGCAATGGAAATAAATATCTGACTAAATGTAAATACTTCTTGATTGTACAAAATAACACTCACAGCCTTTGTTGGGTTTAAAATATACATAAAAATCATGACAAGTATCTAGAAGACAAAGAGATACGAAGAGAGTTAAAATGTTTAAAGGACATTCCATTATCTGTGCAGTTGTCAAAGTCCTAATCTGTAGTATTAGGTCTTCAAGAAGCGTAAAAACGACGAAGAAGCTGATGGGAGGGCAGCGGGGGAAAGACGAAGGATTAATCGAAAAGACCAGAGCAGAGAATAACATCAAAAATAGGGGAAAAGTACACATCCTAAGACGTAAAGATTTAAACCAATTGTATGACCAGTTGCTTTAAATATAAACGGACAAAATACTGTCATTAGAGACAGATATTACACGAAACACTAAAAACAACAACATTATGCTACTTAGAAAGGACGTGGCTTAAATGTCAAGATACAGAATGGATAAATTTGAAAGAGGGAAAAGTATTTTACACTTAAGTACTAATCACAAGAAAACCAGTCCAGCATACTTGTGTCAGGCAAAGACTTCGGGGCACGAGGAATTAATGCAGGTAGTGCTCTTCATCATCAAAGGGTCAGTTCGCCTAGAATAGGAGAGCAGTTCTACCTGTGTATGCACCTGGCAACAGCCACAAGTTTGTATGAAGCAAAAAATCAAGAGAACTAGGAGGGGGCAACCCTCTCGGGTCTCCTCCCTACTGTCGCTTTACTATTAAAAAAAAAAAAGAAACCTAAAAGGAAAAATAGACGAATTCATAATAATGGTATATTGTAGTCTAACTCTCCTGGGACGTGATAGAGCAAACAAGAAAATCAGTAACGATTTAGAAGATTTAATCAATACCACCAATGGTGTTTATTATATAGAATACTTTCTAAGAGAAGTCTAAAATACACGTATTCTAGTACACATGGAACATTTAACCACATGACTCACATTCAAGATCACACTACACTCAACAAATTTTGTAACATTGTAATTGAGGATCGTCTATCCACAGTGAGATTAAGCTAAAAATTATTAACAAAAAGCTAATATTGCCAAGTGATTGACATTAAGTGATACACTTTAATTACCTATACCTAAGCTGAAAACCACAAGTGACATTAGAAAATGCTTTGACCCAAAAAATAACACACATCAAGAGAGGACAGAGGACATTTAATGCAAGCTGTGCTTGGTGGGAAATTTTGTAACCTTGACTGCCCTTAAATAAGAAAAGCAAAAAATTTATTCTTTACATACCCCTTTCAGATGGTCAGTAAGAGCAAGAAATTAAGGCACTTAGAAGAAAGGGATGATTAAAAATTAAGGAAATAGGGTGAAAATATACAACCAAATCAACAAAATGAAAAAGACCTCCTTCATGGCGGAGTGTTCAAGGACAAAAAGAATATGCACTAAGTTGCAGCATCAAGAATAGAAAAGAGGGACACAGGGCTATTGATCCCATAGTCACTAAAAGAAAGAATGGTAATGATATTTTTCTGTAAACTCTGGGAAACAGAACTTAAAAAGCTGGCACCAGAAAAAACAAACTATTAATTGGGTAGCTATTAAGGAAACAGAATCTGTAATGAAGAAATTTCACCTAAAGGCTCTAGACCTAAATGGCTTCCCATTTGATTTTTAGTAAAAATAGTAAAAAGAAATACCCCTAATCGTAGACAAACTGTTTCAGAAGGTAGGAAGACCAAACACTCCTCTTTTTAAAATGAGACTTGCATACTCTCGATCCCCAAATCTGACAAGGGCATTATAAGAACAAAATAAATCGGACACTTTCAGGAACATTGATAAGCCACTTGTAACAATCACAACAGAGTTGATTAAATAAAAGCAAACATGGTAGTTAACCACCTTAAAAAACAAAGGGGAACAAATCAGAAGGGTGTATTAGTTGGAAAGGAGAAAATAAAAGTGCTATTATTTGTACATGATATTTAGACTTAGAAAACCAGAAAGCATCTACAGATGACCAAGTAGAATTAGTGAGTTTAGCAAGTTTGCTGGAAATCAAATCAGTATGTAAATATCAGTGTTCATTCTCTATACGAGAGCCAATTAGAAAACGGAATTCAAAAACTCTGCCATTTACTACAATATCCAGAAAGAAGAAATACGTAGGGGCATGTTCTAGGAACGTTGTTACCCTTACTATACAGAAAAGTATAAAATACTTACTGAAATTAAAGAAGACCTAAATAATAGAAGAAGTAAACGTCATTCACTGATTGAAGAATCACTATTGTAAAGATAATGGTTTGGCCGAGGTGCTCTGAAGATTAAGCATAATCATCAAATCCCAGGAGTCCATAGAAACTGAGCTACATATAAAAAGGTGGAAGATTTGACTACCGCTTATCAAGACTTATTTTCTAAGTTACAGCATTAAGGCAGTGAGATTTAATGCAAGGGTAGAGGGACAGACCCGGTTAGAGAGCCCACGAACAAACCCGTACGTGTACGGGCAGAAGTGTGTGAGTGCTCTTACCGCCCCACAGTAGCAGAGGGTATTGTTTAGTCCATGTTGCCATATCAGCTGGAGCTCTCTAAGGAGGGAAAGGAAACTTCATCCCATACATACGCACAACTCACTGCATATGAGTTATTGATCAAACTGAAGCTTGAAGATGCTCTAAAAGAGCATCTTCATACAAGAGTCTCTTCAAGACCGAGGCAGGCAAAAAATTCGTTCCATTGGACCTAGAAGGCACCAGCTAAAAGCATAAGTAAGTCTGTAGATTCTGGACTAAATTCATAGATCTGGACTATGTTGAAATTAAATCGGAAACACCACTGCAGAAATGGAAAGGCAAGACAAAAATAGTGGAAAATATTTGCAATTTCAATAACCAACCAAAGACCTATCCCGGTATATGTAAGGTACAGTGACTGTATCAGTAAGGAAAAAATGCATAACCAAGTAGAGCTAAGTCCCAAATGATTGAACAGGAACTTTCCAAAAAGAAGACCGCCATTAAAATACTAAACCCTATGCAACCTCATTAGTCTTGGAAAAAAATGCAAAACAATTTTACAGCAAGAAACCACCACATCAGCCTATCAACATGGCTTAAATGAAAAAATTTTCACATTACACTAAGAATATGGAGCACTGGAGTGCTCACAGGGAGGTATCAATTAGTACTGCTACTTTGAAAACTGTTGGACAATATTTATTATTATTACGGAAACTCTCCTACCCTCTGGCCCTTCCCTTTCAATCCCAGGTATCTACCCAATAGAAAGGCATACCAGCATAGGCCTGGAGACACGTACAGTAATATTTACATCGGCGTTCGAGAACAATACTTTGCAGTAATGGCAGTCATCAAAGGAAACGAAATAAGGGCTCTTTCCCTACAGAAATCTGTACAAAGAACTGCGAGCTACCAGTTCGGTGATGGGGGGTTTGCAGCCGCGCCCACGGTACCAGGCCCATCGTTCCCGAGTCAGGGCTGGAGTCAGTCGTGCGCTAGCCGTTCTGGGGAAGCTCGCACATTTTATTTCAGGACATTCTGTCCCGTGTGCAGAGATTCTTGTGTGAACTTAGAGAAAAGAGTGGAAAGGCATACTATGACTTGAGGTGGCCGCAGATTTAGTGACCAGTGCAGAGACCATTCTTTTGGTTTGTCATGGTGCCTCTTTTGACCATTTCTTAGATACTTTTACCACTGGTCCTCAGCGCATCTCACTGTGTGGCCAGCAGAGTCTTCCTGCCTACATCTTGGGTTCTGTTCCGGTATTTCGGCGGCCTCAGTCCCTGACCGGGCCTGGAATGACAGGCTGGCCGCAAGAAGAGGGGACTCCGGAAGAGAACCTGGCCCTTTCCAGACAGCGTGACTCAGAATGAGTGCACATGGCTGGATGACGGGTCCTGTCTGATAGGATGGGGATCACAAGCCACAGTCCTACAAAATATAATTACTCCTCACGTTTGAGTTCTGGCTTGTTTCTTTCTTTGCAGCGGGAACAAGAAAGTCAAATGGCTCGTCTTAAGAAACAGCAAGAAGAACTGGAACAGATGAGACTACGCTACCTGGCTGCTGAGGAAAAAGATACGGTGAAGACCGAGAGACAGGAATTGTTGGACATCAGAAATGAACTCAACAGGTACAATAACCAGAAAATTCCTTTTTCCTCACCCATGCAGAAATGGGAGTTCCAGTAGGAGAACCTCTTCATTAGCCATCGGGCCAGGGCTCTCCGGAATAAAGGACATCATGGGTCAGATGTAGTGCGTGGGCTGCCTCCACGGCAAGTCTGCCCGAAAAAGACCTCTCTGCTCACGTTTATTGCCATAAACGTAGCTGTATTTAGCTAGTTCATTCCTACTCATACCCTTAGTACTTTAATTTTTGTGGGATTGTTGCTATTACTTCAAGGTACTTGATTATACTGAATTTTGAATAACAGTAATAGACAACTCAAATCTAGTGGTATTATTAATATAAATAATAAAATAGCCCTTATATGAAGCCCTTACGATATGCCAGGAGCGATGATAAATGCTTTCTTAGCTCTTTTTATCTTGAAAGCAACTTTTGGAGGAAGATATCTCCATTGAGAGATGAGGAACCTGCTGATTAGAAATTTAGGCGCCCTTCCCGAGGTCACATAGCTAGAAGATCGCAGAGCCAGCATGGAAACATGGTGCTATGGCTATGTAGTTTTTTTTTCAAGATCTATTTATGTATTTGAGAGAGAACGCACGCACACGACCACGCTGACCAGTGGGGAGACAGGCAGAGGAAACAGTCTCGAGGTGACTCCCCACGGAGTGCAGAGCCCGAGGCAGGGCTGGGTCCCAGGACTGTGATCATGACCTGAGCTGAAACCAAGAGTCGAATGCTTAACTGACCACACCACCCCCAGGCGCCCCTGGGGCTGTATTTTTAATTATTGCTCAATACTGGGCCTCTGTAATGTGTTCATCTCAGTGACAATTCTGTAAGTACCTCATGTTAGAGAAGCCAGCATTAGAAAGCAGCGTAAAAACAAACTTCATTCTTTTTGGAGAGGTTTTGAGGGAAGGCTTTTTACCTTCGTTTATGAAGACACTACTGTTTTTGTTTCAGCAAAGCCTACTGTCTTTGCTTGGCTACCATCACCAAAGATGGCTTCCACACAAATTTATTTTCTCAAAGTTCTAGAGGCTGCAAGTTCAAGCTCAAGGTTCCAGCACTGTTAGTTTCCATGAGGACCCGTGGGCTCATTCATAGCTGCCTCACACTGCAGAAGACGGAGCCATTTCCCTTGTGTCTCTTCTAATAAGAGCTTCTGATAAGGTCCCCGCCCTTAAGATCTCATCCAAACCGCATCATCTCCCAAAGACCCTTTCTCCAGATGGCATCACATCAGGGGTTAGGGCTTCAGCCCCTCACTTTTGGGAACACAAAATTCAGTTCAGAATACATACACTTGGCACCTGCAGTCACTGCCAGGTCGTCTCAGACCTGAATTAAACAACCGCATTTACAATCCTAATGTAGACGTATCATTTGGAAAAGGTCAAGTCCATGCGACAGGGCTGTTTTGACTCTTTTTGTTTAGCGGATAATTAGTGTCCAATGTGTTATAGACATAGAGGATGTTGTAAATAACCCGACCCTTGCTTTCTAAAATTTTGCTGTCATTTATGTATTTTGGGGGGTTTTAGCTTATTTTAGCATATAGGTATTAAGCCTCTACTGTTTGCTAAGCACTGTTTTGGTGGCTAAAATACCAAGAAGCCATTTGGCTATCAGATTTGCAGCTTGAGCAAGTTTGAATCTCATCCTTAATATCTCAGTAAATTAGAATTTAATGAGAACTTAAACCACGAAGTACATTAGAGATTAAAGGCAGAGTGTTCTATATAAATTATAAGGCAGACCTCCTAAGTGATGGGAAAGACAGGAGCAGACCTTTGATGTGAGGAAGCCTGGGCGCACGCACGGGGCCACCAGCAACAATGTGGCATTGGCTTTATAAAGGGAAAATTCAAGAGTAATTGCAAATTAAAACATTTTTGTAGCCACTTGCATAAAGGAGTATGAAGTTATCTCTTAATTGTAATTCTCAATTAAAAACATACTCCACTGTCCAAAGTTGGTATTACTGTCACTTCGGAAAGTATACCAAGTATACTTAACATTCGCAAGGCTAGGCGATGAACAGTTTTCCCCCGGAAACACCCAAGGCCCGGTGGGTACCTGCTGTCCCCGCTCTGACTCCTACATGAGGCGTCACCAACGAACAAAATCTTCCAAGGTACATGCTGTCGAAATCAGGCATTCACGCCCAAACAGTATCCCCTGCCCCTAGCACTGTTGAGTACAAGGAGGTATTGGCTGAATGCCTCGGGAAAGTTGTGTTCAAAACAAGCAAAAGGACTGACCAACAACCTAAAGCCCAGCAATAAAGGAGGATTAAAGAAGGGTACATCCAAGGCAAGCAATGTGGTGAAGCCCTTTAGGAGACACTAAAAGAGGCAGGAAAACATTTTATCAGTAAGTGCAAAAAAGCAGTACACAGCCTTGCCTATATCCTACCATCAACTTCTGAGAAAAATATTTAAGATACATACGCATTTGTAATAGAAAAAAAATACAGAAAATTATTCCTTAGCTTGGTTATCTGGGCATAAGATCATCACGATTTCTTTTTCTTTTTTGCACATTTCTAGCACTGCTATAGTTTTTATCTATTTTATAATTAGGAAAACAAGTATTGTTTTCAAAACTGCCTTTGATGAGCATGTTGACTCTGGCTAGTCAAGTGGAATACTTGTTTTGGTTATCTTCCTGAAAATAATGCTACAGGCATAATTTCCCCTTAAATCATTTTTTGCAACGGTGTTTTGTTAACTAAAAAAAAAAAAAAATCAAAACCCAAAAGAACAGTTATTGCCTGCTTGGAGTGACATTTGCTCTTGACTTCTCAGGTTAAGGCAACAGGAACAGAAACAGTACCAGGATTCCAGAGAGATTGCGAGTGGAAAACTGGACAGCCCACGTGGCAATGCCCTGGAAGAAGGTTTGGATGATTATCTGACTCGACTCATAGAAGAAAGGGATACTTTGATGAGGACGGGTGTGTATAATCACGAGGATCGAATAATAAGTGAACTAGACCGACAGATCAGAGAGGTTTTGGCAAAAAACAATGCCAGTAATTAATACCATTTGGAAAATCCTTACAGAGACTCCAGGCCTGAATATTAATTTCATTGTAAAACCCTCGAAAGAAAGGAAAATGGATATTTTAAAACCAATTTTCAATTTTTTATAAGCAAAATTTTATATGTTACTGTACAGTATTTATTTGATTTTATTTACTTTACGCTACCTCTCCCACTCTGGTTTTATTTGTAATTGCATTTTATATACTCATTTTAAATGACTTTCAGTGTTTCTCATAATTTATAACTTCCTGGCTAACTTTCCCAACAGCTTTTCACAAGATTTGTCCTTAGAGAAATGACTGCACTAATTTCCAGTTGTGTAATTCTTCATGTTGAGCCGAAAGAGTATATGTTGCACTTTAAAAATGCTGCATCCTACTCATTTGAATACAGCTATCTCAAAATTTGAGGCCGATTGTAAACAATTTTATTTACTTTCCACAGCCTGTGTTTTTCACTTGTAACATTTGCAAGTGACAAGTTTGAAAACAGAAAGCAAGATCAATGCAGAGAACCACTAGGCTCTACTGAATGACAAACTAGGCATTTATTTAAATAAAGTTAATACAGAATAAACTTGTTTCCACACCCATTGATTTTCCAAATTTTCACTGTGCTCCTAACTTTCAGGAAGATGAAAGTCGCCGTTTTAAACGATACTCTTCTGCCCACTCATGCCTAAGACTGTACTGGTTTGGTTTCTTGACAACCCAAAGCCTCGGTCATGTAATAGACACAAAGGCTTCTGCTGAGCAGGAAGAGGGAAAAACGACTATTTTTTACCCCCCAATTTGGATCAATTGGATGTTAAAGTTCGCAAGATGCAGTCACTGGGGGGCTGCAGTCACTCGGCCCCCTTCTGAGAATTCCTGTACATGGTTGTCTGCATAGCCCACGTTGGCCCTTAGGGCAGGACTCTCCACCTCCTTTTCCAGAGCTTGTTAGCCAATTCACAGATTATGTGAGTCTTAAAATAGAAGAAGCTTACAAGTTCTGATTCCCAAATATAATAAATTTCAGTATATTTTAGGAAATATAGTGTCTACGAGCACTTCCCTAAAAGCAAAATAGGCTGTTTGGGACCATGAAAATAATTTTCTAATGTTTTCAAGGTGTATTTTGAGGGGGGGGGGGAGTAAAGCCCTTCCACACATTCTATGTTTTGTTTTGTTTCCTTAATAACAAAGTATTAATTTAGTAAAAAAGACCCCAGCAGTAAAGTGACGAACCGCAAGTACTGAACGAAAGACTAACGACGCTGTGACTCCCAGCAGGAATGTGAGCTGTTGGTGACGGTTAGACATTTCTCTCTGATTCTCCTGCCACACGGACCCAAGGATTCTCCTTTCCTCCTTTCGGGAGGTCGCTGGTGAGATGCGGGCGGGCCTTCGGGGGCTGGGTGTGCGGCGCGCGCCTGATCTCTGACACTAGAGGGGGCCTCAGGTTCAGAGAAACAAAAAGGACTTTCCTCCTCAGGTGTGTGGGTCCCTTCGCCTTCTGCAAAGCCCGCGTCTGGCTCTAGCGGCACCAGTAAACACCCGAATCCGGCGCCACGCGGCGCGCGAGCGGTCTCACGTCTGCTCCGCGGAGCAGCCCCGTGCTCGGCGCCTCCCGTCGCCCTGTGGGCTGGGTGTCTGGGGGCGCACACTGCCTGTGCCCTCATAGGTCTCACACCATTGGGGCCATATGACATTGCACCACCTTTTGCAGTCCTTCAACAACAGCCATCTCGTGCCTAAGGGTCATTTCACGAACTAAGTTACTCCCAGGGTCGGAAAGTTGGAGTCGGCGCAGTAGGTGCAGGAAGGGGGCGGCCGCGGGGTGAGGTGGCCTCCTCGTTACCACGCCTAACGGCGCACCTCTCATCAGGTATTTCCGTGTGAAAGAAAATTTACCTCCAAGGTGTCTGTGGTTTCTTGACACGGAGGAAGCCCAGTTTCCACGTCTGAGGCTGGCGCCTGCTGCGTGGGAACAGGGACAGCAGGGCCACCAGGTCGGAGCTGTGCCCGCTCGGGACACCTGGAGAGCCCCTTTACCGCTGCGGCCCGGTAATTTCGACCAGACCTGGGTTCCTGTTTGCAGACTGGGCGAGTCAGAGTGTGACTTAACGACGGATGGGGCCCCACAGGCACATCTGGGGAGGAGAACAATCTAGTCTGACCACTCACTCACTGCTCTGTCCAGATGCTGCCACGCCTGAACGTCAGCTCTCAGTTCGCAGAACGTACCGCCGGCTCCTCCAGTCTCAAGACCGGCGCTCCGCCAGGTCCGAGGAGAATCTTTTTTTTTTTTTTTCTTTCTCGAGGAGAATCTTAGGGTCTGGCCTCTCAGGGCCACTGTGTCCACCTTCACGGAATCACTGACTTGATTCTTCTTATCGATACACTTCACAACAATAAAACCCACCTTTTCAAAGGATACAAGGCAGGGGTTTTTAGTGTATTCTCACGGTCCTACAGCCATCACCACTGTGTAATTCCAGAGCCCTTTCATCCTCCCGAAAGGAAACCCCGTAGGGATGAGCAGTTCTCTCCCCATTCTCCCAGGTCTCTGCCCAGCCTGGCGACCACTAACCCACTTTCTATCTCTGTGGCTTTGGCGATTCTGGACGTTTCATATAAAGGAAATCCCAAAGTCTCTGTTTAAAACCAGCAATGAGAGAAAACCTCAAGTAATTTTCTCTAAGCAGCAGTTGCCATGGCATGCAATGTTGTATCACGTGTTGAACGAAGGGATACTGCGATGCACGAGGCCAAACGAAGGGCGTGATGTGTCAGTTCTAGTCCGAAGGCAGCTCCACTCTTACTCTCAATTCCCTACCGAATCAGCGATGAGCACTCACAGCGCAAGGTGAAAAATGTTCTGCTGTACCACCTCCCATCATTCCCGTGCCGCTGGCCATGATGACCGATACAAGCGAGCGTCAGGCCCCTGGCACCTCACCAGCATCGGACACCGTCCCCATGTTCTGCCGAGGTTGGCAATAATGACAAGCATGGATGGGTGACCACGGAGCAAGGTCAGAGAGGACAGAACCGGTCTGTCTCCCTTTCGGCCGCATGCCAGAACTGAAATACCGCCTGCCACGGGTAGGCACTCCGTAGTTGGTGGATTCATGAGGAACCAAGAAAAACTTGTGTATGGTCTCCCGGTCTAAAGACAAAGTAAGTGCTAGGAAAACAGGCTCTCCCGACCTTACCGCCCAGGTCCTGCTGAGGTTGAAGACTTCTTCGTTGCACTGTTGTGCTTTTAAAAAAAATTGTGCTTTGGGGCACCTGGGTGGCTCAGTCGGTTAAGCGTCCGCTTTCAGCCGAGGTCATGATCCCAGGGTTCTGGGATCGAGCCCTGCATCGCACTCCTTGCTCAGCGGGGAGCCTGCTTCTCTCTCTACCCCCATCCCCGCTGTGCTTTCGCTCTCTGACAAACAAGTACATAAAAAAAAATAAAAATTGTGGTTCAGATGCTTGGATACAGAAGGAGTACAAATTACTGGGGGGCTGGGGCGGGGAGGGAGAATGACTGAGTACTGAGTGGGGACAGATTTTGTTTAGGATGATTAAAAAGTTCTGGATCAGGGATAGTGGCAATGGTTACACCGCCCTGTGCACGTATTTAATGCCAGTGAATGGTTACAATTGTATGTACATGTATTTTACCACAATTTAAAAAAAGCTTGCTGCCTCCATGAGTTCCCTGTCATGCCTTTCCCAAAGACCCTCTCTTCTCATTCTCTGACAGTATGAATGGATCGGACCCTTCGTTAGACGTTTGCCGTCATTTATGAAAATTAATGGCTACTTTTTCATTGTGACTTCTAAAGGTGAATTGCAGGGTCCTTGAAACTTGCTCGAACATACCCGTGCTTTATCAAATTACGGTGTTGAACAACAACTAAAACCAAGACAAACAAAACCCACGACCAACGCTGTGTCACTGAGCGGACGGTCCACACCATGGACATAAACCGGATAGAGAGTTTTTCACGATGGGTTTCAGGTTGCCGAAAGTCGTCTTATTGTTGGTTGGTGGTCCTACCAGGGGATGCAGTGATTTGTGCAGGAGCGCTGGACACAGTCGGCCTGAATGATCGTTCTTACGGGACGATGTGCAAATGTAAACCCAGCGTTGATACTTGGGTTTTGGCAACTCTCCGAGGCTCTGGAGCCCAGACCTCCCAGCATTCCCTTCTCTGCCACCTGCTCTGCAGCAGTTCTTGCTCGTGCTTCTTCCTTTCCTCTCCCCTCTGCTTCCGTGACTCAGGGAAACCAAGATGTAACTCCTCTCTCTCGTGGACATGGGAAGTTCAGACAGAATTGTGTAAGCGCGTGCATTTTTCACAAAAACCAAAAGACCCGGGGTGTTCGCTGATTCGACTACATAACCTCGATTTGGCATCAAGTTCAAATCCACTTTTGCTAGGAATGTAACTGGGGAAAGGCTGCTATATACTTAAATCTCATTTTATTTGCTTCCCTGGGGGTTGTCTTCATGTTTTCATTGGAAATGTTTTTACAGATGGAGGCTCTTCAGATATAAAGTTGCTGAAGTAGAGACTCAGAAGTTTAGCTTTCAAATTAAAGGGCAGTGGAAATCTGTTTAGAAAGATTAATTTATAGATAGATAATTTACTGACTGATAGATTAATGTACAAGGATCCCTAGAGGCTTTTAAAGATGGAGTCATTATATTCTTAAGGTTTCTAAGAATGTTAAACCTGTCATTCATAACAGGAGAGAACTGAAATAAGGCCCATTTATAATTTCTTCTTGGAAACATTTCATCCACAAATTCATAGACAAATATTTTTCCTTTTCCAAATAACCTATCTAATAGTTGGACAGCACAATCCTTTTCGTGAGTCACAAGTTAACTAGTCAAAAGCACGCAAATGCATTGGATGAATGCTGAGTTGTCCTCAATATTTTACATTAAAACTTGGCCAGAGAAAAAGAGGTATTGCTACCAAATTTTACTTTGACATTATTGTAAATTTTGGTGAAAGCCAACCCAATACTGAGAAAGTCTCTGCCTGGTAGGTTTGCATTATTTTAAGCTCTTCAGCAAATTCTCCTCTTGGCGAATAGACTGAACAGGATTAAGGCATCCAAGAACTAGTTCCCTTGCTAATAAGACTTCTTTCTGTACCCTGAAAAGGCAACATTGGTTTGCTACCATTTCCATCTGTTTGCTTGACAGAAATTCTGGGATGTCAGGCCAGACTGGTATTGGCTTCCTTGAGTTCCGTTCTGATTTTGTGCAAAATCGGATGCTCTGAAGCAAATATGGCAAATCAAGACCTTGCGGCGGGAATACTGAGCGCTTATCTTCATGTCGTTTAGATCGCATGAGCTAGTGCGGCTGACTAGTGTCTTCAGCTTATTGTGGCCTTGAGGAAGGCAATTCCAGTTCCTGATTTAGCTCCATGGTTGGCAGATGAGATTAATAGTTTTGTCTTGGTCTCTGACAGAGGCTTATTTAGATAACCAACTGAAATTTCTCTATTTTGCACGAAGACAATAAAGGTACCAAATAGGAAACCGTTTCATAAACAGTCTTCAGGAGTACTTTAGCCCGCAGACTCAACCTGCCGATAAAAATTGTATCGGCCGGCCCACATGTGGCCTTCCGTCAGTCGCTCTGTTGTCAACCCACACGTCTCTCCCTTCTCTCTCTGTGCGTGCGTGTTTACCAGGAACAGGCGACACACAAAATGGGCGTTCAAAAGATTCTTTTAGAAACCGACAAAAAAGAAAAGGAGACAGAGAAAGAGTAGAAAGAGGAGCTCACACCCAAGTTTTGTCCTTCAGTCCACCTTTTCCTTTTCGAAAGGCTGTAAAGTGCCATTTGGTTCTGCTCTTCTGCGCCTCTTATGTTATGGTTTGAACCTCACTGTCACTGTCCAGATCTACGAGGTAACCCCGCAGCCCACGTCCACAGGAAGAGCAGACGTCGGCCCAGTCTGTTGCTGCCTGAAGCCCCACCCGAAACGCCTGCATTCCCACAGTCACTGCGGTGTGCACTCCGGTGTGTGCCCTCCGGTGTGTGCCCTCCGGTGTGTGCCCTTGCTGGCCAAGCACTTGGGCGTGTCCTCCTACCAGATGAGGGAATAATCTGCCCCTTCTACTGAAATCGGATCAACTGAGGTATTCATCATGATTACATATATTGTTTACATTTGTACCTTATTCTGTGTATATATATTTATAAACAAACTCCTTTGTTTTGTATGGAATTCAACTTGGTCATACATAAATCACTCATGCTGATCTTCCTGTTAGGGTATCTCAGAGACATACCTGTTGCCGTTATTAATGAACGGTGCTGACCGTGGGCCTCTCTTTCCCTTACAAATCAACAGCAAGGAATGAACAGAAGACCATTTCTGCCTTTCTCTTCTCCTCATCTCTTGTCTATACTCACTGTTGTACCTTTCCTGTGATGGTTCTGCATCCTAGCCATTCAAGGTAACAAAAAAAGTCTCCTATCACAGGATTATTAGTAAAAGCTCTGCTGAGGCTTGTTTAGGTCAAAAAAGACTTTTCTCAGATTGAGTCAGAGTATTTTGATACTACGAGTAGTATCAAACCTGTTGGAAACACATGCTCAGCTTAGTCATAAACTCCATCCACTTAGCTGCTAGACACACTGAAAGTACCGAGTTAGCTCTGGGAGAAACATGGAAAAAAACACAAGTTTATAACCCTCTGCTCTGAATTGTGGCCGGTGGGGGACTGGAATGTGGCAAACTCAGAATCTAAGATGGCCTTCAAATCCACAGGGTACAAAGCTTTGTATAGAACATAGCGATAGGCATTTTGGGGGACAAATGAAAATGGTCATCAAGTGAGAAAAATATTTTATCAGAATCCAAAATTCTTTCCTGATAAAGACCCCCAGGAAACTAAGAAGGGAACTTCCTCAACCTGATAAAGAACATCTATAAAAACCGTGCAGGTAACATAGTTCATGCTAAAAGATGAGAAATTTACCTAAGGTCAAGAACAAAACAGCATCTGTTCTCAGTATCTCCATTCGATATTATAGGGAAGTTTCATGACCAGTTTGATAAGGCAGAAGAGAAGATGGCAGAATAGGAGATACCAGTCTTCATTCCCCAACAACAACAAAAAAGTAAAAAACAGTCCAAGAATGAAAATCGCCCCGGGAGGACCCAAAGAATCTAATTACAAATCTACTGCAACACAGTAGAGCCCACAAGGAGGATAACCACAGCCGAAGGGTCTCTAGGGAAATCGGCATAGCTGAGGCATCTACAAACAGCCAGGAACGAAGTATTTTAATATCTTAGTAGGGGTGTATGAAGATTTTAACTGTAGTATAAAAGTTTAAAAAATAATTATAGGTATTATAATTAATCATTATTGCTTAATGGATACACAGTGTAAAATGAGGTACTTGTGACTTAATAAACAACATGTGGGGGAAGAAAAAGGATAGGGTTTTGTATAGGTTCAAAGTCAAGTTATCAGTTTAAAACAGACTGTCATAAGATATTCTGTGTAGGCTCTGTGTCAAAGCAAAAACTTGCAGTACTTACACACAAGGTAAAGAAAAGAAATGAGAGCCTATCACTACAGAAAATCATCAAATCACAGAGGAACAAGGAACAAATCACAGCCAGAAAACAACTAAGAGGACAGTTAATTCTCAGACCTGATTTCTATAATTATTTCAATTGTAAATGGATTAAATTCTACCAAAAGACATAAAATGGCTGAATGTGGAAAAAAGAAAAAAACAACCACCCAACTATATTCTGTCTTCAAGAGCCTCACTTCAGTTTTAAGGATACAAATGGGTTGCAAATGAAGAGACTGAAAAAGGTACTTCATGCAAATGTGAACCAAAAGAGATCAGGTGGCAGTGATAGTGCTATCAGACAAAATAGGCTTTAAGTCAAATACTGAATTAGAGAAAGAAGGTCATTATTTCATGAAAATAGAGGTCAATTCATCAGGATGATAAAGGAATATTTATTATTTACTCGGTATTGGAGCACCTAAATACACTAAGCAAATATTAATAGAGTTGAAGGCATAGAGAGCAATGCAATAATAAGAGACCTCAATACCATCAACAATGGGTCTATCACCTGGACAGAAGATCAGTAAGCAAACACTGCAGTCCAACTACACCACAAACCAAATGGAGCTAACAGACTTATTAATAACCTACCATTCAACGGGAACAGAACACACATTCTACTCAAGCACACGCACATTCTCCATGAAAGATCTTACGTTAGGTCAAAACGAGTTTAAGGAAGACCAGAATCATATCTAGTATCTTTTCCAACCACAACACTGTAAACTAGAAATCACCATCAGGAAGAAAGGTGGACAATACTGCAAATATGTGGCAATTAAACCACATACTCCTGGAACACCCAATGGATCAAAGATTAAGTCAAAACGGAAATTAAAAAAGAAATGGGATAAAAATGGAAACACAACATACCAAAGTGTATGAGATGGAGCTAAAAGAGTTTTAAGATGGCAATTTATAGCAGTAGAAACTTGCATTAAGTAAGGATCTCAACAAAATGAACTAACTTTGTATCTCAAGGAACTAGAAAAAGAAAGAATAGGCCAAAGGTAGAAGGCTGGAAATAAAGATCAGAGAAGAAATAGAGAGTAAAAAGACAAAAAAGAAGATGAAATTAAGAGCTGTTTTTTAAAAAACTATGTAATTGACAGATACTTAAAATATGAAAAATGAGAAAAGACCCAAATAAGAAATGAAAGCAGCAGTATCACAACTGATACTGCACAAACACAAAGGATCACAACAGACTACTACTGAACAAGTATTGCCAACAAATTGGATAACCAAGACGTGGACACATTTCTAGACCAATAAAACCTACCAAGACTAAATCGTAAGGAAATAGAAAATATGAACACATCACTTACCTGTAAGAATACTGAATCGGTAATCAAATACCTCGCAATAAACTAAAGTCTGAGACCAGATGGTTTCACTTGTGAATTCTACAAAACATTTAAAGAAGAATACCAATCTTGTTCAAACTCCCCCAAAATAGAACACTTCCAAATTCGTTTTATAAAAGGCCAGCATTAACCCTGACAACAAAAACAAGCAAAGATACTACAAGAAAATTCCAAGTCAGTATCTCTGATGAACCTAGATGCAAAAAATTGTCAACAAAAGACTAGCAGACCAAATTCAACACCATGTTAAAAGGACCATACACCACAATCAAGTGGGATTTATCTCTGGGATGCTAGGAGTGTTCAACAAATATAAATAAACATGCTATATCACATTAGCAAAATGAAGGACAAAAATTCTATGATTGTCACAGAGCTGTTAAAAATACATCTATTTTGAGCGCCTGGGTGGCTCGGTTGGTTGAGCGACTGCCTTCGGCTCAGGTCATGATCCTTGAATTCCGGGATCGAGTCCCACATCGGGCTGCCGGCTCCACGGGGAGTCTGCTTCTTCCTCTAACCTTCTCTCCTCTCATGCTCTCTCTCACTTTCTCTCTCAAATAAATAAATAAAAAATCTTAAAAAAAAATACATCTATTTTGAGATCTAGCAATCCCACTCCTGGGTGTTCATCAAAAGAACAAAACCCAGTATCTTTTTTTTTTTTTTTTTCAAAACCCAGTATCTTACAGAGGTATTTCCACTCCCATGTTCACTGCAACATTATTCACAATGTCCAACATGAAAACAACCTAGGTGACTGTCAACAAATGAATGAATAAGGTAAATGGGATATATATGTAGGCATACACATCAGACATACATTGGAGTATAATTCAGCCATAAAAAGTATAAATACTATGGTATCATTTATATGTGGAATCAAAAAAAATTTGACCTCGTGCAAACAACAGAATGGACAGAGGAGCAAAGATGGTGGAGAAATAGGGGGACAGTATTTCAACTGGTCCCCTGATTTCAGCTGGGTATCTACCAGACCACTCTGAACACCCACAACATTAGCCCGAGATGTAATGACATATATCCAGATCTCTACAAACAGAATACCTCCGGCAGTTGGTTTCAAGGTTAGAAGCAGGGAGCCCTGATTCTGCAGGCAGGTATAGGAAGATAAATGGAAGAGGGAGGGAGCCTCCGTGATCTTGTGCTGAGAAGGCAAAAGCCTTCTGCTCTGGGGCCTGGGCACAGACTCACAGACCCGTAGCGGTGGGGTAAGGACTTGAAGGCAGCCCCCCAGACTGAAACCTGGAGCTGCAGGGGTCCACGTGCAAACTGGGGGTGGCTGACAGTTTTAGAAGCACAAATGGCAGAGATGTGCATGGAAGCAAGGGCGGGGAGTGCTGGTGTGGGACGCACAAAACCGGACGCTGCGATGTTTAACAGCACAGACAGAAAGGGAGACAGTGTGGAGATCAGGCTGCGATCTCTGTTCTGAAGTGTGGACATGGTCACTTCTGCTCTGACTCTTAGACACAGAAAGCCGCCTGGGGAAGCCACCAGAGAACAAAAGCACCCCAAAACCGGTTTTCACTGAGTCCATCCTCCCCCCGCCTCCACCCCCACCCCTCCCACACAGGGGACAGGGCAATTCTGCCCAAACAGGATTGCTTGAGTAAACGTACAGAAGGTCCCTCCCCCAGAAGTCAGGCTGGAAGAACAAGAGGCCAACAACCCTAAGATCCCTATAAAACAGCTGCATCTTGCTTGGGTTGTGGTCAGTAATCTGGACTTTGTACATTCCCTCAACCACCCCTCAACAGAATGACTCAGGAGGAACCCCCAAAATAGGAAAAACTCAGATACTATGACCTCTGCCACAGAACTAATGGATATGGATATGAGCAAGATGTTGGAATAGACCTCAGGGTAACAAATGTGCAGACAATAGCCAGGATGGACAAAACCATTAACAGCAGCAGAGACTCTCTAAGGGCAGAAATGAGAGCTGATCTGGCAGAACTTAAAAATGCCAATCTAATCTAGATACTCTAACAGCTAGGGTAAATGACACAAAAGATCAAATTAGTGATCTAGAAGACAAGCTGATAGAAAAGAAGGATCAGGAGGAGGCCTGGAACTAACAGCTTAGAAGCATGAAAACCGAATTAGGGAAATAAATGACATTTATTAGGGAAATAAATGAGGTCCCATGAGCAAATCACAGCTGAGAATTTCCCTAATCTGGGGAATAAAACAAGCATTTGTGTCCTAGAGGTAGAGAGGATCCCTCCCAAGATCAAGGAGAACAAATTGGCACCCAGGCACCTAACAGTGGAACTCGCAAATCTCAAAACCAGAGAAACCATCCTAAGGGCAGCTAGGGGGAAGAGATTCCTTACCTACAGAGGGAGGAACATCAGAATAACGTCAGACCTGTCCACAGAGACCTGGCAAGCTAGAAAGGGCTGGCAAGACATATTCAGGGAACTAAGGGAGAAGAACATGCAGCCAAGAATACTCTGTCCAGCAAGGCTCTTATTTAGAATGGATGGAGAGATAAAGAACTTCAAAGACCAGCAAAAAGTGAAAGAATATGTGAGCACTAGGCCACCTCTGCAAAAAATATTAAGGGGAGTTCAATAAAAGAAGACCCCAAGAGTGATATAGAACAGAAATTTACAATCTACAGAAACAAGGACCTCAGAGGCAACATGATGACAAGAGTAATCACTCTCAACATGAACAGCCTAAATGCTCCCATAAAATGGCAAAAGGTTTCAGATTGGATAAAAAGACAGGAAGAGACTCATTTGGAACCTAAAGATACATCCAGACTGAAAGTGAAGGGATGGAGAACAATCTTTCATGCCAATAGAGCTCAAAAGAAAGCTGGGGTAGCAATTCTCCTATCAGACAATTTAGATTTTAAGCTAAAGACTGTAGTTAGAGATACAGAAGGGCTCTACATCATTCTTTTTTTTTTTTTTAAAGATTTCATTCATTTATTTGAGATAGAGAGAGCATGAGAGGGGAGAAGGTCAGAGGGAGAAGCAGACTCCCCGTGGAGCTGGGAGCCTGATGCGGGACTCGATCCCAGGACTCCAGGATCACGACCTGAGCCGAAGGCAGTTGCTCAACCAACTGAGCCACCCAGGTGCCCCAGCACTATATCATTCTTAAAGGGTCTATCCAACAAGAAAATCTATGTAAATATCTATGCCCCCAAGATGGGAGCAGCCAACTACATAAGTCAACTATTAAGCAAAATAGTAGGAGATCTCAACACCACTCTCAGCAATAGACAGATCATCTAAGCAGTAAATCAACAAAGAAACAAGAGCTCTGAGTGACACACTGGACCAGATGGACCTTATAGATATATACAGAACATTCCACCCTAAAACAATAGAATAGTCATTCTTCTTGAGAACCCCTGAAACTTTCTCCAGACTAGACCACATACTGAGTCACAAATCAGGTCTCAACTGATATCAGAAGTTTGAGATTATTCCCTGCATATTCTCAGATCACAGTGCTTTGAAACTGGAACTCAATTGCAAGACAAAGTTTTAAAGAAATTGAAACACTTGGCAGCTAAAGACCATCCTGCTCAAGAAAGTCTGAGTCAACCAGGAATCAAAGAAGAACTTAAACAAGTCATGGAAACCAATGAAAATGAAAACACTTCAGTCTAAAACCTATGGGACACAGCAAAGGCAGTCCTAAAGTGGAAATACATAGCCATGCAAGCCACACTAAAAAAAAAAAAGAAATATCCCAAATACACAAACTATCTTTACGGCTTAAAGAACTGGAGAATCAACAACAAATTAAGCTGAACACAATGCATGAGGAGGGAAATAATTAAGATTACAGAGACCAATAAATTAAAACCAGAAATATAGTAGAACACATCAACAAAACTAGAATCTGGTTCTTTCAAAGAATTAATAAGATTGATAAATCACTGGCCAGACTTATCCAAAAGAAAAAGGATCCAAATCAATAAAATTATGAATGAAAGGAGACAGATCAGGACTACCATCAAGGAAACAGAAACAATCATCAGAAATTATTATCAACCGCTATATGCCAGTAAGTTAAGCAACCTAGAAGAAATGGATGCATTCCTGGAAACTATAAACTTCCAAGACTGAAATAGGAAGCAATTAACAACCTGAATAGAGCAATAACCATTAAAGAGGATGAACCAGTGATCAAAAACCTCCCAAAAAACTAGAGTCCAGGACCTGATAAATTCCCCAGGGAATTCTATCAAACATCCAAAGAAATAATACCTATTCTCCTGAGGCTGTTTCAAAAATGAGAAACAGAAGGAAAACTTCCAGACTCTATGAGGCCCGCAATACCTTGATCTCCAAATTAGGCAAAGACCCATCAAAAAGGAGAATTTCAGACCAATATCCCTGATGAATATGGATGCCAAAATTCTCAAAAATATCTTAGCTAATAGGATCCAACAGTACATTAAAAGGATTATCTACCACGACCAGATGGGATTTATCCCTGGGATGCAAGGGTCGTTCAAAATTCACAAATCAATCAATCAATGTGATAGAACACACTAAAAAGAGACAAGAACCACATGGTCCTCTCAGTTGATGCAGACAAAGCATTTGACAAAATACAGAATCCTTTCCTGATTAAAAACTTCAGAGTATAGGGATAGATGGAACATTCCCAACTTCAGAAAATCCATCTATGAAAAACCCACAGTGAATATCATTCTCAATGGGAAAGAGCTGAAAGCCTTTCCCTTAGGATCAGGAACACCACAAGGATGCTCACTCTCGCCACTCTTGTTCAACATAGTACCAGAAGTCATAACAACAGCAATCAGACAACAAAAAGAAATAAAAGGTGTTCGAATTGGCAAAGAAGTCAAACTCTCTCTCTTTGCAGATGACATGATACTTTATGTGAAAAACCCAAAAGACTCCACTCCCAAATTACTACAACTCACACAGCAATTCAGTACTGTGGATACCAAATCAATGCACAAAAATCAGTTGCACTGATACACTAACAATGAAATTGTAGAAAAGGCAACTAGAGAATTGATTCCATTTACCATAGAACCAAAACCTGTAAGATAGCTTGGAATAAACCGAACCAATGAGGTAAAGGATCTGTACCCGAAGAACTACAGAATACTCATGAAAGAAATCAAAGAAGACACAAAAAGATGGAAACATATTCCATGCTCATGGATTGGAAGAATAAACATTGTTACAATGTCTAGGCAGCCCAGAACAATCTATACTTTCAACACCGTCCGGATCAAAATCCCAAGGGTACTTTTCAAAGTGCTGGAACAAACAATCCTAAAATTTGTATAGAACCGGAAAAGACCCCAAATAGCCAAGGAAATGTTGAAAAAGAAAAAGAAAGCTCTATTTCAAGCTCTCCTACAAAGCTGTGATCGCCAAGACAGCATGGAACTGGCACAAAAACAGATACAAACCAGTGAAATAGAGTAGAGAGCCCAGATATGGACCCTCAACCCTATGGTCGAATCATCTTCAACAAAGCAGGAAAAAATATCCAGTGGGAAAAAAAGACAGTGTCTTCAATAAATGGTGCTGAGAAAATTGGACAGCTAGACACAGAAGATGAAACATGACCATTCTTATACCATATACAAGGATAAACTCAAAATGGATCAAAGACCACAATGTGAGACAAGAATCCATCAAAATCCTAAAGGAGAACATAGGCAGTAACCTCTTTGACATCAGCTGCAGCAACTTCTTTCAAGACACACCTCTAAAGGCAAGGGAAACAAATGCAAAACTGAACTTCTGAGACTTCATCAAGATAAAAAGCGTCAGCACAGCAAAGGAAACAGTCGACTAAACAAAGCGGCAACCCATGGAATGGGAGAAGATATTTGCAAATAACACTACAAAGGGCTGATATCCAAGACCTATAAAGAACTTCTCAAACTCAACACCCAAAACATAAAAATCAAGTCAAATAATGGGCAGAAGACATAAACAGACATTTTTTAAAAGAAGACATACAAATGGCTAACAGACACATGAAAAAGTGCTCATTATCCTGAGCCATCAGGGAATTTTAAATCAAAACCACACTGAGATACCATCTTACACTGTTAGAATGGCAAAAATTGACAAGGCAATAAATAACAATGTTGGAGAGGATGTGGAGAAAGGGGAACCCTCTTCCACTGTTGGTGGGAATGCAAGTTGGTACAGCCACTTGGGAAACCTGTGTGGAAATTCCTCAGAAAATTAAAAATAGAGCTACCCTATGACCCAATGATACAGGTGTGGTGAACAGAAGGGCCATATGCACCCCAATGTTCATAGCAAAAAGAGCTGAGACGCCCTTCAACAGACAAATAGGCAAAGAAGATGTGGTCCATATATACAATGGAATATTATTCAGCCATCAAAAAGGATGAATACCCAATTTTTACATCAACATGGATAGGAATGGAGGAGATCATGCTGAATGAAACAAGTCAAGCCGAGAAAGTCAATTATCATATGGTTTCACTTATATGTGGAACGTAAGGAATAACATGGAGGATATTAGGAACAGGAAGGGAAAAAACGAAGGGGGGGGGCATTGGAGGGGGAAATGAACCATGAGTGACTATGGCCTCCAAGGAACAAACCGAGAACCAAGGGTTTTAGAGAAAAGAGAGGTGGGGGGATGGGTTAGCTGAGTGATGGGCATTAAGGAGGGCACAGATTGCATGGAGCACTGGGCATTATTCACAAACCATGAATCATGGAACACTACATCAAAAACTAACACTGTGAAGGGTAACTGACATAATAAAAAAAGAAAAGAAAAAAAAATAAAAGCAATAGAATGTCAGTCAGCAGGGTCTGAGGGTTAGGAGAAATGGAGAGATGGTCAACCTTCTAATTTGAAGATGAATAATTTCTCAGGATATAATGCACTGCATGGCAACTATAGTTAGTTATATTATACTGCATCCTTGAAATCAGCTCCAATAGTGTATCATCAGCATTCTTACCCCGACATACACACATATACACACGGTAACTGTGAGGTGAAGGATAGGGTAACTTGCTTATCGTCATCACTTCACAATGTATGTATCTATCAAATCATTACACTGTACAGTTTATATACGATTTTGTCAATTCTAAGTCAATGAAACTGGGAAGAAAAACAAATTCATCTGAATTATGAAGATTGGAATATCTATTTACAGATGACAGATTCAATCATCGAAAAAAATCCAAAGGCATCTACAAAAATACTAGTATGACTTCACAAGTCCATTTGGCAAAGTTGAAAAACCCAGCAAGATCAACATGTAAAATATACAAACATCAGTTTTATCTCGCTATACTACCAACAATCAATCTCCAAAGCATTAAAACATGCAACATTTATGACGAAATGGGACAAAAACGTCTAAGACATACACACAAATCTAAAACACTGTGGCGACAACCTAAATAAGAAACAGGATATTCATACATCAGAAGAGTCAATATTGGTAAGATGTTACTTTTCCCCAAATTGATCTATAGGTTTAGTGTAATCCCTATCAAAATCCCATCTTGTTTTTTGTTGTTGAAATTGAAAAACTGAGTCTAAAATTTATGTCAAAATGCAAAGGAAGACCCTGAACTCACCCACTCCACCAGCGCACCAAATGTACACCCATTTATTATAGAGAAATTCCTCCTGAGGGAGAAACTGAAGAGTCACTGAACAGCTTCTGAACAACAAAAGAGAGACCCCGCAAAGAACAGCAAGAGAGTTAGAGACACAGTCACGGGGAGAACAGTCACCCCTGATGTTGCCGAGTGCAGTGGAGGGATAGTTCAGAAAGAGACTCAGTAGACTTGGGTGCCCTGGGGCATAGCAGAAAAACAAACACAGCAGGACCAAAAAACCCATGGTTTAAAAGGGTAACTGGAATGTCAAAGAACCAGCCTAAGACCCTGCCAAGTGGCAGAGGACTTGTTGGAAATCTCTCTGGATCAGAGGAACTGCTAAGTCCCACAGCTGGCATGCCCCCTCCGCCTTCCCAGTGTGGATGGGAGTGGGGTCTGGGTGCCCAGGCTGGCCTGCCACCTGGGTGAGTCCCGAGTCCCTGGCCCACACCAGTCCAAGCCCATCCCACCTGCCAAGGTGACCTCAGCATGGAGCACACTGGGACACCCCTGGTCAGTGCTCACTACAGCTCTAGCTATCTTGCCAGGGTGACACAGGCACCAAGTACCCCCGAACACTCCAGATAACTTACTAGGGCACCCCCTGCACACAGCACTCCAGGACACCCGGGCCTGTGCCCAGCTTGGCTCCAGCCCCGTTGCCAGGATGCTCCCTGAGCTGGGCATCCTAGGACACCCCCAATTTGCACCCACTTCAGCTTCAGCTGTCCTGCCAGAGTGTCATTCGTGCAGAGAGCCCCAAGAAGGCCCTGGCCCATGTCCATCACAGCTCCAATCCTCCCACTAGGACAACTCCAGGATTGTCCCAGGACCCCCAGCTCACACCAGCCACAGCTCCAACCAGGCAGCCAACGCCACCAGACATACGCAGTCTACACAGGGAACCACCTTACATGGGATCACTCCTCCAAGTTTAGGAAAGTACCTGTCTTTTCTAATTCATGGCAAGAAGCACAGAAAGTCAAGCAAAATGAGGAGACAACAAGAATGTGGGCCAAAAAAAATCAGTAAGACAAAGGCTCAGAACTAAAAGGAATAGAGATAACCAATCTACCTAGTACGGAGTTCAAAGTAATGGTCATAGAGATGCTCCCCAGGCTGGAGAGAAGACGGGATGAACTGGAGAGAATGATTTCCAAAAAAGAGATTTAAAAAATATTAAAAAGAACCAATAAAAGTTGAGGAATACAAAAACCAAAAATGAAAAATACACGAGAGGGACTCAACAATTAAAGGATACACAAGAATGGATCAGCAATCTGGAAGATAAACAAATGGAAAGCATCTAAGCTTACAGGGAAAGAGGGAAAAATTTTTATCTTGGAATGGGTTAACAATCACTTGGACAATATCAAGTGAACATTTACATTATAGGAATTCCAGAAGGAGAACAAAGAGACAAAGGGGCATAAAAATTATTTTGGGAAACAATAGCTGAAAACGTGTTTAACTTGGGGAAGGAAATAGACATCCATGTTCAGGAAGCATGAAAGTACCAAGTTAGACGAAACCAAGGAGGTCCACACCATATTTCAGATTTAAAATGTCCAAGACTGGGCGCCTGGGTGGCTCAGTCTGTTAAGCGACTGCGTTCAGCTCAGGTCATGATCCCAGGGTCCTGGGATTGAGTCTCGCATCAGGCTCCCAGCTCCGCAGGGAGTCTGCTTCTCTCTCTGACCTACTCCTCTCCCTTACTCTCTCAAATAAATAAAAAGCTTTAAAAGAAATTTAAAAAAAATTAAATGTCTAAGATTAAAGGAGCACCTGAGTGTCTCAGATGGTTAAGCATCTGCCATCATCAGTGCAGGTTGTGATCCCCAGGGTCTGGGATCGAGCCCCAGGCCAGGCTCCCTGCTCAATGGAGAGTCTGCCTCTCTCTCTTGCTCTGCCTCTCCACCTGCTTGTGCTCTCTTGGTCTCTCTCTCTTCCAAATGAATAAAATATTTTAAAATATAAAATGTCTAAGATTAAAGTTAAAAAGAGAATTTAACAAGAGAGAAGTTACTAGTAAAGTACAAGGGATGGGAACCTGGGTGGCTCACTCAGTTAAGCATCTGACTCTTGATTTCACCTCAGGTCATGATCTCAGTGTAGAAACTGCTTGATATTCTCTCTCCCCTCTAATCTCCATCTCTGTCTTTCTCTTTGTCAAAGAATAATAATTTAAAAAAAGTAGAAGGGAAGCCCAAAAAAAACAATCACTTGATTTTTCGGCAGGTAATTTGCAGGTCAGAATGGAGTGGCATGATATATTCAAATGGCTGAAAGGGGAAAATCAACACCAAGGATACTGTACTGAACAAAGTTGACCAGAATTAAAGGAGAAAAAGAGTTAGCCAGACAAACAGAAATAAAGGAGTTTTTCACCATTAAATTGGTCTTAAAAGAATTGTTAAAAGGACTTCCTTAACTGGAATAAAAAAAAAAAAAAGCCCTAATTACAAGAGAATTACAAAAGGAAAAATTTTATGAGTAAAGGCAAACATACAATAAAAGTAGTGGGGCCATCACTTTTAAAGCAAGTATAAGGCTTACAAAAGTAGGAAAGGGGAATAAAAATGAAGTTCCTTTAGAACGTGTTCAAACTTAAGGGATCACCAACTTACTACAATAATAACTGCTATAATCTTGGAATGTTATTATCAACTATGTTTACCACAAATCCAGAATCTGTAACAAATACACAAAACATCAGAGAGTCAAGCCTATCACTAAAGAAAGTCAATCACAAAGAAGAACAAGAAAATGAAAAAAGAAGAGCTACAAACACAACCAGAAAACTTAGCCTAATGGCAATGATTACTTTAAATGTAAATGATCTAAATGCTTCCATCCAAAGACATGTATGGGGTGACTAAATGGATTTAAAAAACAAGACCTATCTATATGCTGCCTACAAGAGACTCACTGCAGACCAAAGACACATACATACCGAAAGTGAAAGGATGGGAAAATATAATCCATGCCAAAGGAAAAAAAAAAAAGCCCTGGTAACAATACTTACTTTGCACAAAATTGACTTTAAAACAAAGACTGCTGGAGAGAATGTGGAGAAAGGGGAACCCTCCTCCATTGTTGGTGGGGATGCAAGTTGGTGCAGCCACTTTGGAAACAGTATGGAGATTCCTCAGGAAATTAAATATACAGCTACCCTATGACCCTGCAATTGCACTACTCAAAGTAGTAGTA